>CM023541.1:19422066-20650162 GCA_013350335.1 Chimonanthus salicifolius | reverse complement strand
AAGCCAGCAACACCTATATTGAGAACTTGGCTCTTGATGCCAATTGTTAACTTAAGATAGAGAACACGAATATCAGAACTAGATTGAAAGACAATTTATTTAGGTGTATTTAACTCTTTAAATAGAACATATACGCAACTAATAATCCACAAAAGGGCTGCTAACATTTTCTTTGCCTAAGGACTTGGACAATAACCATCTTCCTAAAGACTTGGTCAACCTTAGACTCCAGTCTAAACTTATTCAAAACTCTAAGAACCCCCAGGCATGTGGTGCCTCTTTTCTCAGTTTGCCCTTGATCTACTCAGATCTAACGTTGCTCACCGCTTCCTTTGGCTTCTCAGATTCAGCCATTCCGTCTCCAACCCCCTTTCTTCTCTCCAGTGACCCCAAGCAACATCTGTTCTCAATCCTTGCGACAGTTCCGTTCCCATCTCTTCGCCAGATCTCTTCCTTTCAGATCTAGTTGTAGGAATGATCCTTTTTTAACATTTCCTACTTGATGCTCTGAACCTAGGATTGGTTCTCCTTCTTCTCCTTGCCTAGCCACTCCAACTCCTCTCGCTGGCTTCTCCGGATTTGTGAACAATATTTTGCACCCCTCTTTGGCTTGGCCAAGCAGATCTCGTCTCTCCCTCTCCCACAAACTAAATCTATCCTTATTTCAAGACTCTTCTTTTACGACTCATCACGATGTTGGAATCGCAACCTCTTACTGCCGTTGGACCATTTCTTGGCCCACTTTCAATTGTCGCTTCTTCTCTCAGGCCGTTCCCTCTGCTCTTTGCCGGACGTTCTACGTGGTGCCTCTACCTTCCTTCTTCAGCAAACTAGATCTTTGAGTAGTCCTTTTTGAAGTGCCTCTATAGTGTATCCTTGCACTCTTCTTACAACAACCCAGATCTCAGGCAATTCTTCCTTCTAATCTCCTTCGGACCACCATAGCCAAAAAAAAAAAAAACATGCTTCCCAGATCGCATCTCATCCTGTTCTCCAACGCTCCCCATCTCCGGTAGATCTTTTTCTGTTCTTCAATGTTGATTCGGGTTCCTAGATCTCTTCCCCGTTTCATCGCCCCTACTGCAGAGCTCTCTCATTCTCATGTATGATCTTTTATTTTTCGCCTGACACTCTTTTTTTTTATGTCCATGTTCAAATATGCAATGCGCATCATGCTTGTTGTCTGTCGCCGTGATAGCCCTTCTCGTCTCCTTGCACGCCAGCGAATCTCTTCTTCTTAGGCGATCTTTCTCGTCAGAACCTATCTTCCTCCATGTCGGATCTTCTCTTCCCCATCCCAGTGACGATGATAGTGCTACTGACATTTTCTCTCATCAGATCTGATCTCTCCCCTCCAAATCTGCCTCGCCGTTTTCTCGTGCTTCTGGAGCCCTTTGCTTGGCTTCTACGGTTGTTCTTTCATCTTCTTCGGCATGACAACCCTTCTTGTTAGTGTCTTTGGTTGGCCGAGTCCCTAATTTGTCAATTCTATGACTCAGGAAGAAACACTTGCTAGAAGTTTGAAGACTCAAAGTAATCAAGAGTGAAGATCATGCTCCACCAAATTGAAGCTCATCGTTATGGCAATCACAAAACAGGTATTATGGCCATAGATGACTTTAGGTGGTACCCACACCTTAAAGAGGATCATCCTTAGGGTTAGTTGAATAAATGGTAAAATGATAAAAAACCTAGAGAGAAATCTTGACAGTGAATTGAAACCCAACTTGGAAATATGTATTTGGTTTCACTGTCAGCTCGACCAGTCGTTCTCACTGACCCATCAGTGGAGACAGGATCGACCCATCGTGATCAAATACTGGTCGACCAGATTGACATAGAATCTAGATCATAAAACTATCATTCTGGGAAAGCCTCTATCTAGAGTCTCGTATGCACCGACCCATCGGTGAAAGGCTGAAACGACCGCTCGTGGTCAATGACTCCTCGATAGAGATTTATGAGTTTTGGAACATAGAACTCAAGTGGGCTGTTGAGAAAACATACGTATCGGTAGTTCAAGACCGATCAAGAGTACTAGGATCGACCCCTCGGCAAAGGGCGACAGGTCGTTCTGGGTAATACTAGTTTTTGGACTTGAAACTCTGTTAGCATGGTGTTGCCCTAGACCGAGCCCCTCATATGGACCGACCTCTCTGTGCCATGACTGTCGACCCATCGGTGACACCGACATGTCAACCGGAAAAGAATATTACCGTTGGGAGTGCATTAATGCGCAACAGTCGGGTTGTTGAACGGTAACATTTCTTGTCACCGACCCCTCGGTGCGCCCAACCTGTCGATACATTACTGTTGTTGCAACTGGTTGCATTCTCTATATAAACCAATCTTTATGCAACCACTTGGCATCTTGTGGCAAAATCAGTTGGACCCTCATCATTATCAGTGAGCTTAAACAAGGGCTAACAGAAGGATCATTCTCTCTGTCGTACTTACACGTGGGGAATCTAATGTAACCAATCATATGGATTGAGTTTGTGTGAGAGAGGTAAATTCATGCTTAGTGTTTTACACAACCTGTATTTTAAATACACCTCGTACCAATGCTCTCCACGAGCTAGGTACTTCATACATTGGTGTGAGGTAACTTGATATGCACAGTACACCAATCAATATGCACATCAACGTATGGATTTAAACACAATTGTCAACCCACATAATATCTCTCACACATATGATCAGAATAACTTCACTCATCTAACATAGATTCCTAAGCCCTCCTGCATAGAATCATAATACAAATATCAACAATCAGTATTTAACTATACCATGCTGGAAAACTAAACACAAATTAAAAAGCCCACCAACGGGTTATAAATTATAACACAAATAAGTGTTACCATGTCAAGTCAAGACCCTCTCGAGTAAAAAAAAGAGTATTTTTTCCTTGAAAAACGTCCGAAGTTGGAAAAGAAGATTGGTGCTTTAGCAACCTTCATGAATGAATCGATCCAAAGCATCTCCACAAGCATGGAGAAACTCAAGGAGAGTTCCCGACGAAAATCCCCTTCCCCTCCAGCATCACCTCATTCAGATGGCTTTGCTTAGGATGGTTTTTCATGACTTATGTTTCATATTTTGGAAAAACCATATTAATGTTTTTGTCGAAACAACCATGTTGCCTCTCTCTTAAATCATATGTACTGATTTGTGTATCAATGAAATGATATGGTTTGTTTTAGTGTGTGTACTAATTTGATGGATTGCCTTCTATCTCATGTCTGTTATTAACGTAGATTGTTTAAAAAGACTAACATGCAGGTTGTTAGGGAGATAGGGATCGGGCTAAGATTACACACATCCTTGGAGTTTGGAGAAGCACAAAATATGTGTTGATTAGCTGTTGTCACTGGTCATGACAGTATAAGGAGGACGACTGATGCAAGCTTGAAAGATAACTTGGAGAAAAATAAACTTAGAGACAGCTAAGTTTATGGGGGAGATAATCTGGAGAAGGTAAAAAGCATAGCTTACTCCATGAGGGAGATGAGGCAAGGAAGTTATAAAAGATAGCTTGAAGAATGGGGGAGAAGACTCTAAGGAAACTAGGACATTAGCCTGACTCATGGAAGAAATCAACTAAGCTGGAACTGAGCCTATGCAGGGGTGAACAAACTTTGATGCACGAGAAATGTGCATTGAACCATATGGGAAAACCATAGTTAGAGCAGAACTTAGTTAAGCATTAAATGCAAAAAACATGTGAGAGTGCTTGAAAATCGATGTCTGCTTACTAATCTTTGTCAATTGTATGACAAAATGGAGGAGAAATTAGTAGAAGGTAGAATACATCAAAACCAATTATAGAGTGTAATTAGTAAAAACCTAAGTACTTGGGTCTTTAGAAAGAGAGTCATAGTAGGAAGAAGCCAATAGACACAAGAGAATGTCTATGCTTAGATTTTGGGAAATCAAACTCAAAGAAGATTGGGTCACAAATCTTCTCACCACTGATAGCTTGGATATGCTATGGGTAGTGTTGGTCATTAGGAAATCAGAGTGTATAGGGGAGCTTGAATACAAATCTTTTTTAGTCCATGAATGTATATTTATGTTTTGGGACTAACCCGTCTAATGATTTTCTAGTATTGTTTGCTCACGTACTTGAACATTAAAAATGAAATGAAGCAAGCTGAACAAGAATATGAAGATCATAGTCTTATTGTTCATTTGAATATGTACATGTAAATCTGTCATGCTCCGACTCTCTAGGCTCTCTGATGTGATATTTTTTTTTCTAACACTTATACTGAGTCTTTGCAGAAATTATACGTATACATGGACTTATGGCTAAATTTAGATCTGACACTAGGCAGTCTCATATCCAATCATACCCAGTCGGTAAGAATCCCAGGCAGATGGAGGGGTCACCATGGGCCCGCTTAAGACCCAAAATCTCAGCAGATTCCACCTTGTCGCATAATATGTGGATATACTACTAACCAACATGTAATCTATAACTTGACTTCCTAGGGAAGTCCTAGTAGAAAATGTCACACATGATCTACCTAACATTCACCATCAATCAATCCCATCTACATCATAATTGCACATAAAAAACAAATTAGACTTTATTAAATCATACAGTGTTTCAACGAACACTATATAGGGTTCATTAGATTGCATGTTCATACGTACAACATCTAAAACATAATATAAACAAACAATCCCAACAATCGGTAAATAGTTAGAGGGTTTCCACCTTTTACTGCAGCTGAAAGTCCTCCTGTCCTTCAGCACCTGGGTTTGCTATTTCGTAAGGGGTGTGAGCTTTATAAGCTTAGTGAAGAGAAAACAACAGAAAGTCCTAGATAATAAAGCATATTATCAATATAATAAACATGTTATCAAGCAACAATGTATACACTCAGAAATCATGTAGAATATTGTTAACACAGTTATCTACCATGAAATGTCCTTTCTTTCTTAAGACTATACCCCCGCCAAACGACCTTTACGACTTTTTCCTAACTATGAATAATACGTTTCTTACACCACCAGCAAATTCATGTTCAGTGCTTCACACAACCTGTATTTTAAATACACATCGTACCAATGCTCTCCAAGAGTTAGGTACTTCATACATTGGTGTGAGGTAATTTGATATGCATAGTACACCAATCAATATGTACATCAACATATGGATTTAAAAACAATTTTCAACCCACATAATATCTCACATATATGATCATAATAACTTCACTCATCTAACATAGATTCCTAAGCCCTCTCGCTTGGAATCATAATACAAATATCAACAATCAATATTTAATTATACCATGCTGGAAAACTAAATACAGATTAAAAATCCCACCAGCGGGTTATAAATTATAACACAAATAAGTGTTACCGTTCTTGCCAGTCGTGTACGTCTACCCTATACTTATCATTTATCACATATGTTAATTATCCTGCAATACACACAGTTATACAACAAATTGTGTATTCCTATCGGAATCACGGTTGGATACTTGATCTATCGTTAGATCACCAACATAACAATACCAAGTAGTCTCTAGGAATAAGTGAGTTCTATACTCTATTTAAGGATAGCTAGATCGCGACATTCTGAAACACTCTCATGTTCACATTTCATACGTAGAAACTCATAATCACCTCCTTACGTGTGAACAATGTCGGTATCGCATTCTAATCCGATCAAATCATATCCGTCAATAAAAATGACCACGGACATCTACTTATTGCCGTAGGGCTAATGTTACAAGGAATATTGTATTGAATGCAAAATGAGATGCATTTTAACAAACACATAGTGTGGTTGAATCTCCTCACCTTCTGTTGGCGAGTGTTTTTCAATAATATGTTTAAAACATTTAAAACAGTATAAATAATTTATATATTTAAAAGAGGTTCACATAACCTAACATTTTTCATTAAAATCACATCCACAACTGTCTGTTAAAACTCGACATAGCGACTTCTGTCGGTATATGTATTTTCTCGACATATCGTGAAATGGTGATGTGTACCATTTCTGTATGTATCGCAAAATGTCGATGTATCATCTTGCTATTCGCCTGCTATGTATGTAAAACTCGATGTGTTGGTTTTACTTTTGCATACATATCGACCTTGGACATATATCGGCTGGACAAAGTCGACACATCGTAAAACGCGATGTCTACTCGGTTTTGAGCAGTCCACCGTGATCAAGCAAGGGTTTTTCTCTGGCTTCCCATGGAAGATCTACGTGGTATTTTTCTTCCAAAACTTGGATAGAGATTCTACTAAAATTTATCTACACAATGGCAGAAATAAATTTCGAGAAATACTTACAGAGGATAGCTAAAAATCCACTACAAAAGGGTTGCCTGATAAGCTTTGAAAATGAACTTGAAAAACTCAGTGAATTGGTAAATTTTTCTGAAAACCAAAACTCATTTATAACCTTCGAAAATCACTGTGCAAGTGATTTTCTACCGTAGAGTGTTGTTGGTGGTGTTGGTGGGTGTTGGCCGGATTGACCTTAGCTTGTTACGTTATTTTTCTAAAAATGGAGGGTTTTTTATTGATAAAATGAAAATATGATCTTACCACCCTAGGTAAAACACGCGTTCTCAATGCGATAGCGGTTTCAGATTTTATCAAATCATCCCCTAAGTATACCCAATTTTAAGTGATTGGAAAGAATATTACCGTTGGAATTGCATTAATGCGCAACGGTCGAGTTGTTGAACCACAACATTTCTAGTCACCGACCCCTCTGTGTGCCCGACCTGTCGGTATATTTCCGTTGCTGCAACTGGTTGCCTTCTCTATATAAACCAATCTTTATGCAACTAGTTGAAATCCTTTGGCAAAATTAGTTGGACCCTCATCATTATCAGTTAGCTTAAACAATGGCCAATAGAAGGATCACTCTCTCTCGTGCTTACACTTCGGGAATATAATACAACCAATCATATGGATTGAGTTTGTGAGAGAAAGAGGTAATGATAATAAAATAGGAAACCTTTGGTAAAACCAGTTTCCTTGTCCCCTTGGATTGTGATTGCTTTACGACGGCTCTAAGGCGGAGCGTCAGCACACATTGGATGGATCCTGAAGAAGCACACATCAAGAGATAGAGCTACAAAGACAAGTGCTTCTTGGTTTTAATTTTGTTTTAAAACCTTTGTCCCGAAAGTTGATTATGGAGGATTTGCTCCGGAACCACTATAAAAAACTCTAGAGCGTCGTCTCTAGCACAACGGTGTGTGGAATTCCCAGCCAAATGGATATGTGGAATTCATATTCTACAGTGGTGGGTGAAATTCCCAGCGGATTGAGTGAGGTGGAATTCTTACTCTAACTATGAGGATGTAAGTCCCCACTTAGTGGATTGGGGGATGACTTAAGGTTGAGTTAGTTCTAACAGTGGATGTAAGTTGGCTAACCGAACCACTTTAAATTGATCTTATGGTATTTGATCTTTGTGTGCTTGTATTTAGTGTTTAAGTACTCTTCTCAACACACATCACTTTGCATATTGATTATCTTAGTTTATATATTGTGCTCAAGCATTGATAATGAAGTAATATGTAAAGGGTTCTAACCTTAGTGTGATCATTTAAGTAATGAAGAACAATTTATCACATTAAACAAATCTTTTGATTAATATTCTGTTGCACTTAAACTTTAAACAATCAAGAAATTTGTAAATACCATGAAAAATGGGATTGATCTATTTACCCTCCCCCCCCCTCTCCCCTCCTCCTCCAGGGTCAATCATGTTGTTCTAGTACCGTGAAAGGGGACTTTCACTTCTTCATCGGATCTCACCTTCTTTGCCCTTCTTATGTTGATCGCTCCCTGCTACTGCTCGCTGCTACTTCTATTTCTTTGGCAGTTTCTTTCTTTGTTTCAAGCATCTCTCTTCAGAAGCCTTCTCAGCCACTATTTCTCTTTCTTGCTGATGTTGCTACAGTTCTAGATCCTCTTAGGACTCTTGCCTTCATCTTCGCTTCTCACATCGTCAGTGTCTTCTTGTTGCCTGTAGTATTGTGTTTGCCACCACTCTGTTGCTCATCGAGGTCGTAAATTTCTTTATTGTCTATTCGAGAGCCTAATTTCTCCTCTTTAGTCTTCTCCAGCACATCTTCTCTAGGCTCTTATTTCGTCTTCACTGACACATTCATTGACTAGACGACAAGCTGACATCCGTTATTGCTCTGCAGTTCGTTGTCGGTTCGACATATCTTCTAGGGCCAATCATCATCACGATTATGGGGTAAAGATTTATTTCATAGTCTCGTGGGCAAGCTGCGTGTTACTTCCAGACACGCTACAACTTGAGGGAGAGTGTTAGGATATATTTAGGTGTTAAAGATAAATTTAGATATTTCTATTATTATTGCTTACTAAATATTGTATTTCTCCATTTAAGGATTTCCTCTTTATTTACTTTCCTTATTTGTATTTCAGTTTCTCTATAAATAATATTATAGAATCTCTCATTAATTAAGGAAGACACACCCAATTCTCTATATTTTATTCTATATAGCCAACAATTCCAAGAGAAGTATCAGCATAGCAGTCTTCTTTAGTCTCTTCTAGTACGATAAAACCTTTATCATACAAGTATAATGAAATGTAAGCTCTGACCTATCGTTACGTTCCTGTCTTTATTTAATTCAACTTATTATTTTTCAATCTAATTTATCTTTTAACTTTCTTTGTTTATAGAATTATATAAATAATTTGATATATACATTATATTGATATATTTCAAGTGAAGAAACATTTATAAAAATAAGTCTTTAATACTAAGTTTTTTAAAATATCAAATATTGATATAAAATGAAGAGTGTGTTTATATATAACTCAAGTAATAACTCTAGCCTATTAAAAATGAGTCAAAGGTTTTGAGTCTGTTGTCATATTTTAAATGAGTTGGGTTAAAACCTTTTTTTCTTTTTATAATGAGGGTATCTCTGAGGTATTGACCTAACAAGACTAATCCTCCGAGGCCTGTATCGCCATTGCCCACACAGTCGGTCCGGATAAGTCAGGTGGTAGCACCAAGGTTTGATCAGGGACATGAGAGAGCAAACTCCATGCCAAAGATCACTTGGGCTACTCAAACCTTGGGTGAACAAGATTTGGTTGACCTTAACTAAAGTTGCACACCTAGATGTTTCCAATCACGAACTTTTGTTCTCAATATCATAATTTTGCATATATTGATCTTACTAACTAAAGTACAACTTATGAGTATGTCTAGGAAGAAAGGGCTAGAATGGCTCGTTTCGGTCCTACCCAACTGGAAAGTAGAGTTTATTGGCTACTACTGCAAAAAAAAAAAAAAAAATGAGCTTAAAATAAAATATAAGGCTACTTGAATCAAGCATTCTTAATTCAAGGACGCTTGGTGACTTTGGACAGTAAGATAAGTGGTTAAAAATTAAATTTTGGGTTGAAATTTAGTTCAGTTGTAGTTCATGGAATTCATTTTTAATTTATATGGTTTATTTTTAATTTGTAAGACAAAAATTTGAGGAAAAAAATGAAATGAACTTGGTGTGTCGTGTTTTAAGTTTTGACCTTTTTTTTCTATAAAAGGATAATTCGAGTTTATTTCTTGGGTATTTTTTTTGAATTTTTTTGGGTAATTCAATTTTGTAATTTATTCTTATTAGAGTAAAATTACAAAAACTCTTAAATTAGTATTTAATAATTACAGTATTATGAATTGAGATTATAAACATAAATAATTATTTAATGATAATTTATATTTTCATTTATGTAGATCAGTGTAAAATAATGAAAATAATTAATTTAGGGTAGTCATTTAGACACCTCACTTTTCTTTTAAGAGACACTCCATTTCAAAATTTTATTTGAAATGATCATTTTGCCCCTCAGTTTTGTATGGAGGAATCATCTTTTTAAAAAAATTGAGGGGTAAAATGGTAATTTTTATACAAAATTTTGAAATGGGGTGTCTCTTAAAAGAAAAGTGGAGTGTCTAAATGGCCACCCTTAATTTAATGTATTTATAAGTTTTTATTATTGTCTTCATATTTTATTTTATTTTAATTTTTATTTGTTTAAAATTTTGTGTCGTCTTTTTCAAAATGGAGTACTGAAACGTCAGAATGTTCTGTTATAGAGACAAAATTGGAACTGGTGTGACAACTATGATCTAGAGGCAAAAAAAAAAAAAAATCCATTTTTCTGGGTCCTTACAGTACTTCCAACTTTTAGATTTTTCGTCCCGAAAATTAGACGAAAGTTGGGTTCCAAAAGAAAACAAATTCTACATAAATAATTTAGGATGAGAGGCTCTCATTTCTCATTCAATTTTCCAAGTGGATTCTTCATTTCCATGTCTCTCCCAAACCACCTTGACGAAAGGGATCACCCGGTTTCTCTGTACCTTTTGTTTTGCACCTATGATTTTGATTGGTCTTTCGATGTAGGTTACGTCGCTTTGAACATACAATTCTTGTGCATCCAAAACATGTGAGAGGTTAGGATTGTACTTTTGTAACATTGAAATGTGAAATAAATCGTGCATATTGGATAACTGTGAAGGAAGTGCTATGCAATATGCTGACTCCCCAATCCTATCAAGGACTGAGAATGGTCCTATAAACCTCGGGGTCAGCTTTCCTTTCTTTCCAAACATCATCTGTCCTTTTCTCGGTGAGACTTTTAGGAAGACTAAATCTCCCACTTCAAATGTCAAAGGTCTACTTCTCTTATCAGCATAGCTCTTTTGTTGGCTTTGAGCAGTCAACAGATCTTGTTGAATGACTTTGATCTGCTCAGTTGTCTTTGCGACTAAATCCGGTCAAATAAGTGCAGCCTCTCCTACCTCGGTCCAACAAACTGGAGATCTGCACGGGTCGACCATATATTGCTTTAAATGGAACCATCTGAAGACTCGCCTGATAACTACTGTTGTATGAAAACTCCACCAGTGGAAGATGATCCTCCCAACTGCCCTGGAAGTCTAACATACAATCTCTCAGCATATCTTCCAATGTTTTTATGGTCTTTTTTTACTGTCCGTCCGTCTGAGGATGAAATATTGTACTGTATAACAGGTCTGTCCCTAGTGCTGTCTGTAAACTCTGCCACACCCTGCCTGTGAATCTATCGTCTCGATAGGACACAATGGTCCTGGGTATCCTATGCAATCGGACAATATCTCTGATGTACCGCCTACCCAACGTCTCAGATGAATCTTTCATCTTAATATGTGCTGACTTTGTGAGACGATCAATTATCACCCATATTGCATCATTGCCTTTTCAAGATTTGGATAATCCGGTCACAAAATCCATTGCAATGTGTTCCCATTTCCACTCAGGTATAGACAGAGGTTTGAGTAAACTAGGTGGCCTTTGATGTTCTACCTTGACTTTCTGTCACGTCAGACACCTTGAGACGAAATCTGCTACGTCTTTCTTAAGTCCACACCACCAGTATTGTCTTTTAAGGTCTTGGTACATCTTTGTACTTCCGGGGTGTATGGAGAATTTAGACTTGTGAACTTTAGTCAATAATTCTTCTCTGCATTCCCCTGGCACATAGATTCGGCCTTTGAACATAAGATCCTGTCCAGGTCGTAATTGCCAATCCTGTATTGTCTATCTTGTAGACAATTTAGCCATATCTCTGCCATTTCTGGATTCGATCTCTGTGTTTGTTCAATCTTTGATACCATGGTGGGTCGTAATTGCCAATCCTGTATTGTCTATCATGTAGACAATTTAGCCCATATCTCTGCCATTTCTGCACCCTATCTCTGTGTTTGTTCAATCTTTGATACTATGGTGGAATGCACTATCAAATTGTACATACTCTCACTGCCATTTATGTGCAAGTTCATTTCTTTAATTGCTGACAACAAATTTTTTATGGTTCCACGAGTCATGCGGCTAAGTACATCTACAACCTTGTTTGCTTTGCCTGGATGATAACGAAGGGCAAAATCATAATCCTGGAGGTACTCCATCCATTGCCTTTGTCTTAAAGTGTGTGTACTAATTTGATGGATTGCCTTCTATCTCATGTCTGTTATTAAGTCGTATAAATCAATATTTATCAAAACCATTCACATCGTTGTGCTTCAATAAGGGAGGAACTCCTACCTGATCAACAGTGATCAACCAAATACAACATTTGCTCGAACAACGCCGAAATCTCCCTTGACTCTTTTTGTCCATGTAAATGTTTCAAATTGCAGTATATGTCATTATCATATAAAATCCTTTGTCTAACTTGTGTAGATCTAATTCAGACCTAAAGGTTCATTATATGATTTCCCAATTCTAAAGGATTCCATGTTAAATAACAAATCCATTAACCTTGTAAAATTATCTCTATTTCAGGCTGATATATCGATATTGTCGATATATTGTCTCTGGATACAGTCGATACATTGATTATTTCGATATGTCGATTGGCCTCTGTCTATTTTAGTTCCTGTTATTGTTTTCAAGTTACATATATTGAGATAGTCGATACATCTATGGTTTTATTGGTTCGACATGTTTTTCTGAATTTGATACTTATGTTGGTTTCTGTTTTCCAATCATATGTATCGACCTAGTCGATACATATGTAGGTAATATATTCCCGATTATATGCATCAATCCATTCGCTACATGCATATATTAGTGTTGTGTTCTTTTTTTTTTAGTTTATCATACCTAGGCCGATGCATCGATCTGGCCGATACATCGTCCTGGTGTAAGTTTATCATCTCCTTATCTCTTTTGTAGTTTAGTCATGTCCCGACCGAGGTATTGATCCGACCAATGTATTTGTCAAAGATCTGTGGGCATATCGACACAGTCGATATGTCCACTGATTCGTTCTTTCATCGTCTTTTTTTTTTTTTTGTTTATTTCAGATTATCTCCAAGCCGTCATATCGACCTGGTAGATATATCTTTCTGGCATTAGTTTGTCACCTTTTATTTCATCTATGGTTCTATCATTCTCCGACTGACACATCGGCTTGGCTGATGGGTCATGCTGGGATCAATTCATTATCCATTTGTTTCATATTCTATTTATTGTACCTCAGGCCGACATATCGACATTATCGATAGTCGTCCCGAGATCAGTTCATCATTTATTTCATTTTCATTTTGGTCATACCGAGGGCGAGACATCGACACAGGAGATGTGTCGTCCTGGGTTGAGTTCCTCCTGTTTAATACTTCAAAGTTCCCATTCACTGGACTTCTTGTTCCAGACGACACATCGACATAGTCAATATGTCGGCGGGTTTGGATCGGAAATCATGGGTTCATCTTCCATGCTTCTTCTCTACTCACTTATTTCTTATCCGTATTCCCTTGTCCTTTAGATTTGTACTTATATAGTTTCTAAACACCTTAGTCTTATTAGTTTACTTAAAAACACCATAAATCTTCCTACCTCGAAGGATTCATAGGTGTACCCAAGTGGATGAAGGGCGAGTTCCTTGCTTCCTTCTCTCCTTGTCGGCTCGGTTTCTCCTTTCTCTTTGTCTCTTTTCTCCTTCCTTTTTTGGAGAAGATGAAGTCAATAGAGAGGGGAGAAGGCTCACTGTCGAGCTGAGGGCTGAGACGTGAGTCAGAGGGGGGGTTGAGGGAGTGATAGGGGTGGTCGATTATCCTCTCTCTTCTCTGATTTCTCACTTTTTCTTTCTCTCTTTCTCTTCTCATTTTTCTCCTCTTTCTTTTATTTATTTCCTTTTCCCTCCCTTTCCACTTTCCCTAGATCCTTGAATGGGCGTTTGGAATAGTGCAAACGGCGTGGGAGAGTTCCCATGCGTCGAGTAAAGTAGATGGTTGACGGTAAACTGAGCGTTTGCTAAAGACGTTTGAGTTATCCGGACACATCGATATTGTCGATATGTCAATTGATTTGATCTTCGCTTTGGATCTCAATTTTTGTTTTTCCGACACATCGATCCAACCGATGTATCGTCTGAAAAGATTGAGTTTTGCCGACACATCGACTAAGTCGATGCATCGTCCTAGGAAACTTTAATTTCCCCTTTATTTCTTTTAATAAACATTTTCATTATTTGAATCAAAATAATATATTTCATTTATATAATAAAGAAATGACATAAAATCAGGATTTAAAATTCCGGATCCTTACAGATTTCCGTTTTCTTAAAAACTTAGTGTTAGGACTTGGGCTTTTTATCTGGGCTATTATGGCCTAAAACCATTTTAGGTTCTACAATTACATTAAGTGATGGGTAATAATCCATATACCTTGGGTGCTTTTAGGGTCAATCCTATGGTCAAAATATAGTTCATGTATATGCTTGGTTGGCAGAACATATGGAGAACATTGTAGCAATCTTCTGGGCTTCAAAATAGTCTTCAAACATTCTTCATGCAGCAAGTTCGACTTCAAAAGGCAAGATTTTGATTGATAACACTGGAGACACGAATAAATTGGGGCTCTAACAGATAAGTTATAGCCTATATAACTAACGAGGTATGAAATTTCATATAAGGTCAAGTTAGACAAAATTGAGTCAATTGGCAAATCAAGAAAATTGAGATGCATTGATCCTTTGGGAATTTCCTGTGTGCATCCAAAGTTTCACATTAACGTATACTTTGCTAATTTAGTTTTAAGAGTCATCTAATTGGTTCTCTATTTTGAGATATGTCTAAAAAAGTTGAAACCTCGAGAGAAGTCGTCATTAAATTATTTTTCATTCGGAGTCACTCATTACAGTTGAGCATGTAGACTTTTGTACATGGGAGCATAGGATCTTTTATTCTTATGGCATCAACAATTTATTACAGAAACTTTTGTGGTATTCTTTGTTAGGAGAGAATATTGGAAGCGGTGATTGGGACTACCGATTTTCGTAGCTCCCCAAATTTGATAGTAACAGAGGATGTGACGGGGGTAAATGCAGGTACATTCTCTTATTCTACTCCCACAGAAGCTTAATTTTGGTTTTCTCCAGAGAGGAAGAAGAAACCATAGTTTTCCCTCATGTTTCCTTGCTCCTTTCTTTATGTTTTTTCTCCTCCCATCTTTTTTTTTTAAATTACCGAATAGATACAAAAGAATCTCTTAGCAAGAGAATCTTCTGTTCACAAGAATCCCTCATTGAAGAGAACCTTTAAAAAAAATTCTCCTCGTCCAAACGCAGCTTTAAAGTGTCAATGCACATTTTTTCAAAGGTGCATTTAGATAGGGTGAAATGGGCAGAAAGCAAGGAATTAAAATGGTTTCATCTCTTTGATAATCTGCAGTATTAAAATATAGACCTCTTCAAGTCTTTTTTTTTATTCCTCGTCAACCAGGCCCGACCTTAGGTGAACTAGGCCGCTGCCTAGGGCTTCAAAGTTGGATTCAATTTTTAAGTTCTTGCACCTTTTTTTATGTTATAAATTTATTTTATCACAAGTGGATTTGTTTTGCATTGGTGGTGCGTCCAACATTTAATTTGGAGGTTGCGTATTCAAATCTTGATGGGTACATTACTTCAATATTTCTACTTAATTTTTACTTTAATTAAAATAACTTTAGTTTTTACAATTTCTTATATATTTAGACATAATTTATAATTTTTTTTAAGTAAAATAACTTAACTTTTTGCAATTTTTTATAAATTTATACATAATTTTTCTTTAAATAAAATAACTTGGGGAGTATCCATGTTGTTAAACTTTTCACAATTTCTTATAAATTTAGACATAGTTTTTTTTAAGTAAATAACAGACATATTTTTTTTTTAAGTAAAATAACTTCGGAAGTATTTAAAGTTAACTTGAAAAGGTTTGATAAGACTCGTTAACTCGTTTGACTCGAATTTCTATCGAGTTTATCAACTCAAATTGATTTGGCCAATTTTTTTTTCAAACTTTAAATCTATAATTCTAATAAAATGAATTAAACACAATGATAAAAAAATATTTATTCTATAGTTTTATTTTTCTTTTAAAAATTAAGAATTGAGATGATTAATTAACTCTATTTCAAGATTAAAATGATTATATAAAGGTTAAATTTTAATTAATCATTATTCTTATCATTTTTTAAGAAATTTTAATAAAAGTGTGACCTAAATAAGTCCCTAAATGAGGAAATTTAGTGTTCACTATAATATAGATGGTTTAATGAAAAGAAAATGGATTTAAATTTGAATGATTATTTTATGCTTTATAGTTTATAATTGAGTTATAATTTTTTAACATAATTTTATTTTGTAAGTTGTTTTAAATGCATTATATACTTTAGCATTTCAACTTCTATTTTTAAATACAATAAAATAGTACTAAAAAATTAAAAATTCAATATGCATACACAAGAAAGATTGAATTGATTAACTATCTTATCTATTGAAAATGATATATTAAAAAATCTTGAATATAATAATTTAATTAGTAATTTTGCATTTCAAAATCTGAGAAAAATAAATTTTAAATAATACTTTGTTATAAATTTGATTATGATTTTTATTTAGATGTTTCACACTTTTTTAAAAAAATATATAATTTTATTTTTTATTAGTGTATAAAAGGCCATCTCAGAGGTTGGCCTAGGGTCGGCATTGTCGTCAACCCTCTCCTTCTTTCCTTCTTCTCACTCTCCTAGTATACTTTTCACTACTGATTATCAAAGAGACAGTAGAAGAATATTTGAGTAGAACGTGCTGCTTAAGAGAATCTCTTTTGTGTGCAAACTATTGGCCAAAATAATGAGTTTATAGGCCTTACTTCAACTTAAAATAAAAAATAGAGATAAAACAAATAGAAAATCAATAAAAAAATCATTAGAATTTCCAAACCCGGCCTCTTCGATCGGAGGCCCGAGCGCTTCTATTGGGTCCGAAAGTTCTCTCTGTTGCCCAGTGGATTGGTTGGATGTCCGATCTTCGTCGGAAGCTTTATCTTTTTTTTTCCTCCTGTCCGCTGTCATACGCACAGTGTTGTGTCTCATCTCTGTTTTTATTCCGTCCTTTCTTATTTTCTTCCTTCCTTCTTTGTCTTCTCTTTATCGCTATTCGCTTCCGCAGCAGCAAGGTTAATTTTCCTTTCTTTTTCTTTCTTTTATTATTATCTTTATTTCTTGTCGTTCTGCATATTTCTCTCTGGCATTGAGGCTGTTTTCCCTTTCCAGAAACAGGTTCTTTCCATTTTTCTCTCTTAAATTCTTTCTCTTCTTCGTCTGCTAACAGGATCTGTACAGCTTGCTTTTGCTCCCTTTTATTTTCTTCCTTTTGCTGATTTATCTCTGCATCAAACCTTTCTTTCTCAAGGATTCTTTGTCCTGTTTTCCTTTTGTATACCATGGTGGATTTGCAGCCATCCCACCACTAATGAATATTCATTCCAAAATGGGCACCAAACGTTGATGGAAGTTTTTCCATGTTTGACATTTTCCAAATTCGATGGTCAGGCCCACACTCTCAAGAGTATTCTGTTTCTCCATACTGCATTTGGTCGGGTCCACATGGGCAGTCACTCAGCAGATGATGTGGCCATGACATCGAGTTCACAATGGGGTCCTCCCATCCCTCCATCCGCCGAACATGGATTTGAAGGATCAATTTCTCGATTTGGACCAATCGGGTTTGGATTGGTTTTTGATCGAGTTTCTTGGGCCCGATGCTTGCATCATATTTGAGCCTAACTTTTAGTTCGGGTTTTTCATCTTGTGAAATGATCAATTCACTGAATCACTATATGGATTCTTAAATATAAGATTTAACTTCACGTGGTATTGTATTACCATCTCCACCTATTTGTAGGGCCCACTAAATGTGATGGTGATTGACCTATTGGGAAAGTCTTTTCTTAAGCGTATGGTCCACCAAAAAATTATTTTTATCGGATCAATCAAGTGATGTTCTTTTAAAAACTCAAAATTTAATTATTTTTAATTTTTTAAAAAGATTTAAACTTTATGACCTTTAAAAATGTAGCTTGTTGCTTGATTGGATCAAGGTGATTTTTGGTAATGCCATCCTACTTAAAGAAAGGACTTTCAATGGATTCATCATCAACCAATTTAGTGTGCTCCATACCTAGGTGCAAATGGTAATACTATGTGACCTAGTGCACATATAATCGTTTTATATTAGAATATTATTTAAATCTTCATGAGGGAATCGTAGACCCAAGTTTAAGAAAGTAGATTCCATTTCTAAAAGTTTAAATCTTCATGAGGGAATCTTGTTTTTGTCTTTTGAGTTGGAGAAAGCTTATAGGCCAACTTTTGCAGTGATGTTGATCCCATGATAACAATATATTGTAACATCAATTTTAACAAGCTTTTCTCATGCTAAGCCTAAATTTGTAATATTCTAATAATCTCATTAAACTTAGAATAATACAAAGAGAGTACTTATATACACATAAACCAAACCCTAATTTGCGCTAATGAAACAAAGTCTAAACTACCCTTAAGTACAAGATAAATTACATCTTTAACACCCGTGCTCAAACTCACGATGTGATAGTGTTAAGCATTGAGAATTTACCAAGAAGAAACTGGAAGCGTGTAACAGTGTGGGATTTCGTGAAGAAGTGAGCTAGCGGCATTGCAGAAGAGACATATGGGAGAGAAAGGGTGCCAATCTGCAGATGATGTCGCACAAAATGGCAGTCTAGTTCAATATGTTTGGTGCGCTCATGAAAGACTGTGTTATGTATAATTTGAATAGCAATCTTGTTATCACAATACATGGGATTAAGGGCAGAGTGAAACTCCCATGTCGGCAAGTAACCAACGAAGCCAAACAATCTTAACAGTGGTAGAGGCCATAGCTCGCCTTGGCAGACGAACGAGCAACAACATCTTGCTTTTTGCTTCTTCAGGAAATGAGAGTCACCCAGAAAGACACAAAATCCAATAGTAGATTTGCGATCAGAAGAATCACCTGCCCAGGCAGAATCAGAGAATGCTGGTAGCTCCAAAGTGGGATGACGAGGGAACTAACAAACTCTGATGTAAAGTCCCACGAACATACCGCAAAATACGAACTACAGCGGCCCAATGAACAATAGTCGGTGAGGAGAAAAACTAGTTTACAGTATGAACTGCATATGCAATGTCAGGCCACATAATGTTGAGATAAACCAAACTCCCAACAATAGTACGATACAATGTAGGGTCATCTAAAGGTACACCGTCAGATGAAGTGTGATGAATATTAAACTCTAAAGGTGCCGCAACTGGGTTTGGTGTCAGTAATGTGTTCTTTCTGAAGAACATCAGTAGTATACTTTGATTGGGAAAGAAGGTAGCCTTTAGGAGAGAATGCAACTTCTATCCTAAGAAAGTATCATAAGGGCTCCAAGTCTTTCTTTCAAATTGTCTATGCAATTGTATCTTCAACTGTGTAAAACCATCAAGATCATCACCAATCACGATTATATCATCAATATACAAAAGCAAGAGAATACGTCCAGCGGACGTAGAACGAACAAAGAGTGCTGAGTCATGAGCACTGGATTGACTTCCAAGAGAACCAATCACTTTAGAGAACTTTTCAAACTAGGCACGAGGTGCCTGTTTCAGAGCATATAATGCCTTTCGAAGTCTGCATACTTCCCCGGGATTATGAGAAACTTCAGGGGGAGGAAGCATATAAACTTCTTCAGTGAGATCTCCATTTAGGAAGACAGTTTTAACATCCATTTGTGACAAACTCCACTTATGAACTGAGGTTATTGTAATCAAAGTACGTTCATAAGTTATCTTTGTAACAGAGGCAAAAGTCTCATTGTAATCAATACCATATTCTTATGCAAAACCCTTAGCAACCCATCGGGCCTTATAACGCTCTAGGGAACCATTAGACTTGGTCTTAATTTATACACCCATTTGCAGCCAATTGCATGTTTGTCTGGAGGAAGAGGCACTAAATCTCACGAACTAGTCTTATGCAATGCAGAAAGGTCTTCATCCATAGTCTGTTGTCAAAAAAGGGTCACAAATAACCTCCTTATAGGAGGTTGGTTCAGACAAGTATGAATGGAAGTGAGAAAGGAAGAAAAAGAAGTAGAGTAACAAAAATAACCAAAATTATCATGAGAATAACCAAAGCGATTTGGAGGCTTACGAACTCTCGAAGGATAACGGGGAGTAGCAAGATCCACATCATCAAAAGTTGAAGGAGAGTCAGCCAGTGGAGATGGAGGATTAATATCTGTAGAGGATACGACTTTAACAAGAGTAGAAGAAATATGAGAAATAGAGTTAGGCAATGCAGGCACCTTATCAGGCACAAACATATCATCAACATCAGAGAAATGATCAATGTATAAGACCTCAGATTTAGGAACATGGACAGACTTCGATGAAACAAAGTAGAGAGGAATATGTTTAAGAAAAACAACATGACGAGATACATACAGGTTTTGCGCAACAAGATCATAACAGTGATATCCCTTTTGTTCCTCACCATAATCCAGAAAAACACACATTACATAGCGTGTAGATAACTTAGTGCGCTCACTATGAGGAGGAAGAACAAAGCATGTACAACAAAAAACTTTCAAAGAGAAGTTGTCTGGAATTTTACCATATAACCGTTCAAATGGAGATTTGCCAGAAGTGAGGGCAGAAGGAAATCTATTAATCACATGAGTTGCGGTGATATCTGCTTCTCCCCAAAAGCTGTTAGGAACACTAGTAAAGAGTAATAGAGAGCGAGTAGTTTCAATGATATGCCTATGTTTTCTTTCTGCAACTCCATTATGCTCGGGAGTGTTAGTGTATGATGACTGATGAACGATTCCATCCGAGGCAAGCAAATGTGAGAAATAACCAGAGGTATACTCTCCACCCAAATCACTTCTAAAACATTTAACAGTGGCAGAGAATTGTGTACTAATGATAGAATGGAACTTTTGAAAAATAATAAAGAATTCCGAACGACGTTTCATCAAATAAATTCCACAATGACGAGAATAGTCATAAATAAAAGACACATAATATCGAGACCCCCTTTTGTGGCAATAGGAGTTGGTCCCCACACATCAGAAGGAATCAAATAAAAACGAAGCAATACATATTGATGAACTATTATTGGAAGGCAATGCAGAAAACTTTGCAAGTTTACATTCACTACAATCAGAAATGTCACTACAATGTAATTTCCTAAAGCTCTTGTAGAGGCTAAATACTTCAAACGTGAATTAGAAACATGTCCAAGCGTAGAATGCCATAAATAAAAACTAGAAGAACTAGGACTTAAACGAAAAGACGACAAATCAACTAAAACTGCAGATGATAAATCAACTGAAAATGCAGCTACATCAGGAACTCGAAGCTGCTCTAACACATATAATCCTCATTCTCTATGGCTGGTCCCAATCAGTCTCTTCAAATGGGGATCCTATACAGAACACGAAGTGGGAGAAAAATGAACAGCATAACCAGAATTATATAACTAACTTATAGAGATCAAATTTAAAGTAAGATGGGGAATGTAATAGACATCAGTAAGATATAAGGGAGAAGACATAATAGAACCAACACCTGCCAATGGCATGGGAGTACCATTAACAGTGAGCACAGAAACAGATGAGTGAGAAGGAGATAAAGACGTAAACAAAGAAATATTATTAACCATGTGATGAGTGGCTCTTGAGTTGAAAACCCAAGTGGAGGGAGATATCTGAATAAGCTGAAGGAGGCAAACCTATGGATGGAGAAACAATGGACAATGCATTAGGCTAATGAGAATAAAAAATCTTTTGCAACTGATCTGTAAGGATGGACAGTGAAGGAGTAGAAGGTGAAGACTCATTCCCATACGAAATAACTGTGGTTGTGTGATGCTGCTTTGGTGTTGGGACTTGTTGTTGCTGTCTTTTCATTAACAGAGAACATTGTGCCTTCCAATGACCCTTCTGTTTACAATAACTGCAGTGATCAATGCAACTCTCCCACCTTGGCGTTGTCAAGTCTGTGAACTAGAGAGAGGTTTGGATGGCACAACTAAGACAGTCTAGCGGGGCATAGATAGTAGACCATTTCTTGTATGAGACTTTAAGGGAACTTCTTCAGCTAAGAGTTCGTGTACCACTGCATTGACAAAGGGGAAAGGACTACGATGAAGAATAAAGTCCTAAAGTGCTTCAAAATCATCCTGAAGAGCTGTCAAAATTGAACAAGGTGCCCTTCTTCTCTATAAGTGCAATAAAGTTCAGTGGAAATGAGGCCCGCAGGTTCTGTTAATGCAAGTTGATCTCAGAAGCCAGTCATAATTGAATAAATTTGTTGAATGCTTAGATCTCACTGTCGAACCATGCGAATGTCATTCTCAATTTGGTATCTCTTAGCGCAATTAGACTGCTTATACAATCGCTCTAGGTGATCCCAGATTGCTTTGGCTGTGGAGAACTTGGTAAGTTGCATGCCGATGGAGAGCTCAACAGAGTTCTTAATCCATGTGATGATTTTGGAATTGTTTGTGTTCCAAGTAACCAAGGATTGAGCATAATCTTCTGCCTTGGTGTTCTGGGGAGCAACAATGTCTCCAGAAATATAACGCCACATATTATTTCCTGTAAAAAATTCTTCATAACATATGCTCAATAAGTGTAGTTATTTTCATTCAATTTGACACCGATTGCTTGAAGAGAATTATCATGTTCACAGACCATTATGACTAGGTTGCAAAAGTGGACTGCTGAATGGGCTTCAAAACGGGGCTACTGAATGGGCATATTGTGATAGGATTCCAACTGGGCCAAATCTAACTTGGCTTGCAAATCTGATGGGTCTATGGGTCGGGCCTGTACTGGGTCTGTGGGCCGTGCCTTAAGTTGGCAAAGAGAGGTGCATAAGGGTGTGCGTCACATATCTGGGTTGCAATCGCTAACAGCAGGTGATGACAATTTGTAGAGGTACAGATGGTGATCTGGTGGGAGTTGCAGAAGGCAGAGTCGCTTGTCTGCAGGCTGGTTTGTTGATAGCAAGGAGAAAATGTAGACGATACAGATCTGGGCAAGCGGCTAGGGGCACGGGAAGAAGCGGAAGCATGGACACGAGCAGTTGCAGAGATCTTAGCCTTCAGATCTAGCAAACTAGGCGGCGAGATGGTAGATCTGGAATAGGGTGCGTTGGTTGCCAATCTCAAATTCGAAAATCAGATTGGGCAAAAAGAAGAGTGGCTAGTTTCAATCTAGACTCTCGGTGCGGTGCAGTGCAGTGGATTGAAAGAAAGGGTTGGAACACCCAACTCAGTGCGGTGCAGTGCGGTGGATTGACAGATCTTAGCCGCAAGATGGTAGGCATGCACAAGCAGAGACAACGGCAGTGCGGTGGAGTGGTAGATCTGAAAGGAATCCTAGCTACAAAGAGTGTGAACAACATGGAAGACTCGAATTTGTTAGGTTCAGAGCTTGTGCTAGGAGAACTGGACAGCCTGAGTCTGGCTCGATTCAGTTCGAACGAAGAGTCAATTGCGAGGGACACCGTTACTGTGTAGAAGCAATCGGACTTGCTGATGGCCTAAGGATGCAAGACGACTGGATGCAAACGAGAAGGAGATCCAGACCAGACCTAACCTTGCTCACGATACCATGTAATATTCTAATAATCTCATTGAACTTAGAATAATACAAATAGTACTTACATACACAAAAACCAAACCTTAATTTGCTCTAATGAAACAAAGTCTAAGCTACCCTTAAGTACAAGATAAATTACATCTTTAACATACATGCAATATATTGTTCATAATAGATAAAATTTAAAGGGATGCTAAATTTATTTTAAAATTATAATTTCTTACATCCTTTTGTTATGCGGTAAATAAGAAAATATACTAATTAAATGAATTAACATATCAACAAAGGATTTAATTTTAAGATAAAGTTAATATTTTCCTAAGTTATTATATAAGAATGATTAGATTTTGTTGCCTAGATCTTGACTCAAGAAGGGGGTGAATTGAGTAAGTGTAAACTTTTTCAGGATTTCCTCCGGTTACACAAGTTGGAAAATGCCAATTCAACTCCTCAATAAATTAAAATATAAACAATATGCATTCACATCCTAGTTAAAATAAAGCACTAATAAAGTATAGTAGATGTGCATAAAATAAAGCATCAAACAACATGGTGCATAGTGAATAATAAAATAAAGCACAAGAACCAAAGAGGAGATGAAAAGAGATTGAGAGATACTCTTGGAAATTATATGAATGCGGAATAAAAACAACAGAACCAATCATAGCACAAGACACCGGGAATTTACATGGTTCGGTCAAACTCGACTTACGTCCACGGAGCATAAATGTCACTATGAGAGAAAAGGAATACCCGTACAAGATACATAAATGACTCTGTGAGTTTAAACCCCAAACCCAAGTCGCGAGTCCCCTGTACATCCATCTCTTCTTACCAATCTCAAACTCAGAAGAAATAACCTATCTTCTGTCCCACTCTCCGGCGTACTTCCTGTGTTCCTTACATCACCTGTAGAATACTTGAGCACAGCACCATGCTTCCATGGGCCTAAACCTCTTGATCTCGAAGCTTAGACCCATGCATGCAGTCTTGTGGAGAGTTTCCTCGATGCCCATCAATGTCCAGCAAGTAGTTTGCACCTCTATCTTCTTTTGGCGTTGCCTCTCACTTTCCACAATCGGCAGCCACACACTGACTTGTGCTATGGTGTTCGGCTCACCCACAATACTCCATGATGCATGCAGCCACACACCCTCTTTACCGTGTGTGTATGGGGTTTTGGCAACCCCCTTTTTCTCTCACTCCAGCTAGCGCCACGCACACCATGTGTGTGTTATTTGTGGCCAAGAACGGCGATTTCTTTTGAAGCCCACAACAACATATATAAGATTCTCCAACACCAAACTATTCTCGACTCTTGGCGTGCATGTGTCTTTGAGTTGTGCCGTGTCCACTTTGGAAACTTCTTTTCTTATTCACTGCCGACAAGCTGCCTTGTTTTATGCTGTACACTACTGCTTTTTTGTTGTATCCAACTATAATTAGGAAACCCCATATTAACTGCAATCCGTTTGGGACTCTTACTCATTCTTATCCCAAGCAGTTGGCACCCGCTGTGACTAGAATTCGAGCCACACTCAACATATACAACCAATTTTAACGAGGTTCGGCACTCCAGCCTACGTTCTTGCCCCAAGCCTCGCCTGAGGATTAACTCCATCATCACATTCTCTTTTCAAGTGGAGAATAAACCTGTTACATCGATCTTTGCTCTCTTCTCTCATTTTACCCTAGCCCCAAGGGTTCTATTTCCGGGATCGAGAATGACCATTTTCCTCTTTTCTCTCCACAGGGTCCACTGACCCGTTCTCTCCTTCTTTCTTTTAAGAAAGAAAAGATTACATTTCAACATAGGAGTAACTCTCACAAAAGAATAAAATTAATCTCACTCTAGAGTTACTCAAAATGATAAAAACAGAAGTGGCTCAGTAAATGGTATGGAAGTTTGGGTGTTCTGAGCTCTCTAAGGATAGGCAATTTAAAGCTCTCTGGTACTAGGCTATGAGGTTGGTGGAGTTTTTTTTTTTTCTCTTTCTTGACTCCCACTCCCAACTCCTCATAATGGCTCGTATATATAAGAACATTTTGAAAGTGTTATCGTTGCCATGCATTAAATGAAGAAGATGACCATTTTGAAACACATTTAATGTGCCATCTATTCGACCGTTGCTGCCAAACAGTGGCCGGTTAAGGAGACCTATCGACGATATGTGTCTGTTGTATAGATATTCAAATTTGTATAGGCGACGGTCCATGCGTAACAGTTGACATAAGAATAACAGAGACTAGCTCTGTTCTGCAGATGTTTGTCCAGTCGACACTTACATGTCTATTAGTCGACGGTAAATTATTAAAGACCAAATATATGTTACAGTCACATATACAGTCGCCAGTTTCCCAATCAACTGTCAACGGTATCCTATCTGGGACTTAACTGTAAGTTTACTGTGTAGTTCAGTTGCCGGTAAAGTGCTTACTAGTCAACAGTTTGATCCTGAATTACCAATTCATTTAATGGTCTTACACAATTCTTTTGATATTCAATGTTTTAAACTGAAACTTTGGCTTTGGTCTTACACAGTTCATGTGATATTCAATAGTTTGAACTGAAGCCAATGTTGGTCTTACACAACCTTTAGATGAGAAGAGAAAGAAAGAGTGAACCCAAGATTTTAATGAGGTTCGGCGTTTTTGCATACGTCTTCACCTCAAATACACCACGTGAGGATTAAAACACTATACTTCCCCTTCATGGGTGGAGAAGAAACCTATTACAACACAGAGTACACTACTCTTCAGATCCGAAGTAGAAAACCTTCTCCTATCTTCACTAGGATTACACCAACTCTTTACAAGTTTGATCTCTCAAAAAAAATGAAAGATTACAAATATAAAGCTCAATAATAACTCTCAAATGTATGCAAGTTAGGCTCACTAAGTGTTATTCAGACATGAACAGTAATGGCTCAAAGAAGATTTGCAAGTGAAAGGGGTTTAGCATTGGCTCAAGAAAGATTTGCAAGTGAAAGAGGTTTTTAAGCAAAAGTGTTCTTTAAATTGATTGCTATTGATTCTCAAGTAGTTGAACTGAGTGTACTGTTCACTAATGTTTGCATTTATAGGTATTTCAAATTTATGGCCTTTGGGTAGCAATAAATGCTCAAAAAACAGACCATTGCTACAAATTGGTGAGCCGGTTGCAAGCACTGGCGAGCCGCTCGTTGTAGATTTCAAATTAAATGTGATGAAGTGGCGAGCCGCTTTTCAAGCAGCGGCGCTTCCGATCTAAACTGAGAGTAGATTGTGAGCAATACTTATACATTTTGGCGAGCCGCCTTGGCCATAGCTGTTGATGATCAATTTTACATTTATAAATCTCGCAAGTTCACGATCTATTTATAGTATTGCAATATGAGTATAAGGTCGAACCCAAATGAAATCCACAAAATATATGTTTAAAATTAAATTGGTACTTTTTAAAATATGTAATCTTAAGAAATCTAATTCATAGAATTACAATTTTAATTTAGATATTAGGAAACTAAAGTTAACACCGTTATTATCTAACTTGTAAATCTATCAAAATAAGACATGTGAATTAGATCCAATCAATGTCGAGAATCAAATCTATCTCATTTTTATAAAAATGGTGAAACAAAGAATAATAATCCTTATCTTAATTTAGAATCATAAGTTTCAAGACTAAAATATCACATCTCCAACCTTAGTTAATTGAATCTTGAGAGAAAGAGAATTTGAATACAAAAAATTACATGAACATACAATAATAAAGCATTGAAAATAAATTGAACATTTAATATACAACAAACAAACAAATTAACTAACATAACAAAATACTGGAAATAAATTGACAAATAAAATAAATGACAGAATAAAACAATGCATAATGTAAAGGGTGGTTATTGGAATAGACCGCTCATTGCCAAAAAATGTGTAAACAAATACAAAATCTAGATCTGGAATTCGCGTAAAAATGTAAACATCAATTCATGCTCATTATCAAAGTTAAAATTTATAAATTTAATTTAAATAACCGAACCTTAGTATCTTAGATTCAACACTTACAACCTAAGTTCTAACTATTACATGTCCTATTAAATAAACAAAGAATATAGACTTTAAAATTAACTCAAAACAATCATAAAAGAAATCTAAAAATTGAATGTTTCAGGATTCTAAAGGAATATCTTGTATTTATTTAATGAAATAATTAAATACAGGAAATTGGAAATTAAAGACAAAATAAAAATGAAAATTTACAACTCTCACTTGTAAAATTTGAATGGTGCTCTTGTCTTCTTGTCTTTTCCTCCAGCCTTTGGTCCTTTCAAGCTCTAGGTCAAATTTGAGTTCTACTCTTAGCGTGCTCTATTTATAGGTTCTAAAGTGGGAATGGATGACTTGGATTAAAAGTTGATAAGTGGAGAGACTTGAGGAGAGGGAAAGGTGGATTGACTAAGGTTAATGGAGAAGTGTTATCGTGTGGATTGAAATGAGATATGCGAATGGAATGAGAGATTATAGGGTGGTGGCTGGATAGATGATGGCTAGAAGTCATGGCCGAATGGGTGTGTTTTTCCTAAGTTTTAGATGTGCTAAATTTGTATGATGTGAATGGATAAAGTTTGGAAAGATGTCATGTGTATGGATGGAGAGGTTATAGGAGAAAATCGTGTGGGCTTTAGATAGGTAAGACTTGGAGAGGAATTTTAGGTGATTTGGATGAGTTGGATTCTAGATGAGATTGGATTGTGATTGGGATTGACGTGGCAATGGGATTTTAGATTGAATTTTCATGTGTTGCATTGGAGATATGCGCATGAATACCTAAGTTATAGGAGAGAATCGAATGGAATGGATTTGGATAGATGTGCATGAGGTATATGCGTGTATGTGTTAGGTTTTAAGGATTAAGATGGGATGTGGCGCATGAAAGAGGGATTTTAGGTGGAAATCGTGTATGGAGGTTTCTAGGGTTTCCTAGATGAGATGCATTAATGGATAGATTAAATGGATAAAATGGATGGTGTGGATTGCATGCGCATGGGATAGGATTTGGATCATGGATATGCGCTATGGACTTAGAGCTATTGGGCTTCAAGTAAAACTCTTATTTGACTCATTGACTTTGAACTTCTCATGGATTTGGACAGTGAACTTGGACTTTGATTCTCAACCTTGGCCCATTTAAAATGCGCATGGAACATGGACTTGTGAGCAGTGGATGACTTTCTAGCTTTCTTCTTCAGACTTCAGTAAGTTTTCTTCAATCTTCTTGACTCAGTAATTAATCCACCATTATTCTAAAAATATTGGACTGATCCAGACTCTCATAACTGGATCCAGATCAACCAATTTATAATTGAACTCCTAAAATGGTGAAATGATCAATAGAATTTCAAATCTTTCAATTTAAGCTTAGAACTTGCAAATATTCCGGGTTTTAGTCTGATTTCCTGTTTTCTCTAATTTTGCTCTACAAAACTGAAAATAACATTAAATGCATCTAATATACACAAAATACGAAGGCTAACTAATTCAAATAACAGGGGTAAAAATGTCATTTTTCATGTCTCAATGATATTGACGAGGTAGTCTTAACTGAGGCTATCCATATTCAAATTCAATATAGAGAGGTGAGCCTCTCTAGCCATACCAGCGACCCAGTCTTAACTGAGGATATCCATATTCAGATTTAATATAGAGTGGCAATCCGCTCTAGCCATACCGGTGATCAGTCTTAACTGAGGCAAACTGTTACACATTTTATCGCAGAGCGGCGAGCCCCTCTTTGAGGCCGGGCGATCCGGTCTGCTATGTTTCTTAGATTTCTAACTTTGGGCATTTGTCCATAGTGTGTTCTTTTGGTCACGTGGACTTAGCCAATTTCTTAGGGACCTATCCAGTACATTTTCTATAAGGCTTTGAGGTCCTAAGGTCCACTAAAATCTAGGTTGAGCCATGGTTTTCAAAACATTAACTTTACAAGTTTGATTCCTAACACTCATGACTTAGAACTATTGTACACAACCTTGATCTTCAATCTTCGCTTTCAAGTCTTCAAGGTCCTTGATCCATTCAATCTTCAATGATTGACATTAGTGTCCATGATTGGATGAATTCTGATCTTCACTTTCAAGGGGCTTGATATCCAATACATGTCTTCTCTTGAAACTTGGAGAATCTTTTTGATACCTATCTCATAATATAAATTGCAATTGAACTATTAAATACCATAAGTCAATGGTTTGTTATCATCAAAATTACTCATATATCCTTGGGTTAAAACCTTAGGGCTAACAACAACGATTTAGAGTTGTAGCCATAATACTGCACTTACATTGTTCTGTATAGAAGTGGGTTTGGAACAGATTCCCCTTTTCTTATGATCCATTTAATCTATTCAATGTTGGTCCCATGATCTTAGAGTCTCTTAAAGGTAAAGTCTGAGCCAAGATGCTCATCATTTGAGTAATTTTACATAAGAATCCTAAACACTATTGTCCTAGACCTTCCCGAACAAAACTTGGACTTAAACTTGAAAGGTCTTCAGTCTGCTTGTCAGCTTTGCTTTAGATCCTTTTGAAATGAGTTGATGCTTGATCTTTCATAGGCCAAATTTATTCTTCTTCAAAAGCCTTTTGATAGTCTTTATGCTTGGTCCTTCACATGCTTTTCTTTTTTCTTCGTAAGCGTTTTGATCTTCTTAATGCTTCGCTTTGCACAGGCTTATCTTCAAGTGCAGCTGCCATGAGTCTTCAGATTTGTGCTTCATGGAGTCATTTGATATTTCTTGTCTTATGGCACAAACTCCATGAAACCATTAGTAGCACAAGTCATGGTTTTGTCATTATTACAATATCTTTTTGACCTTCGGGGCTAATAGATTTGTTTAATTACATGATTCAAGACAGATATGTTGAGTGGAAAAAAAAACACTTTGAAACAAGGGTCCAAAATACTACGCTTGCATATCGGCCGATAATTTTCTCTCTCATCCGTTTTTTCCATTTTATTGCATTTCTCTCTCCTCCGATATTCAAAACCTTAAAAAACCGTCAAAAACCGTAAAAAACTGTGAAAAATTGTGATATCGGTTTTTTTTTTTAAAAAAATCAAATAGATTTTAAATTCTGATTTTTATGCATATCGGATTCAGTCCGAATTTCGGTCATATCGGCCGATAACCTTTTTTACTGGCCGATACATATCGTATCGGCCGATATCGTTCTGTCCTGAAAAACCGATACATATTTCGACCCCTGCTTTGAAATATATGAACTGAATGGGAGATCCCTAAAACTTAAAGATTCAAATGGTCAGGAGAGACAAAAAAATATTGGGTGACTGAAAACTATGCTGATATTATCTTTAAGTTACACTTGTCACTTAATTTAAGTTTTTTTCCCCCAATTCATAAAATGAAAAAAAAAGAAAGGGAAACACAAGCACCAAAGTAGCCATGCCTGACCTGGTAAATCTTTTAATTCACAACACTCCCTCTCAATGATTAGTTCTCGACTAACATTGCCTGTTAGGATATGTTAAAGTTTTTATCGAGTTAAGATTCCAAGTTTGCGTTAAAATTTGCTTAAGAGATGTATTTAGTTTAAGATTAGGTTTAGAGTTTAAGTTTATTTGTGATAATATGTCAATCTATATATTTAGATCTACAAAAAGGGCCACTTCCCTAGTATTACCTGGTGTGTGTGAATAGGAAGGTTTGCACATGCCCCAAGGATTAGTCAGGTGCTCTAAGAAGCTTGGATACTTTAGTTTTCAAATATATATATATATATATATATATATATATATATATATATATATATATATATATATATATATATATATATATATTTAGAGGTATCTTAATCAATTATTGAAGTAATTAACTGTCTATAAAAACCATCTTCTCTAACATGGTATCAAAGCTTCTCTCTCAATCAAATTGATGAACGTCGACCTTTGGTTTGCTTCATTGTTAGTCTATCCCTCACCGTGTCAGTCTAGTCTCCTTCAAAAGATATATAAAAAGAAATGCTAGTGTGATTAGGTTTTGCATCGGTTTCAGTTTGGTTACAATCTCTGGTCTAAGCCAGTCTTGCAGCATCTTTTGTTCTACGTAATTTCAATTTTACTACGTTTTTATCGACAAAATACCATTACCACGTTAATAACGCATATTTATCAGCGCTGCAGTAAATTCTTGATAAAATCGCATTAAAAACTCGATAAATGATAATATCGCGATAATATGTCAGAAAATTCCCGGTAAATTCATTATTAAGAAATCTTTGCAATAATCTTAATGAAATTTTTGCAATGATTTAAAATATTTATCAATATTTTAAAGATTGTAGGATATTAATTGAATTGTATTCTAATGTATTGCTTCTTCTGAATTAGTTGTTAGTTGTTCATGAATGGTATTTAGATTTTTATTTTATTAATATTTTTATTTATTATTTTTTATATATTATGTTTTCTGTGAGATATTTGTGTTAATTTTCCCCGGTAAAATCCGAGAATTTGAAAATATCCTAATATTACTAACTTTTGTGTTAATATCCTGATATGTTAATATCCTGATATGGGTATTTGTAGCAATTTGATGGTCAACTTGTATAGAAAATGTAACAATTTACTTCTTACTGCATTAAGAAATAGCTCTAAATCTCAAGTTGAAAATAGAATTCATAGTAGATCTATGGGTGTCAGTCAACATTACCAGTCCAATATGTATTTGTAAATCTGACATTAGAGCTGAAACACCATTAAGATACAAAATACTATAATCAACAGTTCTCCCAAATTACTTGAGAATCCGTTTGACTGCATCAAGATGTGGCCTCATGGATTGTACATATATTGACTAATGACACCAACCTCATCTGAAATGTCTGGACTGGTGATAGTCAAATATATAGCATACTTCCAACAATTTCCATGTACATAGTTGGATAATGTGATAACTTTTCTTCTTCATATTGTTGATTTACATTAGCCTCTAGAGTGGTACCATCAATTTGTTTTCAAGAATGTTGAGCTTGGATAGAATCTCAAAAGCATATTTTGATGAGCAACAAAGTAACCATTGTTGAATTTAGTCACTTCAATGTCAAAGAAGTCTTAAGCTCACTCAATGCATCTCAAACTGAAGTGATGATTAACTACTAATACTCTTAACCTCATTCACATCATTGTTAGTGATAATCATATCATCAATGCATAAAAGAACAATGGTAAAACCTTTGCTACCATGCTTTGCAAAGAAACAAGAATCAACTGATAACCGTTGAAATATATTGGATTTAGTATTTAATTAAGTTTTTAAGTTTGGGTTAATCTCTAATTAAGAGATATGTTTGATTTAGGTTTAGAGTTGAGTGCGAGTGAAATAGTCTTAGGGTCGGCTAGAGACTATAAATACATGTAATTGCATAGACTTGAATACAATACACTTTTATAATTTCTAATAATAACTAGCAAAAATCATAAAATAGGAAATATTCATTTATCTTCCCAAACCACATCTAAGCTGCCTGCTTTAGCTCACACAATGCTTTCTTATGCTTCTAAATAAATTAGAGACATGACGAATCTATAAAATAAGGTGGTTGTGTCATGTAAATATCTCTATCTATATATCATCATAAAGAAAAACATTATTCACATTATCTCTTAAAGATATCAGTGCTTTCATAATAGTTGTCATCCTAAATATCTATTAAATTCGGTTACACAAAAAAGGAAATGTTGAGCATGGGGAAGTAAATCTTTCTGATTTATAATAATATATATTTTTTAAGATGATCAATTAATTGATGTGATAAATGACCTTAATAATGATAGTGATAATTTTGAACATGTGATACCATCAAAATCAAATTAGAAAAAAAATGAAATTATAAAATGCAAGTAGAAAATATGTAGATTTTACTATTTAACAATGAATGCATGCATTTGTATTGTACTTTTATTCCTATGGCAATGGATCGATTTGGTTCCACTTAAAGTCCATAGGAGTGGGTCCTCCAAAGCCCATTCTCATACAACAAATAATTTCTTTCTAAGGATCTTTTTTATGCAATCCTTTTTTCTTTTCAGGGATTTTTTTTGTAAGGAGATCGAAATGGAGCATTGATTTTCTAAACACGTGGTGGAATCAGACAACATTCGTCCGCTTTGGTTCTTCCAAGAGCGGAGACAACGACGCACTCAAGTATTTGATAAATCAGTTACCACCTGACAAGCTACAGAATAACGTACGAATCTCACCAATGCAATGCCTCTTTAATTCCTATCCTTGGATTCCCACTTGGAAAGCTACTTTCCGGCTCATTCTCTCTCCCAAAGCCATCTGGAAAGGTTAGAAAACTACTCAAAATCACTTAACAATAATAGGACATCTGGTAAGTTTGAATTAAATTCGGCTAATATCCAAATATCAATTGGAGAATAAATATTAAAGAAAAGCACGTGTTCACGCTACAAAGTCCCAGTCGTTTCAGATGATGGGACGCATCCTATGATCGAGTGGTTGGATATATTGCCATGAGGTATTTTTAGATTTATCCAAAATCAAGCTCATCAAATCATTGCGACGGTTGATTTTTTTAAGATTAAAATAAAGCTATTAGATAACTATTGTTCCTAAGACATTCAACCAAATGGTGAGGCTGGAGTTTGAACTAAATCTAAATGAAAAAAATCAATATTTTGAGAGGTTAGATTTGTTATAAATTTGAGCCCACATAGTACTTCTACACTTGCTAGGTGGCCCACCTGGCTTATGTAGATTGGTCAGGGATAACTGCAAAATTTAATTTCACTAATGGCTCTTATGGCGATGATGACACAAGCTATCAATTAACCATGTTGGTAGTTTCTCTCTGACCAAGTAGAATATCTTGGCATCGAGTATATATGAGATTATTTTATGAACACTTAGCCAGTGCCCCATATCATCATTTTAAATTATCTTTTTTATATTAAGAAAAAGTAGTTAAATTTAAATTTCAGGTTTGTAGATTAAATCGGTGCTTGGATATTTAAATGTATCCAATCTATTTGACTTTTTAGGGCTATGTATTTTTTATCTAAACTTTAGGTCAAATGTACGAATAGCAATCTATCAAACCATTTTGGATTAATCCGTCGTGTTGACACTCAGAACATATGATCCAACCTTGTTCTAGAATGAGTCAATCAACGCCTAGTCCAGTATTAAACAGATTGAAAATATCAAGCCAAATCTAAAAAAGCAGATAAGGTGGATGGACCTAACAAAGAATTGGCACTAGGAGTAGGAGTCACCTAAATGAGGTTTTGATCATTGTACGAGAACTTGAAATTCCTATTCGATTTTGGAATCATGAGCTTTTGAAAAAAAAATGGAAAAAAATAACTTGAAAAACTCCTCATACTCATTCGATTTGAAATCTCATCGAATTGACTATGAAGGAATCACGCATAGTCATTTTGAGTTGATAAACAATGATTTTGAATGATTTAGCTAATAGGATTTTTTCAATCTAACAACGTTATTGGATGGGCCCAAATCTAACCCGATTATGAGTTTATCTAATTCTACATTTCTTTATAATCATTTTTTAAGTTATTTATTTTATAAACATAAAAAAATTAAATTTGGTAAATTATTTTCATGAACTTACTTTTAAAATAAATTAAGGTCAACAAATTATCTCTCGCCTTGCCCGATAGGGTATGGCTGAATGTCTTTAAATGCCAACCATGTTTCTTACTTTATATATTGAGATAATTCTTTTTATCACTAAGGTGTTCAGGTATATCTTAGAGTATTTGATTAATTCTCGAGACATATATAAGTCTCTTTACACACACCTAGTAGTAATTTTATAGAGAATAGCCCTTTAAGACTTTGGATTCCTTGCTATGATTCCAACACTTTGGAAGGATTTATTAACGTGTCATATAAATATTTAATGCTTATTAGGCTATCAAAAAAGGGGGAAGAATCTTAGTTGATGTCGTAATTTGAAGTGGAGGAATCTTAGTTGATGTCATAATTTGAAATTTAAAAAGTGTATTTTTCTTGTTTTGTGCAGGAGCATATTCTTATGGAGATTTTATGGTACACTTGGCAGGATTAGATGAAAAGAAGAAATGGGCAGCTAAGATTCTTGAAGAAATTGACAAGCATTAGGATGGGGGAATAGGAGGGAATCGTCAATATCTATGATGTATGTTTCTGTAAAATAACTCGGTTTTGCTCCTTTAGATCCTTTTTTTCATAAAGTACCCTGCCGTAGTCTGTAGCATTTCTTGCTTGGTGTATCCGATAATTGATAAAGGACAAGTGATCAAATGATCTTCACATCATAAAAAAAAATTCATGTGTGAAGCAAATGTCGACTTCATTAATTTTTTTATCACTTTTCATTATTTTTAGATAATAATATGGTTCAACCACATTCTTTAAAATACCAAATTCATTTGTAATATTTATTTTTCTATTTTTAGTGGTTTTTTCTCTTACTTTCATGTTTTCAATAGAAATATGAGAAGGGACAAGTCACATTTTTTAAATTGATCAAATCATATCTTAAAATTCTTTTTCTATTTTTGATGACCCTTTTTTATTTTTTTTGTTAAAATGGAAGTAAATTGCAACAAATGGTCAAAATTCATTTAATAGTCACTTTAAAATGTTTTTTTTTTTTAAGTTGGTGTGAGTAACATTTGCTAAAAAAAATTATGTAATAATTTTTTTTTTCCGTTTCACAATTTTTTTTCTATTTATAAATTCTAACATAAAAAGTAGGTCAAATCCTTTGAATTCGACAAAATTTGATTATAAAATCTGTTTCTTCTATTGTTTATATTTATAGTACAAGTTTCCTCTATTTTTTATAATATCATAATACCAAATCTTTTCAACTTAACAAACTCAAGTTTAAAATCTCCTTCTTTATTTATTTTTTAAAATTCACGAAATGAATCTTAAAATTCCTTTTTTTAGTTCTTTAACATTTTTCTATTTAATACTGAAAGAATATCACAACTATTTGATAAATAAGTAATCGAGATCTTATCTTGAAATATCTCTTTTATCTCTTTACTTTATCTATGTATAAAAAGATAATTTAAAATGACCGTAAAATGAATCTTGATCATTCACTCATTAAATAGTTGTGATTTGCTTGCATGCTGACAAAGAACAATTAAAAAAAAATAGTTAAAATAAAAAAGGATTTTAAATTTTGATTTGGTGAATATAAAAAAGTTATATATCTTTTTATATTAGGATTAAAACTAAGGAACTTTGTGTGATAAAAGATTAAAAAGGAATGAATTTTTATGATTAAATTTGGTAAGTTTGAAGGACTTAATTTTTACTACTCACGCTTTTTTACTAATAAATAGATAAAGTAAAAAATAAATTAAAGAGATTCTTTCACTCACGTAACTCAAAGAAGATAAGCTTTAAATTATGTTAATACAGAAATCAAAAGATTCTATGTAGATTTCATTCCACTATAGTAGAAATTAAGAGGAGACAACTTTTTATATGATGAAGAGTAAGCATTATATCATGGAATTTCATACTTAGGGAAGCTCCTAATGTTGTACGATTTCTATCTCTCAGATTTTTCTTCATTGTGTCTGGATCAATCAATGGAGAGGGTTAGGGTCAAGGACATGGTCAGGGTTAGGATCAGCGTCAGCTTATTTTATCAGTCTACTTAGCTAAAGGCATGGGCTTAGGTTTCTTAGCCCGTGGTAGCTGTATAAATGATGTGTATACTTAGTTTATTTTTCTTTTTCTTTTTTAAATTGAAATTTTTAAAAATTATGTGTTTCAAGTAAAACTAGGCTCGTTGAACTACAATTTTAAATTTCTAGCATTTTAATATTAATGGCTAAGATAAGTCAAATAGCTACTTGAACTCTTATTTTATTTTTAATTCATTCTTTTAATAGTTTAGGAATAAATTTGAAGCCTTTACAAATAAATATGAAAATGAAATTGAACCCTTGCAAATTAAGCCTAAGATGCATCTCAAACAAATATCTCGTGAATCATAATACTTTATACATACATAGAGACATACATACATACAAAGTTTGGTGCAAATGATTTAATGGCCCTACCTGTGTCCACATGAATGGGTGGATTTGAAAGATCTTGGCTTTTATATGGTGTCTAAAAATTTCTATCTTTATTTGATAAGTGAAGTCATATTTTCTAATGCCATCAAACTTCCAACTTTATCTGACCGTGGAAATTCATTCAGTTAGATAAATTTGCTAATCATAAAGCCATAAATTTTTAAATAATGAGTTTTGAAATCCAATGGACTTAATTTTTCATAAGAATCATTGCCTAGAAATTACCTTTTAATTTGGCTCTATTCGACACACGCATGTGGGGTGGGGGTGGATAATCGATTCATTGGATCCATCATGTGCCTCACAATATAAAGTTGATGACAGGTAAGGTTGGGTTGTAATACCTACTTAGACTGTCATGTAAAAGATAAATTTTAGATATGAGATTTCAGGCTAGATCAAAGATTTTAATGATAGAAATCCTAAGAAAACCAACGCTCAATCATCTAAATCACTCTCAAGAAAAGAAAGATGTCACTAATTTCAATAGGATAATTTAAATCGAGTCAAAATTCACCAAACAAATTAAGTGTTCAATCAAAAGCGAAACAAACATGGAATTGTATTCCGAATGAAACCATTTACGCAATTAATTGAAGTCCACAATTAATGCAATTTAAATAATTATATGTATGCATAGAACTTAAATCTGACACTAATTCAATTCAATTCATTCAACCTTCTAAAAACCAATTCAGTTGCAGAATTGTAATTTAATTAAGAATTGGGAAAATGCAATACTTGAAATTTAAATTCACCATGCAAAACATCAAACTCAATACTAAATTAAATTCAATTCTTAAACACAAACTCGAATTAAATTCAAAGAACCAAAATAGGACTCACTTCATTGGGGAGACTCAAACAAAGCTAAAAGCTTCAAATAAATTCACTCAACTGGACTTGCTCCAATGCCTCGCTTACCCTTCAATTTATAGGCTAATTTTTCAAATAAAAAAGGAAATTATAGAAAAAAAAACTCAACTCGGAATACAGAATCTGACTCACTCGGCATTCAGAGCGATTCCGTCTCTCTCTCTGGTTTTCCCGCCTTTGTCTTGGTCCCTCTTTCCTTTCTTCTTCTTTCTTACATTTTATCTGCGCCGTTGCCGGATTTTCTCTTTTCTTCTTTCATTCTTTCTCTGTTCGATCTACAGTCCTTCTTTCTTTCTTTTTTCTGTGTCGCTTCCAGAGTTGTTCATTTGTTTTATTTCTTTCTTTCTTCGTTCTCGGACTAGACTGATGGGTTCATTCCTTATTCAGTTTGCTTTTATCTTTCGTTCGATCTCTTTGTAGAAAATGTGTTTCCTTCCTTTTTCATTCTCTTGGTCAGTGTAGGCATGGAAACCTATTGTTCGTCTACATCCTTTATCGACATTGAAAATTCCCTTGGGTGCTAGAACAAGAACCGAGATTGTCTCGAGAGGAGGGGGGGGGGGGGGGGGGGGGGGGGGGGGGTGGGGAGAGGCGGGAAGAATAAGACAATCCCCAATTTTTATGGTCTTCACAAATTTCTTGATTAATTAACAAATTTGCAGTGGATTAATAATGTTAATCAAGAGAGATGGGTTGTGTGATCAAAAGTGTGCATAATTATAAGAACAATCACACAAGTAAAGATCAACACCCATAAGATCAATTTATAGTGGTTCGGTTAAACAGTCTACATCCATTCTAAGGACTCACCCAACCTTGGGTTATCCCGAATTCACTATGTGGGGACTTACACCCTCACAAATATAGTAGGACTTCCACCGTACTCAATTGGTTGAGAATTCCACACACCACATGTGCTAGAGACAACGCTCTAGATTTTTTATAGTGATTTCGGAGCGAAGCCTCCTTAATCCACTTGTCCTAGATTTTGAAAGGTTCAACCAACCCAAGGTCTACTTCCTTATCCCTCTATTTTTTATAGTGGTTCTGGCTTCCTTTCCTTAGTCCACTTCACAAGATGATTTATAAAATAAAATCACTAAGAAGCACTTACCTTTGTATGAGCTCACTTGTAGATGTATGCTTCTTGAAGACTTCTCTTTCCTAATGTGATGTTCAAGATGTGCGTTGAGTATGTACAATCACAAGTTGAGAAAAACTTACTAGGATATGGATTTGCAAGCTGATCCTAGGCTTGATTCTTTCTCTATCTGTTTCAATCAAATGGTTGATTGGTAAATGATTCACCAAGGTAAAGACTTATAGAGAGGATATGATCACACAAATGATTTACCAAGTGTTTAATGTGTGTTTGAGAGAGGTTGGGAGAGGCTTGGGATCTTTGGGATTTCCTTGAGATTTTTCAAGTTGAACGGTCCAACTGATACCTCCAAAATCCGGAGTTTAAATAAGCATCCCGAAGTTTTTCTAAGTCCCAGTCACCTAGGGGTCATTCTGGTCGAGAGGTCGGTGTATAAAAATGACGTTGGTATATGATTGTTGAGAGTTGAGTGCGTTTGCAACGGATATAAATTATAGGCTCTCGACAGGTCTGTATCCACGAGGGGTCGGTCCTGGGTTCACCAACAGGTCTGTCTACCGACGGGTCTGTGTTCCCTAGAACACGCCTTTGAGTTCTAAGACCCAAAACTCACCTTGTTCAGATCGAAGAGTCGATGACCACGATGGGTCGATAAACTCATCACCAAGGGGTCGGTGCATACGAGATTCTCAATCAGAGGCATATCTAGAATGACAGTTCCATGGTCCAAAACCTCTGTTAATCTGGCCAACAAGTCTATGACCACGATGGGTCGATTCTGTCTCCACGAGGGGTCAGTGAGAATGACTGGTCGTGCCAACAGTGAAACCAAATACATTTTTCCAAGTTGGGATCCAATTCACTGTCAAGCAACCTCTAGGCTCGTTGATGTCCATTACCAACATATTCAACTAAGTCTAGGCAAGGTCGTCCTAAGGTGTTGGGTTCCCCTAAAGTCATCTATGAACAAATTACCTTTGTGATTGCCATACATAGTGATGATGAATCCGCACTTGATCCTCCAATGTTTGAGTTCTTGATTCAATCTTCATCACTTGAGTCTTGATCATTGCTTCAAACTTCCGAGACAATGCTTCACCTAAGTCATGGAATTGACAAATAGGTGACTCGGCAAGCCGGGGCACTAACAATCTCCCCTTTTGTCAATTTCCATGACAAAACACCTAGAAGCTAATGAATACAGACTCAATGACTTAGCCCAACCCAATATACATTATTTGAATACAAAAGATACAACAATTATAAGTACATAATCAAATGAAAAGACTCTAGACTCTATGCTTCGGCTCGTTCTTGTTTTGCTCAGCTTGCTCCCCCTCAAGGTGTGCCAAATGTACCTGTACACATAAACAATGCAAGAAATGGTGGAAGCATAGAAATCTCCCCCTCTAATGTTAGTCACATATATAGTAATATAGATAATATTACTCCCCCTAAATATATGAACTAATAACCCCTTTAGTTTTGATTAATCTCCCCCTTAATCAAAGACTATCTACCCTTAATGATCTTCTAATCTTTCTCCCCCTTAACATAAGCTCTCTTTCAAGCTTCCAAAATTCTCCCCCTTTTTGTCATAAATTGACAAAGGGCATCAAGCACTAATATACCACATGTAGTGTGCTTCAACAAGTCCCAATTGTTGGACTAAGAGGAGATGGAGAAAGAGGACAAAGGCCACATGCATTTTCAAGAATTATACCAATTTTGCATACATACGTTATGCATACAAGAGAGGGAATCACTCATAGAAGAAATATACCATTAATGAACATATGAGTGAACAACATCATGAACTACACAAGAATACATTAATACAACACAAAGTTCATGAAAAATAAGGTGATGCATACATATTTACCTGTATGAGCACAATGCATCAAAACAAGAAACTAGTTCATCCATCAAAGCATATACCAATAATGAGACTATGAATGAACAAGAATCCAAACCTTTGAAATCCATTATGCACTTGGAAGCTTGTTTCTTCCCTTTGAACTTTCCAAGGTGTGCTCTCCTTTGCACGAAGTCCATTAACATTTAGACCATATAATCATGTTGGCTTTCATTACCGAAACTCATTTGGTTTTAAGATTCATCTTTAAAAGATGAAACTCCCACATAGGTGCATAAGGTTTTAAAGAAGGATGATTTTCCTTGTTTGTACATTTCTCCAAAAAACACATTTCCAATGTCTAATGATTTTCCAAGATAGTGCATTATCAAGACATGGAAATAGCATGACATCCCTATAAGATTTGGAAATTGAGGGATGAAGAGTGTGTATGCTTGTGATGTATGCAAATTCACAAGACATCATGTTTTGTATATCGACCTTTGAATGCCAATGAGAGTCATACATTCACACAAATTTTTGTGCCATTTGATGATTTTAACACATGCAGAAAAACCATGGATCTTGGATCAATTTGCCTATTTTGATCCAATCCAATCCAATAACCTTGGGCATTATAATTTATCAATTTTAACTAACATTGCCCATGTGTGATGTCATATCATAAGACATTCTCAAGTTTACAAAACATGGTGCTTATGAATGCAACCTCATTCCCCAATATCATGTACCAATGATAAACATAGGAATGAAACCCCAAGCACACAAACAATACATTCATTTCATAAGTGATATACCAATAAAAGGCATGGAAATAAAGTATGAAGACATATGGCATACACAAATATACAAGAAGTATAAAAGCCCATGATATGCCATAGCCAACAAACACTTGCAAAAATATTTTCTATTTCCACCATGATATACCATCAAGAGATCAAGTAAAGGTGCAAAAGAAATCATCTCCATGTATAGCATACAAGTGTTTGCCAAACACCAAATTAGCTCCCATGCTTTTCCTCAACTTTATCATTCAATTATGAATGTTTGAATTGAATGATACATGAATGGATTACCAACGAAGAACATTTGATCACACATTGATCAACAAACACCATTCACAAGCATGGAGCAAGTTCCATTCCACAAGAGTTTCGCAAAATTTAAGTTCATGGAAGGAAACAAACATTTGTATGTGCACATGATCATCTCACACATAAGATTCTACCAATATAGTACAGATATGAAAACACATGGCATATAAAATTATTATTCTACCAATAAGAACATATATGCCACAAAAGTATCTTGCATAGATTTCAATCCAACAATCAAACAAGAACATGGAATGAAGGCAAGATACCAAAGGTGATTCCAAAGCATGCTTCAAATGTGATACCAACAATGGTAACCTTTCACACATTTGAGCAAACATTATGGGACTAGGAATCTAAGTCCACAACTCTATGACCCTTCAAGAATGATAAACACTATAGCCAAGAAAAGTGAAATCAAGTGCTTGCAAGAGGTCAAATGTGCCCTGCCACAACACTTGGTTGTTTGAACTTACTGATACCAAGTTTGAGTTCAACTACAATTGGTCTAGAGATAACACAAATTAAGCTCAAGTCTTAGACTAATGTAGGGCATGGGTAAGGTCCTATTCCTTTGGCATCCATAAAATTTTTAAATCCAGACCTTTCCTCCTCTCAAATCTTTGTAGGGCAATTTGATTCTACCATCACGAACATTTGGCCCAAATTCATTAATTGAGACAAGACTCTCCTTCTCATATTTCTAACCATAGTATGAGCAGATCTTGGTTTATATCTTTTAGATTTGCCAATGAAGGGATGATGCGAAGTGTGAGGTGCATCGTGTTTCTTAGGAACATTCACATAATCAAAATGTTATACCTTATTCCTTGCATGGTGTGAATTTCTAATCACCTCAAACTTTCTCTTCTTTACACCTTGAGGAAGACCATCAACCATTTTTGATTTAACCTGCATTCTCCTTCTCTTGCACTCATGCTTGAAATGCCCTGTTAAACCACAATAGAAACATTTTACTATAGAAGTGTGTGTGGTGTGGCTTCTTCCTAGTATGGATTGGTTCATGGGTCTCTTAAGGTTTGATTGAGAATTACCAAAACCATGCCAATTATTATGAGGCTTACCCAAAATGGATTCTTCCAATTTTTTATTTCTTTGGGTAACCATGTCTTAATAGGTTCCCTCTAAAGTCATCTATGAACAAATTACCTTTGTGATTGCCATACATAGTGATGATGAATCCACACTTGATCCTCCAATGTTTGAGTCATTGAGTCAATCTTCATCACTTGAGTCTTGATCATTGCTTCAAACTTCCGAGACAATGATTCACTTAAGTCATGGAATTGACAAATAGGTAACTTGGCAGGCATGGGCACTAACAGGGATTTTCGCCTGAAATCTCGGCTTCCACCCATCCTTCTCTTGCTTCTCTTTCTATCCTTGTTAGCTGACTCACTGAGCTACCAAAGTTGGCTCTCTTCTATTTCGGTCTAGAACACCAACGACTCCTCCCACCTTTGATTACGTGGCTTGAATTCAATGGGATCCGTGGGAGTGGTGACGTGGCTGCTGAGATGCATTTTGTTAGTGCCTCAGCTTGGCCAAGACTCTAAGTTTGTCAATTCCGTGTACTGGAAAGAAGCATTTGCCGGAAGCTTGAAGACCCAAGATGATCAAGAGTAAAGATCATGCTCCACTGGATTGAAGCTCATCGTTATGACAATCACAAAACAGGTAAAATGGCCATAGATGACTTCAGGTGGTACCCACACCTTAAAGAGGACTGTCCCTAGGCTTAGTGGAACAAATGGTTAAATCATAAAAAGCCTAGAGAGAAAAGTTGAAAGTGAATTGGAACCCATTGGTTTCACTGTCAGCTCAACCAGTCTTATCTCACCGACCCCTAGGTGCAGTCAGGATTGATCCATAGTGGTCAAAACTAGTCAGCCCGAATGACATAGTTTCTGGAACGTTGAACTGCCATTCTGGGTATACCTTTGATCGAGAGTCTAGTATGCACCGACCCCTCGGTGAAAGGCTAAAACAACCCCTCATGGTCAACAACTCCTCGATCATGATTTATGAGTTCTGGACTTAGTTTGCAGGTGGACTCTCTAGAAAACAGACATATCGATAGTTTAAGACCAATCGAGAATAGCTAAGACCGACCCCTCGGTAATGGGAGACAGGTTTTTCTGGGTAATAGATTTCTAGAGATGAAACTACTGTCAAGCATGTTTTACACCAGAACGAGCCTCTCCTATGGACCGACCCCTCGGTACCATAAGTGTCGACCCATCGGCGACAATGACATGTCAATTGGAAAAGAATATTACCGTTGGAAGTGCACTTAATGCACAACGGTTGGAAATGTAGCGGTAACATTTTTAGTCACCGACCTCTCGATGCGACCAACATGGCGGTACATTACCGTTACTTCAACTGGTTCCCTTTGTTATATAAACCAACTTTTTTGCAACCAGTTGGTATCCTTCGGTAGGATCAGTTGGACCCACATCTTCACCAGTGAGCTTAAATAAGGGCCAACAGAAGGATCACTCTCTTTCTCTCGTGCTTACATTAGGGGAATCAAATACAACCGATCAAATGGATTGAGTTGTGTGAGAGAGAGAGGAAGGATGAAAACTCATAAACAACCAATCTGAGGATTGAGCTTGAAAGTGAGAAGGAGAGAACCATAAACTAGGAAACCTTTGGTAGAACCAGTTTCCTTGACACCCTGGACTGTGATTGCTAAATGACGGCTACAAGGGAAAGCGTTGGCATACATGGGTGGGATCTCGAAGAAGCACACATCAGAAGAAAGAGCTTCAAAGGCAAGTGTTTCTTAGTTTTAATTTTATTTAAAACTTTTGTTCCGAAGTGGATTAAGGAGAGGTACCCCGGAACTACTATAAAAAATTCTGGAGATATGTCTCCGGCACAGAGGTGGGTGGAACTCCCGGCCAAATGGATAAGTGGAATTCCTATTTGACAGTGGTAGCTGAAATTCCCAGCCGATTGAGTGAGATGGAATTCATACTCTAATTGTGAGGGTGTAACTCCTCACTTAGTGGATTTTGGGGATAGCTAAATATTGAGGGAGTCCTAACAGTGGATGTAGGTTGGCTAACCGACCCACTTTAAAATGGTCTTGTGGTGTTTGATCTATGTGTGTTTGTATTTAGTATTTAAGTACTCTTCTTAATACGTATCACTTTGCATATTGATTATCTCATTATACACATTGCGCACAAAGCATTTATAATCAAAGTTTATGTAAAGGGTCATAATCTTAGTGTGATCACTTAATGAAATTATCAGATAAACATTCCACTGCACTTTAAATCAAGAAATTTGTAAACACCATTAAAAATGGGATTGACCTATTCACCCCTCTCCCCCTCTATGGTCACTCATGATGTTCTAGCACATTGAAAATGAGAACTTTTAGATTTGAAGTGGGACCTTTGAGGCAACAAGTGCGCATTGTTTATTGGGTTTTTTTTTTTTGTCCAATAAGGGTTAAACAGGTCGAAATCCAAGTTGATGCAAATGGGTCCATATTCGAGCATAAGTGGATCCAATAAATTATGTCCAGCTCTTCGCTTCCCTTCGTCGGTCTGTGCATAAATTTGAAGATCGAATTCATTAATTTGATCTAATTGTGTCGGCTTGTCTTCGATTGGACTTGCGTCGGGTTCTCCAGGTTCGATGTTTGCATCATCCCCCCCTGGTTGGAGAGAACTCGCCCCCAAGTTAAGTCAAACAGCTCGAGCAACAAGGAAATTGGCATTCCTCCATCTCTTTTGTTTGTCTTCTCCTCACATTGAAATACCAATTCTCCGCGTTGTCACCTGTTGAACCCTATCATTCACAAAGTTTGTCAAGTGAGGTTGATTGTTAGTATGAGACCAAAAAACACCCCAAATGGGACCCACATATGTTTCAATGGATTGAACCATATTCTTAGCATCTGTTGGTGATGGATTTAATTTCTCCATCGATTCACCCTGATATGCAGTTTCCTCTGAATGTTCGAGTGGAGATTTTGATGCAAGCCTTGGGTCGAATTTAGTGAGAACCCATCAGTAGGTTAGCGGTTTCAAAGTATGGTCTCTGAAAGGCCCACGTAACCTATTAAACGGATTTGGTTTGGTAAGGGTGGCGCAAAAAATCAACTGCATGTAGTTTATACTTTTCATGTATTGATTACCGTATTGGGGATCAACAAAAAATGAGTGGATAGTTAGTAACACCAAGGTACACAAAGGATTAATGATGGAGATAATATAAAGTATCCAAAGGGATATTTCTGTATAAAAGGAATCATAATGAGGATTTAAGTTGGTAGAAATGATCAAGCAATACTTCCTCACCATTGCCCAAACTGATTGCACAAGTTTTCTAGAAATCCAGATTACTATATGGAATTCTATAGATTAGCCCACTTCTAATTGATGTGATTAAGAATTGCGGAAGCATATTAAAAGAGAACAAAAAATTCGAACAAGGCACAACCTAATCTATGAAAAACGAAAGAGACTAATTGAATTAAAATAAACTGGTACTTATTTGTAGAATAGAACTGGTCCAAGTCCAAGGACTTGGCTTTCACCAAGGCCGAAGCCTAACATGAATCTACACGACAACTCCAAGAGTCCTTTCTCAAAATAATTTTGTTCAATTGTCTAGAATTCTAATGGGGTACAAGGGAATTTATAATAAAAAATATAAAAATACCAAATTGACATTGCCTCTTTAAGAAACTCCTAAAATAAGCAACCTACTTAAGATAGAATGTAGTCTAATTTTGACCATTCTATCTCAACCCTACATCATGCCATTTGGCTTATTGAATGAATAAAATTAAAAGACAAATAAGTAGGCAAACTTCGCCACATCCTCTTTGCACGTCCTTTCTCCACCTACTATTTCCACATCCTTCTCCACCTACTATTTCCACCTATTAATCCCACATACTCATTCTACCTATTTTACTTGTGAAATCATCTCCTTTCCAAACATGTGGGTGGTTTTAGGGTAGTAAAACAAGCAAATGGGGGCTAAGTTAGGTCAATTGACCCATATGAACCATATGTGATTATCTTAAGACAATTTTGGCTTAGTTGGGTTGGTTTTGGGCTTGCGGATGCAGGTCTTGGGCACCAATACATTTATTTTGTTCAATTAGGGCTAATTGGGCTTCATGGAGCTTATTGGAGTTTAGGTCAGGCCTGGTAATATTTGGACTTGGGCTTACAAACTTAACTGGGTCATTTGAGCCTCTCAGATAATTGGGATCCAACTAACAAATTGTTCAGGTTTATAAAACAGAGTCAACAAATGAATAACTTAGGCAATTTATGTAAAACTCTGACCCGAATTAAGCGTAATTAGTATGATAAATCATACTTTGACCGTTTGATCTTGCAGATTACGGCTAGGGCTTTACGAAAAGCCCAGTTTTAGCCCAGTTAGTGCTTGAAAGCTCGAAGATCCAACTCGTCTAGTTGGAAGGGCAAAATGGTAATTTACCGACGTTATTTTTACTATTTATATAATTATTTGATTATTGTTGAATAATATTGATTTTCTTAATCAAGGATTATAAATTATAAATACAGTGTTATATCATTTTCAGAAAACGTTATTTAAAACTACCCGAAAAGGGCCCGAAAGAGAAGAAGTAAATATTTTTAGACAATTTCAGAAATAAGAAAATTTTGAGAAAAATGTGTGATGTTTGGCCTTAATATAACTGTTTAGTTTATTTCTCCAAATTTTGAAAATAAAGGTTTTAAACCCTTTTATTTAATATAAGTTAAATTAAGTAAATAGTATCAAAATATGAATTTTGTTTAAATCTGTGGTTTTTAGTGAAATTTAGATCTCCAAAATTTTATGATAAGTAGAGTTCATAAAATCCACCATTTAATTTGGATTAAATTAATTAAATTATTTAAATCATGTTTTTAATTAAACTTCAATTAAGACAAAAAAATGGACTTATTTGAAAAAAAACAGAAGGACTTATCTGCAAATATTTTCTACTGTTTCTCCCCCTATGTGGCTAGTAGCTTGCGTCGCCCCCATGCAGACGCCCGTGTACTGTCGGTGATGTGGCTTTCACCTGGCCTGGTTGGAGGGTCTACAAATTCTACCCTCCCAGCTGGATTCACCCAAGATAGAATTCAACCCTCTGTGAAAACCAAACCATCTCCCTCTCTGTTCCTTTCAAAAATTTTACCGTAGCTTGAAAGAGGAAGATTTTTCAAATTTCGATTTTTCGACTTCAGAACTTAAGCGAAGGTAACCTCTGTGTTCCTTTTCAAATTCTAACCCATCTAGAATCAATCAGAAGTAAAATTGATCAAGTTTTGAGTGTGTAAAATGGATTTGAAGTTTTAAGGAAAACTTAAATTTTCATGTGTTTCTCTGGATTTCTTGTTAAAATCAGATAGTTTAAATCAGTGTTAAGGTTTTAAATTATTCCATATGTTAAGAAAACCCACTATTTCTGGATTCGTATTTCACTTAGCCGTTGCCCGTTACTATTTGAAGTTGCAGACAAAAGAGGAAAACGACTCTTGGAAGATTCGAGAGTTGGGCTTCGGAAGTTCCGAGCTTCCGCTTCGGGGTTCCGAAGTTTCCAGAGGTTAACTGTTCCTCCCGCCTTTGCTGACGGGATGTTCTGACTCTGTTCGGAAGAGCCAAACTGCTCGGAAGTTCCGAGCTTCCTTCGGCAGGTTCCGAGACACACCGAGACTCATTGATTTCTCTGTTTTGCCGATTTCGTTCAGAAGCACCCTTGGAAGTTCCGAGACTTGAGCCTCGGAAGTTCCAAAGGACAGAACCATGTTTCAAGGGTTCTGCAGACCAGTTTTAGGCAGTGGCTTGGAATTTCGAAGCCACAGTACCAGGTTCCGAGGCATGTTCCGAGGAGCCCAGCTTTCGGTTGTAAATCTTGGTTTAATTTATGATTGCATGTTTTAGATCCTAAGTTTTAATGTGATGTTTATACCCCTTTTCAATAATTAAAAATGATAGTAACCCCTTTGTCTTGGTACTACAGTGTATATACTTATTGTATTCACTTCCAGGCCGATACTCTCTATCTGTGGTTGATTCAGCCCAATAACTATCCATAGCTGTGCGATTTCCTTCGCTGCTCGATAGAAAAGAAGGGTTCTGGCACTGAGTGATCTCTAGGCCTAACTCGCTATAAGAGTGGTAGCCTGAGCACCTTATACCTCTAGGCTGAACTCAATACGTCAACCTGGTCATGTCCAGAAGACAATATGAGAAGTGGCCTGAGCACTCTATTATATATATTGCTGATTATTGTAACTTAAAATTTTTAGTAACCAAATAGGAGACTCAGTTCCATTTCCCCGGAGATTTTCGGAAAACAGGATAGAAAGATTTGAAATACTATGAGTATGTATTACCTTGTATGCTATGTATATTGACTGATTATTGATTGTATATCTGTTTGTATGTTTGACAGATACTTCGATACCACACATTTTCGGTGAGATGACTTAACACTGCAGTAAGAGTAAATCAGGTTAAAAAGAATCTAGTGCAATGAGTGGTTTGATGAACCCACTTATATGCCTACACATGATGCACTATTATGAAGAGTGCTTATAGATATTTGTGATGTTGATCATATATGATGATGCTTATGAACTGTGATGATGTTAATACTGCTTCCACATACCCTTAACTACTGAACTATTACCGGCCTTGGGCGTGTCAGTTTACGTCTACTGGACCAAGTGGGTTAGTTACTGACCTCGGGTGTGTCAGTACCGGCTTTGGTTGGGTCGGAGATGTACTTGCAAGGATTGTATTTTGACAGTGTCGGGACTTAATACTAATGGTCTCAGCGTAGTATCTAGGTGTTGCGATGGATGTCAGCAGTTATGGAATGATGTTGAGATTTTGGCAAGATAAAACTATTATGTTGATAATATTGATTTTGGCTAACCTGATGTTCAATAAACTGCATTGTTATATTCTTTTCACTAGGCTAGTTAGCTCACACTACTCACATTTCAGAAGATGTACCCAAGGAGGAGGAACCTCCGTATCGAGCTTAGGATAGATGAGCTATTGCGTTGTTTTGGAATTCCCACGGACGGGAACTTGTTATTGATGTTTGGTTCTTTAAAACCATATTTTGTGTAAAGTACCGCATGTGGTACTTATTATGTTTTGAATTGTATAAACCACTATGTGACCGCAGTTACTCTGATTGGTATAAGAAATATTTCATTTATGGAAATATTCGAGTGTATGTTATATGTTTGCATGTGGGTAGATTTATGGTTTATGTTTGAGTCCACATGTTGAGAACATGTGTGGCCTTTATTTCTGGGCCTAGCTCTTGATCCAGCCCAGTTATAAGTCTTGAGATTAATTTACAAAAAAAAAAAAAAATTAGTAGCGTCCGGGCCCACTTCCGGTTCGGGGCGTTAAAATTTGGGTCATGAAAGTCAAGTCAATTTTATCATTGGTCCATTGGGCCTAATGCTTCCATCACTCTCCCCCTCCCGGAAGAAACTCATCCTTAAGTTTGATGTTTGAAGAACAACAACGAACAACCTTCTTCTGTGATGTGGAGCTGAGGTCCACTATCTAGGAGTCCACCATATACTAGCACGTGGAAAAAGTCCACCTATGACAATATATATTCGCGTTACTCAATCATGACAAGAACTGGAGGTGTTGCAACTGCTGTAACATGTTGCCCTTTTTTCGTTGATTAAATCAGAGCATTTTTTTAAAAGGAAAAGGGATGGATACGTCACGACCCGAGCCGAGTTCAAGTTCGAAGACCCAACCCTCGACTGGCCCAATTTTAGCACACACGTGGGTCAACCCGCTAAACATTTTTGTGTGTGCCAGCATAACACTTGTGAAATAACATTTGCAGAATTATAATACCAAACATTTCAATAGCAAATATGGAAATAACTTAACCATATAAGTCAAACATCAAACCATATCCAAAATAAGAGTTATCTAAGGTATTACATCTTTGGATCCTATGAAATTACATAGTTCTATTAAAATATCAAAATAAGAACTATGACATCTTCAAACATCTCTGAATCCATCTCTTCGTCAAACATGGCTACCACTAGGTCCAGCTTCATCTCCTTTACCCTGATCTGTGTGAACATCTAGGGGATAAATTTACGGGCTCAAGTTGCCCAGGAGGAAATTCCGGATCACAAAAATGCACAAAGTGTGAAATCTTATAATATCATATGATAGAGATAATATTGAAGAAAATATCAAAGTATGATTAACACATATTTCTCAAATATAAGATAGAAGATGTACCAAAGTTTGATAACTCAAAAATCATAAAATGATATACCATGGGTGCCATGCACCAATGATATGCCCACCCATCTCCATGCATCAGATCATAACAAATAACTTCAAATAATGATTATCAATATTGGCCACTTATGTACACAACATTTGAGGCGGCAACAACCAGGGTGCTGTTACCCCTCCACAAATTAACTGAGACTATCGGTGGAGTGTGGTCTCCTCCCTTTGCAAAGGGTTTTAGGACCTTACCAGGAGCTCTTTGGTCCAATTATGCCATACTATTCATATCAAGGGACGGGTCCAAAGTCTAATATTTTTATAACATTTTACATAAGTCCAAGCGAGGTCCAAACAATTCCTTCATGGCTCAGTACCATCAACCCTCCCATGCAACCATGCATGAGGTAATGTGTGCAAAAATGATGACAAAATCATAAATCCCATAATTTCTCTTCAAAATCATTTCCATGTACATAATAAAATCATAATATCATAATTCCATATTGATGCTTTTAAAAGACATAACATATAAGAAAATTATTCACTTAATTGTGCTTCAATAAAGTAGGAAATCCTACTTGATCAAAAGTAATCAACCAAATAAGATTCACGCGTTTGTTCGAACGGCGTTGGAATTACCCTCGACTCCTTTTGTCCATGTACATGTTCAAATCACAATTTATAGATTATTATCACATAAATTCCTTGTCTAATTTGTGTTGGTCTAATCCAGACCCAAAGGTCTACTGTATAATTTTCACATCTAATAGATTCCATTTACATTTGATTTTAAATAACAAATACATTAACCTTGTGAATTTTTCCCTATGTCAGGCCGACATGTCGACACTGTCGATACATCACCTTTGGACACAGTCGACACATTGATCATCTTGATATGTCGACTGGACTCTGTCTGTTTCAAGTTTATATTTTCCAACTGTTCTTCTTTCATATGTATCGATAAAGTCGATACATTTATTTATACATGAATTCAATGTGTCGAAACATTCATCGACAAGTCTGTCAGTATCAATATCGTTCTGTATTCACAGGTCGATATATCGACTCCATCGATACCTCGTCCTTGAACTAGCTTGTTGTCTTTATTTCGTTCCCAGCATAGCTCGATCGATATGTTGGTCTGGTCGACATATTTTCAAGAGATCATCTCCAGGCCGACATATCGACCTGGTCAATATATCATCCTAAGATTAGTTTATCACCTTTTATTCTTCTTCAATTCTACCATACTCAGACTGACACATTTCGACAGGTCATCCCGAGACCAGTTCGTCATTTGTTCATTTCATTTTCATTTTGCTCTCCACCCTCCTTGCTAGCTCGATTTCTTTTTCCCCTTGCTTGGTTTCTCCTTCCTTTCCCGAAACAGAGGAAGCCCGTGAGGAGGTGAAGTGGTTCTTGGTCAAGTTGAGGGCTGAGATGTGAGTGATAGGGTGCACTCGAATGAGTAAGAGGGGTGGTTAGGCACTTTGGCTCTTCTATGCTTTCTTTACTATTTTTCTTCTCCTTTTTTTTTTCTTTTTTTCTTCCATTTCCCTTCATTTTCTCTTGTTTTTATCTTCATCTTTTGCTATCCCTAGACTCTTAATTGAGTCCTTTAAAACGGAAGAGGCATTGTGAATGCCCATGCATAAAAAATGAAGGGTTTGGGCGGTGGTAGATAGAGTGTCGGCTAAAGATGTTCTGGCTACTCGACACATCGACTTTGTCAATGTGTTGATCCATTGGATTGTCTTTTCCCCGATACATCGACCACGTCGATGTATCCTTCTGACTATTTATGCCTCGGGTTTAGATATCAGTTTTCCCGACACATCGATCCAGTCGATGCATTTTCTGGAAACATTCAGTTTTGCCGACACATCGACCAAGTCGATGTATTGTCTGAGGGAAATTTAGTTTCCCTTATTTCTTTAGATAAATATTTACATTATTTGGACCAAAATCATATATTTCATTTATATGATAAATAAATTATATTAAATGAGGAGTTAAAACATCGGGTCCTTACAATACTTCCACTTTTTGGATTTTTCATCCCGAAAATTAGATGAAGGTTGGGTTCCAAAAGAAAAACAAACTTTTACATAAATAACTCGAGATGTCAGGCTTTCCTTTTCGATTCCATTTCCCAAGTGGGTTCTTCATTTCCGTGTCTCTCCCAGACCACTTTGTCAAAAGGAATCACCCTGTTCCTTAGCATTTTTTTTTTCCTGCACCTATAATTTTGATAGGTCTTTCAACGTAGGTTATGTCGCTTTGAACATCCAATTCTTGTGCATCCAAAACATGTGATGGATCAAGATTGGACTTTCGTAGCATTGAGACATGAAATACATTACGCATGTTGGATAACTGTGAAGGAAGTGCTATGCGATATGCAACCTTGCCAATCTTATCAAGTACTGAGAATGGTCCTATAAACCTTAGGGTCAGCTTCCTTCTTCTTCCCAAACCTCATTTGGCTTTTTCTTGGCGAGACTTTTAGAAATACTAAGTCTCCTACTTCAAATGTCAAGGGTATTCTTCTCTTATCAACATAGCTCTTTTGTCGGCTTTGAGCAGTCAACATATGTTGTCGAATAACTTTGAACTGCTCGCTTGTTTTTGCGAGCAAATCCGGTCCAATGAGTGCAACCTCTTCTTCCTCGGTCCAATAAACTGGTGATCTATATGGTTGACCACATAATGCTCCATCTGAAGGCTCGCCTAATAACTGTTGTTATATAAAAACTCCACCAGTGGAAGATGATCCTCCCAACTGCCTTAGAAGTCTAACATACAAGCTCTCAGCATATCCTCCAATGTTTGTATGGTCCTTTCTGATTGTCCATCCGTCTGAGGGTGAAATGTTATGCTGTATAACAGATCTGTCCCCATTGTTGTCTGTAAACTTTGCCACATCCTGCCTGTAACGCCCCGCCCTATTCGAGAAATCAGAGTCTAATTTTTTTTTTTAAAAATAATAATAGAGTAACACCAGAAGAGAACGAGCGGCGTTACGACGCGAGCTAAGTCCGGACTACCCAAGTCCGACCCTTAACTGACCACCCATGTGTGCATGGACTAAACCCATGAAAGACAAACCACACATGGAACTAAACAAGCAATACGGAATAAACTAGACTAACTGCGGAATTAAACTGAATAGATAGCAAGTACCAGTTTCAATTATTAAAATAACTTAATCCAACTATCCATTGTCAATATCATAAACAAACCATAGCAAAGGTATCAACTTATTACATGTCCATAAACGAAATCCGAATAACTGTAAATTATAAAAATCATTCCAACATCAAGCTCTTAAGCTTGGCTCCCCCCTGGTCATGTAACGCCCCGCTCTTTCCAAGAATTTCAGAGTCTAATTTTTTTTTAAAGTAATAATAAAACATCGAAAGAGAGCGGGCGGCGTCACGACGTGAGTTAAGTTCAGACTACTCAAGTCTGAACCTTAACTGGCCACCCATGTGTACGTGGACTAGACCATGATAATGAACACACATGGAACTAACATCAACTTGCGGAATAGTATAAGTTAACTGCGGAATAATATGAAAAGATAGCCAGTACCAGTCTCAAATAATAATTACGTAAATCAACCATACATTGTCAATATCCTAGGCAAACCATAGCAAGTAACTACTTTATTACATGTCCATAATAAAGTATCAAATAAACAGCAAATAGAAATTCATTCCAGCATTCAAGCACTTAGGCTCAGCTCCCCTCTCGGTCAATGACCTTTTCTTTTCCTTTACTTGTACCTGTAATCTCCTCTGAGGATAGAATTAGGGCGTTAGATCAACGCGCCCAGTAGGTTCCTGAATCAGGGCTACCACATGTTAGTATATAAAACATGCATATATATCATATTACATGATCAACAAAAACAGGTAAAACAATGCTATGAAGTATGCACATGCAATGAGCCTCCCCCATTATGTACATTCATAGCCACCATCATGTTACTCCTCCTGGCGTGACTTGCACCATCGAGGCAGGACGTAACCCATAACTTGAAACACTGTAGAACCTCATTCATAATCCCATGTCTATGCATGAGATGCCAATGCCTGTATGCCATTTGTTAATGCATAATATATCATTTGAAACACATATAATAAAACAAGAGTCTCATAAGAAAACTGGGGTAAAACTGTGGTTACAAGTAGGTAGGAAACCTACTGAAGAATCACTTCAGCGTCCGTTCTTTCTTAGGCTTTATTCGGTCACTGCTCGCAGTCGTGTACCGTCGCAGAGATCCGTCACCTTATTCACATAAATCATGGACCAACTTTTAATCCCTTACTTTAATTTGATTCCCATTTTTTGGGTCTAAGTCCACAAACACAAACTCATGGTTGTGACGCTTATTTACAAACATGCCATTGCTACCAATACCTTGATTAAACTCTATAACCTTAACCGCAACCTTAACATGGTTCAGTCATGTTTTGGACGACCAAAACAGCAAACATAATTCCATCTTTAATCACATACACATCCATAAAATGACCCATGAAAACAGTCCATGCGGTTCGGCCATACTCATGGCCGAACCCTTATGGTTCTTTGCTCAATAATGTCCTTTATTTAAATACTAATTGGCTCTACCCCTTAGCCATGTTAAGCCCATAGTTTAGCCATCCTATGTCCAACCCAAAATCAGTAACCATAACACATAAAAATCTCCACCATTTGGTATGGTTTTATCTCTCCAAAACCATACCAACTTATCAACCAATTTTATGGGGTTCGGCCATCCAATGTGGCCGAACCCTATACCCATGTTTTGGACCCGTTTTCACTTACATTTCATGTCCATTAAATCATGTAAGAATCAACATAATATTATCGGATTTTACCTTTCAAAAACCATACAAAAACAGTCCATAAAAAGTCTAAGGTTTACATGTTTTCCAACATGAAAACCAACATTCTTTTACATGGGGTTCGGCCCTCCATGATGGCCGAACCCAATGGTTATGTTTACTGTTTTTAAACCTCAGATAATCACGCAATAACAGTATATTAAAATCAGGTTTTACCTTTCAAAAACCATACAAAAACAGTCCATAAAAAAGTCTATGGTTTACATGTTTTCCAACATGAAAACCAACATTCTTTTGCATGGGGTTCGGCCCTCCATGATGGCCGAATCCAATGGTTATGTTTACTGTTTTAACACCTCAGATAATCACGAAATAACAGTATATTAAAATCAGTTTTACCTTTCAAAAACCATACAAAAACAGTCCATAAAAAAGTCTATGGTTTACATGTTTTCCAACATGAAAACCAACATTCTTTTACATGGGGTTCGGCCCTCCATGATGGCCGAACCCAATGGTTATGTTTACTGTTTTTAAACCTCAGATAATCACGCAATAACAGTATATTAAAATCATGTTTTACCTTTCAAAAACCATACAAAAACAGTCCATAAAAAAGTCTATGGTTTACATGTTTTCCAACATGAAAACCAACATTCTTTTACATGGGGTTCGGCCCTCCATGGTGGCCGAACCCAATGGTTATGTTTACTGTTTTTAAACCTCATATAATCACGCAATAACAGTATATTAAAATCAGGTTTTACCTTTCAAACAAACATCCAAAAATTAGCCCAATTTTATAGGGTTCGGCCATGCTCATTGGCCGAACACCATGACCTTTGGTTTTGAACATTTAACCCTTTATCTTGGGTCTGAAACCAACAACCAAATCCATGTTTTAACCTCCTTAAAACATGCATTTTAAATCCAACAATAACATCTAATATCAGTCCTAAATCATATGGTTTTAATTTCCAAAAACTATAAAAAACAACCACTTGTTTCCATGGGGTTCGGCCATGCTAAATGGCCGAACCCAATGGTCCATTTCCATCTTTTAATCCACTGATTTTAGACCATATAAACTTCAGTCCCTATGTCATTCAGATCCATGTTTTTAACCATTCTAAAACATGTATTTAAATCTTAAATCAAAACATGTAAAACAGTCCACAAAATCCATGGTTTTCATGTTTCAAAACATGAAAACCAAGCCATCTCTTACATGGGGTTCGGCCCTTCATGGTGGCCGAACCCAATGGTCATCTTAATCATTTCTAAACCTCCATTAATCAAGGTTAATCATTGGTGTATTCGGCCATGATCATGGCCCAATCCACACCCTATTTGTTCCATGTTTTTCAACAAAACTCAATGAAATACTTACCAATTTTCCAAGCCTTTCTTCTTGATTTTTGATCCTTGCTTCCTATCTTTTATTTCTTCCTTTCTTCCTTAATTCCTTGCTGGTTTAAGTTTGAATATTTGGTACCAAAAGCCTCTGCTGTTCCAGCCGAGAACACCAATTGGAGAGAGGGAGAAAGAGATGGGATTGCAAGGCTTTCACAATGATAAAAATCGGCCACACATGGGTGCTTATTGCTTTTGTATTTCAGCCCCCAAAACCCCTCCACTCCCTCATCAATTCATGCACACAACGATGGGTCTTGGGTGCTATCCAAGGCACCCCTTGGTAGCTACCCATGCAGCCATACAGCTTCCCAAGAAACTCACCTCAAACCCATGCATTTCATTTACCATTCATCATGGAAATCACCCCAAACAAGTCCCCAACGTGTGGGACTTGTTTTGGGTGGTTAAAGCTGAGCCAAACTCTTCCAAATTCCCACTTAGCTCACTGAGTTTACAGCCCCTTCAATTTCCCTTTTGACTCACTTGACTCAAGGCTATTTAGATTTCCATCTCAACTCACCCAACTCACATACTTAATGCATTTCATTTAATGCACATGTGTTGACTCACTACTTGATTTAATTCCAACTCACCTCAGTCCCACTCAACTGGTTTGACTTGTGTTTTAGCTCCCTTGAGGGTCCACACGGTCAACAATAGTCAACTCGACCCGTTGGGTCCACTTTTAGCTCCTTGACCCGTTTTTGACTCCATGACCCAATTATGGTATTTTGGTCATTTGTAAATGGTTTTCACATATGGATCAAGCCTACCCATTTCTTCTACACTTGATTTCCAATCAAATAGGATTAACCCCATTTAATTTAAATTCACAAAATGGTCAAATAATCCAGCAAGACTCGATGGGTCCCATTTGGGCCCTTTGACCCATTTAGCCATTTTTGACCCAAATGATGAAAATTACCCATCCAATCAAACTTAACATTCATAATGTGCTCATATGATTTTAATTTGAGCAATGGGCCCCACTATTTCCTTACTTATCATCACAAAATAATTAATTTAACAACTCAGGGGTATTTTCGTAATTTTCCACTTCAATGAGAAATTGGGGTGTTACAGGTCATCGTCCTTCTCTTTCCCCTTCCTTGTTCCTACATTATCCTCTAAGGATAGAATTAGGGCGTTAGATCAACGCGCCCAGTAGGTTTCCGGTTAGGGCTACCACATGGTTAGCATATAAAACATGCATATATATCATAGTACATGATTATCAATAAAACATCTGAAAACAATGCTATGTATGTAAGTGCATATGTAATGAGTCCCACCCATTACCAGTATACATAGCAACAAGTTATTTCACAGTGTTCTTTCATTGGGACTCACACGATAAGGTAATCCACAGTAATCCTCGTTTCCTGTGGAAAGACTCTCATCATTGAGTTATTTCACAGTGTTATTTCATTGAGATTCTCACGATAAGGTAATCCACAGTAATCCTCATTTCCTGTGGAAAGACTCTCATCATTGAGTTGTTTCACAGTGTTCTTTCATTGGGATTCTCACGATAAGGTAATCCACAGTAATCCTCATTTCCTGTGAAAAGACTCTCATCACTGAGTTGTTTCACAGTGTTCTTTCATTGGGATTCTCACGATAAGGTAATCCACAGTAATCCTCATTTCCTGTGGATAGGGTTCCAGTTTCCCATAGTCATCACCCCATGCCATGTATGAGATGTCAATGGATTATATATCACTTGTAAATGTAATTTTCATCATTCGAAAACCAATTGTAACATAATAATGATAACAACATATCTCATTTAAATCATGATAAAACCAAAACATAATTGTGGTTACAAGTAGGTAGGAAACCTACCGAAGATTAGCTTCGGTGTTTGTTCTTTCTTAAAGTGTCTCTTGCTCACGACTTGCACGCCGTTCAACTTCCGCTTCCTTGTTATACAATCAGCAAGTCAAATACTTGATCTACTTGATTTCTAATCAAGTTTAGGTCTCATATACCATCTTGTTTCTAACTAAATCCAAAACCTCATAAACCATTTTGTGGGGTTCGGCCACTCCCATGGCCGAACCTTACCTCATTTGAATTTAATCTCTCTTTTTATTTGCTAAACACTTCAACACTTCACATTTCCAAAATATATCTCTTGATAGGGTTCGGCCATACCACATGGCCGAACCATATTAGTTTGGTTTTGGACCCTTCTTTTCAAAATCCTTTAATCAATCCCTTCATATTACAATTTGGCTTGTATTTATGGTTTTGCCATTGGTCATACCCTTGTTTAACATTGTTAACAACCTATGGCAATAAACATTAACCCATTAAATTTAATATCCCAAAAACAATGTTTATAGGTGGGGTTCGGCCATACACCGAACCACACTTATTTCACTTGAGTCCACTTTTATCTCTTAATTTAATAATTCCATCCAAGTGAATCATTTACAAAAACTACAATCCAACAAATACAACTTGGTGGGGTTCGGCCATACTACATGGCCGAACCTCACCTTCTCACCTTAACCATATATCCAAAACATGAAACCTTACCTCCATATAAACGGGTCCATGGGGTTCTCTTATCCCAATTAATTCCATCTTTTATACATGGTTCATACTCAATATTTTTAACCATAATAACATTATGGTTCGGCCATGTAATGGCCGACCCAACACATCACCTTTATCTCCATATAAAAACACCTTAATGACCTTGAATTATTGTATGGTTTTTATCCCTCAAAATCAATAAAATTTTCCATAAAAATGTCATATCATTTCATGGGGTTCGGCCATCCCAATTGGCCGAACCAAATGGCCTATGATTTAAACCTCTTTTGTCAAATACTTAGCCTTATTTAAAACATGCAAACATCTCCACCATTGGTATGGTTTTTATCTCTCCAAAACCATACCAAATCATCAAATATTTTCATGGGGTTCGGCCATCCAAAGTGGCCGAACCCTATGACCATGATTTGGACCCCTTTTTAATCAACAATTTCCAAGATTAAACCTTTGATGGATTCAGCCATTCCATGGCCAAATCGTGACATCCAAATCCATGTTTTAAACCTTCTTTAATAACTTATTTTGCCTCATCATAAACATGTATCTTAGGTCTAATTAAACATCCAAATCAGTCCAACACTTGCATGGTAAAATCTTACAAAAACTATCAAAATTAACCAATTCTTTTCATGGGGTTCGGCCACTTTGATCAATTTTTTCATCAATTTTGTAAAACACCATCCAAGGTCTAATCCTTGGTGGATTCGGCCAAGACATGGCCAAATCATGATCCATTAATCCCATTTTATTAAACAAAAATCCAAGGAAATACTTACCAAATTTTCTAAGTTTTTCTTCTTGCCTTTGCTCCTTGCCTTCCTTTCTTTCTTAGCCTCTCTTTCTTTGCTGATTATATGCTTAATCAATTGTGAAGACACTACTTGCTGGTTTGGCCAAGAGAAAGAGTTTGGAGAGAGGGAGAGAGATGAGGATTCTTAGGATTTTATTGTGTGAAAATCGGCCAAATGAATGGTGTATTTCCTTTTGTTAAACAGCCCCATATTATCTCATTACTTCTCATCATTCTTTGATCAAACCAATGGGATATTTGGTGCCAACCAAGGCATCCCTTGGCACTCCCAAGGCACCCGTTGGCACTCCCATGCATCTCATCCAATTCCCATTCATTTCCATTTAAAATTTTGCATGGAAGCTCACACCACAAGTCCCCAACGTGTGGGACTTGTATTGTGTGGCTTGAGACCCAAGTAACTCTTCATCTTCCCTTCAACTCACTGATTTTACTGTAATGGCCCGAAATTTTTAAGTAAATAAATATGTGGTTATTATTTAATTTTAATGGTGGAAATGGGAAATTGGATGGAATAAATGGTAAATGGCCAAAATTTGGACAAAGGCCCAAGTATGGCCCAATAGACTATGGATTGGATTTAAATTCATTTAAAGGGTCAATGATGGTTAAATGGGTCAAGAATGGTCAAATTGGGTCAAATACCCATTTGGGACCCAATGGGTCAAGATAGTTAAGCTCTAAGGTAAATGGGTAAGATGAAATGTAATTGGGTCATGGGCCCAATGGTGATACAACTAGTGGTAATGGGCTTAATGAAATTTAAATCACCTAAGTTGGTGATAAATTGACCAAGGTGACATGGTCCAATGGGACCCACCTCCACCTCACCAAGTGAGGTGGCGTGTGGACCCAAGGTTTGGTGGGGCTGACCACCATGGTTGAATTGGTCAACCATGGGTGGATTTATAAAGATGATGATTTAAGTAAATGGGAATTAAAGTAACTAAAATATCTAAATATTAAATGATTAAAATTATCCAAATGAAGTGGTCAAAGTGGGGTCAAAAGGTGAAAACCAAATCACCTCATGTTAAGAAGTGAAACACGTTGGGACTTAAGGGTGGTGGAGTCATAAGCCATAAAGCAAGATAAATATCTTGTTGGTTGGTGAAAATAATTAATGTAAAGTGTAATTTTAAGTCACCAAGTGGGGATAAGTCTTGAGTTTCTTTCCCATTTCTTATCCTCTCTTCATTGTTACTCTCTCCATTTTTCATTCTCCATTGCCGTCCCATGCTCCAAGTGAAGGAGAGAAAGAGAGCTAAGGAGAAGAGAAGAGAAGGAAGAAATGGAAATTTAAGCAAAATTACTCTAAGGCTAAGGTTTGTCATCTCCCCTCTCATCATTTTTCCCTCTCCCTCTCTCACACAAACCCTACCTTGGCCGATCCTAAGAGTGGAGGTTGTCACCATGGATCAAGCATCTTGACCTACCAAAGATCAAGAGGAAGGAGAGATGAGGCTAAGGAAACCGACGGGAGTGGCGGAAGTCGGAGGAGATGACAGATTGTGAGTATTTCTTAAACAAGAAATTTTGGATTTTTAGGGTTTAAGATTTGGGATGTATTTTGTAAAATTAGTGGTGGTTAAATAATATTATGCCATGGATTTTAAATCCATCAAATGGAAGGAATGGAAAGTGGGTAAAAACCCTAATGGAGAAAAATTAGGGTTAAGAAAAATAAAAAGGGATTATGGACATTATATGGTTAATGTGATTAAACATGGAGGAAAATGCAATTTTTTGAGTTAAGGACCATAGGGTTCGGCCATGTAGCATGGCCGACCCCATGGTAAGTAATGTATGATTTTTTTAGGGTTTTGAAAAATGGAAGACAATGAGGGTTTTTAGCTAATGAATTTTAGGGTTTTAAATGAATAAATGTGGGTAAGTTTTGAAGAGGTTTTGTGATGGAATCCATGGATGAGTATGATTGTGTTATGGTCTAAAATGACATAAAAAAATATTGGATCATGAACCATGGGTTCGGCCATGGTGAATGGCCGAACCCTATGGTGATGTAATGGTGATCAAATGATGCGTTTAAAGGATAGAAAAGATGGATTAAGGTGTTAATGAGTTTACAGTTTTAAATGAATAATGTTGTGGCCTCAAGAGGCATAGGAAAATAATGGAACATGAACCATGGATTCGGCCATGGCGTGTCGCCGAACCCTATGGTCATGTATTACAAATTTTAAATGGGTTTAAAAGGATGGAAAATGGGAAGAGTTAATGGTTTAAGTATGTTTGAAACCATGAGAAGATGAGGGGGGAATATTAGTAGTTTGGATGGACTCAAGAGATGAGACCAATGTTGATCAAATGGGTGATCTAAATGAATGGTGAAATCCACATATGGAGGGACTTGTGATAAATTCAAATGTGAACAATGGACCCAAGGAAAAAAAAATGGGGAAAGGACACCATGAATTCGGCCATGGTGTATGGCCGAGCCCATGGCACATTTATGAGTCTTTTGATGGGTTAGCTTGGTTATGAATGTGTTTAAATTGATTTGGGAATTGGTTAAATTAAGGACTCATTGTAGTTTAAATGCATGAAGTAAACCCCATGGGAAGATTTGATGAATGGGGTATTTTAAACCCATAATCTATTAACCATCTAAAGGATTAAGTATGGGGGTTTGTATGGATTTAAATGAATAAGGGTTAGGTTAATTAAAAAGGAAAATTTTAATGGTGGTATGTCATGATTAAATGGGTCATTAAGGGAATGAGTTAATGATTAATTATGGGCTTAAGTAGGCATGAATGAATGAGTAATTGTTTATGTAAAGGGGTAGTGGCAAAAATGGTAAATATTGGCTAAAATGAAGAAACCCACTAAGATATGATTTATGGGCTTAGAAATGGTTAAAACATGGACTAATTAGTAATGTGTAATAAGGTACTGGACATCGCAGGCGGTACGCGATCGGCGACCGGGTTTATCGAACGGAAAACGTAAGAGGACGCGAGTCGGTATTCGGTAGGATTCTAACCTTTTTGTAAACCATGGATTGAGTGATGGTTTCCTTGAATTATTTTGGAAATTATATGGTATGTTTTAAGATTGGTTTTGAATTATGTATTATGTAGGGGTTTTTACTTGATTTATTCCGGTAAGCATATGATTGGTTTAAAATGGGTTTTAATGCTATGATGTGATTATTGAGGCTTTCCTTGATCTATTTTGGGTAATCAAGTTATATGTTTATTGATGGGATTTTCTTTAAATGTCATGGTTTGTTATTATATTCATTACATGGCGTATGGCATCTACATCTCATGCATGGCATGGGAGGGATATGACAGGGGAAGGATGAAATGAAACCGGAGTCCATGCTCCGTCGGGGCGACCGATAAACAAACATGGAGATATTTTGATGTGTTTGATGTATTAGGGATGTTGTATGTAATTATGATACCTTGATGATGGTTCTTCCATCAAGGGGGAGGATTTGTGATTGTTTTATTTCTGGACGAGGTTTTGCCGTCCAGGGGAATGATTTGTGATTGTTTTATATCTGGATGAGGTTTTGCCGTCCAGGGGGATGATTTGTGATTGTTTGTATCTTGACGAGGTTTTGCCGTCAAGGGGGATATGACAGCATGATGGTATGGATGATGGGTGGGATTCATAACACAGACACCCATGGCATAGCATTCATTTTATGGTATTCGTTATACTATTATCTATATGCTTTGTTATCACTAATCCATGTGTTAGTCCTACTCGGAGTCCTACTGGGCGTGTTGTCTAACGCCCTACTTCTACCCTAGCTGATGACGCAGGAGATGGCGGAACGGAGGGACGAGACGGGAGCCAAGCTTAGGAGCTTGGGGAAGCGACTGCTTAATTTTATATATGTTTATTTTGGATAATGTAATTTGAAGTAGTATAGCTTGTCGGAAATGTAATAACTTAGATTACTTGCTATGTTTTGGGATTTTATGTTGGACATTATGCTTTTGAGGTATTCAGGAATTAAATGAATGTTTCTCCCCTGCTATCTGAAAACTGGTAGGATAGTCTTTATTATAATATTCCGCATTGAGTTGTATTCCACGAGTTTATGTCTACGTGTGAACCGTTCCCGTGGACTTCGTTCCACGCGCACGTAGGGTTGGCCAGTTAAGGGCCGGGCTTTAGAAGCTCGGACTTAACTTGCGTCGTGACGTCCGCGCCTTGTCACTCTAAAAAAAAAAAAAATAGACTCTGATTTTAGTGAAAAGGGGTGGGCGTTACATTTACAGTCCCTTTGATTTCCATTTTGACTCACCCAACTCACAAGTCCAACTCACCACATTTAATGCACTTGAGTCAACTCATTCTTAATTCAAAACCAGCTCAAATCAGTTCCACTCAACCTGATTTAACTCACCATTGAGCTCATTTGAGGGCCCACATGGTTAGCCGTGGTCAACAAGGTCAACCCGACCCATTGGGTCCCCATTTGGCTTGTTGACCTGTTTTGACTCCATGACCCATTTATGGGTTGTTTTAGCCATTTGCATTTGGTTTTCACATATGCATCAAGCCTACCCATTTATGTTCCACTTAATTTCCAATCAATTCAGCTTAACCCCATTAAGTTTGGGCTCACCCAATGGTCTAATAAGTCCATTATGACCCATTGGGTCCCAATTGGGTCCTTTGACCCAATTAACCATTTTGACCCAATTTGATGTTCATTACCCATTCATGATAAATCGACCCTTATACTATGTTTACAAGGTCATAATTTGAACAATGGGCCCCACCATTTTCTCACTTACAATCACATTTATTAAATTCACTAATCCAGTGGCATTTTCGTAAATATTCATCTTAGTGAGAAATTGGGGTGTTACACTGCCTGTGAATCTTTCATCCCGATCTGACACAATGGTTCTAGGTATCCCGTGCAATCGGACAATATCCTTGATGTATCCCTTTCCTAATGTCTCAGATGAATCTGTCATCTTGATAGGCATGAAATGTGCAGACTTCGTGAAGCGGTCAATTATTACCCATATTGCATCATTGCCTTTAAAGATTTGGGCAATCCGTTCACAAAATCCATTGCAATGTGCTCCCATTTCCACTCAGGTATAGAAAGGGTTTGAGTAATCCAGGTGGCTTTCGATGTTCTACCTTGACCCTTTGGCATGTCAAACACCTTGAGACAAAATATGCTATATCTTTCTTAAGTCCACACCACCATTATTGTCTTATAAGGTCTTGGTGTATTTTTATACTTTCGGGGTGTATGGAGAATTTGGACTTGTGAGCTTCTGTCAATAATTCTTCCCTGCATTCATCTCGCACATAAGCTCGGCCTTTGAATATAAGACCCTGTCCAAGTCGTAATTGCCAATCCTGCAATGTCTCTCCTACAACTAGTTTAGCCCATATCTCTATTATTTCTGTATCCGATCTCCGTGCTTGTTCGATCTTCGATACCATGGTGGAATGCACTATCAGGTTGTACATACTCCCGATGCCAATTATGTGCAAGTTCATTTCTTTAATTGCTGACAACATCTCCCATTCCTGCATGATCAAATTTGCTATGGTTCCACGAGTCAGACGGCTAAGTACATCTGCAACCTTGTTTGCTTTGCACGGATTATAGTGAAGGGCAAAATCATAATACTAGAGGTACTCCATCCATCACCTCTATCTCAAATTGAGTTCTTACTGATCAAACAAGTATTTCAAACTCTTGTGAACCGAATATACCTCATACTTTTCTCCGTAGAGGTAATGTTGCCAACTTTTGAGTGCAAAGACCACTGCGGCCAATTCTAGGTCATGGATGTGATAGTTTTGTTCATGGATTTTTAACTGCTGGGATTTGTAGGCCACTACATGTGCACCTTGAGTAAGAGAGCACCTGAGTCCTTCCCCTGAAGTATCACAGAATACCTCGTATCCTTTGCCTCGATCTGGTAGGGCTGAGATGGGAGCTGTTATGCGTATTTCTTTTAGCTCTTCAAACCTTCGGTTGCACAGTTCTATCCATTCAAATTTGACTCCTTTTTGAGTTAACCGAGTAAGTGGGACTGAAATCTTTCAAAAGTCCATGATAAAATAATGAAAATATCCAACCAATCCGAGGAAAGTCTGAATTTCTGTGACATTCTTTGGAACCTTCCATTCTCTTATTGTCGCTACCTTTGCTGGTTCCACTGTTATTCCTTCTGTTGTCACTACATGGCCCAAAAAGTTTACTTTGGAGAACCAAAATTTACACTTGCTAGCTTTTGCAAACAACTTGTTCTTTTTCAATGTGTCCAGAACAATCCGCAAGTGTTCGACAAGTTCTTCCTTGCTGGTAGAATAAATAAGAATGTCATCAATGAAGACAATTACAAATTTATCCCAGTATGGACGAAAGATTGTATTCATCAAATCCATAAATACTGTCGGTGCATTTGTTAGTCCAAATGGCATCACCACATATTCATACAATCCATACCGAGTTCTGTAAGTGGTCTTCTCTATATCCTCGTCCTTGACTCTGATTTGATGATAGCCCGACATGAGATCTGTCTTAGAGAAATGACTGGATCCTCTAAGTTGATCAAACAAGTCGTCAATTCGGGGTAGAGGATATTTTTTCTTAATGGTGAGCTGGTTCAGCTTTCTGTAATCCACTCACATTCGTAGAGAGCCATATTTCTTTTTGACAAATAAGGCCGGCGCTCCCCATGATGAAGTGTTGTGCCGGATGAATCCCAACCTAAGTAACTCATCAATTTGTTTCTTTAACTCCGACATCTCTACAGGTGCCATCCGATAATGTGGGAGTGATACCGGTGTCTTGCAAGGGAGTAACTTGATTTCAAAATCAATCTCTCGCTTTGGAGGTAAACCCGGGAGTTCTGTCGGAAATATTTATGCGTAGTCTCTCACTATTGCAGGTAAAGTAGATACAAGTGAATTTTCCAACTTGATACTATTCAACAAAGTTTGATTCATTCCATTATGTAACCTTCCATACACTGGAGTTTTCTGTTTGTTTGCATCAACTATAAATCGTCGTCCCTCTGGTGACCAAAATGTCACCCTTCTGAGGTAGCAATCTATACCCGCTTGGAACGTGGTCAACCAATCCATGCCATAGATGATATCAAACTTTGTCATATCCATAACCAGATAGTCGAACTTGAATTTGAAGTCGACCAGTTTAGTGTCCACAGAAGTGCAAACTAACTCAAGTGATGTGTCACCAATTGGTGATACTATGTTAAGTGTAGTTGATAATTGTTGTACAAGTAAACCAGTGGTAGCTACTAAAGATGTAGATAAAAAAGTGTGTGATGCTCCTGAATCAAACAATGCTAATGCATAAGAACCACCAATAACTGCCATACCTTGGGTCATAGAGTAATCCGCTGTATTTGGAGGTGGGACAAGGGTGTACAATCGTTCTGAAGTTGTTGGGCTAGGTGGCCTTCTAGACTGGTTCTGTGCTCTTGATACCTGCGATTGTGCTGGCCTGCCCGGTGGACTGAAAGAACTCCGTGCTTGAGGTGCCTTTTGAAGTTACAGACAGTCCTACTTCATGTGCCCTGCCTGGCCACACTGGAAACAAATGATGTCACCCCTGGATGTCTGTGTTGCCGGAACTGAGGCTGAAGGATGACTGGGACGATATCCACTAGTGGATGCCGTAAAAGCTGAAGGTTTTCCGGAGTTGGGACAGAATTTCTTGAGAGGACAAAAAAGTTCCTTTCACTTTGACTCCTTCTGTTTTCCATGTACTTAGCTGACTCAATCAGATCTTGTTCAACAATGCTTGCTCTACTCACAACTTCTACCAAAGTTGCTGATTTGAATATGGTGACCTTGGCTCTGATGATAGGATGTAAACCTCTCTCAAACGTCCGAGTTTTATTATATTCAGTGACCACAATGTATGGAGCATAACAAGAGAGTCAGATGAATTTTTGATGATATTCCGCAACTGTCATACGTCCTTGAGCTAGGACTATGAATTCTTGGGTATTGCGTTCTTTTTCCTCTTCTGGAAAGTAGTGCTCTAGGAAAATTTCTATGAAGTTCTCCCAAGTCATTTCTGCCACTACCTAGTTTTGTTGCACCGCCTTCCACCATTTGCCCGCATTGTCTATAAGTTGAGATGTGGCCAGCAACATCCTATCCTGATAGCTCGTGATTAGTAACTTCAGGATCTTTGTGGTGTTATCGATCTAGTTTTCAGCTCCAATGGGTGTAACGCCCGCCCCTTTTCACACTAAATCAGAGTCTATTTTTTTTTTTTTTGAAATAACAAGTGACAAAGGGCGCGGACGTCACGACACGAGTTAAGTCTTAGCTTCTAAAGCCCGGCCCTTAACTGGCCAACCCTACGTGTTCGTGGAAACTAAGTCCACGAAAAATGGTTCACACGTAGAAGTAAGCTCAAGGAATATTTAAACTAAGTGCGGAAATTGTAATAGAGACTATCCTACCAATTTTTAGATAGCGGGGAAGAAACATCCATTTAATTACTAAAATACCACTAAATCGTACTGTCCAAAATAAAATCCAAAACATAGCAAGTAATTTAAGTTATTATATTCCGACGAGCTAAGTTACTCAAAATTACATTTCCAAAATAAAACTTAAGTAAACTAAACAGCTCGCTTCCCCAAGCTCCTAAGCTTGGCTCCCGTCTCGTCCTCCGTTTCCGCCATCTCCTGCGTCATCAGCTAGGATAGAAGTAGGGCGTTAGACAACGCGCCCAGTAGGATTCCGAGTAGGGCTAACACATGGATTAGTGGTAACAAAACATATAGATAATATCATATCCAAAACCATGCAATTTGGTGCAATGTCATGCAATGGGTGTCCTATGTCATGAATCCCACCCATCATCCATACCATCATGCTGCCATATCCCCCTTGACGGAAAAACCTCGTCAAGATATAAACAATCACAAATCATTCCCTTGACGGCAAAACCTCGTCAAGATATAAACAATCACAAATCATCCCCCTTGACGGCAAAACCTCGTCAAGGCTTAAACAATCACAAATCATCCCCCTTGACGGCAAAACCTCGTCAAGGTGTCCCCATGCTTGCTTCTCGGTCGCTCCGACGGAGCATGGACTCCGGTTATATCTCATAATATCCCTCTTGATGGATGAAACACATCAAGATATCCCCATGCTTGCTTCTCGGTCGCCCCGACGGAGCATGGACTCCGGTTTCATTTCATCCTTCCCATACCATATCCCTCCCATGTCATGCATGAGATGCAGATGCCATATGCCATGTAATATATATGATCATAGTCATAAAACCCATCTTAAAACCATTACATGATTACCAAAATAAATCAAAGGAAAACCATCACATAATACTTAATCCATGACCAAAATAAATCAAAAGAAAGACCATCACATAATACTTAATCCACGACCAAAATAAATCAAAGGAAAAACCATCACATAATACTTAATCCATGGCTTACAAAAAGGTAGGACTCCTACCGAATACCGACTAGTACTCCTTAGCGTTTCTGTCCAATAATCCGATGGCCGATCGCGCACCTCTTGCGATGTCCGGTACCTTATTATATATCAATAATTAGTCCGTGTTTTTAACCATTAGTAAGTCCCTAATTCATGCCTTAGTGGGGTTCGGTCATACATCATGGCCGAACCTCACTATGCAGTTTTGTGGGTCCCATTTAATCTATCAAATATTTAAATCACATGAATCTAAAAATCAGCCACCCTAGGCTTTATTTAACCATACATAAGTTTATTACTTAGAGCCCCTAAGTCCATGATCATCTTCCATGGGTTCTTGAATTTGGCCATTAATTACGGTTTTGCCACTACCTTTCCCATGGTTAGACATTCACTTAACCATATACATTTCTTTGTCCATAATTGATCCATAGACTTGGATCCCTTAATGACTCCTTAGCCATGACACAACATCATAAAAAATCAGCCACTACCCCCATGTCGTGGTCCACACTTTGAATCTGGCCATTACTCCCATTTCAAGGCCTATCATCACTCGTTCATAATCTACACTACACATTGGGAGAATGCAATTGCATTATAAATACAAGATTTTCATACCACATATTAGTCTTTGCAAGCTAGACCCTTCAGACCCTCCTCATAGTGTCGTCATCTCACGAGTTTCATGTGGCAAGTTAACCCATGCATTCCGGTCTCTTTCAAGTACATTGTTTATCTAACATCTCTCAAATGGGCACTTTATTCATATGAGAACCTCTTATACCCCCTCAGAAAGTGTTTACATCATCATCCATTATATGTCATAACACAAATCTCTTCACTTGGGTCATGACAAATTGTCAAGCCATGAGTCATCACCAATATAAAAGCCATTTCTAAAAACCATTGTTCCATCCCCTAAGTATACCCATATATCACATTATCAAACACTCTCCACCCTTTTTATTCACATTTATCTCACTCATAAACATATGCAACATATAACCCACATCAAACGTTCTTGCATCTTATCATCATTTGATGTATGTAGTTCATCATTGTACATTTTTACATACTCTTTCCTCACTCAATTAGTATGATCATAACTATTAGTCTTTTCTCATTTCACCACCTCATACACTCAACAATAAGAATTCAATACATGTATATTCACATGCACTCACAATACAAGTATGCTTGTGCCATTTAATATCACATAATATCATCAATAGTAACAAAATCCCATTCAACTTAATTTAAGCATACTCAAGTGCAAGGTTCCCTCATTAAAACCTCTTTAACTTCACTAACATTTATTTATTTACATCTTAAAATCATAAATCCCCCTTCCATGGTTTTGATCTTAAAAACCCGATTCCAATTTACTTAATTATTCACCATGATTCCTTTCAAAAATTCCATACATTCAATTCATCATTCCTTAATCATATTTAAGTCCATTAACTTAGCCACATTCCCATTACAACTATCAACATTAGGTTCACTTTGGTTCATCAACACCACCAACATTCCCCATTTATTTTTCCATTATTTTATACCCAATAAATCCACCATTTCATCACCATAGGGTTCACTTTCATCCACCATTTTTGAGGCCATTGAACTCACCAATATTTCCCATGATTTTTCCTCATTTAAATCCCTTTAAAAATCTCTCACATTCATTCATTTAAAACCCTAAAATCATTAACCACCCTCCATGTATTCCATTATTTAAAACCCTAAAAGTCATACCTCACTTACCATGGCTTCCATTTTAAAACCCTTTAAAATTACCCACATTTAATCATTTAAAAACTTAAAACCCTAAATCATTCTCCATGCTTCCATTCTTATAAACCCTAATAAATAAATCAATCATCTACCATGGGGTGTACTTGAGAGAGAGAGGGAGAGGATGGGATGGAAAAATTACCTTAAGCTTTGGTCTTGAAGAGGTGGCCCAAAGTTTGCACTTTTCTTCTCTTCTCTTCTAAGTTTCCTTCTTTTTTTTTTCTTCCAAGCTTTTCTTCTTCTTTCTCTTCTTAGTTTTCTTCCTCTCTTCCTTGGGTGTGTAAGGGACGGTTTTGAGAGTGAAAGAGATGGAGGGAGTGAAAATGAGAATGGGATTTAAGAGATGAGATGAAACCATCTCCTTTTTGGTTGCTTAAGTTCTACTTTATCATTAATTCCTCCCACCAACCCACACAAGATATTTTCCATGCTTTATGGTGGTGGTTGGGATAACCACCACCAAGCCCAACGTTTTTTTTTTTTTGTGTCTTGAAATGGGTGGTTTTGGTCTCCCCTCTTTGACCACCTTTTTGATTAGCTTAATTAATTAATTAATTGGATCATTAGGTTAAGTTAATTAATTCCCACTTTATCTCCTTTAATCTCCTTGACTCTTCTCCATTACTCCACCCATGGTTGACCAATTCAACCATGGTGGCCGGCCCCACCAATCCTTGGTCCACACGCCACCTCACTTGGTGAGGTGGAGGTGGGTCCCAATCGGCCACATCATCTTGGTCTAATTAGAATTAGCTTAGGTGATTTTCACATCAACTAATCCAATCCATTCACTCTTATTGGATCACTTTGGGCCCATGGCCCAATTAAAATTTACTTCTTACCTATTTACCTTAGAGCTTACATTGTCTTGACCCATTGGGTCCCAAATGGGTATTGGGCCCAATTTGACCATTCTTGGCCCAATTGACCATCATTGACCCCTTAAATGAATTTAAATCCAATCCATAGTCCATTGGGCCATACTTGGGCCTTTGTCCAAATCTTGATCCATTTACCCTTTATTCCATCAAATTTCCAATTTCCACCATTAAAATAAATAATATCCACCTATATATTGATTTACAAATTCCGGGCCATTACAATACAATCCTCTTTTGAAATTTTCGTTCCGAAAATTTGAGCGAAGTAGAGGTTCAAAATAGCTCATACAAAGAGCTCCGGGTGAGCGGCTCTCATCTCTGATTCAAGTTCCCAGGTGGTCTCCTCATTGCCATGTCGTTCCCATACCACCTTGATGAACTGATTGGCACGGTTCCGTAACACCCTTTGTTCTCTCCCGATCACTCTGACCGGCTTCTCCACATACGTCACATTGCTTTGTACATCGACGTCTTGCACGTTCAATACATGTGAAGGGTCGGGGTTGTATTTCCTCAACATGGACACATGAAACACATCATCTAAAGATGATAACTGTGGAGGAAGTGCTAACTGATAGGCCACCTCCCCCACCCTTTTCAGGATTGGAAACGGAACCACAAATCTAGGCGACAACTTCCCCTTCTTCCTGAATCTCATGTGCCCCTTCCGTGGTGAGACTTTCAAAAATACCAAGTCTCCCACCTCAAACTCGAGGAACCTTCTCCTTTTGTCGGCGTAACTCTTCTGACGGCTCTGTGCAGTGAGTAGGTGCTGTCGTATCACCTTGATCTGCGCTGTAGTCTCCTGCAACCAACTCCGGTCCAATCAGCACAGGCTCACCGGTCTCTGTCCAACACACTGGCGATCTACACGGCCCACCATATAAGGCCTCAAATGGAGCCATCTGGAGGCTTGCCTGGTAATTGTTATTGTAGGAGAACTCCACCAGTGGCAAATGATCCACCCATCCGCCCTTGAAGTCTAGCATACATGCTCTCAACATATCCTCCAGTGTCTGTATTGTCCTCTCCGATTGTCCATCAGTCTGTGGGTGGAATGCTGTACTGGTCAACAGGTCGGTCCCCATAGCCGACTGCATGCCCTGCCATACTCTGCTAGTGATTCGGCCATCTCTATCGGACACAATAGTCCGAGGTACACCATGTAGTCTGACAATGTCCCGAATGTACCGTCGACCCAAGGTTTCCGATGAATCTGTCGTCTTGACAGGAAAGAAATGTACAGACTTGGTCAACCGGTCCACCACGACCCATATTGCATCGTGGCCTTTGGAAGACCTTGGCAATCCTGTCACAAAATCCATGGAGATGTGCTCCCATTGCCACTCCGGTACAGGTGAGGGTTTGAGTAAACCCGGTGGCTTCTAATGTCCCACATTGACCTGCTGACAAGTTAGGCAGCGAGCATAAACTCTGCCACATCGCTCTTGAGTCCATGCCACCAATAGTGCCTCTTAAGATCATGGTACATCTTTAACGCTGTCCGGATGGGTAGAGAGCTTGGTTTGGTGTGCCTCAACCAACAACTCCCTTCCGCAGCTCTTAAGCACATCCGTCCTACCTCGGAACATAAGACCCTGTCCTGGTCGTAATTCCCATTCCGGTACAACATCACCGGTAGGCATCTTGCCCATATCTCCTCCACCTCTGGATCTGTCCGTTGTTCCCGTTCAATCTTGTCAAGTACCTCTTAATTACATCACATCAGTCATATCCACCTATGAGTTTCATTCTTGCAGAATTTACTCTGTCTCATGTTATCTCTTTTTCTCATGAACCCATCGCGATCTTATGTAGATTAACGTATTCTATTTCACTTTACCCGCTACCAAGACATTTCCCATACGTACTCATTCAACACGTTCTTTCGTCTACTCTCTGTGTGAGGTAGCCTGCCAGTACGAGCCTATGCTTAAGTCCTTTGCTGATTCCATTTCAACTAGGTTTCTAGCTGCACTATCCTGGAACTCCATCGGCTAACTACAGTGTCAGCTAGCTAGACTACAGAGTCAACTAGGTTTCTAGCTGCACTCTCCTGGAACTCCCCTTCTTTTTTTCTTTTTTTCTTCCAAGCTTTTCTTCTTCTTTCTCTTCTTAGTTTTCTTCCTCTCTTCCTTGGGTGTGTAAGGGACGATTTTGAGAGTGAAAGAGATGGAGGGAGTGAAAATGAGAATGGGATTTAGGAGATGAGATGAAACCATCTCCTTTTTGGTTGCTTAAGTTCTACTTTATCATTAATTCCTCCCACCAACCCACACAAGATATTTTCCATGCTTTATGGTGGTGGTTGGGATAACCACCACCAAGCCCAACGTTTTTTTTTTTGTCTTGAAATGGGTGGTTTTGGTCTCCCCTCTTTGACCACCTTTTTGATTAGCTTAATTAATTAATTAATTGGATCATTAAGTTAAGTTAATTAATTCCCACTTTATCTCCTTTAATCTCCTTGACTCTTCTCCATTACTCCACCCATGGTTGACCAATTCAACCATGGTGGCCGGCCCCACCAATCCTTGGTCCACACGCCACCTCACTTGGTGAGGTGGAGGTGGGTCCCAATCGGCCACATCATCTTGGTCTAATTAGAATTAGCTTAGGTGATTTTCACATCAACTAATCCAATCCATTCACTCTTATTGGATCACCATTGGGCCTATGGCCCAATTAAAATTTACTTCTTACCTATTTACCTTAGAGCTTACTTTATCTTGACCCATTGGGTCCCAAATGGGTATTGGGCCCAATTTGACCATTCTTGGCCCGATTGACCATCATTGACCCCTTAAATGAATTTAAATCCAATCCATAGTCCATTGGGCCATACTTGGGCCTTTGTCCAAATCTTGATCCATTTACCCTTTATTCCATCAAATTTCCAATTTCCACCATTAAAATAAATAATATCCACCTATATATTGATTTACAAATTCCGGGCCATTACAATGGGCCCCTCATTTCCATGAAAGTATGGGGAACGCTGTTGTTGAAAATCCCTAACCAAGGCTCTTTCTTGAGAATTAGTTGTGGCATTGGCACCACCGCCTGCTTGGTTCTGTTGCAATACTGAATTCTTTACTGCCTGTACGAAACTTTGGAGCTCAGGAGTCACGGGTGGGATATTTTCACTTGTCTCCTCGGTGCGTTCTGCATTGCGTCGGGGGTTCCTTCTACGTGGTGGCATGTTTCCTATGTCACGTAACATTCGCTTTGTAGTCTTATAAAAATGCTTCGTTGAGCAACCATGATTCATGCATAGTCAATTAACTATTGACTGGATTGACGTAACCTCCTAGGTTTTATTGACATTCTTTGTTTTGAGGGGAATTTTTCTCTAAGTTTTATTGGATAAGTTTGACTTATAGTAATTTCCTTCCTTTGCTTTTTCATCCCGCTCTGATACAAACTGTAACATTGGTATCAGTTAAGTTATGAGCCTAAGTTTGCTTTGATACCAACTGTAATGTCTCACTATTTTTCCATTGATTAAATCAGAGCATTCTTTTAAACGAAAAATGGACAGATACGTCACGACACGAGCCGAGTTCAAGTCCGTAGACCCAACCCTCGACTGGCCCAATTCTAGCACACATGTGCGTCAACCCACTAAACATTTATGCGTGTGCCAGCATAACACTTGTGAAATAACATGTACGGAATTATAATACCAAACATTTCAATAGTAAAGATGGAAATAACTTAACCATATAAGTTAAACATCAAACCATATCCAAAATAAGAGTTATCTAAGTTATTACATCTTTGGATCATATGAAATTACATAGCTCTATTAAAATATCAAAATAAGAACTATGATATTTTCAAGCATCTCTGAATCCATCTTTTTGTCAAGCATGGCTACCACTTGGTCCAGCTTCATCTCATTTACCCTGAACTGTGTGAACATCTAGGGGAAAAATTTACGGGCTTAGTCAGGCTGCCCAGTAGGAAATTTGGATCACAAAAATGCACAAAGTGTGAAATCTTATAATATCATATGATAAAGATAATATTGAAGAAAATATCATAGTATGATCAACACATATTTCTCAAATATAAGTTAGAAGATGTACCAAAGTCTAATAACTCAAAAATCATAGAATGATATGCGAGCCATGCATCAATGATATGCGAGCCATGCATCAGATCATAACAAATTACTTCAAATAATGATTTTCAATATTGGCCACTTATGTCCACAGCATTTGAGGCGGCAACTATAAGGGTGTTGTTACTGTAAGGGCCCGGAATTTTTAATTAATATAAATGGGAATATTATTTATTTTAAGGATGAAAATTGGAAAATTTATGAAATAAAGGGGTAAATGGGCCAAAATTTGGACAAAGGCCCAATTATGGCCCAATAGACCATGGAGTGGATTTTAAAATTATGTAAGTGGTTAATGATGGCCAATTGGGCCATGGGAGGTCAAATTGGGTCAAATACCCATTTGGTGACCCAATGGGTCAAGATGGTTGTGCTCTAAGGTAAATGGGCTAGATGGAAATGTAATTGGGCCATGGGCCCAATGGGGATCCATTTAGAATGAATGGAATGAAATTTAATCATTTAAGTTATTTGGAAGTAAACCAAGGTAATGTGGCCAAGTGGGACCCACCTTCACCTCATCAAGTGAGGTGGCGTGTGGGCCAATGATTGGTGGGGCCGGCCACTATGGTTGACTTGGTCAACCATGGGTGGAATAATGGGAATTAGGTTAAATACAAATGAATTAACCTAAGGTAATTATCAAATTAATTAAGTAATTAATTTATTAAATTGGTGGCCAAATGGGGTTAAAATTGGTCAAATGGAGACCAAGCTACCCCACCTCAAAATTTACACACGTTGGTCTTGGTGGTGGTTTAGATGACCACCACCATAAAGCAAAGAAAAGATCTTAAAAATATCTCATAAGGTTGGTGAAACCAATTAATGTAAAGTAAAAGTCTTTAAGTCACCAAATGAGATAAGTTTTGTTGGTCCTCCCATTCTCATTGTCTTTTCACAAACTCCACCTCTTCCACTCTCCCATGGTCGTCCCCTACATCCAAGTGAAGGAGAGAAAAAGAGCTAAGGAAAAGAGAAGAGAAGGAGAGAAGAAAGGAGTAGAAATTGGAGGGAAATTACTCTAAGGTGAGGGCTAACATCTTTCCTCTCATGATTTTTCCCTTTCCCTCTTTCAATTTTGAACCCTACCTTGGCTGATCCTAAGGTTAGGGGTTGCCACCATGGATCAAGCATCTTGACCTATCAAAGATCAAGAGGAAGGAGAGAGGAGGCTAAGGAGACCGACGGGAGCGGCGGAAATCGGAGGAGACGTCGGATTGTGAGTATTTCTTAAACAAGAAATTTTGGATTTTAGGTTTTAAGAATTGGAATTTATTTTGTATTAATGTAATGGTGGATAGATAATTTTATGCTATGGAGTTTAAACCCATCAAATGAGAGGGTGGAAGATGGAGAAAACCCTAAATGGGTGAATTAGGGTTAGGGTAAGAAAATGACTAAATGGGTTATGTGCATTATGTACTTATGAAATTAAGCATGGAATGGGGTAATTGGAATAAAATTATGGGCCATAGGGTTCGGCCATGTAGTATGGCCGAACCCCATGGTGGGTGATTTGGTCTTTGATGTAATTGGTTAAGGTTTTAAGAATGGAAAGCAATGAGGGTGTTAAGTTAATGAATTGTAGTAAATGAGTGAATGTGGGAAATGTTTCAAAATGCTTTTTATGATGGAAATGTAAAGGGATTTTATGGCATTGGAGGGCATAGAAAGTGATGGATTGTGAACCATGGGTTCGGCCATGGTGTATGGCCGAACCCTATGGTGATAATGGTGGATTTAATGGTTATGATTTATGGAGAAATAAATGGGAAAATGTTGATAATTTTGATGGACCCAAAGTATGAAATGATACCCTAAAATGGTGATTTAAATGCATGATGTAAATCTCTCATGAAAGGACTTGTGATAGATCTAAAATGTGCCAAAGGATCCAAGGAAAATGGGGAACAAGACATCATGGGTTCGGCCATGGTGTGTGGCCGAACCCATGACCCATTTTGTAGGTCATTGTATGAGCTAAGATTGAGTCCATGTTGTGTTTAGATGATGGAAAGTTTGATTAAATTAAGATGACCTTATGAGTGATTAAATTAAGCTTGGAGTTGATGCATTTTAGTCTCACAAATTAGGATGCTTGAAGGGCTAAAATGTAGAATTATGCATGTGTTTAAATCAATGCAAATGTGGCTAAGTTAATGGTCTAAAATGGCATAAAGAAATATTGGACCATGAACCATGGGTTCGGCCATGGAGAATGGCTGAACCCTATGGTGATGTAATAGGGATCAATTGATGGGGTTAAAAGGATGGAAAATGGGGAAAGGACACCATGGGTTCGGCCATGGTGTATGGCCGAACCCATGGCCCAATTGTAACCCATTGTAGTGGGTTAAATTGGATGATGGATGGTGTTTGTGGCCTCCAAAGGGAATGAATGAGTGATGCACTCATTGAAGTTAAATGCATAAGGTAAACCCCATCGGAGGATTTGATGAATTAGATATTTTGAATCCATGACCCAAATGGTGGGTCATTTTTAGGTCTAAGGTTAATGTGTATGTATGTGATTAAGTAATGGGAATTGGATTAATTAGATGACAAGTTTTAATAGTTTGGTGGGTCATAAATGAACCTAAGTTAGGGATCTAAGTTTAAAAATCAATTTTGGACTTAATCATACATGCATAAATGGGTGATTAACCATGGAAAATGAGGTAGTGGCAAAACCGTAATTAAATGCCAAATTCAAGAATTCCATGGAGATTGATCATGGAATGAGGGGATCTAATGTGATAACCTTATAAGTGGTTAATAAAGCCTAGGGTGGCTGATTTTAGACATATGTACTTAAAAATATATAATGGATTAGGTGGGACCCACAAAACCTAAATGGTGACCGGTTTTTCATAAGGGCTTATAAATTGTTGAAACATGGACTAATGATTAGTGTGTAACAAGGTACTGGACATCGCAGGTGGTGAGCGATCGGCGACCGGGTTTGTCGAGCGGAAAAATGTAAAAGGACGCAAGTCGGTATTAGGTAGGATTCCTACATTTTTGTCAGCCATGGATTGGGTGATGTTTTCTTTAATTTATTTTGGAAAGCATGTGGTTGCCTTTAAGATGAGTTTTGGATTATGTATCTTGTGATGTTTTCTTTTAAATTATTTTGGAAATCATGTGAATGTCTTAAGATGGATTTTGGATTAAATATTATGGGATGTTTTTCCCTTTGATTTATTTGATAATCAAGTAATTGTTTTAAGATGGGTTTTTGTGTTACTATTGAACTACATATATTTACATGGCACATGGCATCTACATCTCATGCATGGCATGAGAGGGATATGACAGGGAAATGATGAAATGAAACCGGAGTCCATGCTCCGTCGGGGCGACCGATAAACAGCATGGGGACATTTCACATATGTATTATGATACCTTGATGATGCTTTTCCATCAAGGGGGATGTTGTATTTATTATTGTACCTTGATGATGGTTCTTCCATCAAGGGGGGGATGCCTAGTGTGGATCGCATCTTGATGAGGCTTTTGCATCAAGAGGGTCATGGTACGATGATGGTATGGATTCTATTTGGAATACTATGGATGGTTGGAAAAAGGGACATTGTAGAGTTGAGGATGAGATTGATGGGTGGGATTCATGACATAAAACACCCATTGCATTACATTGTACCAAATGGCATAATTTTGAGATAATATCTTCTATATGCTTTGTTATTACTAATCCATGTGCTAGCCCTACTCGGAGTCCTACTGGGCGCGTGTTTTAACGCCCTACTTCTACCCTAGCTGATGACGCAGGAGGTGGCGAAACGGAAGGACGGGACGGGAGTCATGCTTAGTAGCTTGGGAAGGCAGATTCATTATGTTGTTTAAGTTTATGTTGGAAAAATGTAATTTGAGTAACTTAGCTTGTCGGAATGTAATAAATTAGATTACTGGTTATGTTTTGGGATTTTATTATGGACATTATGGTTTTGAGGTATTATAGAAATTTAAATGAATGTTATCTTCTTTGCTATCTCAAATCTGTAGGATAGTCTTTGTTGTTAATTCCGCACTGAGAAGTAATATTCCTTGAGCTTACATCTACGCGTGAACTGTACTCGTGGACTTGGCTCCACGCACGCGTAGAGTTGGCCAGTTAAGGGCCGGGCTTTAGAAGCTCGGACTTAACTCGCTTCGTGACGTCCGCGCCTTTGTCACTTTAAAAAAAAAAAAAAAAAAAATTTTAACTCTGATTTATGGTGAAAAGGGGCGGGCGTTACAGTTACCCATCCACAAATTAATCGAGACTATCAGGGGAATGTGTTCTCCTCCCTCTGCGCAGGGTTTCGGGACCAACCCAGGAGCTCTTTGGCCCAATTATGCCGTACTATTCAAATCAAGGGACATGGCCAAAGTCTAATATTTTTATAACATATTACATGAGTCCAAGCGAGGTCCAGATATTTTCTTCTTGGCTCAGTACCATCAACCTTCCCATGCAACCATGCATGAGGTAATGTGTGCAAACATGATGAAAAAATCATAAATTCCATAATTTCTCATCAAAATCATTTCCATGTACATAATTAAATCATAATCTCATAATTCCATAGTTATGCTTTTAAAAGACATAATATATAACAAAATTATTCACTTCATTGTGATTCAAGAAAGTAGGAACTCATACTTGATAAAAAAATGATCAACCAAATTAGATTCACGCATTGATTCGAACAACGTCGAAATTACCATCGACTCCTTTTGTCCATGTACATGTTCAAATCACAATTTATAGATTATTATCACATAAAGTCCTTGTCTAATCTGTGTAGATCTAATCCAGACCCAAAGGTCTATTGTATAATTTTCACATCTAATAGATTCCATTTACATTTGATTTTAAATAAAAAATACATTAACCCTGTGAATTTGTCCCTATTTCAGGCCGACATGTCGACAATGTCGATACATCACCTCTGGAAACCGTCGAAATATCGATCATGGACTCTGTCTGTTTCCAGTTTATATTTTCCAACTGTTTTTCTTTCATATGTATCAATATAGCCGATACATTTATTTATACATGAATTCGATGTGTCGACATTCGTCGACAAGTCTATCAGTATCAATACTCGTTCTGCGTTCATAGGCCGATATATCGACTCCATCGATGCCTCGTCCTTGAACCAGTTTGTTGTCTTTATTTCGTTCCCAGCATACCCCAACCGATATGTTGGTCTGGTTGACATATTTGCTAGAGAACATCTCCAGGCCGACGTATTGACCTGGCTCATACATTGTCCTAAGATTAGTTTATCACCTTTTATTCACCTCCGATTCTACCATACTCAGACCGACACATCGACTCTGTCGATGGGTCGTGCTGAGACCAGTTCATCATCCATTCGTTCCATATTATATATGTCGTATCTCCAGCCGACATATCGACATAGTCGATGGGTCGTCCCGAGACCAGTTTGTCATTTGTACATTTCATTTTCATTTCGGTCATACCCGGGCCGGTACATTGACATAGACAATGTGTCGTTCCTGGGTTTCAGTTCCATACTTATCATTTTTTGTTTTCTGAATACTTATCCTAGCTGTCACATCGATAGAGTCGATATTTTGACTGGTTCAAGACAGAAGTCATGGACCTATTATCCATGACTTCCATTTACTCGTGTGTTCGTTCTTATTAGGTTTTTTCTTTTCAATTCCAATCATACAAGTTGTTAGTACCACGGCTTGCCGAGTTCCTAAATTTATAAATTTGATGACTCGGGAAGAAGGACTTGCTAGAAGCTTGAAGACTCAAGATTGAAGACCATGCTCCACCGGATTAAAGCTCATCGTTATGGCAATGACAAAATAAGTATTTAGCCATAGATGACTTTAGGCAGTACCCACACCTTAGAGAGGACCATTCCTAGGCTTAGCTAAACAAATGGTAAAATCATTAAAAGCCTAAAGAGAAAGCTTGACAGTGAATTGGAACATTTGGTTTCACTGTTAACTCGACCAGTCGTTCTCACCGACCCTTCGGTGGAGAGAGGATCGACCTATCGTGTTCAAGGATTGGTCGGCCAGATTGACAAAGGTTCTGGATCATTAGAACTGTAATTTTGGACGTGCCTCTGATCGAGAGTCTCGAATGCACCAACCCCTTGGTGAAAGGATGAAACAACTTGTCATGGTCAACGACTCTTCGATAAATATTTATGAGTTCTGGAACTTACAACTCAAGTGGGCTGTCGAGAAAACAAACATATCGGTAGTTCAAGACCGATTGAGAGTACTAGGACCGATCCCTCGGTAAAAGGCGACAGGTCGGTGTGGGTAAGACTAGTTTTTGGACAAGAAACTCTGTCAGCATGGTGTTGCCCAGACCGAGCCTCTCGTATGGACCGACCGATGGGTGCCATGACTGTCGACCCATCGGCGACACCGACATGTTGACTGGGAAATAATTATACCATTGGGAGTGCATTAATGTGCAACGGTTAGGTTGTTGAACAGTAACATTTCTAGTCACCGACCCCTCTGTACGCCCGACTGTCGGTATATTACCGTTGCTGCAACCAGTTGCCTTTTCTATATAAACCAATTTTTATGCAACCAGTTGGCATTCTTTGGCAAAATCAGTTGGACCCTCATCATTATCAGTGAACTTAAACAAGGGTCAACAGAAAGATCACTCTCTCTCTCGTGCTTACACTTGGGGAATCTAATACAACCAATCATATGGATTGAGTTTGTGAGAGAGAGAGGAAAGGACAACAGACTAGGAAACCTTTGGTAAAACCAGTTTCCTTATCACCCTTGATTGTGATTGCTTTACAACGGCTACAAAGCTGAGCATTGGCACACATTTGGTGGATCTTGAAGAAGCACACATCATGAGATAGAGCTACAAAGGCAAGTGCTTCTTAGTTCTAATTTTCTTTTAAAACCTTTGTCCCGAAAGTGGATTAAGGAGGATTTGCTACGGAACCACTATAAAAAACTCTAGAGCGTCGTCTCTGGCACAGTGGTGGGAGGAATTCCTAGCCAAATGGATAGGTGGAATTCCTATTCTACAGTGGGGGTGAAATTCCCAGCTGATTGACTGAGGGGGAATTCTTACTCTAATTGTGATGGTGTAAGTCCCCACTTAGTGGATTTGGGGATGACTCAAGGTTGAGTTAGTCTTAAAAGTGGATGTAGTTGGCTAATCGAACCACTTTAAATTCGCCTGATGGTGTTTGATCTTCGTGTGTTTGTATTTAGTGTTTAAGTACTCTTCTCAACACACATCACTTTGCATGTTGATTATTTTATTTTACACTTTGTGCATTAACATCGATAATTAAGCAAAATGTAAAGGGTTATATTTTTAGTGTGATAGTTCAAAGTAATTAGAAACAATCTATCACACTAAACAAATATCTTGATTAATGTTCCGCTGCACTTAAAACAATCAAGAAATTTGTAAACACCATGAAAAATGGGATTGACCTATCCACCCCCCTCCCTCTAGGGTCAATCGTGTTGTTTTAGCACCATGAGAAATGGACTTTCAATTGGTATCAGAGCCTTGTGCTCTTTGAAAAGGATCTAACCATCCAAGTTGATCCGTGCTAGAACAATGGTTATGAGAGAAAGCCATGATATTTCCAAAATAAATATAAACACCTACCCATTGGTGCCACCGACCTATCGGTCTTGCACAGTCAGAAAGACCGTTAATGCTCCTCTACAAATATGGGTGTTGTATGATCATTTGATTATCTTCCTTGAATTGAGAAAAATCATACACACTAAGGAACGACCATCTCTCTTGTACATATACCCAAAAATCAAATACCCAATCTTTGGTTGAGATTGTGAGACAAAGAGAGGAGAGAAGTTAAGATATCATCTAGGATTTGAACCAAGTTTCATACTCTTCCTGAAATTGTGATTGCTATACAACGTCATAAGAAAGATCGGCAACACACCTTGAGTGAATCTTTGAGAAGCATACATCATCAAGAAAAGAGCTACAAAGCAAGTGCTTCATGTTTTAAATCTATTTTTAAAAACCTTTGTCCCGAAAGTGGATTAAGGGGGATTTGCTCCAGAACCACTATAAAAAACTCTAGAATGTTGTCTCTGGCACAGTAGTGTGTGAAATTCCAAGCCGATTGAGTGAGGTGGAATTCCTATTCTAAATGTGAGGGTATAAGTCCCCACATAGTAAATTTGGGGATAGCTCAAGGTTGAGCTGGTCCTAACAGTGGATGTAGGTTGCTTAAACAAACCACTATATATCTTGTGTTATTGAGATTGTGGTGTTAGAGCTAACTTCTTGTTGATTGTTTAATCATTTTTGCTAACATACACTCACATGATTGTTCTTTCAATTGTACATAAAACTAATCAATCAAATTGATTTTAAAAAGAGCAACGAATTGAGATTAACATATTCATCCCTCTTTAGTCAATCGTGTTCTACCACATTAGGAATTTCAAGTTCCAATTCACTGTCAAGCTTCCTCTCTAGGCTTTTAATGATTTTACCATTTGTTCAACTAAGCCTAGGAATTGTCCTCTTAAGGTGTGGGTATCACCTAAAGTCATTTATGGCTAAATACCTATTTTGTGATTGTCATTACGATGAACTTCAATCTGGTGGAGCATGATCTTCAATCTTGATCATCTTGAGTGCTTCAAGCTTCTAGCAAGTGCTTCTTTCCGGGTCATGGAATTGACAAACTTAGGGACTTGGAAAGCCGAGGCACTAACAATCTCCCCCTTTGTCAATTTCATGACAAAACCTAGAAGCTAAACCAAATACAAACCCACCCTTATTACATCTCATTTGAATACAAAAATATTACATTGATTACATGTACATATTCAAATGAACAACAAGACTATGATTTTTGCATATTCTTGTTCAGCTTGCTTCATATCTTGTTTTCCTATTCAAGCACATAAGCAAGCAATACTAGAAAATCATTAGAGAGGTTAGTCCCAAAATATAAATTATGCATTCATAGACTAAACTAGATTTGTATTCATGTTCCCCTATTTTGTCATACAATTTACCATGATTTCCTAATAACCCACACCACCCATAGCTTATCCAAGCTATCAGTGTTGAGAAGATTTTCTCCCTAATCTTCTTTGAGTTTGAAGTCCCAAACTCCAAACACAGATATTCTCCTATGTCCATTGGCTTCTTCATATTCCTCTCCTCTTTGGCTCTCTCTTTTTAGAGGTCCAAGTACATAGGATTCACCAATTACTCCCCATAATTGGTTTTGATGTTTTATAGCTTCTACTAATTTCTCCCCCATTTTGTCATACAATTGACAAAGATTAGTAGGCAGATATCGATTGGATTTCAAGCACTCTCCCATGCTTCTTGCACTTAGTGCTTAAATAAGTTCTGCTCCAACTTATGGTTCTCCACGATTCAATGCACACTTCTCATGCAACAAAGTTTATTTGCCCCTGCACAAGCTAAGTTCCAGCTTAGCTGATTTCTTCCATGAGTCAAGCTTATTTACCTAACTTCCTTAGTGTCGTCTCCCCCATCCTCCAAGCTATTTTATCTAGCTTCTTCGACTCATCTCCCCAATAAACTTAGCTACATCTAAGTTCATTTTTCATCAAGCTTCATTTCAAGCTTGTATCAACCTTCCTCCCTACACTATCATGATCAGTGATTGGTGCTAACCAGCACATATTTTCTGCTGCCCCAAACTCCAAGGGTGTGTACAATATCTTAGCTTGATCCCTATCTCCTTAGCATGGCAATACAAACCAACTCATCACAACTTGCATGTTAGTCTATTTAACAAAATCCATGTTAATAATAGACATGAAATAAAAGGTATTTCATCAAATTAGCACACACACTAAAACAAACCATATCATTTCATCGATAAACAAAATGTGCATTCAGTACATATGGTTTAGTAGGAGAGGGGCATCATGGATGCTTAGATAAAAAATCAACAATATAGTTTTTCCAAAATATAAAACTGAAAGCATGAAAAACTATCCTAAGCAGAGCCATTCTGAGGAGGTGGTGTTGGAGGGGAAGGGGATAGACGTTGAGAGAGAAGAGACGTCGAGAGAGAAGACGATGGAAGGCAAGATAGCTTCATGAAATTTCTGAGCTAAGTTTTCCATACGACTATCTAGTGTGTCCAGCTGCTCCTCTATTTGAGACACCCGTGCTTGGGTTTTGCAGACAAATCAAGTCAGGGGTTGCGACACTGGTGGTTTTGCTTCACCACATCTTTGTTCTACAGCAGGGTTACCGAAGAGGTGGGTATTTCCAGACTTTGAGCAGTCAGTATGTTCGACATTTACCCTTTCTTCCTCATCAGAGATGTCCACAACAGAAATCACTTCTGCTTCGCAGGTAATGTCCAGATTGCGACCTAAGATGATACCGACGGCTGGATCCAGTCCTAGGGGCAGGGATTTTTCTGTGAGGGGTACTCTTAGGAGCAGAGCTTGATTCGTAAGTACCCTGTACGAACCTAGGTGATCTCTTGAGAAAATGAGAGCTGGACTCAGGGATTTTTTCAGTGGTCGAAGATCGAGATTTAGTAGTCTCCCTTTTCGACATGGTTGCTTGGGAAGAGCTGAGTAAGGCATACCCGACCACTAAATCTCACAAACACCGTGACACCCTTGCTTCTTGAAGTGAGAAAAGCAAAAACCCTATGGTTTTCCGGCGAGAAATCTCTCTGAGATGTCCTATCGACTGGTATAGGGCATGGGAGGAGAGGAGGCAATCGCTAGAGCTCAGCGGGAGAAGGAACGACGATTTTGAAACAATCAGTCGTTTTTACAGAAAGAGACCTTTTAACTTAATCTTTTTGACTCAATGACTGGTCGTGACCAACGACCGGCTTCTATCGACCTGTCGCTCCTTTCGATTTTTTTCCCTTTTTTCAGAGAGTTATCTGATTTCCAACAGTATCGACATGTTTGTTCCTTCGACTAGACTATCCTTTGATCTGGGTTTTTAAATTTGAATGATGATTGGGTGTGTGTATGTGTGTGTGTGTGTGTATGTGTGGTTGTGATGTTCATAGTTTATCAAGGTTTGCTTATACACCTTTTATGCCAGTGTAGATACATACATTCACACAGGTTTTGTGCCATTAGAAGATTCAAGACATCCTTTTGAAGGTAGGTACAAAACATGGATTACGGATCTCTTTTCCTAGATCCAAGCCAATCCAAGTAGGCACATTTAATTTATCAATTCAAACATATTACCCAAGTGTGTGATGTCATGAGATGCGGCATCTCTAGGTTTTAACAGAGACTAGGTGTCTATGAACACAAATCATTCCACATAATGTACAAAACAACGAATATTGGAATGAGACACTAAACACACAAAGCACACAATCATTTCACATTTGAATGCATTAATCATGCATATAGAAATGACGTATGATGTTACCCACACAGCTCTCATGCATGTTATCATGTTATTACCCAAAACATGATAAACACTTCTACCATTCTTTCAAGCATATTTCTCTGGAAAGAGTTGTTACATTAATGGATTACAGACAAGCACATTTGATCATTTTGAATAATACTTTTGGTTAACCATACCAAACCAAAAATTTATTTAAAGACATAGAGCATGTTTCATTCCACAAAAGATTCACAAGTTTTAGAACTTGGAATGAAACGACACTGTGTATGTGTACCATGTCAGTTGTATTCACATACACATCCTATACATGAGGTGATGCACTACCTACAATCATTTCCTAAAGATGCACAAATCACATGGCATATGAAATGAAATGAAACAAGTATATTTCAATACTTAGAGTGCAAATCTACATTACATACAAATATCTTACACTAGATCAATCTAACAATCAATCAAGAACATGGATTGAAGGTAAGATACACATACGATTCCAAAAGGATGTTTCAAATGTGATACTCACAGTGGTATCCCTTCAAACACTTGAACATAACATTGTGAGACCTGGAATCTAAGTTCACAATCCAGTGATGGCCTTTTATCAAATCTGGTTTTAATTTCTCGTTTTAATTTTGGGTGCCTTCCCATTTGAATTTGTGAATCAAAGCTCCAGATTTTGTACCATGGTGTTGACCTTACCTGAAAGGCTAACATTCTTGGTACATGGCCTCATAGGATATTTGGAGGTTACCACTTTCATCAAGTTCCTTTACTCCATCATCTTCTTCTCTTAGAGGATTCAACTTGGACTATTTTAATGGATGACCTTAGGCAATCACCTATAATCTTAGTACATAAATTGGTCATGATAGGTGATGTCATCCATTGGACTAGAAGAGGCAATTTTTCGTGGATTCTTTCAGCCTCTTTTGTTGTTTCACATCTCTTTAAACATATCAAAAACACATTATGAAACAATACTGATGAATGCTACTAGTGTTCTGATCAAAGCGCATAGTCATTGCATCACTAGTCCAAGCTATTTGGTTTTTGGGTTGAGTGGTCATGGAAGTTGAAGGTTTATCAAATTCCTCTTCCATAGGCTTAGACCAGTTTCTATTCACCTATTTCCAAACATATTTATGGATGAAATGATTACATTTTTCATCACAAATGGAGGTTCAGAAATATCACGGCTTTCTCTCATAGCCATTGTTTTAGCACGGATGCAACTCGGATGGTTAGATCCTTGTAATGAGCACGAGGCTCTGATACCAAATGAAAGTTCCTTCCCTTGGTTCTAGAACACGATTGACCCGAGAGAAGGGGGAAGGGGGGGGGGGGGTGTGAATAGGTCAATCCCAGTTTCCATTGTGTTTACAAATTTCTTGATTGTTTAAATATTAAGTGCAGCAGAACAACAACTTTAATCAAGAGATTTGTTCAGTGTTATAAATTGTTTATAATTTCTTTAAACGATCACACTAAGTTTAGAACCCTTTGCATATTACTTGATTATCTATGCTTGTGTACAATGTATAAATAAAGAATAAAATGTAAACTGATGTGTGTTGAGAAGAGTGCTTAAATACGAAAACACAAACACACAACGATCAAATACCATAAGACCAAATTTATAGTGGTTCGGTTAGCCAACCTACATCCACTATTAGGACTACCTCAAACTTGAGCTATCCCCAAATCCATTAAGTGGTGACCTACACCCTCACAATTAGAGTAGGAATTCCCCCTCACTCAATCGGCTAAGAATTTTACTCACCACATGTGGAATAGGAATTCTACCTATTCATTTGGCTGGGAATTCCACCCACCACATGTGCCAGAGACGACGCTCTAGATTTTTTATACTGGTTCCGGAGCCAAGCCTCCTTAATCCACTTTCACGGGACAAAGGTTTTAAATAACTTTAAAACCAAGAAGCACTTGCTTTGAAGCTATTTCTCGTTGATGTGTGCATCTTCAAGATCCACCCAATGTGTGCCGAAGCTCCGTTTTGTAGCCGTCGTAAATCAATCACAATTATAGGGTGACTAGGAAACTGATTCTACCAAATCTTTCCTACTTTATTATCCTTTCCTTTCATTCTCTCACCAAATCAATCCATATGATTGGTTGTATTTGATTCTCCAAGTGTAGGCACAAGAGAGAGAGTGATCCTTTTGTTCACCCTTGTTTAAGCTCACTGATAATGATGAGGGTTCAATGGATTTACCAAAGGATGTCAACTGGTTGCACAAGGATTGATATTTATGGACAAGCCAACCAGTTTCAGCAATGGTCATGTATCAACAGGTCGGGCGCATCGAAGAATCGTTGACTAAAGATATTACCGTTCAACAACCCCACCATTGCGCATTAAATGTACTCCCAACGGTATAATTCTTTCCCGGTCGACATGTCGGTGTCATCGATGGGTCGACAATCATGGCACCGATAGGTCGGTCCATAGAAGAGGCTCGGTCTGGGGAACACCATGCTGATAGAGTTTCATGTCCAGAAACTGGTTTTACCCAAATTGACCTGTCGCCCTTTACCGAAGGGGTCAGTCCTGGTACTTTGAATCGATCTTGAACTATCGATATGTCCGTTTTCTCGAGATACCACTTGAGTTCGAATTCCAGAACTCACAAGTCTTTATCGAAGAGGCGTTGACCACGAGGGTCGCTTCAGCCTTTCACCGAGGGGTCAGCGCATACGAGACTCTTGATCGGTGGCACATCTAGAATGACAGTTCTATGATCCAGAACCTTTGTCAATCTGGCCGACCAGTCTTTGACCACGATGGGTCGATCCTGTCTCCACCGAGGGGTCGGTGAGGACGATTGGTCAAGCTGACATTGAAACCAAATACATATTTCCAAGTTGGGTTCCAATTCACTGTCAAGCTTCCTCTCTAAGCTTTTAATGATTTTACCATTTGCTTAACTAAGCCTACGAAAGGTCCTCTCTAAGGTGTGGATACCACGTAAAGTCATCTATGGACGTTTACCTTTTTTGTGATTGCCATCACGATGAGCTTCAATTCGGTGGAGCATGATCTTCAATCTTGATCAACTTGAGTCTTCAATCTTCTAGCAAGTGCTTCTTCCCGAGTCATGGAATTAACAAAGTTAGGGACTTAGCAAGTTGGGGCACTAACAAATGGCTTCGAGAGAAAGCCATGATATTTCCAAACCTTAATTTGTGATGGAAAAAAAGTAAAGCAATCTTGAAAAACTTTAAATGTTTTCATCAACAATATGTTTGGAAATAGGTGAATAGAAAGTGGTCTAAGCCTATGGGAGAGGCATTTGATAAATCTTCAACTTCCATGACCACTTAGCCCAAAGACCAAATATCTTGGACTAGTGATGAATGACTATGCGTTTTAATCAAACATTAGTAAAATTCATCAGTGTTGTTTCATAATGTGCATTTAAGATATTTAAAAAGATATGAAACAACAAAAGAGGCTGATAGAATCCACGAAAAAATTGCCTCTTCTAGCCAATGGATGACATCACTTACCATGACTAATGTATATCGGTGATTACCTAAGTTCGTCCATTGAAAAAGCCCAAGCTAAATCCTCTAAAAAATAAGAGGACGGAGTAAAGGAACTTGATGAATGTAGTAACCTCTGTAACATCCCAGATTTTTCAATGCAATAATATATTGGATTTTGACTATTTAAATTGTTCAATTTGTTGAATTTAAGATTTATGGATGAAATGGATTTTAAATGGGTAAGAATTGGGTCAATGGCCCAATTATGATCCAACGGATCATGGATAGGGTTTGATTTTAATTAATTGGGTAAATGTAGTTAATTGGGTCAATTACCCAATTGGGACCGAATGGGTCAAAGTGAATGGACTTTGGGAAATAAATGGGTAAGAGATTAATTTAATTGGGTCATGTACCCAATTAAGACCCAAGACATGGGATCCACCTCATCAAGTGAGGTAGCATGTGTATGAGGTGGCATGTGAGTGACATGGCCAAGTGGGACCCAAATCCACCTCATCAAGTGAGGTGGCAAATGGTTAAGGTGACCTACATGGTCGGCTAAGCCATGGTTGACTTGGTCAACTAGGGTGAGTTCAAATGTGGTGAGTTGAATTACATTGGGTTGGAAATTAAAAATCATTTGAATTATATGGAAATGAGTTCAAGAAAAATTAAGTGAGTTAGAGTGAGTTTGGAGTGAACCTATTTGCATGGAAGAGGAAGAGGCTCTAAGTGAGTCAAAGGGGAAGATGGAGGGTTTCCATCATGGAAACCCTAGGCCTGCACGTTGGGAACCAAGGAGGTGCCTTGGTTGTGCCAAGGGACTCCTTGGTTAGACCAAGGAGTAATGAGGGTGGTTGGGAGGCTAGGGCTAATTACAAAGGACACACACCAAACTCTTAGCCGATTTTTCCATCTCAAGAAAGATAAAATTTTCATCTCTCTCCCTCTCTCAATCAACACCTTTGGCCGACCCTTCCATAGAGAATTTTCCATCTCACTCTCTCCCTCTCTCAACTACCTTGGCATAATGCTCCATTGAAGAACAAGGAGGTCCTCATCTCTCTCTATCTCTCTCTCTCATTTTTGGCTCTAGACTTAGAGAAACCAGAAAACAAATGAGGAAGAAGAAAGCACTAAGGAAGGAGAAGGACCAAGGAAGAAATTCAGACGTTAAAGAAACGAAGGAGACACGGAAAAGGTATGTAATGTTTAACGAGAATTAAGTGAATAAAAGAAGCTAAGGAACCATGGTTTCAGCTATGGAATGGCCGAAACCATAGGGTTCCATATTGGATGAAAAAAGGATGGGAAAAATTATGTTAAGGTCATGAACCTTGAAATCCATCCAAGAAGGGTTAAATGATTGAAGAAAAGAACGGCTGGAATAAATGGTCAAAACCGTTGAATGATCACAGAATCGGTATCCATTCAAGGAATGGGTAGGGGTTGAGGAGCCACAACCAAGGGATTAAATGAAAATATATGGATGACATTATATATGTTAAATGATAAGAAATGAATTTCATAAGGAAAAGTCAAGCCAAACATCAAATAAAATGAGGACTAATCATGGATGGGACTGTCTGCGGACGGGTAATAAACTGGACATGGGTTGTCTGTGGACGGGTAATAAACTACACAAGGATTGTCTGTGGACGGGTATCACCATCCGCGGACGGGCTTATGCCTTCCGCGGGACGGGTTTCTACCATCCGTGGACGGGTAACAGACAGTAATAGTATGTTGTCCGCGGACGGGTTACACTCTCTGTGGAATGGGTGTCTACCGTCTGCGAGAAGGGTTTTCTATCGTCCGTGGACGGGTGTGGACCGTCTGCAGAACGGGTAACGAGTGTGGACTGTCCACAAGTAGCGGACATTAGATAGCGGACAGCTGGTAACGGACCACGGCTGTGCGTTGTCTGCGGACGGGTATCACCGTCCGCGGACGGATAACAGACTTGAGTACAGTGTTGTCTGCGGACGAATTACAGTCTGTAGGACGGGTTTCTACCGTCCTAGGACGGGTTTCTGTCATCCGTAGGATGGGCAGCGGACGGGTAACCGATTGATTTTAAAAGTGAAGTTTTTATATAATTTTCCTTTTTCCAGATGGTTAAGTTTAACTGGAAGGATGTAAGAAATGATTTAAATCAATTGGATAATTAATTTGAGTATTTTATATGATGGAATTCATTTAAGGTAAAAAGATTCCGCAAGCGGGGGTGTGATCGGTTTTGCCAGAATCGTTGCACGTCACATCACAAAACAGCAAGGATACAATACTTGGACGTGGGTAGGATTCCTACCTTGTTGAAACACTTTGGATTATGTACATGTAATGGTTTTATTTCCATATTTGACGATCTATTTTGGTTATCAAAATGCGTATGTTTTAAGAATGGAACTTCAATGCTATTATGTAATTTAATATGAAATAGCATGTTTGCACTCACATCTCATGCATGGCATGGGAGGGAACATATGAGAGGAGTCCACGCTCCATTCGGGGTATCCGATAAACAAACGTGGGGAGGGATCCGCTGTAACACCCCAATTTCTCAATAATATGAATATTTACGAAAATACCACTGGATTGATGAATTTAATAAATGTGATTGTAAATGAGAAAATGGTGGGGGCCATTGTTCAAATTAAGACCATATGAACATATTATAAGGGTCAATTTATCATGAATGGGTAATGAACATCAAATTGGGTCAATGTGGTTAATTGGGTCAAAGGACCCAATTGGGACCCAATGGGTCATAATGGACTTGTTTGACCATTGGGTGAGCCCAAATTTAATGGGGTTAAGCTGAAATGATTGGAGACTAAATGGAGCATAAATGGGTGGGCTTGAGGCACATATGAAAATCACATGCAAATGGCTAAAACAACCCATAATTGGGTCATGGCGTCAAATTGGATCCATGGGCTAAATGTGGACCCAATAGGTCGTGTTGACCATGTGGACTATGTTTGACCGTGTGGACCCTGAAGTGAGTCAAATGGAATGTGAGGAGTTGCCTTGATCTCAAACAGCACAAGAGAACAAGTCCCACACGTTGGTGGGTTGGAAGTAATGTGTAATGCATGGAAACCAATGAAATGAGATAAAAATCTCATGGGAATTGGGAGGGTTTCCATCTCATATGGAAACCCAAAGCTCCAACGTTGGGTGTGTCATGGGGTGCCTTGGTTGGCATCAAATGACCCATTGGTTTAATCAAGAATTCATGAGGCAAATGAGAGGTTCAAGGGCTGTTTAATAAAATGGATTAACCACAACTCTTGGCTGAATTTACATTGCCAAAAACCTTAGAATTCTCATCTCTCTCCCTCTCTCAAGAACACACCTCCTTGGCCGAACCATCTATTGGTGTTTTCACCATTGATCAAGCACATATTCGACTAGAGACTAAGGAAGAAAGAAGGAAGCAAGAGGGAAGGAAGCAAAGATCAAAGGCAAGAGGAAAGGCAAAGGAAATTGGTAAGTACTCCATGGAATTTGGTTTAATTAAATTGGTGAAAAGGGAGCATGTTTTGGGCCATGGAATGGCCGAATGCATTAAGGAATTAAACCTTGGATAAAGGTTGTTTAAAATGGTAAAAAAATGTATCATTGGGTTCGGTCACTTTGGATGGCCGAACCCCATGAAATTATTTGGGTATTTTGATGGTTTTTGAAGGCTCAAAACCATGCAAAATTATAGAGATTTTATGTGTTTTAATGAGACTCAAATTATATGTTAAAGAGGGTCAAAACATAGGCCATAGGGTTCGGCCATTGGGGATGACCGAACCCCATAAAAGGAGTTGTCAAGCTTATGGTGAGTTTATGGTTTTTAAGGGTTAAAATCCATATCATATAATGAAGAAAAGTTCCATATCTTGGGTCGGCCATGGGATGGCTGAACCATATGGTTCTTATGGCTAAAAGTGTTAAGCCTAAAGTATGTACATATGATGGAATCATTGAACCAAGGGAACCATTGGGTTCGGCCATGTGTATGGCCGAACCCCATGGACCATTTTATATGGATGTAAGGTTTCTTGGTTATGGAATTTAGTGGACTGTTTTTATGGATTAATTAGGATAAGATCATGGTTGAAAATTATGGATGATGATATGATTATCTATGGACTTAGTGTAAGTAAATAACCAATCATGGTAGATGATGGAAAATGGGATAAAAATCCATAGGATGAGGTTCGGCCATGTAGTATGGCCGAACCCCATCAATGATCATTTGGTGGACTTAGGCTAAGTTATAATATAATTGGAGATGGTGAATGAAGGACCAAATCAAATGGTGAGGTTCGGCCAAGTAGTATGGCCGAACCCCACTAAGGTGGTTTTTATGGATCTTGTTTTTCTAAGCAAGATTAAATATGGTTAGGTCAATGGCAAAACCGTAAATACAAGTCAAAGTGTAATATGAAAGGATTGATCAAAGAACTTGAAAAGAGGGGTCCAAAATCAAAGTGGTATGGTTCGGCCATGTTGTATGGCCGAACCCTACCAAGATATGTTTGAAGGGTAAAGTGTTTAAGGGTTGATCAAATGAAAAGGAAGATTAAGTCCTAAGTTGGTGAGGTTCGGCCCAAGATGATTTATGGGATCTAGACTTGATGAGAAATCAAGAATATTGAGTATTAACTTGCTGTTATATGGACAAGGTAACGGAACTTGAACGGCGCACGAGTTGTGAACGGGTGACTCATAAAAAGGAACAGACACTTAAGCGAAGTTTCTGTAGGTTTCCTACCTACTTGTAACGTCTTGTATAATTGGTTTTATCATGGTTTTTGTTTTAATGAGATATGTTGTTATTGATATTATGTTTCAAATTGGTTTTGAATGATGAGATATATATTTACAAATGACATATTTATACATTGACATCTCATGCATGGCATGGGGTGATGATTATGGAACAACTTAATGATGAGAGTCCTATCCAGAGGAAATGAGGAGTACTCGGGATTATCTGGACATGAGAGTTCTATACAGAGGAAATGTGGAGTACTCTGGCTTACTTTGACATGAGAGTTCTATTCAGAGGAAATGTGGAGTACTCTGGATTACCTTGACGTGAGAATCCCGTCAAGTGATAGCTATGTATACTTGTGATGGGTGGGAGTCATTACATTTGCACTTACATACATGGCATTGATTTCAGATGTTTTGTTGATCATATACTATGATATATGCATGTTTTATATACTAACCATGTGGTAGCCTTAATCGGAAAAACCTACTGGGCGCGTTGATCTAACGCCCTAATTCTATCCTTAGAGGATAATGCAGGAAAAGGAAAAAGGAAAGAGAAGGTCGAGGACCAGGAGGGGAGCCAAGCTTAAGCGCTTGAATGATAAATGGAATTTCTATTTTACAGTCATTTGAATTACATTTTATGGACATGTAATAACTAGTAACTTTGCTATGGTTTGTTTATAGTTTGATGATGGATGTTTTGATTAAGTAGCTTTAATGGGAGACTTGTACTTGCTATTTATTCAGTTTAGTTCCGCAATTTGTCTAGTATAATTCCGCATGACTTGATTAGTTCCATGTGTGGTTTGTCTTTCATGGGTTTAGTCCATGCACACATGGGTGGCCAGTTAAGGGTCAGACTTGGGTAGTCCGGACTTAGCTCTCGTCGTGACGTCGTCCGCCCTTTTCCGGTGTTATTATATTATTATTTTTTTAAAAATAAATTAGACTCTGATTCTCGGAGAGGGCGAGGCGTTACATCCGTACTGATTCCGATTGACATACGGGAAATGGTATATGATGTTTGAAATAAAAGAAGAGTCCACGCTCCATTTGGTGGGACCGATAAGGCATACGTGAGGAGTCATGACAATGAATACCTTGATGTGGCTTGTTCATCAAGAGGATTATCAATGTGTTGAATTAACATGATTTTGATATTATGTATCTATTCTGATTTTATACTAATCCCATGTGCATGACCCTACTCGGACTACCTATTGGGCTCATTGACTAACGCCCTACTTCTACCTTAGATGATGGTACAGGGAATGGAATGGACGATGGACGCGAAATGAGCTAAGCTTAGGAGCTTGGGCAGCTTATTGCTTATTTTATTTAAGTTTTAAGTTTGGACAATGTATTTGAGTTAATTGCATTTTCGGACTGTAATAACTTAGATATTATTTTGCTATGGTTTGCGTTACTTTCGGATAATAAGTTCAGTTAAGTTATGGGTGATTGACTTCTTTTCTAAGTAAAAAGTTATGGTCGGTTTTTTGTAATCAAATATTAATTCTGCAATGTGTTTATTCTGCAAGTATAACTTTAAGTGTGTGAATTGTTTTAGTGGACTCGGTCGACACACACGTATGGTTAGTCAGTTAAGGGCCGGGCTTTGGCAGCTCGGACTTAGCTCGTGTCGTGGCGTCCCGCTCTTTCTCACTATTTATTTAAAAAAAAAATAGAATCTGATTTTCGGCAAGTGAAAAAGGGCGGGGTGTTACAACTCCAAGTATCCTATGAGACTATGTACCAAAATGTTTGCCTCGTATGATAGGTCAACATCGTGGTACAAAATCTAGAGTTTTGATTCACTAAGTAAAGTGGGAAGGCACCCAAAATTAAAACCAGATTTGATAAAAGGCGATCACTGGATTTTGGACTTAGGTTCCAAGTCTCACAATGTTATGTTCAAATGTCTGAAGGGATACCACCGTGAGTATCACATTTGAAATATGTTTTGGAATCACATATGTATCTTACCTTCAACCATGTTCTTGTTTGATTGTTGGATTGATCTAATGTAAGATATTCGTATATACATGCAGGTCTGCACTCTAGTATTGGAATATACTTGTCTCAATTCATTTCATATGCCATGTGATTTGTGCATCTTTAGGAAATGAATGTAGTTTGTGTATTACCTCATGTATAAGGAGTGTATGGTACACATACACAGTGTCGTTCCATTCCAAGTTATCCCTTGTCGAATGAAGCATGATGAAAGTCCTTTTCACATGGTGCTAGAACACAATTTCACCCTAGAAAGGGGGAAGGGCGGGGGGGTGGGAGATGAATAGCTCAATCCCAGTTTCCATGGTGTTTACAAAGTTCTTGATTGTTTAATACTTAAGTGTAGCAGAATAACAACATTAATCAAGAGATTTTTTTAGTGTGATAAATTGTTTACAATTTCTTTAAACAATCAAACTAGGGGTCTGCCCTGGTACTCTCGATTGGTCTTGAACTACCGATATATTTGTTTCTTTGAGAGTCCATCTAAGTTTTAAGTTCCAGAACTTATAAATCTTTATCGAAGAGTTGTTGACCACGATGGGTCGTTTCAGCCTTTTATCGAGGGGTCGGTGCATATGAGACTCTCGATCAGAGGCACATCCAGAATGACAGTTCTATGATCTATAGCCTTTGTTAATCTGGTCGACCAGTCTTTGACCACGATAGGACGATCCTGTGTCCACCGAGGGGTCGGTGAGAACGACTGGTCGAGTTGACAGTGAGACCAAATAGATATTTCCAAGTTGGATTCCAATTCACTATTAAGCTTTCTCTCTAGGCTTTTAATGATTTTACCATTTGTTCAACTAAGCCTAGAAAATGTTCTATCTAAGGTGTGGGTACCACGTAAAGTCATCTATAGAAGATTACCTATTTTGTGATTACCATAACGATGAGCTTCAATTCGGTGGAGCATGATCTTCAATTTTGATCATCTTGAGTCTTCAATGTTCTAGCAAGTGCTTCTTCCCGAGTCATGAAATTGACAAACTTAGGGACTCGACAAGCCGTGGCACTAACAATCTCCCCCTTTGTCAATTTATTGACAAAACTTAGAAGCTAACTCAATTACAATCCCACCCTTATTATATCTCATTTGAATACAAAAAATATTACATTGATCACAAGTGCATATTTAAATGGACAATAAGACTATGATATTCACATATTCTCGTTCAACTTGCTTCATTTCAGTTTTTCCTGTTCAAGCACATAAGCAAGCAACACTAGAAAGTCATTAGAGGGGTTAGTCCCAAAACATGAATATGCATTGATGGACTAAGCAAGACATTCCCTTATGTCCATTGATTTCACCAATTACTTCCCATAATTGGTTTTGATGTCTTATAGCTTCTACTGATTTCTCCCCCATTTTGTCATATAATTGACAAAGATTAGTAGGCAGACATCGAGTTCAAGCACTCCCCCATGCTTTTGCATTTAGTGCTTCTATGAGTTCATTTTAAAACTCATTTACTTTCCATTGATCAATGCATGTTTCTCATGAATCTCAGCATTGATCTTCCTCACAGTATAATGCATACTCCTTATGCATTACTGTTTTTATCTGCCCCTGCATAAACTATATTCCAGCTTAGCTGATTTCTCCATAGGTTAAGCTAATTTACCCAATTTCTTTTGAGTATTTTCCCCATTCTCCAAGCTATTTTCTTTTAGCTTTTTCGACCCAGCTCCCCCATAACCTTAGCTGCCTCTAAGTTTATTTTTCTTCAATCCTTCTTTCAAGCTTGCATTAGCTGTTTTTTTTATACTATCATGACCAGTGATAGTAGTTAATCACCACATATGTTGTGCTCCCTCAAACTCGAAGGATGTGTGCAATCTTAGCCCGATACCTATCTCCCTAACAACCTGCATGTTAGTCTTTTTAACAAAATCCATGTTAATAACAGACATGAGATAGAAGGCATTCCATTAAATTAGCACACACACACAATCAAACCATAACATTTCATTGATAAACAAATCAGTACATATGGTTTTAGGAGGGGGCATTATCGGATGCTTAGTTTTAATACTTAAAACTATAGTTTTTCCAAAATACATAAAACATGAAAAACTATCCTAAGCAGAGCCATCCAGAAGGATTGATGCTGGAGGAGAACGAGATTTTCGTCGGGTAAGGTTAATGATTGATTGTCGTATTGCAGAGAGTTCTTCGTGTACACCCTGAGCGAATCCTTGTACGAAGTCATCTAGCCCATCCAGATGTGCCTTGATATGAGAGACTCGAGCTTCGATTTTGTATATAAATCGAATCAGGGGTTGTGACACAGGGGTGTCTTCATTGTTGACATTCACTTCTCCTTCTTCATCAGAACTGTCCAGCACGGAAATCACTTCTGCTTCGGTTCTCCAGTTTCGTCCAGATTGAGACCTGAGAGAATACCGACGGCTGGATCCGGTCCTAGGGGCAAGGACTTTTCTGTGAGGAGTACTCTTAGGAGCATAGCTCGATTCTGGAGTATCATGCATCAATCTAGGTTATTGTAACATCCCGGATTTTCAATGCAATAATATATTGGATTTTGTCGATTTTAATTATTTAAATTGTTGAATTTAAGATTTATGGATGAAATGGATTTTTAAATGGGTAAGAATTGGGTCAATGGCCCAATTATGATCCAACGGATCATGGGTAGGGTTTCATTTTAATTAATTGGGTCAATGGCTCAATTATGATCCAACGGATCGTGGGTAGGGTTTGATTTTAATTAATTGGGTAAATGTAGTTAATTGGGTCAATTACCCAAATGGGAGCCAATGGGTCAAAGTGAATGGATTTTGGGAAGTAAATGGGTAAGGAATTAACTTAATTAGGTCATATACCCAATTAAGACCCAAGACATGGGATCCACCTCATCAAGTAAGGTGGCAAGTGCGTGAGGTGGCATGTAAGTGGCATGGCCAAGTGGAACCCGAATCCACCTCATCAAGTAAGGTGACGAGTGGTCTAAGGTAACGTGTAGGGTCGGCTACCACGGTTGACTTGGTCAACCATGGGTGAGTTCAAATGTGGTGAGTTGAATTACATTGGGTTGGAAATTAAAAATCATTTGAATTATATGGAAATGAGTTCAAGAAAAATAAAGTGAGTTGGTATTGAATTAAGTGGGAAGCGAGTTCAAATAAGCAAGTGAGTCAAATGGAAGTGGAAGGGACCCTAAGTGAGTCAATGGGGGAGATGGAGGGTTTCCATCTCATGGAAACCCTAGACACACGGTGGGAAGGGGGGGAAAGCTCCAAGTGTAGGCCATGTGTCTCCTTGGTTAACAAAGGGACACATGGGAAAGACCAAGGAGTAATGTGGGTGGTTGGGAGGCTAGGGTTAGTTACACAAGACACACACCACCAACCCTTTGGCCGATCCTCCCCGTTTGGGAAAAATAAAGAGATTTCTATCTCATTCTCTCCCTCTCTCCCCCTGTCAACCTACACCCCTTTGGCCGATCCATAGAGATTTTCATCTCATTTTCTCCCTCTTTCAATCAACACCTTGGCCGAATGCTCCATTGAAGAACAAGGAGGTTTTCATCTCCCCCTCGCACACATTGCTTTAGACTTAGAGGAAGAACAAGGACTAAGGAAGGAGAAGGACAGAGGAGCAAGATCAAACCTAAAGAAACGGAGGAGACGCGGAAAAGGTATGTAATGTTTAAACAAGGATTAAATGATTAAAAGAAGTTAAGTGAACCATGGTTTCAGCTATGGAATGGCCGAAACCATGGGGTTCCATATTTGATTGAAAAGTTGGCAAAAAAAAGTATACAAGGCCATGAACTGAAAAATCCATCCAAGAAGATGGTTAAGCATTTGGAATGAAAGGAAAAGACCCTAACCTTGTGTGGTGGGTAAGATAAGTTGTAAAAATGGTTTGTGATGATGATGACTATGTTTATACATGATTAACGGATGAACTTTATGAAGAAGGGCTGAGCCAAACATCAAATAAAATGAGGACTGATCACGGATGGCACTGTCTGCGGACGACTTTTTATCGTCCGTGGGACGGGTTTTCGACCTCCTGCAGACGGATAATGAACTGGACATGAGTTTTCTGTGGACTGGTAATGAACTAGACAAAGGTGGTCTGTGGACGGGTATCACTATCTGCAGACGGGTTTTTATTCTCCGCAGGAAGGGTTTCGACCGTCCGCGGACGGATAATGAACTGGACATGAGTTTTCTGTGGACGGGTAATGAACTAGACAAAGGTGGTCTGTGGACGGGTATCACCGTCCGTGGGACGGGTTTCTACCGTCTGAGGACGTGTAACAGTCAGGAAGTGTATACTATCTGCGGGGTTGGATGGCTGTAGGACGGGTTACACTCTCTGTGGACCGGTGTCTACCGTCTGCGGGACGGGTTTTTATCGTTCACGGACATGTGTGGACCGTATTTGGGACGGGGTAGGGGACAGTGGGTATCAGACCACGGTTGTGAGCTGTCTGCGGACGGGTATCACTGTCCCCGGAGGGGTTTCGACCGTCCGCAGATGGGTAACAGACTTCAGTATGGTGATGTCTGCGGACGAGTTCACTGTCTGTAGGACAGATTTCTGCTGTCCACGGGACGGGTTTCTACCATCTGCGGACGAGTTTCTGTCGTCCGCAGGATGGGCAGCGGACGGGTAACTGACTGATTTTTAAAAGTGAAGTCTTTGCATGATTTTCTTTTTCCAAATGGTTAAGTTTAAATGGAAGATGTGAGGAATGATTTAAATTAATTGGATAATTAATTTGACTATTTTATATGATGGAATTAATTTAAGATAACGGGATTTCACAAGCGGGTGTATGATTGGCTTTGACATGATCGGTGATCTATATCTTCAAGAAAACATCAAGGATAAAATACTTGGACGTGGGTAGGATTCCTACCTTGTTGAAACACTTTGGATTATGTACATGTAATGGTTTTATTTCCATATTTGATGATCTATTTTGGGTATCAAAATGCTTATGTTTTAAGAATGGAATTTCAATGCTATTATGTAATTTAATATGAAATAGTATGTTTGCACTCACATCTCATGCATGGCATGGGAGGGAACATATGAGAGGAGTCCACGCTCGATTCGGGGTATCCAATAAACAAACGTGGGGAGGGATCTGCACTGATTCCGATTGACATACGGGAAATGGTATATGATGTTTGAAATGAAAGAGGAGTCCACGCTCCATTCGGTGGGACCGATAAGGCATACGTTGGGACTAATGAAAAATGAATACCTTGATGTGGCTTGTTCATCAAGAGGATTATCTATGTGTTTTGAGATATGGTTGATGGGTGGGAAATCATGGCATATGACACCCATGGCGTGGCATTGATTTAGCATGATTTTAATATTATGTATCTATTTTGATTTTATACTAATCCTTGTGTATGACCCTACTCAGAATACCTATTGGACGAGTTGACTAAAGCCCTACCTCTACCTTAGATGATGATATAGCGAACGGAACGGGCGAAGAACGCGAAAGGAGCCAAGCTTAGGAGCGTGGGTAGCTTATTGCTTATTTTATTTAAGTTTTATTTTGGACAATGTAATTTGAGATAATCGCATTTTTGGGACTGTAATAACTTAGAATTGTCTTGCTATGGTTTGGTTACATTTGGACATTTGAACTTAAGGTAATTTATGTGCTAGACTTCCTTGCTTAGAAATGGATAGGGATAGTAACTCTAATATTTTATTAATTCCGCAATATGTTTATTCCGCAAGTATAGCTTTAATGCGTGTGAACTGTTTTTGTGGACTCGGTCCACACACACGTATGGTTGGACAGTTAAGGGTCGGGCTTTGGAAGCTCAGACTTAGCTCGCGTCATGGCGTCCCGTTCTCTCTCACTCTTTATTTCAAAAAAAAAATAGACTCTGATTTTTTGGCGAGTGAAAAGGGGCGGGGCGTTATAGTTGGTATCTGAGCGAAACCGGAAGTATGAATTTTTGAAAGTAAGATTAAGATGGTAGTCTCACTGACAAGATAAGAATCCCAACTGACCGACTTTTCGGAGTCTGCTGCATGGGGGCCGGATTAATTTACTTTTCTAAGAATCAGACTGACGCATTCAAACTGAGAACAACACTATAATAGCAAGGGAATGACAATCACTATGAAAAAAATGGATTTATCAAACATAGCAAAATAGGACATATTTCCCTGAAACAAGAAACATCAGGATTTCTCCAAATTGAGAAACAATACTTGATACATAGGAAAGTTCCCCAAAAACAAGAAATACAAGATGCTGATTTGGCAATTCCCCAAACTATGTAAACACAAAAATTTTACGAGAAAGCTAAGTCAAACGATGCTTCAATGACTTAGGAAAATGCCTCCGAGAAGAAGAACTCAATAGAACCCGCATGTGGAGGAAGAGGTGCAGTAACCACGCCAGGAAGAGGAGCAGAATAGCGTTAATATTCCTGTGGTACCTCTCGACCTGTAGAACTTAGTACAGGCTATGGTCACTTCCGTTCTACAACAACATATGAACAGCAATGGAAGTGCGACCACCAATGAGGCACATGATCGAAGCATGGTTAGAGACTTCCAACAGCAACGTCCCCCTCATTTCAATGGGAAAAAAGGACCTGCCGGTGCGGAGAATTGCCTGAGAAATATCACCACGATCTTAACATTACTAAAGATCACCAGTAATGAAGATAGAATATTGTTGGCTACTTCGCAGTTGATCAATGATACCGGCAAGTAGTGGGAAGTGATTGAACGACAACGGGCACAGATTCCAGCAGGGGAAATGACTGAGATGACATGGGATCAGTTCTCTGCAATGTTCTTGGATCACTATTTTCCAGAAGAGGAGAAAGAGCGCCAGATACAAGCGTTCATATCTTTCGTGCACGGCACCATGACTGTGGCTAAGTATCATCAGGAGTTTCTCAGTCTATCATGTTATGCTTTATACATGGTGGACACAGAATACAGGAAGGCTTGTAAATTTGAGCGGGGCCTTCGACCAAGCATCAAGGTCAAAGTGACTATCTTCAGGTCACCTTCATTGGCGGAAGTGGTCAGTTGAGCTACCAGAGCTAAGCAAGAGCTGAAAAAGACAGTTCGGTTTGTGGATAACCGCCAAGGCCAAAGCGGGGGAAGTGCTTTTAGCCCATACAAGAGGTTCCGACCCAACTTTGGGAGACCATCACCTTCTACTGGGTCAAATGGAGGCTTTCGTCCTAACCAGCCCTCCACATCAGTACCCGTCTCTCAGGTCCCTCGAGGTGTGAGTACCTGTTTTCAGTGTGGCCAGTAAGGCCATTTCAAGAGGGAGTGTCCTCAGAACAGTAGACCTTCTCACTCCAGGGGTTCATTTTGTCATCCAGCTCGATCAACTCATTCACAAGTGTCTAGAGCATATAACAAGATAGGACGAGCACCTAATCCGACAGGATCTGGACGACTGTATACTTTGGCTCATCACCCAGAGACGGTGGATCACTCAGTGATTCAAGGTATGGCAGTAGTTGGTAGTTCCTATGCTTGTGCATTATTTGATTTAGGAGCATCCCCTCCTTTATATCTGCTGCTTTCATATCTGCTACTGGGACTCTAGTACAACAACTGTCCACTGCACTTACTATTGTATCCCTTGTTGGATACACATCATTGGGACTGATATGCACATAGGTAAACACTGAACTTGCTGGGCTCAGATTTGAGTTCAATTATCTGGTACTCGAGATGACAAAATACAATATCATTTTTGGCATGGATTGGTTGGCTAACTTCCAGGCCAGCATTGATTGCTATCTCTGCAGGGTGATATTTTGGTCACCTGAGGGAAAACGATATATGGTACATGCCGACAAACAGAGCATTCCTATGACCAAGAGACTGCATGAAATGTAACACTTTGGAATATCATGTTATTAATATATATGAAATTTGCCATTTAATTTGTGAATTATTAGATATGGACCTTAGATGGGTAAAATGTTGGGTCAATTGCCCAATTAAGACCCAACAGATTGTGGATATGGTTGCAATTGAAATAAATGGGTAAGAAGTATTCAATTGGGTCAAGATTATTAATGGGTGAAAATTTGTTAATTGGGTCAAAATGCCCAATTGGGACCCAACGGGTCGTGGTGACTTGGTTGACCACCAAATGAGTTGAGTTGATTTGAATTAAATTAAAGTGGTGAGTTGTATTAAATGAGTTGGAAGTGGACGGTTATACAATTCAAATTCAAACAAGGATACACATTTGAAATTCAAACGTTGAAGAGATGGAGGGGTTATGGTTAATTCAAATTCAAACAATGATTACACGTTGGAGAGATGGAGGAGTATTGGTTTATTTCAAATTCAAACAAAGATACACATGGAGAGATAATGAAGGTGCTTTGTTGTTTCAAATTCAAACAAATGAAGGTGGTTTAATTTTCAATTTCAAACAAGGCTACACGTTGGAGAGATAATGGGGAGTTTTGGTTTAATTTTCAAATTCAAACAAATGGGGAGTTTTGGTTTAATTTTCAATTTCAAACAAGGCTACACATTGGAGAGATAATGGGGAGTTTTGGTTTAAAATTCCAACAATGGTTACACGTTGGAGAGATGGGGGAGTTTTGGTTTAAAATTCAAATCCAAACAAGATTACATGTTGGAGAGATGAGGGGTTATGGTTAATCCAAATTCAAACAAGGTTACACATGGAGAGATAATGGAGGGAACACGTTGGAGAGATGAGGGGTTATGGTTAATCCAAATTCAAACAAGGTTACATATGGAGAGATAATGGAGGGATTATGGTTACACATTTGAAATTCAAACAAAGGCAAGGCACATGTTGGAGCATTACGGGGAGAGGTTAATGGAAATGGGGGTTACACAAAAGACTTCGAAAAGTTTTCTTTGATCTCAAGCTAGCACACAAGGCCGAACACCCTCCCTCTCACTCAAGGCCGAATTCTATCTCTCTCTCTCTCAAGTCACACTCGGCCAAAGAAGTAAGAAGGAAGGAGGAAAAGGCTAAGGAAGGAAAGGGTCAAGAAGAAGGAGGAAAAGGCTAAGGAAAGAAAGGATTGAAAGAACAAGCATGAGCAAAGGAAAACCAAAGGAGTCATGGAACTGGTAGGTATTTTTATAATTTTGTTTAAAGAAAGGAACCATAGGGTTCGGCCATGGTGGATGGCCGAACCCCATGGAAGAAAAATTAGGGGATGAATATTGTGTTTTAATGGAAAGGATGGACCATAACCGTGGCTGAACCCCATGGAAGGTCAATTGGTTATTTTTATGGGTTTTTGAAGGATGAAAACCATGGAAAATGGTTTATAATTTTAAAAGGTTTTAAAAAGGGTGTAAATGGACTTATGTATGGGAACCATCGACTATGGGTTCGGCTATGAAGTATGGCCGAGCCCTATCAAAGATTATGATCATGGTTATTTTATTTTATGAGTGAAAGAGATGAACCATAGGGTTCGGCCATGATGTATGGCCGAACCCCATGGGAACGGTTATTAATAATATTAAGATAAAGGATGGAAAAAAGGACATCATGGACCATGTTGTAAGGCCGAACCTCATGAACTGTTTTATGTAAGTCATGATCTATGTATGCATGTTTTAATGAATGGATGATTAAATGGAGGATTCAATTATAGACCTGTGTTTATGGACCTAAGATTATAAGTCATTTAAATGGAGAAGATGAGAAATGAAATATCATAGGTTAGGGCATGGTGTATGGCCGAACCCCATGAACCAATTTTATGGGTTATTTATGAATCTAATATGTCTAAATGAATGAAGGATCAAGTTAAAGAATGGAGGGATCTATTAGGGTTTTTTTTTATGTTATGCATGATTAAATAAATGAACGGACATATGTTTTGGACTTAAAAATAAGGAGAAGGAAGCAATGGGAAGGATGTAATAAAGGGTGAAAGTGTTGGATCATGGGTTCGGCCATGGTGTATGGCCGAACCCCATGAGGAATGTTTTATGGACTTAGGTGGCTACCAATGGTAGATGATTAATTGTTAAGTGATTAACTAAGAGGTGACGGAGTAATAGACTCAACAGAGGCACTAAAACCAAGTGAGTGAGGTTCGGCCATGGTGTATGGCCGAACCCCACAAAGTGTGTTTATGGTTTTGTATATTATTGTAAATCAAATGGGACTTTGGTTTGACTTGTTGATATGTAACAAGGTGACGGGACCTCATAAACTGTACGCGATCGTGAGCGGTTGCCGGTTTAAGAAGCAAGGACACGTTAGTGGTCTTTGGTAGGATTCTACCTTTTTGAAAGCATGTTTATATATGATGGTTTTTATCTTATTTTGATGAAATTATGTTGTAAAAGATCTGTTCCAAATGTGAGTTTTAATGCTATGTTTATAATATAAAATAACATGTGTTTCATTAGCATCTCATGCATGGCATGGGGTGAAGGATATGTAATCGGAGGGACCACACTCCGTCGGCACGTCCGAAAAACCTATGAGGGATACCTTGATGTGCATTTCCATCAAGAAGAAACCGGAGGGGCCACACCCCGTTGGGGCCTCCGAAAGACCTATGTGGGGGTACCTTGATGATGAGAATCCCATCAAGAGGTGGTATATACTTGTGATGGGTGGGACTCATTGCATTTGACATCATGACATGGCATTATTTTATATGGTTTTGACATTATGTTATTATATATGATTTGTACTAACCTTGTGTAGACCCTAAATGGAATACCTACTGGGCGTGTTGTTCTAACGCCCTACTTCTACCCTAGTGGATGATACAGGAAAGGAAAGGGACAATGAACGTGATCGGAGCCAAGCATAGGAGCTTGGATATGTGATTGGATTATGTTTTATTTATGTTACTCATGGACATGTATTTTGAGTAGCTAGCAATCGACATGTAATAATTTAGATATTTGCTATGGTTTGTGGATGGTTACTTTGGTTATTTAAGTTAAGTTAATCATTTGTAATTGACGGAGTACTTTGCTATCTAAAATGGAATAGATATAGGTTCTATTATAATCCGCAGTTTACGATATAATCCGCATGTTTATATTATCACGTGTGAACCGTTTTCATGGACTTAGTCCATGCACACGTAGGGTTGGCCAGTTAAGGGTCAGACTTTAGAAGTTCAGACTTAACTCGCATCGTGACGTCCCGCTCTCTCTCACTCTTCTATTTATATATATAAAAAAATAGACTCTGATTTTCGGAAAGCATAGTGAAAAAGGGCGGGGCGTTACATGAAAATTGAACCATCTTGTATTAAAAAACATCAGGCTAGATAAGGCTCTAATGGTTGAACTATCTACGGTAGTGAAAGACTACGCAGAGGTATTTCCAACAGAACTCCCTGGGTTGCCACCAAAGAGGGAGATTGATTTTGAGATTAAGTTATATCCTAGCGCTGCTCCAGTGTCATTACCGCATTACCGGATGACACCAACTAAGATGTCGGAGCTAAAGAAGCAAATTGATGAACTGCTCAGACTAGGATGCATCCAGAACAACACATCATCTTAGGGAGCACCGGTATTATCTGTAAAGAAGAAGGATGGTACGCTTCGAATGTGTGTAGATTATCGGAAGTTGAACCAGCTGACAGTCAGAAACAAGTACCCTCTACCCAGAATTGATGATCTATTCGGTCAACTCATGGGTTCCAGTCACTTTTCCAAGATTGATCTGATGTCAGGCTACCATCAAATCCGGGTCCGGGATGAAGACATAAAGAAGACGGCTTTCAGAACTCAGTATGGACTATATGAGTATGTGGTTATGCCGTTTGGACTCACCAATGCACCAGCTGTGTTCATGGATCTGATGAACAGGATCTTTCGTCCTTACTTGGACAAGTTTGTAATTGTATTCATTGATGACATCCTGATTTATTCTAAAAATCGGGAGGAGCATGCTAAACATTTACGGATAGTTCTGGACACCCTGAAGAAGAATCAGTTGTATGCCAAAGCAAGCAAGTGCGAATTCTGGCTATCTGAGGTTAAGTTCTTAGGGCATGTCATATCAGCGGAAGGAATAGCCGTGGACCCTGCTAAAGTGGAGGCAATTAGAGACTGGAAAGCTCCAAGGAATGTGACCGAAATCTGTAGCTTTCTGGGATTGGCTGGTTATTATAGGAAGTTTATTATGGACTTCTCCAAGATTACATTTCCACTTACCCGACTCACTCAGAAAGGAGTCAAATTTGAATGGTTTGCTGTATGCAACCAAAGATTCGAAGAACTGAAGGAGAGGCTTACGACTGCTCCTATTCTGATTTTGCCGGAAAGAGGCAAGGGCTATGAAGTATACTGTGATCCTTCAGGTGAAGGACTTGGGTGTTCACTTACCCAAAGTCAACACATAGTGGCTTATGGTCAAGACAGTTGAAAATTCATGAACGTCACTATCCCAAACATGATCTGGAATTAGCCGCAGTGGTCTTCGCTCTTAAAAACTGGAGACACTATCTTTATGGCGTGAAGTTTGAGGTATTTTCAGATCACAAAAGTTTGAAATATCTGTTTGATCAGACGGAACTTAATATGAGGCAGTACAAATGGCTGAAATATCTGCAAGACTATGAGTTTGCGTTACGATATCATCCTGGCAACGTAAACAAAGTGGCGGATGCCCTCAGTCGCATGTCACATGCAACAGTGGCCAGTTTGATTATGAAGGAATGGGAAATGCTGAATATCATTCAGGAATTCAATTTGTACATCAAGAATCATGGGAGTATGTATAATCTGATCGTACGGTACAACATGGTTTCCAAGATTGAGAAGGAACAACGGACAGATCCTGAAGTGGAAGAGATATGGGCAAAAATGTCTGCTGGTGAGTTTGTACGGGAATGGGAATTGTGACCGGGACAAGGCTTTTTATTCCGAGGCAGGACTTATGTGCCTCAGAGCTGCTGGAGAGTTATAGATCGAGGCACACCAAACCAAACTCTCTATTTATCCGGGTAGCACCAAGATGCATCATGATAAAAAATAGACACTATTGGTGGCATGGACTAAAAACAGATGTGGCAGAGTTTGTTGCTCACTGCTTGACTTGTTAGCAACTCAAGACTGAACGTCAGAAACCACTAGGATTACTCAAACCCTTACCAGTGCCGGAGTGGAAATGAGAATATATTTCCATGGATTTTGTGACAGAGTTACCAAAGTCATCAAAGGGCAACAATGCAATATGGGTCGTGGTAGATTGATTGACCAAGTCTGCACACTTTCTTTCCATCAAGATGACAAAATTCATCTGAGACTTTGGGATGACGATACATCAAGGATATCATCAGACTACATTGTATCCCCAGGACTATTGTGTTTGACAGAGATGGCCGATTCACTGGCAGGGTGTGGCAGAGCATGCAGACGGCTATGGGGACAAATTTATTGATTAACACAGTTTTCCATCCACAGATTGATGGTTAGTCAGAGAGGACAATATAGACATTGGAGGATATGCTGAGAGCATGTATGTTTGACTTCAAGGGTGGATGGGAGGATCACTTACCACTGGTTAAGTTGTCTTACAACAACAGTTACCAGACAAGCCTCCAGATGACTCCATTCGAGGCAATGTATGGTAGATCTTGTAGATCACCAATGTGTTGGAAAGTGGCAAGTGAGTCTGCGCTTATTGGACTCGAGCTAGTTGCAGAGACCACGGATTAAATTAAGTTAATACAACAGCATCTACTCAGAGTCGTTAGAAGAGCTAAGCTGACAAGATAAGGAAGTTCTTTGAGTTTGATGTGAGAGACTTAGTATTCTTGAAAGTCTCGCCACGAAAGGGACACATACGATTTGGGAAGAAAGGGAAACTGTCGCCTAGATTTGTGGGACCGTTTCTAATCCAAAAGAGGTGGGGGAAGTGGCTTATCAATTGGCACTTCCTCCACAGTTGTCATCTTTGCACGATGTATTTCATGTATCTATGTTGAGGAAATACAATCCAGATCCTTCACACGTGTTGAACGTGCAAGATGTTGATGTGCAAAGTGACTTGACTTATGTTGAAAGGCCGGTCAGAGTGATCGGGAAAGAACAAAGGGTGTTACAGAACCGAGCCATTCAGTTCGTCAAGGTGGTATGGGATCGACATGGTAATGAGGAAGCCACATGAGAACTTGAATAAGAAATGAGAGCAGCTCATCCTGAACTTTTTGTACGAGTTGTTTGAAACCCTACTTCGCTCGATTTTCGGAACGAAAATTTCAAAAGAGGGTAATATTGTAACATCCCGGATTTTCAATGCAATAATATATTGGATTTTGTCGATTTTAATTGTTTAAATTGTTGAATTTAAGATTTATGGATGAAATGGATTTTTAAATGGGTAAGAATTGGGTCAATGGCCCAATTATGATCCAACGGATCATGGGTATGGTTTGATTTTAATTAATTGGGTCAATGGCCCAATTATGATCCAACGGATCATGGGTAGGGTTTGATTTTAATTAATTGGGTAAATGGAGTTAATTGGGTCAATTATCCAATTGGGACCCAATGGGTCAAAGCGAATGGATTTTGGGAAGTAAATGGGTAAGGAATTAATTTAATTGGATCATATACCCAATTAAGACCCAAGAATGGGATCCACCTCATCAAGTAAGGTGGCAAGTGTGTGAGGTGGCATGTAAGTGGCATGGCCAAGTGGGACCCAAATCCACCTCATCAAGTGAGGTGGCGAGTGGTCTATGGTAACATGTAGGGTCGGCTACCATGGTTGACTTGGTCAACCATGGGTGAGTTCAAATGTGGTGAGTTGAATTACATTGGGTTGGAAATTAAAAATCATTTGAATTATATGGAAATGAGTTCAAGAAAAATAAAGTGAGCTGGGATTGAATGGAATGGGAAGTGAGTTCAAATAAGCAAGTGAGTCAAATGGAAGTGGAAGGGGCCCTAAGTGAGTCAAAGGGGGAGATGGAGGGTTTCCATCTCATGGAAACCCTAGACACACGTTGCGAAGGGGGGGAAAGCTCCAAGTGTAGGCCATGTGTCTCCTTGGTTAACCAAGGGACACATGGAAAAGACCACGGAGTAATGTGAGTGGTTGGGAGGCTAGGGCTAGTTACACAAGACACACACCACCAACCCTTTGGCCGATCCTCTCCCTTTGGGAAAAAGATAGAGTTTTCCATCTCATTCTCTCCCTCTCTCCCCCTCTCAACCTACACCCCCTTGGCCGATCTATAGAGATTTTCATCTCATTTTCTCCCTCTCTCAATCAATACCTTGGCCGAATGCTCCATTAAAGAATAAGGAGGTTTTCATCTCTCTTTCTTTCTCTCTCTCTCACACACACATTGCTCTAGACTTGGAGGAAGAACAAGGACTAAGGAAGGAGAAGGACGGAGGAGTAAGATTAAACTTAAAGAAACGGAGGAGACGCAGAAAATGTATGTAACGTTTAAACAAGGATTAAATGATTAAAAGAAGCTAAGGGAACCATGGTTTCATCTATGGAATGGCCGAAACCATGGGGTTCCCAATTTGATTGAAAAGTTGGCAAAGAAAGTATACTAAGGCCATAAACTGAAAAATCCATCAAAGAAGATGGTTAAGTGTTTGGAATGAAAGGAAAAGTCCCTAACCTTGTTTGGTGGGTAAGATAAGTTGTAAAAATGGTTTGTGACGATGATGACTATGTTTATACATGATTAATGGATGAACTTTTTGAAGAAGGGCTAAGCCAAGCATCAAATAAAATGAGGATTGATCACGGATGGCACCGTCTGTGGACGGATAATGAACTGGACATGATTTTTCTGTGGACGGGTAATAAACTAGACAAAGGTGGTCTGTGGACGGGTTTTTATCGTCCGCGGGGCGGGTTTCGACCGTCCACGGACGGATAATGAGCTGGACATGAGTTTTCAGTGGACGGGTAATGAATTAGACAAAGGTGGTTTGTGGACGGGTAACACCGTCCGCAGACGGGTTTTTACCGTCCGCAGACGGGTAACAGTCAGGAAGTGTATACTATTTGCGGACGGGTTGGATGGCTGTAGGACGGGTTACACACTCTGTGGGACGGGTGTCTACTTTCCGCGGGATGGGTTTTTATCATCCGCGGAGGGGTGTGGACCGTCCGCAGGATCGGTAACGGGTGTGGACTATCCGCGGGTAGCGGACAGCGGGTATCAGATGTCGGTAGTGAGCTGTCTGCGGACAGGTATCACCGTCCGCAGACGGGTTTCTATCGTCCGCGGACGGGTTTCTATCGTCCGCAGACGGGTAACAGACTTCATTATGGTGCTGTCTGCAGATGGGTTCACTGTCTGTAGGACGGATTTCTGCTGTCCGCGGGACGGGTTTCTGCCATCCGTGGACGGGTTTCTGTCGTCTGCAGGATGGGCAGCGGACAGGTAACTGACTGATTTTTAAAGGTGAAGTCTTTGTATGATTTTCCTTTTCCAAATGGTTAAGTTTAAATGGAAGGATGTAAGGATTGATTTAAATTAATTGGATAATTAATTTGACTATTTTATATGATGGAATTAATTTAAGGTAACGGGATTTCACAAACGGGTGTACGATCGGCTTTGGCGTGATCGGTGATTTATATCTTCACGAAAACGTCAAGGATACAATACTTGGACATGGGTAAGATTCCTACCTTGTTGAAACACTTTGGATTATGTACATGTAATGGTTTTATTTCCATATTTGATGATCTATTTTGGGTATAAAAGTGCTTATGTTTTAAGAATGAAATTTCAATGCTATTATGTAATTTAATATGAAATAGCATGTTTGCACTCACATCTCATGCATGGCATGGGAGGGAACATGTGAGAGGAGTCCATGCTCGATTCGGGGTATCAGATAAACAAAGGTGGGGAGGGATCCGCACTGATTCCGATTGACATACGGGAAATGTTATATGATGTTTGAAATGAAAGAGGAGTCCACACTCCGTTCGGTGGGACCGATAAGGCATACATGGGGAGTCATGACAATGAATACCTTGATGTGGCTTGTTCATCAAGAGGATTATCTATGTGTTTTGAGATATGGTTGATGGGTGGGAAATCATGGCATATGACACCCATGGCATGGCATTGATTTAGCATGATTTTAATATTATGTATCTATTCTGATTTTATTATAATCCCTATGTATGACCCTACAAGGAATACCTACTGGGCGTGTTGACTAACACCCTACCTCTACCTTAGATGATGATAGAGGGAACGGAATGGGAGATGAACGCGATGGGAGCCAAGCTTAGGAGCTTGGGCAGCTTATTGCTTATTTTATTTAATTTTTATTTTGGAAAATGTAATTTGAGATAATTGCATTTTTTGGACTGTAATAACTTAGAATTATCTTGCTATGGTTTGGTTACATTTGGACATTTGAACTTAAGGTAATTTATGTGCTGGACTTCCTTGCTTAGAAATGGATAGGGATAGTAACTCTAATCTTTTATTAATTCGGCAATATGTTTATTTGGCAAGTATAGCTTTAATGGGTGTGAACTGTTTTTGTGAACTCGATCACACATGTATGGTTGGCCAGTTAAGGGCCCGACTTTGGAAGCTCAGACTTAGCTCGCGTCGTGGCGTCCCGCTCTCTCTCTCTTTATTTCAAAAAAAAAATAGATTCTGATTTTTCGGCGAGTTAAAAAGGGTGGGGCGTTACAGTGATCTCTTAAGGAAATGGGAGTTGGTCTTAAGGATTTTACCGGTGGTCGAAGACCGAGATTTAGTTGTCTCCCTTTTCAACATGGTTGCTTGGGAAGGGCTGACAAGGCTTACCCAAACACTAAGTCTCACAAACACCGTGACACCCTTGCTTCTTGAAGTAAGAGAAACAAAAGACCTATGGTTTCCCGGCGATATTTTGCTCTGGGAGATCCTATCGACTAATCTAGGGCACGGGAGGCAAGAGGGAAAACGCCAGAGTTCAGCGGGAGAAGTAACGACAATTATGAAACAATCTGTCGTTTTAGCAGCAAGAGTCCTGTTAACTTAATCTTTCTGACTCATCGACAGGTCGTGGCCAACGACCGGTCTATGTTGACATGTCGATATATATCGACCTGTCTCCCTTTTTCGATTTTCCCCTCTTCAGGTAGTGTTCTGATTCCCAACAGTACCGACCTTTCTGTTCCTCTGACTAGTCTATCCTTTGACCTGGGTTTTAAATTGAAGGATGACTGGATGTTTTGTGTGTGTGTGTGTGCTTTCGATGTTCACAGTTCATCATACTTTGCTTACACTTTTCAACGCCAGTGTAGATACATACATTCACTCCGCTTCTGTGCCATTTGAAGATTCAACTCACCCTTTTGAAGGTAGGCACAGAACATTGATTACAGATCTCTCCTGAATCCAAACCAATCCAAGTACTTTGGGCACATTTAGTTTGCCTGTTCCAACATATTGTCCAAGTGTGTGATTTCATGAGATGCGGCATTTCCAGGCTTTAGCAAAGAAAAGGTGTTCTATGAACATAACTCATTCCACATAATGTGTAATATAACGGATATTGGTATGAGACATTAAGCACACAAATCATATATTCATTTTACATTTTGAACACATTAATCATGCATATGAAAATGAAGTATGATGCTACCCACACAGATCTCATGCCTGTTATGATGTTATTACCCAAATATGATAAACACTCTTACCATTCTTTCAAGCATCCTCCAATGAGGTTCATTTCTTAGAAAGAGATGGTACATAAATGGATTATACATAAGCACATTTGATCATTTTGATCAACACTTTTGGTAATTCATACCAAACCAAAAATCCGTTTAAAGACATAGAGCAACGACACTGTGTATGTGTACCATACACACCCTATATATGAGGTAATGCACAACCTACATTCATTCCCAAAAGATGCACAGGTCACATGTCATATGAAATAGAATGAGACAAGTATAATCCAATACTAGAGTGCAAATCTCCATGTACATACAAATATCTTATATTAGATCAATCCAATAATCAAACAAGAACATGGATTGAAGGTAAGATATGCATGTGATTCCACAACATGTTTCAAATGTGACACCAACAGTGGTATCCCTGTAACGCCCCGCCCTTTCCGAGAATTCAGAGTCTAAATTTTTTTTAAAGTTATTATAAAACATCGAAAGAGAGCGGACGGCGTCACGACGCGAGTTAAGTTCAGACTAACCAAGTCTGAACCTTAACTGGCCACCCATGTGTACATGGAATAGATCATGATTACGAATCACACATGGAACTAACATCAACATGCGGAATAACCTAGATTAATTGCGGAATAGAAAGACCAGATAGCAAGTAACAGTCTTAAACATTATTTAACATAGATCAACCATCCAAATGTTATCAACCTAATCAAACCATAGCAAATAGTGAATTATTACATGTCCAACAAAAGTATTCAAATGATAGTAATATAAAGTAATCCAATCCATCATTCAAGCGCTTAGGCTTGGCTCCCCTCCCGGTCAACGACCTTTCCTTTCCCTGTGCTTGTACCTGCAATCTCCTTTGAGGATAGAATTAGGGCGTTAGATCAACGCGCCTAGTAGGTTCCCGAATGAGGGCTACCACATGTCAGCATATAAAACATGCATATATATCATAATACATGATCATTAAAAACAGTTAAAACAATGCTATGAAATATGCACATGCAATGGGCATCCCCCATTATGTACTTTCATAGCCATCACTTGACGTGCCTTGCACTGACAAGGTAAATTACAACACACTTCATCTCTTCTATGTACATGCAATGAGCAACCCCCTTCATGTACATTTGCAGCCATCACTTGACGTGCCTTACACCAACAAGGTAAATTACAACACACTTTCATCTCTTCTATGTACATGCAATGAGCAACCCCCATCATGTACATTTGTAGCCATCACCGTAGAACTTCATTCATTATCCCATGACTATGCATGAGATGCCAATGCCTGTATGCCATTTGTTAATGCATAATATATCATTTGCAACACATATATTAAAACAAGAGTATCATAAGAAAAACTGGGTAAAAACCGTGGTTACAAGTAGGTAGGAAACCTACTGAAGAATCCCTTCAGTAACTGATCTTTCTTTCGCGTCACCCGGTCACGACTCGCACGTCGTTCGACTTCCGGTACCTTATCCATATACCAATCAGCAAGTCATAACATCATTTCTTATTCAATCACATCTACGACCCATCCGCATCATGTGGGGTTAACCATGCCCTTAGCCGAACATCACCAACTTAGGATTTAACTTCCTACTTTATTTAATCAACTCTTAAAAACTTAACCCTTTTAAACATGTTTTGTTAAGGTCCATACAACCATACACATGATTATTCCACCTTTGATCAATAATCACTCTTTCCCATAATTTCAATCACAAAGTCGGCTACACAATAGGGTTACCAAAGACCCTTAGTGGGGTTCGGCCATACACATGGCCGAACCTCACCAATCTGGTTTTTGTCTCCACTTTCCATCTTACAACATGGTTGGTCAACTTAGTATTAAATCCATAACTCAACCTAGGTAATTCTTAGATCAAAAGCATGAAACAAATCATAGTTTCCAATAGGATTCAAACCAACCATGACATCCAAAAACAGTCCATGGGGTTCGGCCATAAACATGGCCGAACCCAATGGTTCTCTTGGTTCAACTAGTCCATGATTTACCCCTGATTTGAATCCATAACTTAACCCTAAAAAAAATGACATGGTTCAGCCCTATGTTGGCCAACCAATAACAGCAAGTTAAACTTCCATAAATCACATCAAACACCATATTTTATATGGTTTAAAACTCACCAACATCATCAAAACTAACATGGGGTTCGGCCATCCAAAGTGGCCGAACCCTATGTCCATGTCTTGGTCCTTATGTATATGTTTTAAATCCACATTTAGACAAGTATTAATCAGTATATTACTACTGCATTTTTACCTCTCAAAACCATAGAAATAAGTTAATCACTTTGTTCGAATGACCACAACATTTCATGGGATTCGGCCATCCAAGATGGCCGATCCAAATGGTCCATAATATCAATTTAAATCTACTGTTTAAACCCATATTAACTTCAGTCTTCTTGTCATTCAGATCCATGTTTATCATCCCTTCTATAACATGTATTTGATTCTTAAATAAAAACCCAAAAACAGTCCACCAAAGTTCTATGGTTTCCATGTTTCAAACACCTTAAAACCAACCATCATTTGCACGGGGTTCGGCCCTCCATGGTGGCCGAACACTATGACCTTTGGCTTTGCATTTCTTTATCATTCAACTAGGTCTAAATCAAACTCCTTATTTGTGATTTAACCTTTGTAAAACATATACCTTTAATCATCTAAAAACAGTCCATAAATTCCATGGTTTCCATGTTTCCCTAAACATGAAAACCAAGCCATCTCTTACATGGGGTTCGGCCCTCTATGGTGGCCGAACCCAATGGTCATCTTACTTATTTCTAAACCTCCATTAATCAAGTTTAATCATTGATGTAATCGGCCATGATCATGGCCCAATCCACACCATACTTGTTCCATGTTTTTCAACAAAATTCAATGAAATACTTACCAATTTTCCCAAGCCTTTCTTCTTGACTTTTGATCCTTGTTTCCTTCTTTCTTTCTTCCTTTGTCTCAGCTGGTTATATGCTTGGACATTTGGTACCAAAAGCCTCTACTGTTCCAGCCAAGAACACCAATTGGAGAGAGGGAGAAAGATGGGATTGTAAGGCTTTCACAATGGTAAAACACGCCCAAACTGGTTGCTTATTGCTTTTGTATTTTCAGCTACCAAAACTCCTCCACTCCCTCGTCAATTCATGCACAAACCAATGGATATTGGGTGCCATCCAAGGCACCCCTTGGCAGCTACCCATGCAGCCAATCAGATTCCCAAGCAACTCACCTCAAACTATGCATTTCATTTATCATTGATCATGGAACTCACCCCAAACAAGTCCCCAACGTGTGGGACTTGTTTTGGGTGGTTAAAGCTGAGTAAAACTCTTCCAATTCCCACTTGAACTCACTGATTTACAGTCCCATGGGTTTCCATTTTGACTCCCCAACTCAAGGTATTTTTATTCCAACCCAACTCATCACATTTAATGCATTTAATTTAATGCACATGAGTTAACTCACCTTTTGATTTAATTCCAACTCACCTCAGTCCCACTCAACTGATTTAACTCGTGTTTGAGCTCCCTTGAGGGTTCACACGGTCAACAATAGTCAACTCGACCCGTTGGGTCCACTTTTAGCTCCTTGACCCATTTTTGGCTCCATGACCCAAATATGGAATTTTGGTCATTTGTAAATGGTTTTCACACATGGATCAAGCCTACCCATTTCTTCTCCACTTGATTTCCAATCAAATAGGCTTAACCCCATTTAATTTAAATTTACAAAACGGTCAAATAATCCAATAAGACCCGATAGGTCCCATTTGGGCCTTTTGACCCATTTAGCCATTTTTGACCCAAATGATGAAAATTACCCAACCAATCAAACTTAACATTCATAATGTGCTCATATGATTTTATTTTGAGCAATAGGCCCCACTATTTCCTTACTTATAATCACAAAATAATTAATTTAACAACCCAGGGGCATTTTGGTAATTTTCCACTTCATTGAGAAATTGGGGTGTTACAATATAACCCTCTTTTTAAAATTTTCGTCCCGAAAATCGAGTGAAGTAGGGTTCTCAAATTAAATTACACAAATAATTCGGGGTAAGCTGTTCTCATCTCCGACTCAAGTTCCCACGTGGCCTCTTCATCACCATGACGGTCCCATACCACTTTTACGAACTGAATCGCTCTGTTTCGCAACACCCTTTGTTCGGTCTCCACTATCCTGACCGGCTTCTCGACGTACGTCACGTCGCTTTGTACTTCAATATCTTGAACATTTAAAACATGGGACGGATCCGGATTGTATTTCCTTAGCATCGACACGTGGAACACATCGTGTAGAGCTGCTAATTGTGATGGGAGTGCTATCTGATAAGCCACCTCCCCCACTCTTCTCATGATGGAAAACGGTCCCACAAATCTTGGTGACAGTTTTCCTTTCTTTCCAAACCTCATATGTCCCTTCCGTGGCGAGACCTTTAGAAATACCAAGTCTCCCACTTCAAATTCCAGAAATCGTCTCCTTTTATCAGCATAACTCTTCTGCCGACTCTGTGCAGTTAGTAAGTGTTGACGTATGAACTTTATTTGCGTAGTAGTCTCCGCGACTAGTGCTGGTCCGATCAATACAGGCTCTCCAGCCTCTGTCCAACATACCGGCGACCTACACGGTCTACCATATAAAGCCTCATAAGGAGCCATTTGAAGGCTTGCCTGATAGCTGTTATGATAGGAGAACTCCACCAGTGGTAAATGGTCCTCCCATCCTCCTTTGAAATCTAACATACATGCTCTCAGCATGTCTTCCAAGGTCTGAATTGTCCTTTCAGACTGTCCATCAGTCTGTGGATGGAAAGCGGTGCTAGTCAATAGATCAGTCCCCATGGCTGTCTGCATGCTTTGCCATACCCTGTCGGTAAAACGACCATCTCTGTCCCATACTATTGTTCGAGGAATGCCATGTAGTCGAATGATTTCTTTAATGTACCGCCGACCCAACGTTTCAGACGAATCCATCATTTTGATAGGAATGAAATGTGCGGATTTGGTCAGTCGGTTGACTATGACCCATATGGCGTCATTGCCCCTTGAAGACCTCGGCAACCCCGATACAAAGTCCATGGAAATGTGTTCCCATTTCCATTCTGGCACTGCTAAGGGTTTGAGTAATCCTGGTGGCTTTTGGTGCTCAGTCTTGACTTGTTGACAAGTTAGACAATGTGCCACGAATTCTGCCACATCTCTTTTCAGTCCATGCCACCAATAATGCCTCTTTAAATCATGGTACATTTTGGTGCTTCCCGGATGGATAGAGAGCTTGGATTGATGTGCCTCAATCAGTAGCTCTTTCCTGCAACTCTTTGGCACATAAGTTCTTCCCCGGAATACAAGACCCTGTCCTGGTCGTAGTTCCCATTCCGGTACAATGGTGCCAGTAGACATCTTGGCCCAAATATCCTCCACTTCCGGATCCATACGTTGTTCTTGTTCAATCTTGGTGACTATGTTGGATTGTATCACCAGATTGTATATGGTCCCACAATTGTTATAGTAGAGTTTAAACTCTCGGATGGTATTCAACATCTCCCATTCCGATCTGATCAAACATGCCACGGATGCATGTGGTATACGGCTGAGGGCATCCGCTACCTTGTTTGCCTTGCCTGGATGATATCTAAGCGCAAACTCATAATCCGCCAGATACTCCATCCATCTTCGCTGCCTGAGGTTGAGCTCCTTCTGATCAAAAAGATACTTTAAACTCTTATGATCAGAAAATACCTCAAATTTTTCATCGTAGAGGTAGTGTCTCCAACTTTTAAGAGCGAAAACCACTACAGCTAATTCCAAATCATGTGTGGGGTAAAGGCGTTCATGTATTTTTAACTGCCTTGAACCATACGCCACCACACAATTACTCTGACTGAGTGTACAACCCAGTCCCTCTCCCGAGGCATCGCAATATACCTCGTAACACTTGCCACTTACCGGCAAAACTAAAATAGGGGCAGTGGTAAGTCTTGTCTTCAGCTCTTCGAACCTTTTGATTGCATAGAGTTGTCCACTCGTAGTTGACTCCCTTCTGAGTGAGTTGAGTCAATGGAGATGCAATTTTGGAAAAATCCATGATAAATCTTCTATAATAACCAGCTAATCCCAAGAAGCTACGAATTTCAGTTACATTCTTGGGTGCTTTCCATTCTTTTACGGCTGCCACCTTAGCCGAGTCCACGGCTATACCTCCCTCAGATATCACATGTCCCAAGAAATTGACCTCGAATAGCCAGAATTCACATTTACTGGCCTTGGCATATAGTTTATTCTGCCTCAAAATATTCAAAACTATCCGTAAATGCTCTCCATGTTCCTTCTGACTCTTGGAATATATCAGAATGTCGTCAATGAATACAATTACAAATTGATCCAGATAGGGATGGAAGATTCTGTTCATCAAATCCATGAACACCGCTGGCGCATTAGTGAGTCCGAATGGCATGACTACAAACTCGTATAGTCCATACCGGGTCCAGAAGGCCGTCTTCTCTATATCTTCCTCCCTAACCCGTATTTGATGGTACCCAGACATCAGATCTATCTTCGAAAAATGGCTAGAACCCTTCAATTGATCGAATAAATCATCGATCCCGGGCAGAGGGTACTTGTTCCGGACTATTAGCTGATTCAGCTTTCGGTAGTCCACGCACATCTGAAGTGAGCCATCCTTCTTCTTCACAAATAACACTGGTGCTCCCCACGATGATGTACTGTTCCGAATGCAACCCAGCCTAAGCAGTTCGTCAATCTGCTTCTTTAGCTCCGACATTTCTGCTGGTGCCATCCGATAGTGTGGTAACGACACTGGTGTTGTTCCAGGGTACAGCTTGATCTCGAAGTTAATCTCCCTCATAGGTGGTAAACCAGGGAGTTCTTTTGGAAATACATCAGCAAATTCTTGTACAATTGCTGGAAGTTCAGTAACTGGAGCTTTATTTATGGTGATATTATTCAATACCACATGGTTTAACCCTTCCTGCAATCCACTTTGTTTATCTGCACGGACTACATATTGTTTGCCCTCGGGTGACTTAAATGTCACTCTTCGACGATAACAGTCGATGTTGGCATGATACTTCGCCAACCAATCCATACCGAATATAATATCATATTCAGACATGTCCAGCACTAGATAATTGAATTCAAATCTAAATCCAGCTAACTCAGTGTTAATCGCCGTACATATAAGTCCCAATGCCGAATCTCCGACAAGAGATACAATAGTAAGTGCTGTGGCTAATCTTTGAACTAATGTACCAGTAGCAGTAATAAACGATGCAGCTATAAAGGAGTGTGATGCTCCGGAATCAAATAGTGCATATGCATATGAGCTACTCACTACCGCCATACCTTGTATCACAGGATGATCCTCTTCCTCTTCCTCTGGAGAAGTTAGTGTAAATAATCGTCCCGCTCCAACAGGGTTAGACCTTCGACCTCCCCGGTCTTGCATTCTGCCTCCTCTGGAGTTTGCCGGTCTAGCTGGCGGACGAGATGATCCTCTGGAGTATGTCACCCTGTTAAGCTTTGGGCAGTCCTTTTTGTAGTGACCTGGTTGGTCACAATGAAAGCAGGTGTTCATTCCTCGAGAAGTTTGTGTGACTGCTACAGATTGAGTGGGCTGGTTGGGGCGAAAGCCACCACTTGATCCAACAGACGGCGAAGGTCTACTGAAGTTCGTCTTGAACCTCTTGTTGGGTTGGTACGCACCCCTCCCACTCGGAGCTCGGCGGTTGTCCACTTTTGTAAATTCCGCCATCTCTTGTTCCACAATGCTTGCCCTGCTGACCACTTCTGCCAGCGTGGCTGCTTTGAACACAGTTACCCTGGCCTTTATGTTTGGCCGTAACCCACGCTCGAACTTGCGAGCCCTTCGGTATTCCGTGTCCACAATATAGTATGCATAGATTGACAGGCTGAGGAATTCTTGGTGATACTCAGCCACCATCATTGAACCTTGTACCAACGTCATAAAGGCCTGAATTTGGCGTTCTCTTTCTTCCTCTGGAAAGTAGCGCTCTAGAAATGTCGCTGAGAATTGCTCCCAGGTCATAGTAACTCTTTCTTTTCTCGGCACAAGTACCTGCTGTTTCTCCACCACCTTCCACCATTTGGCAGCGTCATCTACCAGCTGTGACGTGGTCAATAGTATTTTATGAGCATGACTCTTGATGTTCAAAAGAGTCAATATGTGAGAAATCTTCTCCAACCCGTTTTCGGCTTCGACTGGCCCTTCTCTGCCCTTGAAGTAAGGTGGGCGCTGCTGTTGAAAATCTCTGACCATGTTACGGTCATTATTTTCACTCGTGCTTCCTCCCCCGCTCATGTGTTGCTGGAGGACAGATGTTACTACAGCTTGCACCAAGCTGTGCAGTTCAAGAGGCTCATAGGGTACAGTCAGATTACTGTTCTCTTCCTCCTCTCGTTGATATGACGAGTCATATTCCTCCTAGTCCCGTTGATATGTAGGTCACTATCCCCCTCTTCTCGCCGGGAATGTTGTGACTCTTCCTCATCAAGCGATCGTTCATGCACTGATCTTTCTTCGTCATGAACGGACCGCTCCTCGTCTTGCACCGATGGCACCTTCTCGCGTACCACCTTTTTGCGTTGGGGTACCACCTTCCCTTGTGGTGTGATTATAAACACCTCATCTTTCTTCTTATCATCCTGACGGGTCCTTCTCTTGGATGCCCCCTCACCCAATCCGATTTGTAATACTTTTTTTTTTCCTTTCGGATCCTTTACCACCTTTTTCTGTGGCGCCATTTATTCCTAATTCATGGAAACATCATAGACTTAGTTTCCATTATCAACATGCATCAAATGCCATAAATCCTCATAAAATCATAAAATCACATATTTTATATATATTCAAACTGCATCTTTGTACAAAGGTGGGTAGGGTGAAACAAAACCCTATGTATAACAAAATATTCACCCTTTACAAAATAACCCTCTTTTTTAATACCCTACTATTCCTTCCTAGCCTAGTCTTCCGTAGAAGACTCCGCATCAAAAGCGAACTTGAAACGGTTATCAGGACACGTCATCGCCGTGTGCCCCAATACCTCACAAGTCGTGCAGGGTATTAATCCCGGTCCTCCGATGTATGGACAATTAGTCCTTGCCTCACCATGCCCATGTAGTCCACAGGACGGGTAGACAACACCCAGTGGGTGAGGACAATACCGGCAGTGGTGCCCATCTTGATTGCACAGTTCACATGTGTCATAGGGATCTATCTCCCCAAGTGATTCCAATATAATAGGTACACTAGCCATGGGATCCTCCAGTAAATGTGCTAGATCATCCTCCTCTTCCTCAGGAGGTTCCACCATCTCAGGAATGTCATCCATCAGATCCTCTGGAAGAGGTGCTAAGTCCACATCAACTTCTTCAGGAGGTCCCTCCTGAAGGTCCACATTAACTTCCATACTGATACTGTCTGAAGTTGATACCAAATCTACCGGACAACTTGGTGTCCCTTTATCCCATAACTCAGTGTATTCTTCGTTGCTTGACATATCTGTGCCACATCATTTCAAACACAAAAATATTCAACAATAATTCTAACTAAACCACTCTTGGTTTCCAGGGAATTTGATCATGCATAATATCATGTACCTTGTTTGGGAAGATTACTAAATCAACACTCTTTGTTTTCTTTTGTTTCTGGGGAAATCTCTAATTTCCTATTGTTTGTTTCTCAGTGTGGGGATTTCAGGGGAGTACATCCTACTTTGCTATGTTTGATATGTCCAGTTATGATGACTGTGCTTTACTTTGCTATCTTTCATTGTCGTTCTCAGATTGATTGTTTAGTCCGAGTCACTCGAAGTAAATTAATCTGGCCCCCAGTCAGCGGACTCCGAAGAGTCGGTCAGTTGGGATTCTTATCCGTCAGTGAGACATGAAACTGTCTTAATCTTACTTCGATGATTCAACTTCCCGTTTGGCTCTGATACCAACTGTAACGCCCCGCCCTTTCCGAGAATTCAGAGTCTAATTTTTTTTTTAAAGTTATTATAAAACATCGAAAGAGAGCGGGCGGCGTCACGACGCGAGTTAAGTTCAGACTAACCAAGTCTGAACCTTAACTGGCCACCCATGTGTACATGGAATAGACCATGATTACGAATCACACATGGAACTAACATCAACATGCGGAATAACCTAGATTAATTGCGGAATAGAAAGACCAGATAGCAGGTAACAGTCTTAAACATTATTTAACATAGATCAACCATCCAAATGTTATCAACCTAATCAAACCATAGCAAATAGTGAATTATTACATGTCCAACAAAAGTATTCAAATGACAGTAATATAAAGTAATCCATTCCATCATTCAAGCGCTTAGGCTTGACTCCCCTCCCGGTCAACGACCTTTCCTTTCCCTTTGCTTGTACCTGCAATATCCTCTGAGGATAGAATTAGGGCGTTAGATCAACGCGCCCAGTAGGTTCCTGAATCAGGGCTACCACATGTCAGCATATAAAACATGCATATATATCATAATACATGATCATTAAAAACAGTTAAAACAATGCTATGAAATATGCACATGCAATGGGCATCCCCCATTATGTACTTTCATAGCCATCACTTGACGTGCCTTGCACTGACAAGGTAAATTACAACACACTTCATCTCTTCTATGTACATGCAATGAGCAACCCCCATCATGTACATTTGCAGCCATCACTTGACGTGTCTTACACCGACAAGGTAAATTACAACACACTTTCATCTCTTCTATGTACATGCAATGAGCAACCCCCATCATGTACATTTGTAGCCATCACTGTAGAACTTTATTCATTATCCCATGACTATGCATGAGATGCCAATGCCTGTATGCCATTTGTTAATGCATAATATATCATTTGCAACACATATATTAAAACAAGAGTGTCATAAGAAAAACTGGGTAAAAACCGTGGTTACAAGTAGGTAGGAAACCTACTGAAGAATCCCTTCAGTAACTGATCTTTCTTTCGCGTCACCCGGTCACGACTCGCACGTCGTTCGACTTCCGGTACCTTATCCATATACCAATCAGCAAGTCATAACATCATTTACTTATTCAATCACATCTACGACCCATCCGCATCATGTGGGGTTCGACCATGCCCTTGGCCGAACATCACCAACTTATGATTTAACTTCCTACTTTATTTAATCAACTCTTAAACACTTAACCCTTTTAAACATGTCTTGTTAAGGTCCATACAACCATACACATGATTATTCCACCTTTGATCAATAATCACTCTTTCCCATAATTTCAATCACAAAGTCGGCTACACAATAGGGTTACCAAAGACCCTTAGTGGGGTTCGGCCATACACATGGCCGAACCTCACCAATCTGGTTTTTGTCTCCACTTTCCATCTTATAACATGGTTGGTCAACTTAGTATTAAATCCATAACTCAACCTAGGTAATTCTTAGATCAAAAGCATGAAACAAATCATAGTTTCCAATAGGATTCAATCCAACCATGACATCCAAAAACAGTCCATGGGGTTCGGCCATAAATATGGCCGAACCCAATGGTTCTCTTGGTTCAACTAGTCCATGATTTACCCCTGATTTGAATCCATAACTTAACCCTAAAAAAAATGACATGGTTCAGCCCTATGTTGGCCAACCAATAACAGCAAGTTAAACTTCCATAAATCACATCAAACACCATATTTTATATGGTTTAAAACTCACCAACATCATCAAAACTAACATGGGGTTCGGCCATCCAAAGTGGCTGAACCCTATGTCCATGTCTTGGTCCTTATGTATATGTTTTAAATCCTCATTTAGACAAGTATTAATCAGTATATTACTACTGCATTTTTACCTCTCAAAACCATAGAAATAAGTTAATCACTTTGTTCAAATGACCACAACATTTCATGGGATTCGGCCATCCAAGATGACCGATCCAAATGGTCCATAATATCAATTTAAATCTACTGTTTAAACCCATATTAACTTCAGTCTTCTTGTCATTCAGATCCATGTTTATCATCCCTTCTATAACATGTATTTGATTCTTAAATAAAAACCCAAAAACAGTCCACCAAAGTTCTATGGTTTCCATGTTTCAAACACCTTAAAACCAACCATCATTTGCATGGGGTTTGGCCCTCCATGGTGGCCGAACCCTATGACCTTTGGTTTTGCATTTCTTTATCATTCAACTAGGTCTAAATCAAACTCCTTATTTGTGATTTAACCTTTGTAAAACATATACCTTTAATCATCTAAAAACAGTCCACAAATTCCATGGTTTCCATGTTTCCCTAAACATGAAAACCAAGCCATCTCTTACATGGGGTTCGGCCCTCTATGGTGGCCGAACCCAATGGTCATCTTACTTATTTCTAAACTTCCATTAATCAAGTTTAATCATTGATGTAATCGGCCATGATCATGGCCCAAGCCACACCATACTTGTTCCATGTTTTTCAACAAAACTCAATGAAATACTTACCAATTTTCCCAAGCCTTTCTTCTTGACTTTTGATCCTTGTTTCCTTCTTTCTTTCTTCCTTTGTCTCAGCTGGTTATATGCTTGGACATTTGGTACCAAAAGCCTCTACTGTTCCAGCCAAGAACACCAATTGGAGAGAGGGAGAAAGATGGGATTGTAAGGCTTTCACAATGGTAAAACACGCCCAAAATGGTTGCTTATTGCTTTTGTATTTTCAGCCACCAAAACTCCTCCACTCCCTCGTCAATTCATGCACAAACCAATGGATATTGGGTGCCATCCAAGGCACCCCTTGGCAGCTACCCATGCAGCCAATCAGATTCCCAAGCAACTCACCTCAAACTATGCATTTCATTTATCATTGATCATGGAACTCACCCCAAACAAGTCCCCAACGTGTGGGACTTGTTTTGTGTGGTTAAAGCTGAGCAAAACTCTTCCAATTCCCACTTGAACTCACTGATTTACAGTCCCATGGGTTTCCATTTTGACTCACCCAACTCATGGTATTTTTATTCCAACCCAACTCATCACATTTAATGCATTTCATTTAATGCACATGAGTTAACTCACCTTTTGATTTAATTCCAACTCACGTCAGTCCCACTCAACTGAGTTGACTCGTGTTTGAGCTCCCTTGAGGGTTCACACGGTCAACAATAGTCAACTCGACCCGTTGGGTCCACTTTTAGCTCCTTGACCCGTTTTTGACTCCATGACCCAAATATGGAATTTTGGTCATTTGTAAATGGTTTTCACACATGGATCAAGCCTACCCATTTCTTGTCCACTTGATTTCCAATCAAATAGGCTTAACTCCATTTAATTTAAATTTACAAAACGGTCAAATAATCCAATAAGACCCGATAGGTCCCATTTGGGCCCTTTGACCCATTTAGCCATTTTTGACCCAAATGATGAAAATTACCCAACCAATCAAACTTAACATTCATAATGTGCTCATATGATTTTATTTTGAGTAATAGGCCCCACTATTTCCTTGCTTATCATCACAAAATAATTAATTTAACAATCCAGGGGCATTTTGGTAATTTTCTACTTCATTGAGAAATTGGGGTGTTACAATCCCTTTACACAATTGAACATAACATTGTGCGACTTGGAATCTATGTCCACAATCTGGTGATGGCCTTTTATCAAATCTGGTTTTAATTTAGGGTGCCTTGCCATTTAACTTTTTGAATTAAAACCCGAGATTCTGAACCGTGATGTTGACCAAAAGAGGCAAACATTTTGGTACATAGCCTTAATGGATACTTGAAGGTCACTACCTTCATCAAGTTCCTTTACTTTATCCTCTTCTTCTCTAGAGGATTTAGCTTGGACTTTTTCAATGGATGAACTGTAGTCAATCACGAATTCTACCAGTACACAAATTTGTCACAATAAGTGATATCATCCATTGGGCTAGAAGAGGCAATTTTTTCGTAGATTCTTTCAGCCTCTTTTGTTGTCTCATATCTTTTTGAATATTTTAAAAACATATTATGAAACAACAATGACGAATGCTACAAGTGTTTGATTAAAGTACATAGCCAAGTCATCATTAGTCCAAGTAATTTGATCTTTGAGCTAAGTGGTCATGGAAGTTGAAGGTTTATCCAATACCTTTTCTGTAGGCATAGACCACGTTCTATTCACCTATTTACGAACATATTTATTAATGAAAATATTTAAAGTTATTCATTCCATTTTTCATCACAAATAGAGGTTTGGAAATACCATGACTTTCTCTTAAAGCCATTGTTCTAGCACGGATCAACCAAGATAGTTAGATCCTTAACAAAGAGCATGAGGCTCTGATACCAATTGAAAGTCCTTTTCACATGGTGCTAGAACACAATTTTACCCTAGAAGGGAAGGGGGGGTGGGGGTGCGGGGGTGAATAGGTCAATCCCAGTTTCCATGGTGTTTACAAACTTCTTGATTGTTTAATATTTAAGTACAGCGGAATAACAACATTAATCAAGAGATTTGTTTTGTGTGATAAATTGTTTACAATTTCTTTAAACAATCACACTAAGTTTCGAACCCTTTGCATATTGCTTGATTATCCATGATTGTGCACAATGTATAAATAAAAAGAATCAAATGCAAAGTGACGTGTGTTAAGAAGAGTACTTAAATACTAAACACAAACACACAAAGATCAAAAACCATAAGATCAAACTTATAGTGGTTCAATTAGCCAGCCTACATCTACTGTTAGGACTCGCTTAACCGTGAGCTATCTCCAAGTCCACAAAGTGGGGACTTACACCCTCACAATTAGAGTAGGAATTCTACCTCACTCAATTGACTGGGAATTCCACCCACCACTGTGCCAGAGACGACGCTCTAGTGTTTTTTTATAGTAGTTCCAGAGAAAATCCTCCTTATTCCACTTTTGGGACAAATGTTTTAAAGACAAAATTAAAACCAAGAAACACTTTCCTTTGAAGCTCTTTCTCGCTGATGTGTGCCTCTTGAAGATCCCACTTAATGTGTGCTAACGTTCCTCTTTGTAGCCGTCGTATAACAATCATAATTCAAGGGTGACAAAGAAACTAGTTTCACTAGAGTTTTCCTATGTTATTTTCTTTTCTCCTCTCTCTTTCACAAACTCAATCCATACGATTGTTGTATTTGATTTCCCAAGTGTAAGCATGAGAGAGAGTGTAACACCCTGTATTTTCAAGCTAGGGATATATATGGAAATTGTCCATTTAATTTATGAATTAATGTATATGGACCTTAGATGGGTAAGGTATTGGGTCAATGGCCCAATTAAGACCCAATGGTTATGGTATAAGGTTCAATTGAAATTAAATGGGTAAGATGTATTCAATTGGGGCAAGATTGTTATTTGGGTCAAAAGTTGTTAAATGGGTCAAAATGGCCAATTGGGACCCAATGGGTCGTGTTTGACTTGGTTGACCACCAAGTGAGTTCAAGTTTAAATTATGTGGGGCTGAATTAAGTTGGAAATGGAACTATGTGATTGAGTTGATTTTAAGTGAGTTAAATGACTTGAATTAAAAAGGTGAGTTGAGTTAAATGAGTTGATTGGAAATTAATGAGACCTTCATCTCAACTGAGTAGAGTGGGAAGATGAGGGGTTGTAGTTGTTTCAAAGACTCAAGTCAAGGGTCACACGTTGGAGGGGGGAGTTTCATCTCATGCATGAAACTCCCAATGGTCATTAATGGGGACAATTTTGATGTTACACAAGGTTACACCAAAGGCACACGTTGGAAGCATGGGGTTTCCATCTCAAGATGGAAACCCAAGAGCCAAACCGTTGGGAGTGTTTCATCTCAAGGATGAAACCTCCAAATAGATCATAAAGGAGGAAGGTGAAAGGGCATGGGAGTTACCAAGGGGTGTCACCAAAGGACACCACCCTTGGCCGACCATCATGGATCAAGAGGAGGAAGTTGGAGAGTTGTTGGTTGTTACACAAAGACATACAGGGCATACACGTTGGGAGGGTTTCTATCTCATGATAGAAACCCATTAGACACAAAGTTGGTGAGTTTCATCTCATGGGATGAAACCCCCAAAGCAAATGATAATAAGGGAGGTGAAAGGTCATGGAAGTTACAAAGGGGTGCCACCAAGGGACACCATCTTTGGCCGACCCTCATGGATCAAGATGAGGAAGTTGGAGAGTTGTGTTGTTACACAAAGTACATGCAAGGCTACACGTTGGAAAGGGTGGGAGTTTCATCTCATGAGATGAAACTCCATATAGATCATTATGAGGAAGTTGAAAGGTCATGGGAGTTACACAAAGGGGTATCAACCAAAGGACACCACCCTTGGCTGATTTACATTGGGCAGCAAGGAGAAGTTCTTGTTTTATCTCACTCTCTCCCTCTCTCACTCAAGGCCGACCCTCTCAAGGACAAAAGACAAAGGACTTAGAGAATTTTCTATCCCAAGTTTTTCTCTCTCTCAAACCTACACCCTCTTGGCCGAATCCTCTCTTTGGATTTTCATCTCAAGACCTCTCAAGTTCACACACTCGGCCAAGGATCAAGGAGGAAGAAGAGGCTAAGGAAGAAGAAGATCAAATGAACAAGAAGAAGAGAAAGAAACCGGAGGAGTCGCGGAATCGGTAAGTACTCCATGAGTTTTTTTATTAAGTAAGAAAAGATGATCAAGGATTATGGGTTGGTCATTGCATGACCAAACCCTAAGTTCTAAGTATAAGAACCCTCAAAGATAAAAGGGGTGGATGAGGTTCGGCCATGATGTATGGCCGAACCCATCAAAGAATGTGATCATGCTAATTTAAGCTATGAGAGAAGGTGATGAACCATAGGGTTCGGCCATGTTGTATGGCCGAACCCCATGGAAGGCTATTGATAATTTTAAAAGGTTGTATATGGATTTATGTTGGTGACTTTAAAGAGTTCTAAAGGAGGGAAACAATGGAATAATATTAATCATTTTAAAAGGGGTCTCAAAGGTGGTAAATGGTAAAGAACCATGTACCATGGGTTCGGCCATAGTATGAGGCCGAACCCCAAGAAGAAATGTAATGGATGAATTATGGATTCTTGGGTTGAAAAGGATGACCTAAGGTTCTAATTAAATTTCCCATGGAGGGACTTGTGTTATGTATTAAAGATTGTAAATAATTAAAGGAGAAGATGGGAGAATGAGACATCATCCAACTAGTTGCTTCGATCACTGCCTCTGCAAGGATCTATATGTACCCTTATATCTCAAGACATGGCCGAACCCATGGTCCTTCAATTTTAACTATATTTACCTTTTTGCCATTATTCTTTCTATGACTAAACTCTCCTATCATTTTTACATATCTATGTCCATAATTGACCCATAAACATAAATCCATAGATGGTCCACTAATCATGACATACAACCTTAATAAATCCCTAACAAATGTCTCCATTCCATAACTTGATAACCATTCATTTACACATGCATATAACCCTAAATGACCCATAATATGGTTCATCAAATCAAGATATAATACCAATTGACCCATTTAAAAATGGTTCCGAACCCCATGGGGAATATTTTTATGGACTTAGGTTATTATCAAGGTTAAATAATTGTTGTATAAGTGATTAGATGTGTGAATCATGGATGAATGATCTTGGACTTATGTAATTTATAAAGATCAAAGGATTACAAAGAGGGACCAAACTCAAGTGAGTGAGGTTCGGCCATGTGGTATGGCCGAACCCCACTAAGGTGAAGTTTGTGGAATAAGTGTTTAAATGAAGAACTTGGTGATGACTGATTAATAAATCAAGAGAGGCACTAAAACCAAGTGAGTGAGGTTCGGCCATGGTGTATGGTCGAACCCCACAAAGTGTGTTTATAGACTTGGACATTATTGTAAATCAAATGGGACTTTAGTTTGATTGGTTGACATGTTATAAGGTAACGGGACTTCACAAGGGGTGCACGATCGTGAACGGTTGCCGGATTAAAGCTCAAGGACACTTTAGTTGTCTTTGGTAGGATTCCTACATCATTGAAACCATGGATATGTATTATGTACTTATGATGATTTTATTTCATGTTTGATAAGTTATTTTGGTATCAATCAATATGTTTCAATTATGGAGTTTTAAATGCTATGATTTGTATTTGTACATAGCATTTGGCATTTGCATCTCATACATGGCATGGGAGGGATGAAAGGTAACCGGAGACCCACACTCCAGTCAAGGTGTCCGTAAAACATTCGTGGGGGATACCTTGATGAGGAGCTTTCCATCAAGAGGATACTGTGTATGAAATGTAACCGGAGATCCACACTCCATCAGGGCGTCCAGTAATACAATCGTGGGGGATCCTTGATGAGGAGATTCCATCAATGTATTGTGATGGGTGAGACTCATTGCATAAGACATATGGCATGGCATGATTTCATATGATTTTGTGGATATGATATTATGTATGATTTTGTTACTAACCCATGTGTTAGTCTTGCTTAGAATTCCTACTGGGCGCGTTGTTCTAGTGCCCTACTTCTACCCTAGTTGATGACACAGGAAGGGAACGGAACGAGGACGTGATCGGAGCCAAGCTTGGGAGCTTGGATGATTAAATTATTTGTTGTTTAAGTTATTCATGGAAATTGTATTTGAATAGCTAGCATTCGAAATTGTAATAACGTAGGTATATTTGCTATTATTTAGTTTTAATTGTTGAAATTAAGAATTTTGATGGAATGGATGGTTGATGGATCAAAATTGGGGCAATGGCCCAAGTATGGTCCAATGGACGAAGGATTGGATTAATTTCATGTAAATGGGTCAATGGTGGTCAATTGGGTCAAATGCCCAATTAGGACCCAAATGGGTCAAGATGAATTGAGCATTAGGGTAAATGGGTAAGAAGTGAATTTAATTGGGCCATGGACCCAATTAAGATCAAAGGAATGGGGTCCATCTCATGGGCAAATGTAAGAGTGGAATTATCCAAGTGGGGCCCAACTCCACCTCATCAAGTGAGGTGGCGTGTGGACCAAGGCAAGGTGGGGCTGACCACCACGGTTGACTTGGTCAACCATGGGTGAGTCAAGGGTGAATTAAGGAGGATCAAAGTGAATTGAGTTGAATTAATTGATTAAAATCACCTAAGTTAGTTTTGAATAAATCAAGGTGGCACAATCAAGTGGGACCCAACTCCACCTTAGCAAGTGAGGTGGCATGTGGGCTAAGGCATAAGTGGGGCCGGCCACCATGGTTGACTTGGTCAACCATGGGTGAATTAAAGATAAATAAGTGAAATTAAATTACTTAATTGAATGACCTAAGTTAGATATCAATTTAAATGAATGAGTTGCATTACATGGAGTGAGTTAAATGGGGGTGAGTCACTAGAAAATGAGCGAGTCAAGTGGTGGTTTCATCTCATGGAAACCACCAAACCACCAAGATAAAACCAGCCAACCAAAACCGTTGGGATGGGATGGGTGTGCCATGTGGAGGGCATGCTCCACCCTTAGCTAGTGGAGGGCATGCATTGGCCAAAAGTGAGGTGGTGGTTCTACCTCATCCAAACCACCCATGGAGAAGCAACCAAAACCGTTGGCCATGGGGGAGTTGGGTGTGCCATGTGGAGGGCATGCACCCTCCGTGGCTAGACAAGATCCTTAGAAGGTGGACATGCTAGGGCATGCATTGGCCCATGGAGAGGTGGTGGTTCCACCTCACCCAAACCACCAAGAAAACCCAAACCCAAAACCGTGTACATGGGGTGGTATACTAGACAAGAAGCCTAAAATGAAGGGCATGCAAGGACCTTCATTGGGCAATGGAGAGGTGGTGGAGTCTAACCCAAGCAACCCAAAACAAGATGGGAAAAAACTAGGGTTTCCATCTCACTCTCTCCATCTCTCCCTCCCTCTCCTACCCGACCCTCTCTCATCCAAGACAAAGAGAAAGAAGAAAAAGACTTAGAGAAAAATTGGATCTCAAGCTTGGCCGACCACCCTCTCAAGACCAAGGACTTAGAATATTTTCCATTCTCTCCTCCTCTCTCTCTCTCAAACCTACACCCATCTTGGCCGAACCAACTCTTGGAGATTTTATTTTGATCAAGCTCACACATTGGCCGAAGATCAAGGAAGAAAAAAAGAAGGAAGGCTAAGGAGCAAGAAAGAGCAAAGGAAACCGGAGGAGTCGCGGATCGGTAAGTGGTACTCAACAAGATTTTTATTTTGAAGGAGTTAAAGGAAACCATGAAATCCCATTCTCTTGAATTAAATGGTGGCCAAAATATTATGGTCCATGGATCTAAAATCCATCCAAGAAATGGGATGGGAAATGGACAAACCCTAATGGGTAAGATAGGCTATGAATAATGAAATACTAAGGACACTATGTATATATGGGTTATGTATGCATGCATGGCAAAAATGGATTAAGGATCATGGTTCAGCCATTGCATGGCCGAACCCTAACTCTTATGGATACATGGAAAGGACCTCATGCATGTCAAGAATAAGGTATATGATCTAAGATCATGGTTTGGCCTTTGCATGGCCAAACCCTAGGGTTTCTTGTATGAGAACCATCAAGGTGACAAATCATGGAAATATGTTATTTTTAGAGGAAATAATGAGCCATAGGGTTCGGCCATGTTGTATGGCCGAACCCCATCGAAGGATATTAAGTGATTCCTAATAGGTTTAAAGGATGAAAACCATGGAATGTTGGTTAATGATTTCAAGGTTTTAAATGGTTAAATGTTAGTAATTTTAAAGGGGTTAAATGAGGGAAATCATGGAGAAATGTTGATGATTTAAATGGTCTTAAACATTGGAAATGGTGAAGAACCATGGATCAACATGGCCGAACCCCTTGGAGAGTTATTGGTGGACTTAGATGTTTTTGGGACCATGAAGATGATGGGGAATGTTGGTAAGTTTAATAGGTTTAAATGTGGTTAATGATGATGATATAAATGTATGATTAAACCCCCTCATGGAGGGACTTTGTTATGGGTCTAAATATGGTAAATGATTTAAGGGGGGATGATAAAAAAGACATCATGGATTCGGCCATAGTGTATGGCCGAACCCCATGACCCATTTTATGAACCCTTTTTATGAGTTAAGTATGGATCTATGCATGTTTAAAATGAATGGGTTTTAAGTTAAGGAAATGGATGATTTATGATGGTTTTTATGTCATGATTAATGAGTCATTGATGGATCCATGTTTACGGATCAGTTATGGATATGGATATGCATCAATGAAAGGTGATTAACCATGGAAGGAATGAATGGCAAAAATGTAAATATGGCCAAAAATGAAAGACTATGGGTTCGGCCATGGTGTATGGCCGAACCCCATGGGAAGTGTTTTTGGAACTTAGGATTTTATTAATGGTAAATGATGAACTTATGTGTACTTGGATTAATAAATCAAAGGATGGCTGATCTTGGACCCACATTTGATTAAAATGATAAGGATTAAAAAGGGACCCAAAAACCAAGTGGGTGAGGTTCGGCCATGTTGTATAACTGAACCCCACTAAGATATGTATTGTGGACTTAGACATGGTTGGAACATTGGTTTGATTTGTTGATGTGTAATAAGGTAACGGGATCTCACAAGCGGTACAAGGACAGTATTAGTTGGTCATTGGTAGGATTCCTACCTTATTGAAAACCATGGATTATGTAATATGAATGTGTTACTTGAATTATTTTGGGTATCAAATGGTATGTCTTAATGATGAGATTTTAATGTCTTGGTTTGTATTATTACATGGCATGTTCACAACTTGCATCTCATGCATGGCATGGGAGGGATCAATTGAAAGGAGTCCACGCTCCATTCGGATTTCCGATAAAGCAAACGTGGGGTGGAATCCACACTGATTCCAAGGAATGCATGTTTGAAATGAAACCGGAGTCCACGCTCCGTCGGGGCGACCGATAAACAAACATGGGGATACCATGATGTGCTTTATCCATCAAGAGGGATACTATGAGATTGTGATACCTTGATGAGGTTTTTCCATCAAGAGGGATATTAGGTGATTGTGGTTGTAACCGGAGTCCACGCTCCGTCAGGGCAACCGATAAACAAACGTGGGGATACCTTGATGTGCCTTTTCCATCAAGAGGGATATTATGTAATGATGATATGGATGATGGGTGGGACTCATGGCATATGACACCCATGGCATGGCATTTACTTGCATGGTTTTGATATACTTACAACTATGTGTTTTGTTTATACTAATCCATGTGTTGACCTTACTCGGAGTACCTACTAGGCGCGTTGTCTAACGCCCTACTTCTATCTTAACTTGACGCAGGAAATGGAGGAAGCGAAGGACGTGATCGGAGCCAAGCGTAGGAGCTTGGAGGAGCTAGATTGATTTATTTAAGTTTTATTCATGGTTATGTAATTTGAGTAACTTAGCTCGTTGGACTGTAATAACTTAGACCATTGCTATGGTTTGGACTTTTATTTTGGACATTTTAAGTTGTGGTATTTATAAATTAAGTGATGTAATTCCATGTTATCTAAAATTGGTAGGATAGACTCTATTATAACTTCTTATTAAGTTTATATTCCGCAAGCTTACTTTCTACGTGTGAACCGTTCTCGTGGACTTAGTTTCCATGCACAAGTAGGGTTGGCCAGTTAAGGGCCGGGCTTTGGAAGCTCGGACTTAACTCGGGTCGTGATGTCCCGCGCTCTTTGACACTCTTTGTTTCAAAAAAAAAAAAAAAATAGACTCTGATTTTCGGCATAGTGAAAAGGGGAGGGGCGTTACAGATTGATCTTTTATTGGCCCTTATTTAAGATCACTGATAATGATGAGGGTCCAACTAATTTGCCAAGGATGCCCACTAGATAAACAAAGATTGATATTTATAGGCATGGCAACCAGTTGCAACAACTGTAATGAACCGCCAGGTCAGTGACTATAAATGTTACCGTTCAACAACCTGACCGTTGCGCATTAATGCATTCCCAACGGTATAATTCTTTCCTGGTCAACATGTTGGTGTCGCTGATGGGTCAACAGTCATGGCATTGATAGGTCGGTCCATACGAGAGGCTCGGTCTAGGGCAACACTATGCTAACAGAGTTTCATGTCCATAAACTAGTCTTACTCAGACCGACCTGTCGCCCTTTACCGAAGGGTCAATCTTGGTACTCTCGATCGGCCTTGAGCTACCGATATGTCTGTTTCTTCTAGAGTCCATCTAAGTTCTAAGTTCTAAGTTCCAGAACTTATAAATCTTTATCAAAGAGTCGTTCATCACGATGGGTCGTTTCAACCTTTCACCGAGGGGTTGGTGCATACGAGACTCTCGATCAGAGGCACATCCAGAATGAAAATTCTATGATCCAGAACCTTTGTCAATCTGGCCGACCAGTCCTTGACCATAATGGGTCAATCCTGTCTCCACCGAGGGATCGGTGAGAACGACTGGTCGAACTGACAGTGAACCCAATAGATATTTCTAAGTTGGGTTTCAATTCACTGTCAAGCTTTCTCTCTAGGCTTTTAATGAGTTTATCATTTGTTCAACTAAGCCTAGGAAAAGTCCTCTCTAAGGTGTGAGTACCACCTAAAGTCATCTATGACCATTTACCTGTTTTGTGATTATTATAACGATGAGCTTCAATCTGGTAAAGTATGATCTTCAATCTTGATCTTCTTGAGTCTTCAAGCTTCTAGCAAATGATTCTTCCCGAATCATGAAATTGACAAGCTTAGGGACTCGGCAAGCCGTGGCAGTAACACATGCTCTATGTCTTTAAATGGATTTTTGGTTTGGTATGAATTACCAAAAGTGTTGATGAAAATGATCAAATATGTTTATCTGTAATCCATTTATATACCAGCTCTTTCCAATGAATGAACCTCACTGGAGTATGCTTGAAAGAATGGTAAAAGTATTTATCATGTTTTGGGTAATAACATGATAACATGCATGAGAGTTGTGTGGGTAGCGTCATACTTCATTTCCACATGCTTGATTACAATGTGAAATGAATGTATGATCTGTGTGTTTAGTGTGTCATTCCAATATTCGTTTTTTTATACATTATGTGGAATGATTTGTGTTCATAGACACCTAGTCTTTGTTAAAGCCCGGAGATGCCACATCTCATGACACACACACTTGGGCAATATGTTTGAATTGGTAAATTAAATGTGCTCATGGTACTTGGATTAGTTTGGATCCAGGAAAAAAGATCTGTAATTCATGTTTTGTACCTACTTTAAGAAGGATGTGTTGAATCTCCTAATAACACAGAACATGTGTGAATGTATGGATCTACACTGGAATTGAAAGGTGTATAAGCAAAGCTTGATGAACTATGAACATCGCAAGCGCACACACACACACCCAATCATCCTTCAACTGTAAAAACACGGTCGAATGATAGACTAGTCGGAGGAGCAGACATGTCGGTACTGTTGGAAATCAGAATATTGTCTGAAAGGGGGAAAAATTGAAAGGAAAGAAAGAGCTTCAAAGGCAAGTGCTTGTTGGTTTTAATTTTGTTTTTAACACCTTTTACCCGAAAGTGGATTAAGGAGGATTTTATTCGGAACCACTATAAAAAAACTCTAAAGCTTCGTCTATGGCTCGGTGGTGGATGGAATTCCCAGCCGATTGAGTGAGGTGGAATTCCTACTCTAATTGTGAGGGTGTAAGTCCCCACACAGTGAATTTGGGGATGGCTCAAGGTTGAGCGAGTCCTAACAATGGATGTAAGTTGGCGAACCGAACGACTTTATATTTTGTGTCCTTCTGTTTGTGGTGTTAGAACTAATTTCTTGTGTTGATTGTTAAAACACATTTTCTAACACACACTGACTTAATTGATATATCCGCTGCGCTTAAATTAATCAATCGAGTAAATTTAAAAAGGACCAATGATTTTAGGTTCACCTATTCACCACCCCCCCTCCTCTTCCTGGGTCAATTGTGTTGTTGTAGTTCCCAAAGGGACTTTCATTTTGTATCAGAGCCTAGTGCTCATTAGAAGGATTTAACCATCCGAGTAGACCCAAGCTAGAACACCATGGGAGAGAGTCATGATATATCCAAATTTCCTTATCTCGATGAAACAAACTATGCCTCATGGAAGGCTAAAATGAGAAGTTTCTTTGTTTCCATAGATTCATCGGTATAAGATATTGTTAAAACTGGATGCAAAGAACCCATGGAAGAAAAGACGGTAGGAACCACATCAACCGTGGTGGTCATGCCCAAACCTTATATTTCTGGGTCCCTTGTTGAGAAAGCTGCTTAGACATCTGATGGGAAAGCCATGAATGCCATGAACTGTGCAGTTTCTTATAGTGACTACAGGCGGATCATGACCTGTAAAACTGCAAAGGATGCATGAGAAGTTCTTAAGAGAACCCATGAGGTCACCTCAATAGTCAAGAGGTCCAAATTTCAAATCCTCCAGAATCAGTTTAATACTCTTAAAATGAGGGAGGACGAAGTCTTCTTGGATTTCTATTCCAAGATAAGCGACATTGTAAAGCAAATGTACGCTTTAGGTGAGGGATACCCGAGGACAAGGTATGTACCAAAATTGTCCTGAGTCTTGCAGAAAGATTCAAGCCCAAAGTTGTGTCTATGGAGGACAGCAGAGATGTGTCCTTAATGAATATTGATGATTTGGTTCGTTCATTACAAATTTATGAATTACACTTTGAACAACAAAATGATAAATCCATTGCCTTGAAATCTTCCTTAAAACAAAAGAAGACTAAAAAAAAACATAAATTTTCAGAAAATGAACTCTCAAGTGATGAAATGCCAATGTTTGCCAAATAAACACACTTGGTTTGAGGGAAAACTTCCCAAATATCAAATGTTCCTTTTTAATTAAGGGGAAATTGGGGAGATTTTCCTATTTTGCTACGTTTGATAGATCTAACTTAGAGTGATTGTTCTTCCATTGCTATCGTTCCTTTTCGTCAAACGTTGTTCTCAGATTGAATGCTTTAGTTTGAGTCAATCGAAGTAGATTAACCCAGCCCCCGTGCAGCGGACTCCGAAGAGTCGGTCAGTTGGGATTCTTAGCTGTCAGTGATAATGTGCAAAGTAAAGACCAAACCATAGTAAGAAATATAAATTATACAGTCCGATGAGCTAAGCTACTCAACTACTGTAACACCCCGCCCTTTCCGAGAATTTCAGAGTCTAATTTTTTTTTTAAAATAAACATCGGAAGAGAGCGGGCGGCGTCACGACGCGAGTTAAGTTCAGACTACCCCCAAGTCTGAACCTTAACTGGCCACCCATGTGTACATGGAATAGACCATGATAGTGAATCACACATGGAACTAACATCAACATGCGGAATAATCTAGATAATTGCGGAATAGAAAGACGAGATAGCAAGTAACAGTCTTAAATATTAAATAACATAGATCAACCATCCACAGGTTATTATCCTAATCAAACCATAGCAAATAACGAATTATTACATGTCCAACAATAGTATTCAAATGACAGTAATATAACGTAATCCAAATCCATCATTAAAGCACTTAGGCTCAGCTCCCCTCCTGGTCAATGACCTTTCCTTTCCCCTTGCTTGTACCTGCAATCTCCTCTGAGGATAGAATTAGGGCGTTAGATCAACGCGCCCAGTAGGTTCCAGAATCAGGGCTACCACATGTTAGCATATAAAACATGCATATACATAATAATAATACATGTGAGACAAAATTCCATAAAAACATGCTATGTATGAAATGAACATGTAATGAGTCCCACCCATCACCATTCAACATAGCCATCACTTGACGGGATTCTCATCGTCAAGGTAACCCACAGTGGTCTTTCGGACGCCCCGACGGAGTGTGGCCTCCGGATTCCTCTTGATGGGATTCTCATCATCAGGGTACCCCACAGTGGTCTTTCGGACGCCCCGACGGAGTGTGGCCTCCGGTTACAACACCATCATCCCATGCCATGCATGAGATGTCTATGCAAACATGTCATTTAGAAACATAACTTTACAATCATATAAGTTATCGAAATCAACATAAAACAGCATATGAAATAGTGGTTACAATAAAGGTAGGAAACCTACTGAAGATTCACTTCAGTACTTGATCTTTCTTTCGCGTCACCCGGTCACGACTCGCACGTCGTTCAACTTCCGGTACCTTATCCATATAACAATCAATAAATCATACTATCACTTACTTGTTCATTCATATCTAAGACCCAACTACATCATGTGAGTCCTTTGATCAATCCCTTCGTTTGACTTGTATTCACAGATTTGCCATTGGTATAACCAATGTCTAATCTTGCTCATAATCAAAGTTCATAAAAGTAATCTACCTTAGTGGCTGGTTATTTACTTATCACTAAGTCCAAAGATAAATCCATATGTTTACTTAATCCAACTCATACAACCAAGTCATAATCTCCAACAAAACAATCTATGGGGTTCGGCCATTCATATGGCCGAACCCTATGATCCTCCTACACAATGATCCCATCATTTGTTTACAAGTTAGGCTCTACCATTTAGCCATATTAACTACAAGGTTCAGCTATCCCATGGCCAACCCAAAACAGCAAGCTTATTTCATTTAACATACATAGGAAAACCCATAAATCTTGGTCCATTCATCCCAAAGCTAGCCCCATGGGGTTTGGCCATGCACATGGCCGAACCCAATGGTTCTCTTGATCTGATTATCACCATGATCACTCATGGTTTAATCATGCTAATTCAACCATGATCAATACATGGTTCAGCCATCCAAAGGCTGACCCAAATCAGTAACCATAACCCTAAGTAAACAAAATAAAAACCATAAAGCAACCCATGGGGTTCGGCCATTCACATGGCCGAACCTCATGGCTCTTTGGGATTCAATTCTTCTAATAATCTTTCATCATTTATCCTGTATCTTAGGCATAAAAACAGCAAACCTAATTCTATTTAAACTCCTATAGAAACCCCATGGTATTGCATGGTTTCTAACTCTTTGATTTCACAACAATCATCAATCTCTTTCATGGGGTTCGGCCATTCAACTTGGCCGAACCCTATGTCCATGAATTGATCCTTCAAACATGCATTAGGTGTTATTTAAATCATGCAATATCAGTACCCTTTTGCTGCCCTTATATCTCTTAGAAACCCTCTAATTAAATTCATCCAAACAGTCCATAAAAGTCCATGGTTTCCATGTTTCCCAACATGAAAACCAAGATTCTTTTACATGGGGTTCGGCCCTCCATGGTGGCCGAACCCAATGGTTATGTTTACTGTTTTTAAACCTCAGATAATCATGTAATAACAGTAAATAAAAATCAGGTTTTACCTTTCAAACAAACATCCAAAATCAACACAACTCCATGGGATTCGGCCATCCAAGATGGCCGATCCCCATGGTCCATTTTTTCCAATTTTAATCCACTGATTTAGACCACATAACTTCCACCTTTTCTGATATCCAAACCCATGTTTTAACCCTCTTTAAAACATGTATTTTAAATCTATTACAAACATCTAACATCAGTCCCAACTTATATGGTTTTAACTTCTAAAAACCATCAAAACTAGCCACTTGTTTTCATGGGGTTCGGCCATGCTAAGTGGCCGAACCCAATGGTCCATTTCCATCTTTTAATCCACTGATTTTAGACCATATAAACTTCAGTCCCTATGTCAATCAGATCCATGTTTTTTAACCATTCTAAAACATGTATTTAAATCTTAAATCAAAACCCAAAAACAGTCCACAAAATCCATGGTTTTCATGTTTCAAAACATGAAAACCAAGCCATCTCTTACATGGGGTTCAGCCCTCCATGGTGGCCGAACCCAATGGTTTTTTACCATTTTAAATCATTCATAATCAAGGTTAAACACTGGTGTATTCGGCCATGACCATGGCCCAATACATACCCCACTTTATTAATCCAAAAGTCCATGAAACACTTACCAAATTCCAAGCTCTTGTCTTGCCTTTTGATCCTTGCTTCCTTTCCTTCTTATTTCCTTCCTTCTTTCTTAATTCCTTGCTGGTTTAAGCTTGAATAATTGATGCTAAAAACCTCTGCTGTTCCACTTAAGCAAATGAATTGGAGAGAGGGAGAGAGAGATGGAGAATCTTGGCTTTTCAATGGTGAAAAATGGCTAAGATGGTGTTTGTTTCCTTTAATAATTCAGCCCTCAAAACCCCTCCAGTTCCTCATCAATTCTTGCCTAAACCAATGGGACACTTGCTGCCAACAAATGCACCCATTGGCATTCCAACATTGAAGGCTTGGGGTTTCCAAATGGAATAGAAACCCCCCATATTCCATTTAATGTTTTGCATGAAACTCTCCATAACAAGTCCCCAACGTGTGGGACTTGTTTTGGTTTGTTTGAGATCACCACACGTCCTCCTATTCCACTTAAGTCACTGAATTTTCAGCCCATTTGACTTCCATTTTTGACTCACTCAACTCAATGTCCAACTCACCATAATTAATGCATTTCATTCAATGCACATGAGTTAACTCAACCCTTGATTTAATTCCAACTCACTTCAGTCCCACTCAACTGATTTAACTCGTGTTTTAGCTCCCTAGAGGGTCCACACGGTCAACCATAGTCAACTCGACCCGTTGGGTCCACTTTTAGCTCCTTGACCCGTTTTTGACTCCATGACCCAATTATGGTATTTTGGTCATTTCTAATTGGTTTTTACATATGGATCAAGCCTACCCATTTTTTCTCCACTTGATTTCCAATCAAATAGGCTTAACCCCATTTAATTTAAAATCACAAAGCGGTCAAATAATCCAGTAAGACCCGATGGGTCCCATTTGGGCCCTTTGACCCATTTAGCCATTTTCGACCCAATTGATGTAAATTACCCATCCAATCAAACTTGACATTCATGATGTGCTCATATGATCTTAATTTGAGCAATGGGCCATACCATTTCCTTACTTAACATCACAAAATAATTAATTTAACACATCAGGGGCATTTTCGTAATTTATCCACTTCATTGAGAAATTACCCATCCAATCAAACTTGACATTCATAATGTGTTCATATGATCTTAATTTGAGCAATGGGCCCCACTATTTCCTTATTTACAATCACATTTATTGAATTCACCAATCCAGGGGCATTTTCGTAATTATTCCAACCGTTGAGAATTCTTTGACCCAATTAACCATTTTGACCTAATTTGATGTACATTACCCATCCATTATAATTTGACCCTTATAATATGTTCATAGGATCTTAATTTGAACAATGGGCCCCACTATTTTCTCATTTAACATCATAATTAATAAATTTACCAATCTAGGGGCATTTTCGTAAATATTCATCTTATTGAGAAATCGGGGTGTTACAACTACATATTCCAAAATAAATTTAAATAAACTAAGTAGCTCGCTTTCCCAAGCTCCTACTCTTGGCTCCCGTCGCGCCCTTCCGTCTTGCCATCTCCTCCGTCATCAGCTAGGGTAGAAGTAGGGCATTAGACAACGCGCCCAGTAGGATTCCGAGTAAGGCTAACACATGGATTAGTGATAACAAGCATACAGATAATAATATATGAAAACCATAAAATGAATGCTATGCCATGGGTGTCTATGTCATGAGTCCCACCCATCATCCATACCATCATGATATCCCCATGTTTGCTTCTCGATCGCCCCGACGGAGCATGAACTCCGGTTATATCTCCACATATCAAGATATCCCCATGTCTCCTTCTCGGTCGCCCCGACGGAGCATGGACTCCGGTTATAGCGCATCAGGCTATCCCCATGTTTGCTTCTCGGTCGCCCCGACGGAGCATAGACTCCGGTTATAGTGCATCAGGCTATCCCCATGTCTGCTTCTCGGTCGCCCCGACTGTAACACCCTGGAATTTCAAAGTTTTCATTTTATATGAAATTATTCATATTTACGGAATTGCCATTGTGATAAAATTGATTTGAATTTAAATGGGTCAATGGCTCAATCAAGACCCAAAGGATGGTAGTTTGATTACAAAACAAATAAATGGATAAGATGAATTTAAATGGGTCAAGAATCATATTTGGGTCAAATTTTGATAAATGGATCAAAATGGCTAGATGGGACCCAATGGGTCGTGAATGGCATTATTAACCATGGATTGAGTTCAAGCTTAGTTAATTTAAGTTTATTAATTGCTTGAGTTTGGTTTGAATTGAAATGAATGATGGGTTTAGTTGAGTTGAATTTATTAGTTAAGTTAAATTAAATGAATGAGTTAGGTTGGGTGAGTTGAATAAATGAGTTGGATGAATATGTATTTTTAAATGAGTGAAGGTTTGTAGGTTGTTTCAAATTCAAACACTAAGAATTGTTGGCTGCATGGGAAACTTATATGCATGTAACTCCCATCCAAGTTAAGAATGGAAATGACGTTACATGGAGTTACATGGGTGAGAGTTGAGTTTTCAAATCATTATGCACGTTGGAGATGGTATAGGGTTTATGCCTTGCTTGGGTCTTCAAAAGACAGCCAATACATGGATTGATGGTTCATGCATGTAACTCCAAGGTTGGAGAATAAAATGGGTAGCTGATTGGAGGAGTTACACACAATAGATTATGGCATTCCAAATTCAAATTAGATACTAAACCAATGGGAGTTACAAAGTGTGTTCACACTTGGAGGAGGGGAGTTTTATTCCCATGATAGAACTCCCACATGGGACGTTGATGAGGGCTGAATGGAGCTGCTGTTTGTGGAGTTACACATGGAAATGGTGGCTGTTACATAGGCCAAAACATAGAGGCAAACAATAGAGAATGGTGCAGCACATGGGAGTTACATTTCAAAATGAAACTCCCATGTGAGAACCTAAGAAAAGGGGGGGTTACACTAGTCCAACCACAAGGGACGTTGGTTGCTTGGGGTGTTTCATTTCATAGATGAAACCCCCAAGTAACATAAAGAACCTTGATTGAGGAGAGGGAGTTACACAAGGATTAACCTTGGGCTGTTTTTGGTCAAGCAAAGGATTTTCATTTTTACTCTCTCTATCTCTCTATCTCCCTTGGACTGTTATCATCTTTCTAAGATCAAGAACAGCAGCTGGTTATTGATATGAAATCAGTCCTTGATTGATTTATTTCACCAAGACAAAAGCATACCTTGAGCAAAAGAGTTGGCATCAAGGTGTTCCACCCAAAGTCAAAAATCCTATCTCTTTCTCTCTTTGCCGTTTTCTACCAAGAGCAGCAGCTGGTTGTTTAAATCAGTCCCTGACCATCAAGGAATCAAGAAGAAGGAGAGGCTAAGAAAGGGAAAGGAACAAACCGGAGGGAAGATCAATTGGAGGAGTCGCGGAAACGGTAGGTTTTTCGATAAACAATTTTTAAATCATGATCCGGCCATTGGATGGCCAAATCTAACAAGGGTTAGATATTGGATGGAGGTACATGAATGAGATAAAAGATGGACCATAGGGTTCGGCCCCATTGGATGGCCGAACCCCATGGAAATAATTGATTTATTTGGATGTTTTTGGAAGTTAAAACCATACAAATATGGGACTGTTTTAGATGATAAAAGTGGACTAATATGGGACTGTTTTAGATGATAAAAGTGGACTAAGTTTGATGTTTTTAAAGGACAAAAATCATGTCTCTAAATGATAAATTTTATATGTCAAATGGGTCATTTTGTGGCCAAAAATCAGTAAGTAGGATAAGAAGATTTACATCAAGGAAACTTTGGGGTTCGGCCATGTGTATGGCCTAACCCCATGGACTGTTTTGTATAGTTATTTGGGTTAAGTGTAGGATGGATTTTAAGTAATCATTATGTGCTTTGATTTAAGAATAAGATAAGTTTATAATTGGATAAATAGATCTAAACCATAGGCCATGAGGTTCAGCCAATTGGGTTGGCCGAACCCCATGAAATGGTATGACATTTCCATGAAAAGATTGGGTTAAGTTGGATGGTCTTTTTGAACCAAAACCATGGACTGTTTTGAGGATGGATTTGGGTTTAAAATCATGTGGGAAGATATGATTTATTTTATGCTCTTGTTTCAAGAAACACCAATGCTTAAGTTATGGGTTATTATTAATTTGAACCCCATGAGAAAATTGGTGGATTCTATGGTGTTTGAAAGTCAAAAATGCATATTTTGGAGTGGGGCTTTTAAAAGATTTTTATATGGAATTAAGCTTACTGTTTTGGAGTAGATATGACATGACTGAACCATATTTATCTTATGTTAATTTGCTGATTAATTTCATAGATAAATATTGGTGGGTTTCCATTAAGAGAACCATAGGGTTCGGCCATGTGAATGGCCTAACCCATGGGCTGTTATGTGGATATTTGAATGGAGTTTTGCAAAATGGAAATCATACAAAGTTATGGGCTTATTGGATGGTTTTAAAAGGTAAAAACATGGTAACATTATACTGTTATCCTATGTCTAAATGAGACCAAAAAACATGTTTAAAAGGACCAAAACTATGGGGTTTTATGGCTAATATAGGACATGGAAGTTTAAGTAGATTTTTGGGTTTTAGAATCAAATTAGAATTATATGGTCAAATGATTAACTTGCTGCCATGTACATAGGGTATTCGGATTTTTAGAACGGTGAACAAGCCGTGATCGGAAGACGGTCCAAAGGAAGGGTCGAACAAAGTAAACTATTGTAGGTTTCCTACCTTGTCGTAACCACATATCTTATTCGCTGTTTTATGTTTATTTGAATAAGTTATTTGAATGAATGATATTTACAAATGACATGTTTGCATAGACATCTCATGCATGGCATGGGATAATGGTGTTGTAACCGGAGGCCACACTCCGTCGGGGCGTCCGAAAGACCACTGTGGGGTACCCTAATGATGAGAATCCCATCAGGAGGAATCCGTAGGCCACACTCCGTCGGGGCGTCCGAAAGACCACTGTGGGTTACCTTGACGATGAGAATCCCGTCAAGTGATGGCTATGTTGAATGGTGATGGGTGGGACTCATTACATGTTCATTTCATACATAGCATATTTTTATAGAATTTTGTCACACATGTATTACTATTATACTATTTGCATGTTTTTGACTAACCATGTGGTAGCCCTATTCGGAAACACTACTGGGCGCGTTGATCTAACGCCCTATCTATATCCTTAGTGGATGATGCAGGGAAAGGGAAGAACGTGGATCGAGAAGAGGACCAAGTTCGGAAACTTGGGCGGTTTGAATAATTGGAATGGATTATGAATGAACTATTTTATGGACTTGATATTTGATATACTTGGACAATGTAATTTGTTAGCTAGATGTTGTGGGCATGTAATAATGTAGTTAATTAGATGCTATGGTTGGTTTTATGTTGAATGTTTTGATTAAACGATTAGTTAAGATTGATTAGTAATGTTGGAGAATAAGTTATGTACTTTGCTATCTAAGAATGGAAAATTGGATTAGTCATAGGTTCTATTATAATCTCAGTTAGATTTAGACTAAGTTAATTCAGCAAGTTATATATATACCATGTGCGGATCAGTTTTATGGACTTAGTTCATACGTACATGGGCTTGGCCAGTTAAGGGTCGGATTTAGAGATCCGGACTTAACTCGCGTCGTGATACTCCGCCCCGATCACATGATTATTATATTTAAAAAAAAAATAAACTCTGAAATTAGAGTGAAAAGGGCGGGGTGTTATAGTTGGTATCAGAGCGAAACCGGAAGTTGAATCTTCCGAAGTAAGATTAAGACGGTTCCATGTCTCACTGACGGATAAGAATCCCAACTGACCGACTCTTCGGAGTCCGCTGACTGGGGGCCGGATTAATTTACTTCGTGGACTCAGTCTGAACAAATCAATCTGAGAACAATAGTGAAAGATAGCAAAAGTACATTATTATAATTGATCTGTCAAACGTAGAAAAATAGGATATACATTCCCCAATACTCCCCAATTGAGAAAAACAAACATAGGGAATTTAGAGACTCTCCCCTCAAAAACAAATAGAAAACCAAGTTTGCTTATTTGGAAATCTCCCCAAAATTGTGAAAAATACAAACTGTACGAGGAAACTAAGTCAATAATGTTTTTATGACTTAGGGAAATGGCTCCAGAGAAAAGGATCCCTCAGAACCAGAAAGGGAAGGAAAAGGTGTTACAAATCACGCAACATGAGAAAGTGTTATCACAACACGAAAAATCTGTGCATGAGAAAGAGCCGTCTATACATGAGAAAGAGGTAACCCAACCTGATGAGGAGCGATCTGTTCATGAAAAGTTACACAATGGGGAAGAATCACAACACTCTTGGAGGGAAGAAAAGGGAAGTGAGAATGCATCACGGAAGGAGGGAGAAGGGAACAGTGGTGTACATATACCACATGTGCCGCCTGAACTTCAGGGCTTAGTCCAAGCAGTGGTAACCTCTGTACTCCAGCAACATATGAATGGGAGTGAAAGTTCCAGGGATGCCAGTGACTGGAGTATGGCACGAGAATTTCAACAACAGCGTCCTCCCTACTTCAAAGGGAAGGAAGGGGATGTCGGAGCCGAGCACTGGCTGAAGAAGATCACTCAGATCTTAAAATTACTTAAGATCTTGAGTCATGCTGACAGGATTTTACTGGCTACTTCACAATTGATAGAAGATGCCGGTAAATGGTGGGAGGTGGTGGAGAAGCAGAGGGCACTCATACCAGTTAGGGAGAGGACGGCCATGACATGGAATGAGTTTTCAGCAACCTTTCTGGAACACTACTTTCCGGAGGAGGAGAAGGAGCGACAGACGGAACTTTTTCTGTCCTTGGTACAGGGCTCTATGACGGTGGCAGAGTATCACCATGAATTTCTCAGTTTATCCATTTATGCATTCTATATGGTGGACACAGAACTTCACAAGGCAAGAAAGTTTGAGAGGGGTCTACGGCCAAACATCAGGGCCAAAGTGACCATATTTAAGTGCACCACATTGGCTGAGGTGGTCAGCAAGGCCACAATAGCAGAACAGGAGTTGAATGCAATAGTGCGGTTTGACAATCGTCGAGCTCCAAGTGGGAGGGGTGGGTTTCAGCCCAACAAGAGGTTCCGTCTGAACTTCAGTAGACCCTCACCATCTACTGGGTCCGTGGGGAGCTTTCGTCCCAACCAACCCTCCCCATCTGCATCAGTCACCCAGTCATTCAGAGGGGTGAACAACTATCTCCACTGTAATCAGCCGGGTCACTTCAAGAGAGACTGTCCAAAGCTCAATAGGCTCTCATATTCCAGAGGATCTTTCCGTCCACCAGCTAGGCCAGCTAACTCCCAAGGAGGCAGGACTTATAATCAGGCGGGACGGGCGCTTAATCCTACCGGATCTGGACGACTATTTGCTCTGGAACCTCCTGAGGATGTGGATCATTTTGTGATTCAAGGTATGGCCGTTGTCAATAGTTCTTATGCTTATGCATTGTTTGATTCTGGAGCATCGCACTCTTTTATATCTGCATCCTTTATAACTGCTACTGGAACACTAGTTCAAAAGCTGTCCACCACACTCACAGTAGTATCCCCTGTCAGAGACACGTCTTTGGGACTCATATGCACGACCATAAATGCAGAACTCGCTGGACTCAGATTTGAGTTCAATTATTTGGTACTCGACATGACTGAGTACGATATTATATTTGGCATGGATTGGTTGGCTGGTTATGAAGCCAATATTGATTGTTATCGCCGAAGAGTGACATTTTGGTCACCCGAGGGAAAACAGTATATAGTTCGTGCCGACAAGCAAAGCAGACTGCAGGAAGGGTTGCATCATTTGGTGTTGAACAATATTGTCATCAACAAAGCACCAGTCACTGAACTTCCAGCAATTGTGAAAGAATTTGTTGATGTCTTTCCAAAAGAACTCCCTGGTATACCGCCTATGAGGGAGCTCAATTTTGAGATCAAGCTGTATCCTGGTACCTCACCAGTGTCTCTACCCCATTATCGGATGGCACCAGCAGAAATGTCCGAGTTGAAGAAGTAGCTTGATGAATTACTCAGACTGGGTTGCATTCGGAACAGCACATCATCATGGGGAGATCCAGTGTTGTTCGTGAAAAAGAAGGATGGTTCACTCAGAATGTGTGTGGACTACAGGAAGTTGAATCAGCTAACTGTCCGGAACAAGTATCCTCTACCTAGGATCGATGATTTATTCGATCAGTTGAGAGGATCCAGTCACTTTTCCAAGATTGACCTGATGTGCGGTTATCATCAAATCCGGGTTAGGGAGGAAGATATCGAGAAGACAGCTTTCAGAACACGGTATGGACTATTTGAATTTGTAGTCATGCCATTTCGGCTTACCAATGCACCGGCTGTGTTCATGGACTTAATGAACAGAATATTCCGTCCATATTTGGATCGGTTTGTTATAGTGTTCATTGACGATATCCTGATCTATTCCAAGAGTCAGAGGATCATGCTGAGCATCTTCGAATAGTATTGAACACCTTGAGACAGAACCAGTTGTATGCCAAAGCAAGCAAATGCGAATTTTGGCTACCTGAGGTCAAATTCTTAGGGCATGTTATAAAAGCAGATGGTATAGCCGTTGATTCGGCTAAGGTGGCAGCAGTAAGTGAGTGGAAAGCACCAAAGAATGTCACTAAAATCCGTAGCTTTCTGGGTTTGGCTGGATATTATAGGAAGTTCATCATGGATTTCTCTAAAATAGCATCTCCATTGACTCGACTCACGCAGAAAGGAGTCAAATATGAATGGTCAGAGTTGTGCAATCAGAGATTTGAGGAGCTGAAAGAGAGACTTACAACTGCTCCTATTTTAGTTTTGCCGGAAAGAGGCAAAGGTTATGAAGTACAATGTGATGCATCAGGAGAGGGGTTGGGATGTTCACTCATGCAACGTGATCGGGTGGTGGCATATGGTTCAAGACAACTAAAGATACATGAACGCCTCTACCCCACACATGATCTGGAATTAGCTGCGATGGTCTTCGCTCTCAAAAGCTGGAGACACTATCTATATGGTGAGAGGTTTGAAGCATTTTCAGATCACAAGAGCTTGAAGTATTTATTTGATCAGAAAGAGCTCAACCTGAGGCAGCGCAGATGGATGGAATATCTAGCGGACTATGAATTTGCGCTCCGATATCATCCGGGAAAGGCCAACAAAGTGGCGGATGCTCTCAGCCGCATGTCTCATGCATCAGTGGCATGTTTGATCAGGACTGAATGGGAGATGTTGAATTCCATTCGTGAGTTTAATCTATACATCACAAACCATGGGAGTATGTACAATTTGATCATACGATCCAACATGGTTACAAAGATTGAACAGGAGCAACAAACAGATCCGGAAATGGCAGAGACATGGGCCAAGATGTCTATTGGCGAGGTTGTACCGGATTGGGAATTACGACCAGGACAGGGTCTTATGTTCCGGGGTAGAATTTATGTGCCAAGAAGCTGCAGAAAAGAATTACTGATAGAGGCACATCAGAGCAAGCTCTCCATTCATCCGGGTAGCACAAAAATGTATCATGACTTAAAAAGACATTATTGGTGGCATGGACTCAAGAAGGATGTTGCAGAGTTCGTGGCTCATTGTTTAACTTGTCAGCAGGCTAAGACGAAACATCAGAAGCCACCAGGGTTACTCAAACCCTTAGCAGTGCCGGAATGGAAATGGGAGCACATTTCCATGGACTTTGTGACAGGGTTGCCGAGGTCCTCGAAGGGCAATGACGCTATATGGGTTGTGGTAGACCGACTGACAAAGTCCGCGCATTTTATTCCTATCAAGATGACGGATTCATCAGAGACATTGGGTCGAAGATATATCAAAGACATCATCAGATTACATGGTATCCCACAGACTATAGTGTCTGATAGAGATGGCCGATTCACCAGCAGGGTATGGCAGAGCATGCAGTCGGCCATGGGAACCGATCTACTTATTAGCACAGCATTCCATCCACAGACCGATGGACAATCGGAAAGAATAATACAAACGTTGGAGGACATGTTGAGGGCGTGCATGCTAGACTTCAAAGGTGGATGGGAGGATCATTTGCCATTGGTGGAGTTTTCTTATAACAATAGCTACCAAGCAAGCCTCCAGATGGCACCATTCGAAGCTTTGTATGGTAGACCATGCAGGTCACCAGTGTGCTGGACCGAGGTTGGCGAACCTGCACTGATAGGACCCGAGTTGGTTGCAGAAACTACTGCACAGATCCAGTTGATACGTCAACATTTGTTGACCGCACAGAGTCGGCAAAAGAGCTATGCTGATAAGAGGAGAAGGTTTCTCGAATTTGAAGTAGGAGACATGGTATTCTTGAAAGTCTCGCCACGAAAAGGGCACATGAGATTTGGGAAGAAAGGAAAATTGTCGTCAAGATATGTGGGACCGTTTTCAATTATCAGAAGGATGGGAGATGTAGCCTATCAGTTGGCACTTCCTTCGCAATTGGCGTCTTTACATGATGTATTCCATGTGTCGATGCTGAGGAAGTACAACCCTGATCCGTCTCATGTTTTGAATGTGCAAGATATAGATGTGCAAAGCGACGTCACTTATGTCGAGAAGCAGGTCAGAATATTGGAGTGTGAACAAAGGGTGTTGCGTAACCGAGCGATTCAGTTCGTCAAGGTGGTATGGGATCGACATGGTGTTGAGGAAGCCACTTGGGAATTGGAATCGGAGATGAGAACATCTCACCCCAAATTGTTTGTATGATTTACTTTGAAATCCTACTTCGTTCAATTTTCGGGACGAAAATTATAAAAAGAGTATTGTATTGTAACACCCTGGAATTTCAAAGTTTTCATTTTATATGAAATTATTCATATTTACGGAATTGCCATTGTGATAAAATTGATTTGAATTTAAATGGGTCAATGGCTCAATCAAGACCCAAAGGATGGTAGTTTGATTACAAAACAAATAAATGGATAAGATGAATTTAAATGGGTCAAGAATCATATTTGGGTCAAATTTTGATAAATGGATCAAAATGGCTAGATGGGACCCAATGGGTCGTGAATGGCATTATTAACCATGGATTGAGTTCAAGCTTAGTTAATTTAAGTTTATTAATTGCTTGAGTTTGGTTTGAATTGAAATGAATGATGGGTTTAGTTGAGTTGAATTTATTAGTTAAGTTAAATTAAATGAATGAGTTAGGTTGGGTGAGTTGAATAAATGAGTTGGATGAATATGCATTTTTAAATGAGTGAAGGTTTGTAGGTTGTTTCAAATTCAAACACTAAGAATTGTTGGCTGCATGGGAAACTTATATGCATGTAACTCCCATCCAAGTTAAGAATGGAAATGACGTTACATGGAGTTACATGGGTGAGAGTTGAGTTTTCAAATCATTATGCACGTTGGAGATGGTATAGGGTTTATGCCTTGCTTGGGTCTTCAAAAGACAGCCAATACATGGATTGATGGTTCATGCATGTAACTCCAAGGTTGGAGAATAAAATGGGTAGCTGATTGGAGGAGTTACACACAATAGATTATGGCATTCCAAATTCAAATTAGATACTAAACCAATGGGAGTTACAAAGTGTGTTCACACTTGGAGGAGGGGAGTTTTATTCCCATGATAGAACTCCCACATGAGACGTTGATGAGGGCTGAATGGAGCTGCTGTTTGTGGAGTTACACATGGAAATGGTGGCTGTTACATAGGCCAAAACATAGAGGCAAACAATAGAGAATGGTGCAGCACATGGGAGTTACATTTCAAAATGAAACTCCCATGTGAGAACCTAAGAAAAGGGGGGGTTACACTAGTCCAACCACAAGGGACGTTGGTTGCTTGGGGTGTTTCATTTCATAGATGAAACCCCCAAGTAACATAAAGAACCTTGATTGAGGAGAGGGAGTTACACAAGGATTAACCTTGGGCTGTTTTTGGTCAAGCAAAGGATTTTCATTTTTACTCTCTCTATCTCTCTATCTCCCTTGGACTGTTATCATCTTTCTAAGATCAAGAACAGCAGCTGGTTATTGATATGAAATCAGTCCTTGATTGATTTATTTCACCAAGACAAAAGCATACCTTGAGCAAAAGAGTTGGCATCAAGGTGTTCCACCCAAAGTCAAAAATCCTATCTCTTTCTCTCTTTGCCGTTTTCTACCAAGAGCAGCAGCTGATTGTTTAAATCAGTCCCTGACCATCAAGGAATCAAGAAGAAGGTGAGGCTAAGAAAGGGAAAGGAACAAACCGGAGGGAAGATCAATTGGAGGAGTCGCGGAAACGGTAGGTTTTTCGATAAACAATTTTTAAATCATGATCCGGCCATTGGATGGCCAAATCTAACAAGGGTTAGATATTGGATGGAGGTACATGAATGAGATAAAAGATGGACCATAGGGTTCGGCCCCATTGGATGGCCGAACCCCATGGAAATAATTGATTTATTTGGATGTTTTTGGAAGTTAAAACCATACAAATATGGGACTATTTTAGATGATAAAAGTGGACTAATATGGGACTGTTTTAGATGATAAAAGTGGACTAAGTTTGATGTTTTTAAAGGACAAAAATCATGTCTCTAAATGATAAATTTTATATGTCAAATGGGTCATTTTGTGGCCAAAAATCAGTAAGTAGGATAAGAAGATTTACATCAAGGAAACTTTGGGGTTCGGCCATGTGTATGGCCTAACCCCATGGACTGTTTTGTATAGTTATTTGGGTTAAGTGTAGGATGGATTTTAAGTAATCATTATGTGCTTTGATTTAAGAATAAGATAAGTTTATAATTGGATAAATAGATCTAAACCATAGGCCATGAGGTTCAGCCAATTGGGTTGGCCGAACCCCATGAAATGGTATGACATTTCCATGAAAAGATTGGGTTAAGTTGGATGGTCTTTTTGAACCAAAACCATGGACTGTTTTGAGGATGGATTTGGGTTTAAAATCATGTGGGAAGATATGATTTATTTTATGCTCTTGTTTCAAGAAACACCAATGCTTAAGTTATGGGTTATTATTAATTTGAACCCCATGAGAAAATTGGTGGATTCTATGGTGTTTGAAAGTCAAAAATGCATATTTTGGAGTGGGGCTTTTAAAAGATTTTTATATGGAATTAAGCTTACTGTTTTGGAGTAGATATGACATGACTGAACCATATTTATCTTATGTTAATTTGCTGATTAATTTCATAGATAAATATTGGTGGGTTTCCATTAAGAGAACCATAGGGTTCGGCCATGTGAATGGCCTAACCCATGGGCTGTTATGTGGATATTTGGATGGAGTTTTGCAAAATGGAAATCATACAAAGTTATGGGCTTATTGGATGGTTTTAAAAGGTAAAAACATGGTAACATTATACTGTTATCCTATGTCTAAATGAGACAAAAAAACATGTTTAAAAGGACCAAAACTATGGGGTTTTATGGCTAAGATAGGACATGGAAGTTTAAGTAGATTTTTGGGTTTTAGAATCAAATTAGAATTATATGGTCAAATGATTAACTTGCTGCCATGTACATAGGGTATTCGGATTTTTAGAACGGTGAACAAGCCGTGATCGGAAGACGGTCCAAAGGAAGGGTCGAACAAAGTAAACTATTGTAGGTTTCCTACCTTGTTGTAACCACATATCTTATTCGTTGTTTTATGTTTATTTGAATAAGTTATTTGAATGAAATGATATTTACAAATGACATGTTTGCATAGAGATCTTATGCATGGCATGGGATAATGGTGTTGTAACCGGAGGCCACACTCCGTCGGGGCGTCCGAAAGACCACTGTGGGGTACCCTGATGATGAGAATCCCATCAGGAGGAATCCGTAGGCCACACTCCGTCGGGGCGTCCGAAAGACCACTGTGGGTTACCTTGACGATGAGAATCCCGTCAAGTGATGGCTATGTTGAATGGTGATGGGTGGGACTCATTACATGTTCATTTCATACATAGCATATTTTTATAGAATTTTGTCACACATGTATTACTATTATACTATTTGCATGTTTTTGACTAACCATGTGGTAGCCCTATTCGGAAACACTACTGGGCGCGTTGATCTAACGCCCTATCTATATCCTTAGTGGATGATGCAGGGAAAGGGAAGAACGTGGATCGAGAAGAGGACCAAGTTCGGAAACTTGGGCGGTTTGAATGATTGGAATGGATTATGAATGGACTATTTTATGGACTTGATATTTGATATACTTGGACAATGTAATTTGTTAGCTAGATGTTGTGGGCATGTAATAATGTAGTTAATTAGATGCTATGGTTGGTTTTATGTTGAATGTTTTGATTAACCGATTAGTTAAGATTGATTAGTAATGTTGGAGAATAAGTTATGTACTTTGCTATCTAAGAATGGAAAATTGGATTAGTCATAGGTTCTATTATAATCTCAGTTAGATTTAGACTAAGTTAATTCCGCAAGTTATATATATACCATGTGCGGATCAGTTTTATGGACTTAGTTCATACGCACATGGGCTTGTCCAGTTAAGGGTCGGATTTAGAGATCCGGACTTAACTCGCGTCGTGACACTCCGCCCCGATCACATGATTATTATATTTAAAAAAAAATAAACTCTTAAAATTAGAGTGAAAAGGGCGGGGTGTTACACCGACGGAGCATGGACTCCTGTTATAGCGCATCAGGCTATCCCCATGTCTGCTTGTCGGTCACCCTGGCGGAGCATGGACTCCGGTTTCATTATTTTCCCGCCCATGCCATGCATGAGATATAGGTGCATTATGCTATGTAATATATATAATTTGTAGCCTTCATATATAATTCATAGCCTAATCATATAAATCATAGCCTGGCAATATGCCATATAATATATATAAATCATAATCTTAAAACCCATCATAAAACATATCATATAAATTACCAAAATAAATCACTGGAACCATCATATAACACATAAATCCATGGTTTACAAAAAGGCAGGAATCCTACCAAATACCGACTAATGTCCTCTTACGTTTCCGTCCGACAATCCGGTAACCGATACACGCACTGCTTGCGACGTCCAATACCTTATTACATATTAATAATCAGTCCATATTTTTAACCATTTAAGTCCATTAATCATACCTTAGCGGGGTTCGGCCATACACCATGGCCGAACCTCACTAACTATGTTTGTGGGTCCCATTTAATCCATTAATTATTTTAATTACATGGGTCTAAAAACCAACCACCCTAGGCTTCATAGAACCACACATAAGGTCATCTTTAAAGTTTTTAAGTCTATGATCATCCCTCATGGGGTTCGGCCATGTACCATGGCTGAACCCATGGTTCTTGAATTTGGCCATTATTTACGGTTTTGCAACTCTTCCTTTCTATGATTAATCATTCATTTATCCATGCACACTTAAGTCCGAAAATTGATCCATAACTTAGATCCATTAGTGACCCACCAATCAGAACATGAACACATTAAAAATCAGTCCTTAGTTTAATCTAAACCCCAATAATTTTAAACACATGCATATACCTTAATCTTAGCCCAAAAATGACTCTCAATTGAGTCATGGGTTCGGCCATACACCATGGCCGAACCCATGATGTCTTCTCCTCATTTTCCTTGGGTCTATTTCACCACATTTAGATCCATAATAAGTCCTCCCATGAGGGGGTTTACATCATGCATTTAAACCATCACTCTTAATCATACTTGAGTCCATTAACTTAGCCACATTCCCATTTATTAATGCGCATACATAGATCTTAATCTTAGCCCATCAATTGGTTCACAAAATGGGTCCATTGATGTCTCATTAACCATGACATAACAACATTAGAAATCAGCCATTTAACTAACCTAATCTCCATTAAAATCAGCCCCTTTAAAACATTATAATCTATGCTTAAAAATCCATTTCAAACCATCAACATTCTTAATCATTCTTCTCTCTTCTTACACCCTTTAATTTTACAAACACATCACCCTTTTAAGCCTCCAAATTATTAATACATTACTCCATATTTCCATCCTTCTAAACCCATTAAAAACCACCATCACATCACCATAGGGTTCATTCCTATCTATGCCTTTCAAGGCCATAAACATCATTCATATCTCCCATGAATTTCCTCATTTAAGATCACTACATTTAATCATTCAAAACCTTTAAAACCATTAATCATATTCCATGGTTTCCATTCTTTAAGAACCCCATTAAATCACATACATCCATGCTTACAACAATTTTTAATACCAATGTCCTTAATCGATTTATTTTTTCTTAACCTAATTTACCCATTACGGTTTGTCCATTCCTTACTTCATTTTTGGATGGATTTGAGATCCAAGGCCCATGATAATTTGGCCACTATTACATCCAAGAAAAATGGATTCCATGGTCTCTTCTTAACCCTTAAAAAAATTTGTAAATTCTTGTTTAGGAAGTACTTACAATCCGACGGCTCCTCCGACTTTTCCTTCTCCTCTCGGATTCCTTGGCCTTCTCCTTGATTGGTCGGCTGAAATGTGCTTGACCCAATGAAAAACTCCAATGCTTGGGTCGGCTAAGATGGAGTAGATTTGAGAAAGAGAGAGGGAGAGAGGATGGGGAAAAGATGTCTCAAGCTTTGGCCTTGAGGTGGAGGGCCAAACCTAGCTTCTTTCTTCTCTTCTTAGTTTTCTTCTTCTTTTTTTCCTTGGTGAGGGACGGCAATGAGAGGGAGAAAGAGAGGAAGAGATTGAGATAAGAGTGGGATTTGAGAGATAAGATGAAAACTATCTCTTTTTGGTTGCTTACTTTAGACTCCACCATTAAGTCTCCCACCAACCAAGCGTGAGATATTTTTTATGCTTTATGGTGGTGGCTGGGATAACCACTACCCAAGCCAACGTTTTTCGGTGTCTTAAGATGGAATGGTTTGCTTTTCCATCTTTTGACCCCTTTGACCACCTTTTGGATAGTTTAATCATTTAATTAACTAGATAACTACCTTAGGTCAATTAATTCCCACTTAACTTAATTCCATTATTCCACCCATGGTTGATCAAGTCAACCATGGTGGCCGGCCCCACCAATCCTTGGTCCACACGCCACCTCACTTGGTGAGGTGGAGGTGGGTCCCAATCGGCCATGTCACCTTGGTCAATTCATCACCAACTTAGGTGATTTAAATTTAATTAAATCCATTCCTCTTATTGGATCACCATTGAGCCCATGGCCCAATTAAATTCACCCTTACCCATTTACCTTAGAGCTTACCTCATCTTGATCCATTGGGTCCCAAATGGGTATTGGGCCCAATTTGCCCATCCTTGGCCCAATTGACCATCATTGACCCTTTAAATGAATTTAAATCCAATCCATGGTCCATTGGGCCATACGTGGGCCTTTGTCCATATTTTGATCCATTCACCATCTATTCCATTAAATTTCCCAATTTCCATCATTAAAACAAATGATAGCCACATATTCATTGATTTAAAAATTCCGGGCTATTACAATACAATCCTCTTTTGAAATTTTCGTTCCGAAAATTCGAGCGAAGTAGAGGTTCAAAATAACTCATACAAAGAGCTCCGGATGAGCGGCTTTAATTTCGGATTCAAGTTCCCAGGTGGCTTCCTCATTGCCATGTCGTTCCCATACCACCTTGACCAACTGAATAGCGCGGTTCCGCAACACTCTTTGTTCTCTCCCGATCACTCTGATCGGCTTCTCCACATACGTCACGTTGCTTTGTACATCGACGTCTTGTACGCTCAGGACATGTGAAGGATCAGGGTTGTACTTCCTCAACATGGACACATAGAACACATCATGTAAAAATGATAACTGTGGAGGGAGCGCCAACTGATAAGCTACCCCCGCCCCCCACCCCCTTCAGGATTGGAAACGGTCCCACAAATCTAGGTGACAGTTTCCCCTTCTTCCCGAATCTCATGTGTCCTTTCCGTGGTGAGACTTTCAAGAACACTAAGTCTCCCACCTCAAACTCGAGGAACCTTCTCCTCTTGTCGGCATAGCTCTTCTGACGGCTCTGCGCGGTGAGTAGGTGTTGCCGTATCAACTTGATCTGCGCTGTAGTCTCCGTAACCAACTCCGGTCCAATCAGCGCAGGTTCACCGGCCTCTGTCCAACACACTGGCGATCTACACAGCCTACCATACAAGGCCTCAAATGGAGCCATCTGGAGGCTTGCCTGGTAACTGTTGTTGTAAGAGAACTCCACCAGTGGCAAATGATCCTCCAATCCACCCTTGAAGTCTAGCATACATGCTCTCAACATATCCTCCAGTGTCTGTATTGTCCTCTCCGACTGCCCATTAGTCTGGGGATGAAATGCTGTGCTAGTCAATATGTCAGTCCCCATAGCCGATTGCATGCCCCGCCATACTCTGCTGGTGAATCAGCCATCCCTGTCGGACACAATAGTCCGGTGAATACCATGTAGTCTGATGATATCCTGGATGTACCGTCGACCCAAGGTCTCCGATGGATCTGTCATCTTGATGGGAAGAAAATGCGCAGACTTAGTCAACCGGTCCACCACGACCCATATCGCATCGTTGCCCTTTGATGACCTTGGCAATCCTATTACGAAGTCCATGGATATGTGCTCCCACTTCCACTCTGGCACTGGCAAGGGTGCAAGTAAACCCGGTGGTTTCTGATGTTCCGCCTTAACCTGCTGACAAGTTAGGCAACGAGCAACAAACTCTGCCACATCTTTCTTAAGTCCACGCCACCAATAGTACCTCTTAAGATCATGATGTATTTTGGTGCTGCCCGGATGGATAGAGAGCTTGGTTTGGTGTGCTTCAACCAAAGACTCTCTTCTGCAGCTCTTAGGCACATATATCCTGCCTTGGAACACAAGACCCTGTCCTGGTCGTAATTCCCACTCCGGTACAATCTCACCGGTAGACATCTTAGTCCATATCTCCTCCACCTCTAGATCTATCCGTCGTTCCCGTTCAATCTCAGAGACCATGTGGGATCGTATGATCAGGTTATATATGGTCCCATGATTATTGAGGTAGAGTTTAAACTCTCTAATGGTATTCAATACCTCCCATTGCGTCCTGATCAAGCTGGCTACTGTCGCATGTGACATGCGGCTGAGGGCATCCGTCACCTTGTTCGCCTTGCCCGGATGGTACCGAAGTGCGAACTCATAATCCGCAAGGTATTCCATCCATCTGCGCTGTCTCATGTTGAATTCCTTCTGATCAAATAAGTACTTCAGGCTCTTGTGATCTGAGAATACCTCAAACTTCTCACCTTAAAGGTAATGTCTCCAGCTTTTGAGAGCGAAGACCACTGCTGCTAGCTCCAGATCATGTGTGGGATAATGGTGTTCATGAATTTTCAACTGTCTTGATCCGTACGCCACCGCACGATTTCCTTGACTGAGTGTACACCCAAGTCCCTCACCTGAGGCATCACAGTATACCTCATAATTTCTGCCCCTTTCCGGCAAGATCAGAATAGGAGCGGTTGTAAGCCTCTCCTTTAGCTCCTCAAATCTCCGGTTGCACAGATCCGACCACTCAAATTTAACTCCTTTCTGAGTGAGTCTAGTAAGTGGAGCTGCAATCTTGGAGAAATCCATGATGAATTTCCTGTAGTAACCGGCCAATCCCAGAAAACTGCGGATCTCCGTCATATTCGTCGGCGCTTTCCACTCCTTCACTGCCGTTACTTTAGCCGGGTCCATGGTTATACCTTCCTACGATATAATGTGCCCCAAGAAGTTGACCTCAGACAGCCAGAATTCACACTTGCTGGCTTTGGCATACAACTGGTTCTTCCTCAAGGTGTCCAAGACTATCCGCAAGTGCTCAGCATGTTCCTCCTGACTCTTGGAATAGATCAGAATATCATCAATGAATACAATCACAAACTGATCCAAATAAAGACGGAGTATCCTATTCATCAGGTCCATGAACACAACGGGTGCATTAGTAAGTCCAAATGGCATGACTACATACTCATATAGACCATACCGTGTCCTGAAAGCTGTCTTCTCTATATCCTCCTCCCTAACCAGGATTTGATGGTACCCGGACATTAGATCAATCTTGGAGAAGTGAGAGGAACCCCTAAGTTGATCAAACAAATCGTCAATCCAGGGTAGGGGATACTTGTTCCTGACAGTCAGCTGGTTTAACTTTCTATAATCCACACACATCCGAAGGGTACCGTCCTTCTTCTTCACAAATAATACCGGGGCTCCCCATGCGGATGTGCTGTTCCGAATAAAACCCAGTCTGAGCAGTTCATCAATCTGCTTCTTCAGCTCGGTCATCTCAGCCGGTGCCATCCTGTAATGGGCAATGATACTGGAGCAGCGCCGGGGTATAACTTGATCTCAAAGTCTATCTCCCTCTTGGGTGGCAAACCAGGGAACTCTGTTGGGAATACCTCGGCATAATCTATTACTACCGCCGGAAGTTCAGTTATTGGTGCCCTATCTAATCTGAGGTTGTTCAAGGCAAGATGGTTCAATTTTTCCTGCAGCCTTCCAGAGATGCCCTATCTGTCAGCGTGTACCACGTACCGCTTTCCGTCGGGTGACCAAAATATCACCCTACGAAGATGGCAATCAATATGGGCCTGGAATGTAGCCAACCAGTCCATGCCAAATATAACATCGTACTCAGCCATATTGATTCCAAATAGTTGAACTCGAATCTGAATCCCGCAAGTTCAGTGTTCAATGCCGTACATATGAGTCCCAAAGATGTGTCTCCGACGGGGGATACAATGGTAAATGATGTGGACAGGTTTTGTACTAATGTGCCTGTAGCAGATATGAATGCAGCAGATATAAATGAATGTGAAGCTCCAGAATCAAATAATGTAACAGCATAAGAACTACCAACTACGGCCATACCTTGAATCACCGAGCGATCCACCGCTACTGGAGAAGGTATGGTAAAAAGCAGTCCAGATCCCATAGGGTTTGTCGTCCGCCCCGCTTGGTTGTATGCTCTGCCTCCTCGCGACTGAGTTGGTCTAGCTGGAGGGTGGAAGGAACCCCTGAAGTGAGAGGGCTTGCTAATCTGTGGACACTCCCTCTTGAAGTGACCCTGTTGGCCACACTGATAACATGTGTTCCCACCCCGGGAACCTGAGTGACTGATGCTGATGGGGAGGGCTGATTGGGGCAAAAGCCCCTGTAGATCCAGTGGAGGGTGAGGGTCTGCTAACATTCGGGCGGAACTTCTTGTTAGGTTGAAATGCACCTTGCCCACTCTGCCCTCGGCGGTTGTCAAACCGTACCATCTCATTCAACTCTCGCTCCGCTATAGTGGCCCTGCTGACCACCTCAGCCAGTGTGGCTGCCTTGAATATTGTCACCTTGGCCCTGATACTTGGCCGAAGTCCCCGTTCAAACTTATGGGCCCTCCGATGCTTGGTATCCACCATATAATATGCATAAACGGATAGCCTAAGAAATTCCCTGTGAAATTCTGCCACCGTCATATTGCCTTGTACCAATGATAGAAAGGCTTGAGTCTGGTGTTCTCTTTCCTCCTCCAGAAAATACTGCTCTAGAAAGGTAGCTGAGAATCCTTCCCATGTCATGGCAATCCTTTGCCCTTCCGGTACAAGTGTTTGCTGCTTTTCTACAACCTCCCACCAATTACCGGCATCCTCGATCAGTTGAGATGTAGCCAATAAGATCCTATCAGCATGACCGGAAATTTGAAGCAGATTCAAGATCTGAGTGATCTTTTTCAACCAATGTTCTGCTGCGACAACCCCTTCTTTTCCCCTGAAGTAAGGAGGGCACTGTTGTTTGAAATCTCTAACCATGTTCCGGTTGTTAGAGTCGTTGGTGGTCGCATTCCCATTCAAGTGCTGTTGCAGGACAGAGGTGACCACTGCTTGAACCAATTCTTTCAACTCGGGAGGCACAACTGGCAAGTTCACACTATTCTGTCCCTCCTCATGATGGGGTGGTCGTACCTCCTCTTCCTGACGAGGTGGTGGCACCTCTTCCTCTACCCGTGGGTTTTTGCAAGTTCTTCTTTTTGGCGGCATTTCCTAAGTCATCGAAAAAAGACATTGACTTAGTTCATTCGTAAACTTGGCGTGTTCATACTTTGGGGAATTTTGCCAAATAAACATACTTAGTTTTGGGAGGATAATTCTTAAGCATCAAGTACGTGTTCTCATTTTTGGGGGAAAATTACCAAATATGCGTACTTTGTTTTTGGGGAAGGATTTCTAAGTATCATGTATTTCTTTTCAATTTGGAGAAAATTTCCTAAATATTAAGTATTTTTCTTTCAATTCAGGGGGGGGAAAGTTGCCAAATAAGCACACTTGGTTTGAGGCAAAACTTCCCAAATATCAAATGCTCCTTTTTAATTCGGGGAAATCGGGGACATTTTCCTATTTTGCTACGTTTGATAGATCTAACTTAGAGTGATTTTTCTTCCCTTGCTATCATTCCTTTTTGTCAAACGTTGTTCTCAGATTGAATGCTTTAGTTTGAGTCAATCGAAGTAGATTAACCCGGCCCCCGTGCAGCGGACTCCGAAGAGTCGGTCAGTTGGGATTCTTAGCTGTCAGTGAGACATGCAACCGTCTTAATCCTACTTTGAAAGATTCATTCTTCCGATTTCGCTCTGATACCAACTGTAACTCCCGCCTCTTTTCACAGAAATCAGAGTCTATTTTTTTTTTTTTGAACGAAGAGTGACAAAGGGCGCGGGACGTCACGACGCGAGTTAAATCCGAGCTTCTGAAGCCCGGCCCTTAACTGGCCAACCCCACGTGAGCGTGGAACGAAGTCCACGAGAACGGTTCGCATGTAGACGTAAGCTCGCGGAATATAACTTAATGCGGAACATTATAATAGAGACTATCTTACCAATTTTAGATAGCAAGAAAGTACGGCGCTTAAATTACTAAAATACCCCTAAATTCATAATTATTCCTCAAAGTGACAATGTGCAAAGTAAAGACCAAACCATAGTAAGAAATATAAATTATACAGTCCGACGAGCTAAGCTACTCAACTACATATTCCAAAATAAATTTAAATACACTAAGTAGCTCGCTTTCCCAAGCTCCTACGCTTGGCTCCCGTCGCGCCCTTCCGTTCCGCCATCTCTTGCGTCATCAGCTAGGGTAGAAGTAGGGCGTTAGACAACGCGCCCAGTAGGACTCCGAGTAGGGCTAACACATGGATTAGTGATAACAAGCATACAAATAATAATATATGAAAACCATAAAATGAATGCTATGCCATGGGTGTCTATGTCATGAGTCCCACCCATCATCCATACCATCATGATATCCCCATGTTTGCTTCTCGGTCGCTCCGACGGAGATGGACTCCGGTTATATCTCCACATATCAAGATATCCCCATGTCTGCTTCTCGGTCGCCCCGACGGAGAATGGACTCCGGTTATAGCGCATCAGGCTATCCCCATGTTTGCTTCTCGGTCGCCCCGACGGAGCATGGACTCCCGTTATAGCGCATCAGGCTATCCCCATGTTTGTTTCTCGGTCGCCCCGACGGAGCATGGACTCCGGTTTCATTATTTTCCCGCCCATGCCATGCATGAGATGTAGGTGCATTATGCTATGTATTATATATAATTTGTTGCCTTCATATATAATTCATAGCCTAATCATATAAATCATAGCCTGGCAATATGCCATATAATATATATAAATCATAATCTTAAAACCCATCATAAAACAAATCATATAAATTACCAAAATAAATCACTGGAACCATCATATAACACGTAAATCCATGGTTTACAAAAAGGCAAGAATCCTACCGAATACCGACCTAATGTCCTCTTACGTTTCCGTCAGACAATCCGATCACCGATACGCGCACCGCTTGCGACGTCCGATACCGTATTACATATTAATAATCAGTCCATGTTTTTAACCATTTAAGTCCATTAATCATACCTTAGCGGGATTCGACCATACACCATGGCCGAACCTCACTAACTAGGTTTGTGGGTCCCATTTAATCTATTAATTATTTTAATTACATGGGTCTAAAAACCAGCCACCCTAGGCTTCATAGAACCACACATAAGGTCATCTTTAAAGTTTTTAAGTCTATGATCATCCCCCATGAGGTTCGGCCATGCCATGGTTCTTGAATTTGGCCATTATTTACGATTTTGCCACTCTTCCTTTCCATGATTAATCATTCATTTATCCATGCACACTTAAGTCCAAAATTGATCCATAACTTAGATCCATTAGTGACCCACCAATCAGAACATGAACACATTAAAAATCAGTCCTTAATTTAATCTAAACCCCAATAATTTTAAACACATGCATATACCTTAATCTTAGCCCAAAAATGACTCTCAATTGAGTCATGGGTTCGGCCATACACCATGGCCGAACCCATGATGTCTTCTCCTCATTTTCCTTGGGTCTATTTCACCACATTTAGATCCATAATAAGTCCTCCCATGAGGGGGTTTACATCATGCATTTAAACCATCACTCTTAATCATACTTGAGTCCATTAACTTAGCCACATTCCCATTTATTAATGCGCATACATAGATCTTAATCTTAGCCCATCAATTGGTTCACAAAATGGGTCCATTGATGTCTCATTAACCATGACATAACAACATTAGAAATCAGCCATTTAACTAACCTAATCTCCATTAAAATCAGCCCCTTTAAAACATTATAATCTATGCTTAAAAATCCATTTCAAACCATCAATATTCTTAATCATTCTTCTCTCTTCTTACACCCTTTAAATTTACAAACACATCACCCTTTTAAGCCTCCAAATTATTAATACATTACTCCATATTTCCATCCTTCTAAACCCATTAAAAACCACCATCACATCACCATAGGGTTCATTCCTATCTATGCCTTTCAAGGCCATAAACATCATTCATATCTCCCATGAATTTCCTCATTTAAGATCACTACATTTAATCATTCAAAACCTTTAAAACCATTAATCATATTCCATGGTTTCCATTCTTTAAGAACCCCATTAAATCACATACATCCATGCTTACAACAATTTTTAATACCAATGTCCTTAATCGATTTATTTTTTCTTAACCTAATTTACCCATTACGGTTTGTCCATTCCTTACTTCATTTTTGGATGGATTTGAGATCCAAGGCCCATGATAATTTGGCCACTATTACATCCAAGAAAAATGGATTCCATGGTCTCTTCTTAACCCTTAAAAAAATTTGTAAATTCTTGTTTAGGAAGTACTTACAATCCGACGGCTCCTCCGACTTTTCCTTCTCCTCTCGGATTCCTTGGCCTTCTCCTTGATTGGTCGGCTGAAATGTGCTTGACCCAATGAAAAACTCCAATGCTTGGGTCAGCTAAGATGGAGTAGATTTGAGAAAGAGAGAGGGAGAGAGGATGGGGAAAAGATGTCTCAAGCTTTGGCCTTGAGGTGGAGGGCCAAACCTAGCTTCTTTCTTCTCTTCTTAGTTTTCTTCTTCTTTTTTTCCTTGGTGAGGGACGGCAATGAGAGGGAGAAAGAGAGGAAGAGATTGAGATAAGAGTGGGATTTGAGAGATAAGATGAAAACTATCTCTTTTTGGTTGCTTACTTTAGACTCCACCATTAAGTCTCCCACCAACCAAGCGTGAGATATTTTTTATGCTTTATGGTGGTGGCTGGGATAACCACTACCCAAGCCAACGTTTTTCGGTGTCTTAAGATGGAATGGTTTGCTTTTCCATCTTTTGACCCCTTTGACCACCTTTTGGATAGTTTAATCATTTAATTAACTAGATAACTACCTTAGGTCAATTAATTCCCACTTAACTTAATTCCATTATTCCACCCATGGTTGATCAAGTCAACCATGGTGGCCAGCCCCACCAATCCTTGGTCCACACGCCACCTCACTTGGTGAGGTGGAGGTGGGTCCCAATCGGCCATGTCACCTTGGTCAATTCATCACCAACTTAGGTGATTTAAATTTAATTAAATCCATTCCTCTTATTGGATCACCATTGAGCCCATGGCCCAATTAAATTCACCCTTACCCATTTACCTTAGAGCTTACCTGATCTTGATCCATTGGCTCCCAAATGGGTATTGGGTCCAATTGACCATCATTGACCCTTTAAATGAATTTAAATCCAATCCATGGTCCATTGGGCCATACGTGGGCCTTTGTCCATATTTTGATCCATTCACCATCTATTCCATTAAATTTCCCAATTTCCATCATTAAAAGAAATATTAGCCACATATTCATTGATTTAAAAATTCCAGGCTATTACAGATTAAATGGGTCGACTACCCAATTGGGACACAATGGGTCATTGATGAGCTAATTAGAAGTAAATGAGTAAGGTTTGATAATTGGGTATAATAACCAATTAAGATACAAGGCATGAGATCCACCTCATCAATTGAGGTGGCATGTATGTGACATGGCTAAATGGGACCCCAAGTGCCATGTGTCATGGTTGACTTGGTCGACCACCAAATTAGTTCATGTTTAATTAAGGTGTGGCTGAATTAAATTGGATTAAGTTCAATTGGGTGAGTTCAAAATGGAATCAAGGAACTGAGTAAATGAATGAGTACAAGTCTTGAGTTTAAAAGAATTAAAAATATTGGAGTTAAGGTGAGTTGAATGGGAAGTTGATGGGACTTTCATCTTAAGTGAGTGGAGTGGGAAGATGGAGGGTTTCCATCTCAAAGGAGGAAACCCAAAAGGCATATCCAAGGTGTACACGTTGGGGAGATGGAGGGTTTCCATCTCATGGTGGAAACCCAAGGGACACACGTTGGGGAGGTGGAGAGTTTCATCTCATGGGATGAAACCCCAAAGGAAACATTAATGAGGGAGGTGAAGGGTTTTGGTTGTTACAAAGGGGCATAACCCAATAGGCACACACCTTGACCGATCCATTTCTTCACAACCAAGAGATTTCTTTTCTTCATCTCATCTCTCTTTTCCTCTCTCAAGCTCTCCCTTGGCCGACCCTCTCACAAGAGAAGAAAACACTTAGAGTTTTCTCCCATTCTCTCCTCCTCTCCCTCTCTCAAACCTTCTCCTTGGCCTAACCCACTCTTAGGGTTTTCATCTTAATCAAGCACCACTCTTTGGCCGAAGATCAAGGAGGAGAAAGAAAGACTAAGGAAGGAAAAGTTCGGAGGAGCAAGGCGGAACGAAAGAGAACGGAGGAGTAGCAGAATCGGTATGTATGGTTTATTAATTAAAGGGAGGTTAAGGAACATTCCATATAGATTGGAAATGGTTGGCTAAAATGTTAGAGGCCATGGATTTAAGATCTGTAACACCCCGATTTTTCAAAGATATGAATATTTACAAAAATGCCATTGGAATGGTAAATTAGAAGGTTGTGATTGTAGATGAGAAAATGGTGGGGCCCATTGTTCAAATTAAGACCCAATGTGCATATTATAAGGATCAAATTAAATTAAATGGGTATTGTACAACTAATTGGGTCAAGATGGTTATTTGGGTCAAAGGACCCAATTGGGACCCAATGGGTCATGATGGACTTATTTGACCATTGGGTGAGCCCAATTTTAATTGGGTTAGGCTGAATTGATTTGGAATTAAATAAAGGACAAATGGGTAGGCTTGATGCAAGTGTGTAAACCACATTCAAATGGCTAAACCACCCATAAGCGGGTCATGGCGCCAATTGGGTCAATGAGCTAAATGGGGACCCAATGGGTCGGGTTGACCATGTTGACCATGGTTGACCATGTGGACCCTCAAGTGAGCTCAAAGGATGAGTCAAATCAGGTTGAGTTGGGACTGAAATGAGTCGGATTTGAATTAAGTAATGGAGTTGACTCAAGTGCATTAAATGAATGGCATTAAATGTGGTGAGTTGGGCTAATGAGTTCGGTGAGTTAAGTTGGAAACCAAAGGGACCTTGAAGTAAAGTGAGTCAAATGGAGAGGTGAGGAGTTGCCTTGGTCTCAAACACCACCAAAGATAGGTCCCACACGTTGATGCCATGGAGTGTTTCCCATGCATAAGGTTTAATGAATTGAGATAAAATCTCATGGGGAATTTGGAGGGTTTCCATCTCATGATGGAAACCCAAGACCCAACATTGGGAGTGCCAAGGGATGCCTTGGTTGGCATCAAGTGACTCCTTGGTTAGATCAAGAATTAATGAGGGTAGTTGAGAGGATTTTGGGGGCTATTTTACAAAGGAGGTTCACTACCCTTTGGCCGAGTTTCACTTCAAAGAAACCATAGAATTCATTTCTCTCTCCCTCTCTCTCAAAACCTATCTCTTGGCCGAATCATCCTTTGGTGTGTTCACCATTGATCCAGTACATAATCAGCAAAAGGAGGGAGGCTAAGGAAGATAGGAAGCAAGGATCAAAGGCAAGAAGAGAGGCTTAGAGAATTGGTAAGTACTCCATGGAATTTTGTTTAATAAAGTTGGTTAAATGGAACATGATTTGGCCATGGTATGGTCGAATCTATCAAAGGTTAAACCCTGGATTTTTGGCGTGTAAAAAGGGCAGGAAATGGATCATAGGGGTCAGCCACTTTGGATGGCCAAACCCCATGAAATGGTTTGGTTGTTGTTGATGGTTTTTGAAAGTTAAAAACCATGCAATATTATGGAGATTTCTAGATGTTTTAATTGATATAAGATGCAAGTTAAAGGGTTTTAAATCATGGATTTGAATGTCATGATTTGGTCATGTTATGGCCGAATTTATCAATGGTTTAAATCATGATGATGAGGTTTAAAAGGGATAGAAACTTGGATCATAGGGTTCGGCCACTTTGGATGGCCGAACCCCATGAAAGCATTTGATAGTTTTGTATGGTTTTTGGAGAGATAAAACCATACCAATGTATGAGAGTTTTTAAGTGTGTTATTTGGAATAAAAATTGATGTTTTAAGTTGGCCATTGGATGGCTGAATCACATTAAGATTATGGTCAAAATGTTGAATATGAACCATACACAAAGGATGGAAGGATTGACTCAAGAAAACCATAGGGTCGGCCATGTTTATGGCCGAACCCCATGGGTCATTTACGGGTGTTTAAAGATAAGAACATACTTGGAAATTATATATGGATTTGTAGTATGTAAATGGATAGAAATAAAGAACCATAGGGTTCGGCCATATGTATGGCCGAACCCCATGGAATGATTTTGATGGACATAAGCATTTGTGGAACCATGAAGATGATTGTGGACTTAGGGTTTAAATAAAAGACCAAATCTAAGGTGGTGAGGTTCGGCCATGTGTATGGCCGAACCCACTAAGGTGGTTTTTATGGATCTTGTTTTTTTTAAGCAAGATTAAATACGGTTTAGGTCTAGTGGCAAAGCTGTAAATACGGGTAATAATGCAAATATGAATAGAGAAGGATTAAAGGACTTAAAAGAGGGGTCAAACCAAAGTGGTATGGTTCGGCCATGTTGTATGGCCGAACCCTACCAAGGTATGTTTGTAGTATGAGATGTTTAATGAGGATTAAATAAAAAGAGAGATCAAATTAAAGTGGGTGAGGTTCGGCCATGGTTATGGCCGAACCCCACAAGGTGGTTTTTGTGACTTAGGTTTAAATGGAAAGTAAATGATTAGTATTTTGATCTGTTGTATAAACAAGGTAACAGACTTGAACGGCGCGCGAGTCGTGAACGGGTGACACTTAAGAAAGAACGGACATTTAAGAGAACTTTCAATAGGTTTCCTACCTACTTGTAACCACTATTTTTTTGGGTTTTCTCTTGGTTTTTTTATGAGTTATGTTGTTATTGTTTTATGTTTCAAATGGGTTTTGAATGTTGAGATATATTTACAAATGACATATATTCATTGACATCTCATGCATGGCATGGGGTGATGATTATGGAAACCGGAGCCCACACTCCGTTGGTATGCCCGTGATGCATCTGTGGGGCCTCCTTAGGCGATGAGAGTCCCGCTAGGAGAAATAACTTAATGATGAGAGTTCTATCCATAGGAAATGAGGAGTACTGTAGATTACCTTGACGTGAGAGTCCCGTCAAGTGATAGATATGTATACTTGTGATGGGTGGGACTCATTACATTTGCACATACATATATAGCATTGATTTTATATGTTTTTGACGATCAAATATTATGATATATGCATGTTTTTATATACTAACCATGTGGTAGTCCTGATCGGAAAACCTACCGGGCGCGTTGATCTAATGCCCTATTTCTATCCTTAGAGGATAATGCAGGAAAAGGGAAAGGAAAAGAGAAGGTCGAGGACCGCGAGGAAAGCCAAGCTTAAGCGCTTGGGTGTTGGATTGGATTTCTATTTCACAGTTGTTTGAATACTTTTATATGGACATGTAATATTTTAGTAACCTTGCTATGATTTGCGAATAGTTTGATGATGGATATTTGGTTTAAGTGGTTTATAATGAATGACTTGTACTTGCTATCTACTTAGTATAATTTTGCAATCAGTTAGTTCCGCAATTAGTTTAGTATTATTCCGCATGACTTATTTAGTTCCGTGTGTGTATTGTTTATCATGGTTTAGTTCATGCACACATGGTTAGCCAGTTAAGGGTCGGACTTTGGAAGTCCGAACTTAGCTCGTGTCGTGACGCCTCCCGCTCTCTTCCACTTGACTTCATTTATAAAAAAAAATAGACTCTGATTTTTGGAAGGATGGAAAAGGGCGGGGCATTACAAGATCCATTCAAAAAAAGGTAAAATGAGGTTCGGCCATGATGTATGGCCGAACCCCATCAAGTGATCTAATCATAGAGATGATTTTTAAGAAGAAATTGATTAACCATAGGATTCGGCCATGTTGTATGGCCCCATGGAAGAATATCATTGGTTTTAATGGGTTTTAAAGGATGAAATGATGGAAGAAATGTTGATGGATTTTGGGTTTTAAAATGATGGACCTAAGTGTATGATTAAACCCCCATGGAGGAATTTTGTGTATGGGTCTAATATTTGTAAGTGAATTAAGAAAGGAAGAATGAAAATGAGACATCATGGGTTTGGCCATGTTGTATGGCCAAACCCCATGGAGAATGTTTTATGGACTTAGGATTTTTATTAATGTAAAAATGATTAACTTATTTTAGTAGATTGGGTAATAAAGAATGGATGGTGTTGGACCCATTTTGTGTAAAATAAAACAAGGGTTAAAAAGGGGGTCAAAACCAAAGAGTGACGTTCAGCCATGTTGTATGGCCGAACCCCACAAGTGAGTTTTGGTGGACAGTGGACAGTGGGTAGTGGACAGTGGATAGTGGACAATGAACAGTGGACAGTGGCTAGTGGACAATGGACAGTGGACAATGGGTAGTGGACAGTGGACAGTGGGTAGTGGACAGCGGGTAACCGGCTGATTTTATAAATGAAATATTTATATGATTTTCCAAATGGTTAGGTTAAATTGGAAGGATGAAGGGAATGGTTGAAATCAATTGGAATAATTAATTTGGTTATTTTATGGAATTAACTGGATCACCAGATTGATGTATGTATATGTGTTAAATGTAATAAGGTAACGGGATTTCACAAACTGTGTACGATCGGCTTGACCCGATCGGTGATTGGTTTTTGGACGGAAACACAAGGACCCAATATTTGGACGTTGGTAGGATTCCTACCTTATTGAAAACCATGGAATATGTACATGTGATGTTTTTACTTCATGTTTTGATGAATTATTTTGTTATCAAATGATATGTTTCAATTATGGGATTTTAATGCTATGATGTTTATTATTACATAGCATGTTGGCACTTGCATCTCATTCATGGCATGGGAGGGATCAAATGAGGAGAGTCCACGCTCCATTCAGATTTCCGATAAATAATCGTGGGAGGAATCTAAATTGATTCCGAGTTATGATGATTGTGATGTTTGAGGAGTCCACGCTCCATTCGGATTTCCGATAAATAATCGTGGGGAGGAATCTACACTGATTCCAAGGGATGTATGATTGAATTGTAACCGGAGTCCACGCTCTGTTTGGGGCGATCGATAAGGCATTCGTGGGGATACCTTGATGTGGATTATCCATCAAGAGGAATACTATGGTTGTAATGTAATCGGAGTCCACGCTCCGTTCGGGGCGACCGATAAGGCATTCGTGGGGATACCTTGATGTGGATTATCCATCAAGAGGAGTACTATGTGATTGTGATATGGATGATGGGTGGGACTCATGGCATATGACACCCATGGCATGGCATTGTTTTGCATGGTTTTGATATTATCTATATTTATGTGATTTCTATACTAACCCATGTGTTTGACCCTACTAGGAGTACCTACTGGGCGCGTTGTCTAACACCCTACTTCTACCTTACTTGATGACAAAGGAAATGGACGGAACGAAGGACGCGATCGGAGCCAAGGTTAGGAGCTTGGATAATCTAGTTTCATTTTATTTAAGTTTATTCATGGACAATATAATTTCAGTAGCTAGTATTTGGGACTTTAATAACTTAGATTATTTGCTATGGTTTGGATTTTAATTTTGGACATATTAAGTTAAGATGATTATTATTAAGTGATGGACTTCCTTGCTATTTAAAATTGGATAGGATAGAACTCTATTATAATTCCACATTATGTTTAATTCCGCAAGTATAGCCTTAGTACGTGTGAACCGTTTTAGTGGACTTGGTATATGCACACGTATGGTTGGCCAGTTAAGGGTTGAGCTTTGGAAGCTCGAACTTAGCTCGCGTCGTGACGTCCCGCTCTCTCTCACTCTTTTATTTAAAAAAAAATAGACTCTGATTTTCGGCGAGTGAAAAATGGCGGGGCGTTACATCATGAATGAATGTCCCTCGGATAAAGTTAAAAGGGTTATGAATGTGGGTGTGACCCATGTGGAAACTTCTAAATCAGAATATGAGACCCAACGAAAAGTTGATGTATCAAAAGGTCTCATAGCCTCGATCATATGTGATTAAGAAAATCTCACAATTGAAACAGAGGATGAAAGTGAAGAAGATGAAAATCTTCAAGTCTCTTACAGTGCCTTGTTCCTTGAGAGTGAGAGGTTAGCCAAGAAACTAAACAAAGTTAAGAACGAAAAACTAAACCTCACTAACCAAGTGGATGACTTGAAAAATGAAAAATCCCTCCTAACCTCTAAGCTGGAATTGTCTAATACTGAAAATACAAAACTTAGAGAGAATAATAAAAGCATTCAAGAAGAGATAAGCATTCATTGCAAGGATGTCGAAAATTTGTGGCATCACAACAAACTGCTTGAAGGAGATGTTAACAAACTATATTTGGAAATTAAAGAATTAAGACTTCATAAAGAAAAATTCCAAAATAGATTCACCCAAGGAGATGAAAGGCTTAAAAGACTCCTTGTTGTAGGTAGACAGTATGGTGATAGGTCTGGTCTTGGTGCATCATTCACCAAAGAACCTATGAACCATGGGGTGCCTAGAAAAACAATTTTTTTCGCCCTTTGACGGGTAAGTGCAATTTCTGCCACAAGGATGGGAATTTCAAAAGAAATTACTATCATCTGAAGAGATACTTGGAAAAGAAAGCACAAAGGCACAATCAAGTAAAGCATATGCTTAAAAGACATCCTCCAACATCTAACCTTAAAAGAAACCTAAGGAAGGTGGATACAAGGCACGACTCTTTGTTAAGGAGAATGAATCATGTCTTAAAAGAGTTGATGGATCCCAAGGTTGGCCATCAAAGGTACGATCGTAGGGGTGTGCATGCAACACCAAATCCCACAATCTTTGTACTTAGGAGATAGAACACTAATCATGTTTTGTTTTGGTTTAAGATTCACTTACATATCTTAGACCACTACAAATGGACTCACAGGAGGCCATGTGAGTTCATATAGTAGAAAAATGTTGTGACATGAGAAGAGAAATTGGCTAACTACAAGACCAAAGTGTACTCTTCGTGGCTATAGTACAACTTCTGCATGGAAAGCCATACAACCCATTCAAAGTAGTTTGAATTGTATCTGCCTTGGATTGAGAATTGTTTGTGTGCATGATTTGATGAATCATGATTGGCATATCTTTGCATTGGAATGAATCTATGTTTGTCGTGCTTAGAATAGAACTTCATCAAGTTGCACATATCAAGGATGGTTGCTCTCCAATATGGAATCTCTCGGTATAAATGACATGTTGGTAAATAGACATGTCGTTGTGACAGACATGTCGATACTGTTCTAAATCGAGCACGGTTAAAAAAGGGGGAAATGTCGAAAAGGTCGACTTGTCGATCAATCCGACATGTCGGTGAGACATAAAATTTGAATTAAAAAAAAAGACCCTTTCTGTGAATGCGACAATTCATTCGAAACTATCGTCCCCTCTTCTGCGAACTCCTGGTGGTCCCTCCTTCTCCTCCCATGCCCTAGACCAGTCGATAGGAATTCTTGGAGTGATTTTCGTGCCGAAAACTATAGGGCTTTCGTTCCCCCAATCCCTAGGAAGCCAGAAAATCACTGTTTCTGTGATTCTCAAAGATCAGGTGAGGCTCTGTTTTCGTTTAATCTATCTCTGAGTCACTGGTTGAAATTCTCCGCTAGGAAAAACCATGCCTAGAAAAATGGCAGCTCAAACACGTCCTAATCCCTCTATAAAACGAGGAGAAACCAATCGTGCAAATCGATGGGCCCAACGAACCAAAAGGACAACCTCTCGTTCTTGCCCTGGGTCGAGCTCTGAAAATCCTGTGTATGTTCATGATCAACAGGAAACCCAACCAAAGGTGGAAGAAGACCCCATCGTTGACAAAGGTGTCATCTTCATCGAAGAACGACGAGAATAAAGAAGATAAGAGGCAGAAAAAGGGAATGGTCCTCGAACTGGGAATGAAGACCATGTTGACAGTGAGGAGGAGAGTCACAATTCTGAGGAACTTTGGAGAGACTTAGATGATGAAGAAGAATACGAATATCCTCCTCAAGAAGATGTCAATCTGGGTAGGAGAGTCTTCAGACTGGATAGGAGAATAGACTCCCTAGAAAGAAATCTAGATAATCTTGTGATGACTGTCCGGGATCCAGCCTCTGTTGTTTCCCTCTATGACAGAGTTCCAGACACCCCGTCTCCTCCTCCTCCAGCACCTCCTCAAGATGGCTCTGCTTAGGGTAGTTTTTCGTGTTCTCTATTTTTGAAAAAACTATACTTTTGATATCTTGACTAAGCATCCATGATGGCCCCACCTAAACCATATGTACTAAATGCACATTTTGTTTTAATGAAATGATATGGATTGTGTGATGTGTGTATTACTATGTTTTTGTATGCCTTCTATCTCTAAATTTAAGGTTAACATGGTTTTGTTAAGATTAACATGGATGACTAAATGAGTTGGTTTTGTATTCGCGCGTTAGGAAGACAGAGATTGGTCTAAGGTGGCACACAATTTGTGCTGATTAGCTATTGTCACTTGTCATGACAGTGTGGGGAGGAAGGCTGAAACAAGCTTAAAAAGAAGCTTGTTGAAAAATGAACTTAGAGGCAGCTAAGTTTGTGGGGGAGCTAAGTCGAAAAAGCTAAAGAAAATAGCTTAGAAAATGAGGGAGAGGACTCCAAAAAGGGAAGGAAGGAGAAAAATAGTAATGCATAAGGTATGCATTGGGCTGTAGGGAAGAATTACTTGAGTTGGAAGAAAAACTCGTGGAAACACTAAATGCAAGAACCATTGGAGGGGTGCTTGAACTCGATGTATGTCTAGTAAATCTTTGTTAATTGTATGACAAAATGGGAGAGAAAATTAGTAGAAGCTATAGGCAAAGGGGAATGCATGGTAAATCCAAAGGCCGAAGTGTTTGGGTCTCTATAAAGAGAGAGGCATATAGGGGAGGAATATGATGAAGCCAATGGACATGGGGAGAACGTCTATGCTCGCTTGGAGTTTGGGAGATCAAACTCAAGCAAATTTGGGGAGAAAATCTTCTCAACACTAGGTAGTGTTGTTGGCCTGGAAATCTCATTTAGTCCTTTGATCTAATGATTTCTCTAGTGTTGTTTGCTTATGTGCTTAAATAGGAAATCATGATTTGAAGCAAGCTGAACAAGAATATGTGAAGACCATAGTCTTGTTGTACCATTTGAATATGTACATGTGATGCAATAGTTTTGTATTCAAATGTGTTGTAATAAGGGTGGGCTTGTAGTTGGGTTAGCTTCTAGGTTTTGTCATGAAATTGATAAAGGGGGAAACTGTTAGTGCCCTGGCTGTACTGAGTCCCTGTTTGTCAATTCCATGACTCGGGAAGAAGCACTTGCTAAGAAGCTTGTAGACCCAAGATGATCAAGAATGAATATCGTGCTCCACCAAGTTCAAAGCTCATTAGTATGGCAATCACGAAAACATGTATTTGGCCATAAATGACCTTAAGTGGTACCCACACCTTAGATAGGATTATCTCTAGGCTTAATTGAACAAATGGTAAATCCATTAAGAAGCCTAAGAGAGTAAACTGGACAATGAACTTGGAAATATGAATTATGTCCACTGACAGCTCGACCAGCTGTTCTCACCGACTCCTCAGTGGAGACAGGATCGACCCATCGTGGTCAAGGACTGGTAGGCCAGATTGACATAAGTTCTGGATCATTGAGCTGTCATTCTGGGAAAGCCTCTGATCGAGAGTCTCATATGCACCGACCCCTCGATGATGAACTAAACAACCCCTCGTGGTCAACAACTCGTCGATGAAACACTTGTGAGTTCTAGACTTTGAACACACGTGGGCTTTCGAAAAAACAGACATATCAGTATATCAAGACCGATCGAGAGTACCAGAACCAACCCCTCTGTGAATGGTGACAGGTCGTTCTAGGTAGGACAAGTTTCGGGACATGAAACTCTGTCAACATGGTGTTGCCCCAGACTGAGCCTCTTATATGGACCGACCTCTCGGTGCCATGACTGTCGACCCATCGGCAACACCGACCTGTAGACCGGTAAGAAATAAAGGTGTTGGGAGTACATTTAGTGGGCAACGGTCGGTGGTTGAACAGTAATAAATATGAACACCGACTTGTCGGTTCTGGACAGTCAGAAAAACCTTTAAGACTCATCTATAAATATGAGTGTTGGGTGACCGTTTTACTATCTGTCTTGAGCTGAGAAGAGTTATATACTCTAAGGAACATCAACACTCTTGTACTAAGAATCACAAACAAGAAATCCATTGATTGTGTTTGGAAGTGAGAAAGAGAGGAAGAAAATCATAAACAACCAATCTGTGCAATGAGTTTGAAAGTGAGAAAGAGAGGAGAATATAAACTAAGAAACCTGAAACTAGTTTCCTTCTCACCCTGAGATTGTGATTGCTATACAACGGCTACAAGGAGGAGCTTCGACACTCAGTGGGTAGGATCTTTAAGAAGCACACATCAGCGAGAAAGAGCTTCAAAGTCAAGTGTTTTTTGGTTTTAATTTTGTTTTTAAAACCTTTGACCCGAAAGTGGATTAAGGAGGATTTTCTCTGGAACCACTATAAAAAACTCTAGAGCGTCGTATCTGGCACAGTGGTGGGTGGAATTCTCAGCCGATTGAGTGAGGTGAAATTCCTACTCTAATTGTGAGGGTGTAGGTCCCCACATAGTGAATTTGGGGATAAGTTAAGGTTAAGAGAGTCCTAACAGTGGATGTAGGCTGGTGAACCGAACCACTTTATATCTTGTGTCCTTTTGTTTGTGGTGTTAGAGCTAATTTCTTGTGTTGATTGTTAAAACACACTTGTTAACATATCCACTTGATTTATATATCCGCTGCGCTTAAACTATTCAATCGAGTAAATTTAAAAAGGGTCAATTGTGTTGTTCTAGCTCCCGAGGGGACTTTCATAATCAAATTATGTTTTCATTATCAGTATATGACCAAAAATCAAACAATAATGAGATCTTCAACCAAAAAAAAAATATATATGTGCAATTCAAATAAAGTAAAAATTTACTTATAACCCTCACAAAATAGAATAATTCAAAAGCTCACTGGGTATAAGTCTCCACTGGTATTCCTCAAGTAATTACTCACCTCATGAATATTCTTTGTTTTCCAGGCTAACACTAATATGGCTCTGTAAACATTTTCCAAGCATAAATTTTATAAAATTCAATTGAAAAGCATGATATAAAAATTTTCATCCACATAAAAATGAATTGAATTTTTTTTTTTTTAGAATGACTCTAAAACAGACACAAAACTTAAAACACCCCCAAACTTAAATTGAACATTGTCCTCAATTTTCCCTAATCTACATATGCATCTGTAAATTAGAAGAAAATATAAAAAACGAATAACTAAGTTCAAAAAATAGCTGAGATGGCTCTCTTTATTCAAACCTACAAAAACAAATAAACACACAAATACACAAACACACAACAAAGACACTAGATTGACTCAAAAACATAAAAACTGACTCAACAAAAATCGAAAACCTAAACTAGATACTGACAAACATGATAGACACACAGACTGATTCAGCACAAACAGACTTAGACATAGACCTAGACTGATGGATATGAATAGTTAGATATGGATGGACGAACCTTCCTAATCAGTCCTGGCAGACAGGATCCTCTAGCAGGATCTGAACTTGTTCCTCCTTTTTCAATTTTTGAAACTTTAGGAATGGCTTAAGGCATTGGCCATTAACTTTAAAAAATGGCCACTCCTAGGATGCTTGATTTCAACAGGCCCATGTGGAAGTACAGTCTCAACAATGAATGGACCTGTTGACTTTGACCTTAATTTACCCAGAAACAGATGCAATCGAGAATCGTACAGCAAGACCTTATGACCAACTGTGAAAGTTTTTCTCAAAATATTCTTATCATGAACCAATTTTATCCGGTCTTTGTACTTTCTCGCAGTGTCATAGGCATCTCTCGTAATTTCATCCAGTACAGACAAGTGGAGCTTTCTATGCTGCCCAACCTTATCTAGAGCAAAATTCATATGCTTGATAGCCCAATATGCTCTATGCTCTAACTCAACTGACAGATGACATGCTTTCCCATACACCATCCTATAGGGTGACATACCAATGGGCATCTTGAATGCAGTACGATATGCCCAAAGTGCATCAGTAAGTCTCAAAGAAGACCAAGCTTTCCTGGATGGATTAACTGTCTTTTCTAGAATATGTTTAATATCTCTATTTGCAATTTCAGCTTACCCACTTGTTTGCAGATGATAAGGAGTAGCAACCTTATGCATCACCCCATATGATTTCTTCAAATTTTCAAATGGACGATTATAGAAGTGCTTTCCCCCATCACTGATGATAGTTCGTGATATTCCAAATCTAGAGAAAACATTCTCTTTCAAAAAATGGAGGAAAACGTTATTATCATTCGTTTTGCAAGCCACCGCTTCTATCCAGTTACTGATATAGTCGGCCCCCACTAAAATGTAAAGATTACCAAAAGACTTAGGAAACGGTCCCATGAAATCAATGCCCCAAACATAAAAAATCTCAACAGGTAAAATTGGGTTCAAAGGCATCAAATTCCAACGAGATGAACTAACCAACCTCTGACATCTTTCACATGACACACAGTAGGTATGGGTAACTTTGAACATGGAAGGCCAGTGAAAACCACATTTCAAAATCTTTGAAGTGATCGTTATGATCTGAAATGACTTCCACAAACTTGATCATTACAAAACTGAATGGCACTAATTTGATTGCTATCTAGGACGCAACGACGAATTATTTGGTCCAAATGGTATTTCAATAGGTATGGATCATCCCAGATAAAATGTTTGACTTTTGCTAGAAATTTTGACTTATCTTGTTTAGTCCAATGACCAAGCAACAAACCAGTGACAAGATAGTTCACAATATCTGCAAGCCAATGTACGTGGGAAGCTAACATGAGTTGCTCATCAGGGAAGGATTCATTAATAAGCATTGGGTCATCAGAAAATTCTGTTACCAATCTAGACAAATGGTCTACTACTACATTCTCGGAACCTTTCTTGTCTCGGATTTCAATATAAAATTCTTAAAGCACGAGAATCCATCTGATCAAGCTGGACTTAGCATCTTTCTTAGATAAAATATACTTCAGAGCAACATGGTCAGAGTAAACAATGACCTTCAAACCCACAAAGTAAGATCGAAATTTGTCTAGGGCAAAAATGACTGCCAACAACTCTTTTTTTTTTTTCTCTGTTGTGGAATGGTGAAATTGAGCATCGTTCAGCGTTTTGCTCGCATAATGGATAACATGAGGAAACTTATTGACCCATTGACCTAAAACAATTCCTACTACATAGTCAAAAGCATCACACATTATCTCAAAAGGAATAGACTAATCAGGAGGTTGAATGAAAGAAGCAGAGGTCAATGTAGTTTTCAAATTTTCAAAAGCGTGGACGCAATCATCATCAAAATCGAAACAATCATTGTAACACCCCGGATTTTCAATTCATGAATATATATGGAAATTGTCCATTTAATTTGTGAATTAATGGAGATGGACCTTTGATGGGTAAGGAGTTGGGTCAATTGCCCAATTAAGACCCATCGAATTATTGATAAGGTTCAATTGAAATAAGTGTGTAAGATTTATTTAATTGGGTCAAGGTGGTCAATTGGGTCAAATGGCCAATTGAGACCCAATACATCTCCAATTTTCCTCCATGGGGTTCGGCCATGCACTATGGCTGAACCATAGGGTTCTTTTTGCTTCAAAACATAAAATTATTAATCAAGATACTAACCTTTTCCCCTTTGGTTTCTTGTTCTTCCAATTTTCTTTTCCTTTCCCTTTGCTTTTCTCCAAACAAGAACTCCTTCTTGTTGTTGCCCTTTTCCTTGTGCATTGCCGTGTATGAGCCTTGAGAGATTGAGAGAGAGATGGGGTTGTAAAAACTGTGCACCCCTTTGGGTTTCTCCTTTTATTAAGCTCTCCTTAGTCCATACTTAGATGGTGTTTAAGATAGGCAACGTCCTCCTTTAGCCGTGTACCCCCTTGCCATAGATGGAATGCCGACCTCCCTTGCTTTACTTAGCCATGGCCGACTTCTCCTTCTTAATTTAAAACCTTCCCTTTATTCCAATTAGCAAGTACTACGCGCATAACCTTATTCATAATCTAGGTAATCTTTTAATTTAATTTTAATACAATGTACATTCCCTTTTAAAATATCCCATGCGCATAATATGAATATCATTATCTAAAATTCGGCCAAGTATAATCTTTATTTGATTTTTTTGAACATTTTCTTAAGATATGCAAATCCAATTTAATTAAGAAAGTCCCTCTTCAAATATTCTAGCATATCATTTGTGGATTAAACTCCACATATCTCTCATGCGCATAATCTTATAGATTTCATATCAAAAATTCGGCTATGCACTATCCTATTTAATTTTCAATAAAACTAATGTCACAATTTAATTGGGTCTTAATTGGGTCATGGCCCAATTCCTTATCCATATAAGGTCCAATTCTAAAATCCACCATTTAAAAGAATAAGTGTCATATAAAATAATAATCTGAAAATCTGAGGTGTTACAACTTGGTTGACCACCAAGTGAGTTCAAGCTTAGTTAGATTGGGCTGAATTAAGTTGGAAATGGAATCAAGTAATTAGTTAGATTGTTACGCAAAGGACGATGGCAAGAACTTCCTTTTTGAGTGAGTTGAGTTAAATGAGTTGGATGGGAAGTTAATGGGACCTTGAACTTAAGTGAGTGGAGAAGGTGGAGAGATGCATCCCACCAAGACCAACTCAAGTCTACATGTTGGAGACATGGGAGTTTCATCTCATGGGATGAAACTCCAAAATGAATCATTAATGGGAGGTGGCCGGTTTTGTTGTTGTTACACAATCCAAGTCAACGCTACACCGTTGGGACATGGGAGTTTCATCTCATGGATGAAACCTCCAAAATGGATCATTAATGGGAGGGGACGGTTTTGTTGTTGTTACACAATCCAAGTCAAGGCTACACCGTTGGGACATGGGTGTTTCATCTCATGGATGAAACCCCCAAATGGACCATTAAGGAGGGAGGTAAAGGAGCATGGGAGTTACAAAGGGGTGTCACCAAAGGACACCACCTTGGCTGAATTTCATTAAACAAGAAAAGACTAAGGGGTTGCATCTTAGACTCTCTCTCTCTCAAGCACTCACCCAAGGCCGATCCCCTTTCAAGACAAAGACTTAGAGTTTTATCTCAAACTTTCTCTCTTTCTCCCTCTCTCAAATCTATACCTCTTGGCCGAACCACCCCAAGGGATTTCATCAAGATCAATCTCGGTCAAAAATCAAGAAGGAAGGAAGAATAGGCTAAGGAAGGAAAGGAGCAAGAAGGAGTGAAAGAAACCGGAGGAGTTGTAGAATCGGTAAGTGCTCGATAAGATTTCATAAATAAGAAAAGAGGGTCAATGGCCGAACCTAATTTTATTATGGCTAAAGACTCAATGATGAACCATAGGGTTCGGCCATGTTGTATGGCCGAACACCATGGAAAGGTATTAAGGAATTTATATGGGTCTAAGTGATTTTTAAGGGAAGATGATGAACCATAGGGTTCGACCATGTTGTATGGCCGAACCCCATGGAAAGACATTGGTTATTTTTATTGGATTTTGAAGGATGGAAATCATAGATGTATGTTTATGATTTTAAAAGGTTTTAAAGGGTTTAAATGGATGTATCATTTAGTTTGATGGAAATGATGAACCATAGTGTTCGGCCATGTTGTATGACCGAACCCCATGGAAGAATATTATTGGTTTAGATAGTTTTAAAGGTGGTTAAACCATGGAAAGGGTTAAGGATATTAAAAGGTTTTAAAATGGAAGTATGTTAGCAATTGTTATGGGTTTTGAAGGATGAAAACCATGGAAGTTGATGAATGATCTTAATAGGTTTTTAAAAGGATCAACCATGGAGGGACTTGTTTATGAGCTTAAGATGGTAAATTGATTTAATGAAGAACATGGAAACAAAGGACCATGGGTTCGGGCATGTGTATGGCCGAACCCCATGAACCATTTTAAAGGGTCATTCATGGACTTATCATGTTTAGATGAATGATTATGTAAGCTGATGGAAATAATGGCAAAGAAGTAAATATAGGCAAAAATGAAAGATCATGGGTTCGGCCATGGTGTATGGCCGAACCCCATGAGGAATGTTTTTATGGACTTAAGCATGTGTAAATAAAAATGGTGATTAGCTTCATGGCAAAGAAGTAAATATGGTGAAAACTGAAGGACCATGGGTTAGGCCATGGTGTATGGCCGAATCCCATGGATTGTGTTATTCGATTTAATTTGAAAGATCAAAGGGCTAAGGGCACAAAACCAAGGGAGTGAGGTTCGGCCATGTTGTATGGCCGAACCTCACTAAGGAATTTTATGGAGTTAGGGTTTTATGTATGTTAGATGATTAACTTATGTATGATTAGATTGATGAACTAAAGATGATATGATATTGGACTTATGTTAAAGGATCAAAGGACTCAAAAGAGGGACTGAAAACCAAGTGGGTGAGGTTCGGCCATGTTGTATGGCCGAACCCCACCAATACATATTTATGGACTTTAATATTGTAAATCAAAGGGAACATGGGTTTAATTGATTGATATGTTATAAGGTAACGGGACCTCACAAGTGGTGCACGATCGTGAGCGGTTTCCGGACTTAAACGCAAGGTCACTTTAGTGGTAATTGGTAGGATTCTACCTCTTTGAAACCATGGGTTATGTATGATGGTTTTAATTCTTATTTTGATGAGTTATGTTGGAAAAATGATATGTTTCAAATATGAGGTTTTAATGCTATGATTATATTATTACATAGCATGTGTTCACTTACATCTCATGCATGGCATGGGAGGGATGTTTGTAACCGGAGGCCACGCTCCGTCGGGGCGTCCGTAAGGCATCCGTGGGAAGACCTTGATGTGCATTACCCATCAAGAAGTAACCGAAGAACACACTCCATCGGGGCGTCCGTAAGGCAACTGTGGGAATACCTTGACGAAGAGAATTCCATCAAGAGAATACATGTGTTTGTGATGGGTGGGACTCATTGCATAAGACACCATGGCATGGCATTGTTTTACATAGTTTATTATTATGTTATCTATATGATTTTGTACTAACCATGAGTTAACCCTATTTGGAATACCTACTGGGCGCGTTGTCTAATGCCCTACTTCTACCCTAGTGGATGACACAGGAATTGAAGGGAATGATGAACGTGATCGGAGCCAAGCGTAGGAGCTTGGATGTGTTTGATTTAATTTTGTTTAAGTTACTCATGGACTATGTAATTTGAGTAGCTAGCATTAGGGCATGTAATAGGTTAGATATTTTGCTATGGTTTGAATGGTTTATTTTGGATATTTAAGTTAAGATAATTATGGTTAAGACATGGACTACTTTGCTATCTAAAATGGAATAGAATTAAGTTCTATTATAATTTCACAGTTATGTTTTAATCCACATGTATAACTTATTGCGTGTGAACCGTATTCGTGGACTTAGTCCATGCACACGTATGGTTGGCCAGTTAAGGGTCGGGCTTTAGAAGCTCGGACTTAGTTCGCGTCGTGATGTCCCGCTCTCTTTCACTCTTCTATTTAAAAAAAAAAAAAATAGACTCTGATTTTCGGAATAGTGAAAAGGGTGGGGCGCTACAGTTGGTATCAGAGCGAAACGGGAAGGTTAAATCTTTCGAAGTAACATTAAGACGGTTTCATGTCTCACTGACAGATAAGAATCCCAACTGACCGACTCTTCGAAGTCCGCTGCACGGGGGCCGGATTAATTTACTTCTTTAGACTCAGACTGAAACATTCAATCTGAGAACAACAAGGGATGATAATAAAGGAAGTACAGTCACAATAATTGGATTTATCAAACATAGCAAAATATGATATATTTCCCCGATATCCCCAAATTGAGAAAACGAATACTTAATATTTAGGAAGTGTCCCCAAAAATAAAGAAATTCAAAGAGTGTTTATTTGGAAATTTCCCCAAAATGAGAAAAACACAAACTTTACGATGAAAACTAAGTCAAGATGTTTTTCAATTGCTTAGGAAAAATGCCTCCGAGAAGAAGAAGAACCCGACAACACCCAAGTGGGGATGAAGAGGAGGTGCACCAACCTCATCAGGACGAGGTACAAAATAGAGTGAACATACCTGTGGTTCCTCCCAAACTACAAAACTTGGTCCAAGCAGTGGTCACTTCTGTTCTGCAACAGCACATGAACGGAAATGCAAACACCAGTGACGCCAATGACCAGAGCATGGTCAGGGATTTCCAGCAACAGCGTCCCCCTTACTTCAAAGGGAAAGAAGGGGTTGTCGGAGCAGAAAATTGGTTGAAGAAAATTACTCAGATCCTGACCCTGCTAAAGATCTCGAGTCATGAAGACAAGATTTTACTAGCTACATCACAACTGATTGATGATGCCGGTAAATGGTGGGAGGTGGTAGAGAAGCAGCGAGCACTCCTTCCGGAAAGAAAAAGGACTGCAATGACTTGGGAGCAGTTCTCAGCTACATTTTTGGACCATTACTTCCCCGAGGAGGAGAAGGAGTGCCATACTCAAGCGTTTCTATCTTTGGTACAAGGTACCATGACAGTGGCAAAGTACCACCAGGAGTTCCTCAGTCTGTCCTGTTATGCACTATATATGGTGTATACGGAGTACCGAAGGGCTCGTAAGTTTGAACGGGGCCTACGGCCAAAGTAACCATATTCAAGGCAACTACACTGGCAGAGGTGGTCAGCAGGACCACTATAGTGGAGCAAAAGATGGCTGAGATAGTGCGGTTTGACAACTGCCGAGGTCAGAGTGGGAGAGGTACAGTTCAGCCCAAGAAGAGGTTTCGACCTAACTTGGGAAGACCCTCACATTCTACCGGGTCAACAGGGGACTTTCGCCCCAACCAGCCCTCCCCATCTGCATCAGTCTCTCAGGTTCCCCGAGGGGTGAACAACTGTTTCCATTGTGATCAACCGAGCCATTTCAAAAGGGAACGCCCATAGCTTAGCAGACCCTCGTATTCCAGAGGTTCATTTCACCCACCAACTAGACCAGCTAATTCACGAGGAGGCAGGCCATATAACTAGGCGGGACAGGCGCCTAACCCTACAAGATCTGGACGGTTGTTTACTTTAGCTCCTCCAGCAGCAGTGGATCACTCCGTGATTCAAGGTATGGCAGTGGTTAGTAGTTCCTACGCCTTTGCATTATTTGATTCTGGAGAATCCCACTCCTTCATATCTGCTGCATTCATAACTGCTACTGGCACATTAGTACAAAAACTGTCTATATCACTCACCATTGTATCCTCCGTTGGAGACACGTCATTGGGGCTTATATGCACAACAGTGAACACTTAACTCGCTGGATACAAATTCGAGTTCAACTATCTGGTACTCGATATGACTGAGTACGATATTATCTTTGGCATGGACTGGTTGACTAGTGTTCAAGCCAACATCGATTGCCATCTTCGTAAGGTGAAATTTTGGTCACCCGAGGGGAAGCAATATGTGGTACATGCTGACAAACACAACATCCCTATAAGAAGAAGATTGCATGAAGGGTTGAATCACCTGGTATTAAACAGTATCAGAATAAACAAGGCACCGGTGGCTGAACTTCCAGCGATAGTGAATGTCTACACGGATGTATTCCCAAAAGAACTCCCTAGTTTGCCACCCATGAGGGAGATTAATTTTGAGATCAAGCTGTACCCTGGCACTGCTACAGTGTCATTATCACATTACCGGATGGCACCAGCTAAGATGTCCGAGCTAAAGAAGCAGATTGATGAACTGCTCAGACTGGGATGCATCCGGAACAACACATCGTCTTGGGGAGCTTCGGTGTTGTTTGTGAAGAAGAAGGACGGTACACTCCGGATGTGTGTGGATTACCGAAAACTGAACCAGCTGACTGTCAGGAACAAGTATCCTCTACCCAGGATCGATGATCTATTTGATCAACTTAGAGGTTCCAGCCATTTCTCTAAGATTGATCTGATGTCTGGCTACCATCAAATCCGGGTGAAGGATGAAGATATAGAGAAGACAGCCTTCAGGACAAGGTATGGACTATATGAGTTTGTAGTCATGCCGTTTGGACTCACCAATGTACCGGCTGTGTTCATGGATTTAATGAACAAGATCTTCCGTCCTTACTTGGACCAATTTGTCGTTGTATTTATTGATGATATCCTGATCTATTCCAAAAGTCAGGAAGAACATGCTGAGCACCTGAGGATAGTTCTGGACAACTTGAGGAAGAACAAGTTATATGCCAAAGCAAGCAAGTGTGAATTTTGGCTATCTGAGGTCAACTTTTTGGGGCATGTCATATCAGCAGAAGGTATAGCCGTGGACCAGGGTAAGGTGGCGGTAGTGAGAGAATGGAAGGCACCGAAAAATGTGACTGAATTCGTAGCTTCTTGGGTTTTCTTGGTTGCTATAGGAATTTTATCATGGACTTCTCCAAGATTGCATCTTCACTTACCCGACTCACTAAAAAAGGAGTCAAGTTTGAGTGGTCAAATGTGTGCAACCAGAGATTTGAGGAGCTGAAGGATAGACTTACAACTGCTCCTATCTTAATTTTACCGGAAAGAGGCAAGGGTTATGAGGTACATTGCGATGCTTCAGGAGAAGGATTGGGGTGTGCTCTAAGTCAAAGTAAGCGTGTGGTGGCTTATGGTTCAAAATAGTTGAAAATACATGAACGCCTCTATCCACACATGATTTGGAACTAGCCGCGGTGGTCTTCGCTCTCAAAAGCTGGAGACATTATCTCTATGGCGAGAAGTTTGAAGTGTTTTCAGATCATAAGAGCTTGAAATACTTATTTGATCAGAAAGAACTCAACCTGAGGCAGCGCAAATGGATGGAATATCTGCAAGACTATGAGTTCGCACTTCAATATCATCCGGGCAAGGTGAACAAAGTGGCGGATGCCCTCAGCCGCATATCACATGCATCAGTGGCCAGTTTGATCAGGATAGAATGGGAAATGCTTAATACAATTCGAGAGTTCAATCTATATATCAGTAACCATGGGAGTATGTACAATCTAATCATACGGTCCAACATGGTCTCCAAAATTGAACAAGAGCAACAGATAGATCCGGAAGTGGAGGAGATATGGCCCAAGATGTCTACTGGTGAAGTCATACCGGAATGGGAGTTACGACCAGGACAAGGTCTTGTATTCTGAGGAAGGACATGTGTCTAAGAGCTGCAGAAAAGAATTGTTGATCGAGGCACACCAGACCAAACTCTCCATTCATCCGGGCAGCACCAAGATGTATCACGACCTAAAGAGACACTATTGGTGGCATGGGCTCAAATGAGATGTGGCAGAATTTGTTGCCCACTGCTTAACTTGTCAGCAGGTTAAGACGGATCATCAGAAACCGCCAGGGTTGCTCAAACCCTTACTAGTGCCAGAGTGGAAATGGGAGCACATCTGCATGGATTTTGTGACAGGGTTGCTAAGGTCCTTAAAGGGCAACGATGCGATATAGGTCGTGGTGGATCGATTGACCAAGTCTGTACACTTTCTTCCCATCAAGATGGCTGATTCATCTAAGACTTTGGGTCGATGGTATATCAAGGATATCATCAGACTACATGGTATTCCCCGGACTATTGTGTCCGACAGAGATGGCCGATTCACCGGCAGAGTGTGGCAGAGCATGCAGTCGGCCATGGGAACAGATCGACTGACTAGCACAGCATTCCATCCATAGACTGATGGACAGTCAAAGAGGACAATACAGACCTTGGAGGATATGCTGAGAGCATCTATGCTAGATTTCAAGGGTGGATGGGAGGATCACTTGCCGCTGGTAGAATTCTCATACAACAACAGTTACCAGGCAAGCCTCCAGATGGCTCCATTCGAGGCTTTATATGGTAGACCATGTAGGTCACCCGTGTGCTAGACAGAGGCCGTTGAGCCTACACTGATTGGACCCGAGTTGGTTGCAGAGACTATAGCGCAGTTACAGTTGATACGACAACACCTACTTCCTGGACAAAGTCATCAAAAGAGCTACGCTGACAAGAGGAGGAGGTTCCTTGAATTTGAGGTGGACGACTTAGTGTTCTTGAAAGTCTGGCCACGAAAGGGACACATGAGATTTGGAAAGAAGGGGACACTGTCGCCTAGATATGTGCGGTCATTTCCAATCCTGAAGAGGGTGGGGGAGGTAGCTTACCAATTGGCACTTCCTCCACAGTTATCATCTTTGCACAATGTATTTCATATATCTATGTTGAGGAAGTACAATCCTGATTCCTCACATATGCTGAATGTACAAGACATAGAGGTGCAAAGCGACGTGACATACGTCGAAAAACCTGTCAGAGTGGTGGAGACAGAACAAAGGGTATTACAAACCGGGTGATTCAGTTTGTCAAGGTGGTATGGGATCGACACGGTAATGAGGAAGCCACATGGGAACTAGAATCGGAAATGAGAACTCTACTTCGCTCGATTTTCTGGACGAAAATTTTAAAAGGAGGATTGTATTATAACACTCCGGATTTTCACGTTATCAATGTATATGAATTTTACCCATTTAATTTGTGAATTCATGGATATGGACCTTAGATGGGTAAGGTGTTGGGTCAGTTGCCCAATTAAGACCCAACGGATGGTGGATATGGTTCAATTGAATTAAATGGGTGAGATTTATTTAATTGGGTCAAAATGCCCAATTGGGACCCAATAGGTCGTGGTTGACTTGGTTGACCACCAAGTGAGTTCAAGCTTAATTAGATTGGGCTGAATTAAGTTGGAAATGGAATCAAGTAATTGAGTTGATTTTAAGTGACTTGAATTAAAGAGGTGAGTTGAGTTAAATGAGTTGGATGGGAAGTTAATGGGACCTTGAACTTAAGTGAGTGGAGCAAGTGGAGAGATGCATCCCACCAAGACCAACTCAAGTCTACACGTTGGAGACATGGGAGTTTGATCTCATGGGATGAAACTCCAAAATGAATCATTAATGGGAGGTGGACGGTTTTGTTGTTGTTACACAATCCAAGTCAAGGCTACACCATTGGGACATGGGAGTTTCATCTCATGGATGAAACCTCCAAAATGGATCATTAATGGGAGGGAACGGTTTTGTTGTTGTTACACAATCCAAGTCAAAGCTACACCGTTGGGACATGGGTGTTTCATCTCATGGATGAAACCCCCAAATGGACCATTAAGGAGGGAGGTAAAGGAGCATGGGAGTTACAAAGGGGTGTCACCAAAGGACACCACTTGGCTAAATTTCATTAAACAAGAAAAGACTAAGGGGTTGCATCTTAGACTCTCTCTCTCTCAAGCACTCACCCAAGGCCGATTCCCTCTCAAGACAAGGACTTAGGGTTTTATCTCAAACTTTCTCTTTTTCTCCCTCTCTCAAATCTATACCTCTTGGCCGAACCACCCCAAGGGATTTCATCAAGATCAATCTAGGCCAAAGATCAAGAAGGAGGGAAGAATAGGCTAAGGAAGGAAAGGAGCAAGAAGGAGTGGAAGAAACCGGAGGAGTCGCGGAATCGGTAAGTACTCGATAAGATTTCATAAATAAGAAAAGAAGGTCAATGGCCGAACCCTAATTTTATTATGGCTAAAGACTCAATGATGAACCATAGGGTTCGGCCATGTTGTATGGCCGAACACCATGGAAAGGTATTAAGGAATTTATATAGGTCTAAGTGATTTTTAGGGAAGATGATGAACCTGATGGCCGAACCCCATGCAAAGACAGTGGTTATTTTTAATGGATTTTGAAGGATGGAAATCACAGATGTATGATTATGATTTTAAAAGGTTTTAAAGGGTTTAAATGGATGTATCATTTAGTTTAATGGAAATGATGAACCATAGGGTTCGACCATGTTGTATGGCCGAACCCCATGGAAGAATATTATTGGTTTAGATGGTTTTAAAGGTGGTTAAACCATGGAAAGGGTTAAGGATATTAAAAGGTTTTAAAATTGAAGTATGCTAGTAATTGTTATGGGTTTTGAAGGATGAAAACCATGGAAGTTGATGAATGATCTTAATAGGTTTTTAAAAGGATCAACCATGGAGGGACTTGTTTATGAACTTAAGATGGTAAATTGATTTAATGAAGAACATGGAAACAAAGGACGATGGGTTCGGCCATGTGTATGGCCGAACCCCATGAACCATTTTAAAAGGTTATTCATGGACTTATCATGTTTAGATGAATGATTATGTAAGGTGATGGAAGTAATGACAATGAAGTAAATATAGGCAAAAATGAAAGATCATGGGTTCGGCCATGGTGTATGGGCTAACAATGAGTTAACCCTATTTGGAATACCTACTCGGCGCTTTGTCTAAATCCCTACTTCTATCCTAGTGGATGACACAGGAATTGAAGGGAATGATGAACGTGATCGGAGCTAAGCGTAGGAGCTTGGATGTGTTTAATTTCATTTTGTTTAAGTTACTCATGGACTATGTAATTTGAGTAGCTAGCATTTGGGCATGTAATAACTTAGATATTTTACTATGGTTTGAATGGTTTAGTTTGGATATTTAAGTTAAGATAATTATGGTTAAGACATGGACTACTTTGATATCTAAAATGGAATAGATTAGGTTCTATTATAATTCCGCAGTTATGTTTTAATCCACATGTATAACTTATTGCGTGTGAACTGTATTCGTGGACTTAGTCTATGTACACGTATGGGTGGCCAGTTAAGGGTCGAGCTTTAGAAACTCGGACTTAGCTCGCGTCGTGACGTCCTGTAACGCCCCGCCCTCTCCGAGAATTTCAGAGTCTAATTTTTTTTTTAAAGAATAATAAAACATCAGAAGAGAGAGGGCGGCGTCACGACGCGAGTTAAGTTCAGACTACTCAAGTCTGAACCTTAACTGGCCACCCATGTGTACATGGACTAGACCATGATAATGAGTCAGACATGGAACTAACATCAACATGCGGAATAACCTAGATTAACTGCGGAATAGAAAGACTAGATAGCAAGTAACAATCTCAAACATTAATTAACATAAATCAACCATCTGAAGTTATTAACCTAATCAAACCATAGCAAGTAATGACTTATTACATGTCCAACAAAATATAGTTCGAATGACAGTAATATAAAGTAGTCCAGTCCAACATTCAAGCGCTTAGGCTTGGCTCCCCTCCCGGTCATCGACCTTCTTTTTCCCTTTACTTGTACCTACAATCTCCTCTGAGGATAGAATTAGGGCGTTAGATCAACGCGCCCAGTAGGTTCCCGAACCAGGGCTACCACATGTTAGTATATAAAACATGCATATATATCATACTACATGATCATCAAAAACAGGTAAAACAATGCTATGAAGTATGCACATGCAATGAGCCTCCCCCATCATGTACATTCATAGCCACCATCATGTTACTCCTCCTGGCGTGACTTGCACCACCGAGGACGGACGTAACTCATAACTTGAAACATTGTAGAACCTCATTCATAATCCCATGTCTATGCATGAGATGCCAATGCCTGTATGCCATTTGTTAATGCATAATATATCATTTGAAGCACATATAATAAAACAAGATTCTCATAAGAAAACTGGGGTAAAACTGTGGTTACAAGTAGGTAGGAAACCTACTGAAGAATCACTTCAGCGTCCGTTCTTTCCTAGGCTTTATCTGGTCACCGCTCGCAGTCGTGCACCGTCACAGAGATCCGTCACCTTATTCACATAAATCATGGACCAACTTTAATCCCTTACTTTATTTGATTCCCATTTTTGAGTCTAAGTCCACAAATACCAACTCATGGTTGTGACCCTTTTTTACAAACATTCCATCGCTACCAATACCTTGATTAAACTCTACAACCTTAACCGCAACCTTAACATGGTTCAGTCATGTTTTGGACGACCAAAACAGCAAACATAATTCCATCTTTAATCACATACACATCCATAAAATGACCCATGAAAACAGTCCATGGGGTTCGGCCATACTCCTGGCCGAACCCTTATGGTTCTTTGCTCAATAATGTCCTTTATTTAAATACTAATTGGCTCTACCCCCTTAGCCATGTTAAACTCATAGTTTAGCCATCCTATGGCCAACCCAAAATCAGTAACCTTAAGCACATAAAAATCTCCACCATTTGGTATCGTTTTATCTCTCCAAAACCATACCAACTTATCAAGCATTTTTATGGGGTTCGGCCATCCAATGTGGCCGAACCCTATGCTCATGTTTTGATCTTTCACACCTGCTTTAGGCGTTATTTAAACATGCAATATCAGTATCATATTGCTGCCTTTAAACCTCTTAGAAACCATCTAATTAAATTCATCCAAACAGCCCATAAAAGTCCATGGTTTCCATGTTTCATAACTTGAAAACCAACCACCTTTTACATAGGGTTCGGCCCTCCATGGTGGCCGAACCCAATGGTTATGTTTACTATTTTTAAACATCCAATAATCATGTATAAACAGTATATTAATATCAGGTTTTACCTTCCAAAGAAACCATCCAAAAACCAACACAATTTCATGGGATTCGGCCATCCAAGATGGCCGATCCCCATGGTCCATTTTTCCAATTTTAATCCACTGATTTAGACCTCATAAACTTCAGCCTTTTCCGATATCCAAACCCATGTTTATAATCCTTTCAATAACATGTATTTGATTCTTAAATCAAACCCAAAAATCAGTCCATAAAACCCATGGTTTTCATGTTTCAAAACATGAAAACCAAGCAATCTTTTACATGGGGTTCGGCCCTTCATGGTGGCCGAACCCAATGGTTATCTTTATCATTTCTAAACCTCCATTAATCAAGGTTAAAACCTTGGTATATTCAGCCACAACCATGGCCCAATACACACCCATTTTATTAATCCAAAAGTCCATGAAACACTTACCAAATTCCAAGCTCTTCCTATTGCCATTGCTCCTTGGTTTCCCCCTTTTATTTCTTCTTTTCTCTTGCTGTTTTGTGCTTGATCTACTGGTGCAAACACCTCTGCTATTCCAGCTAGGAAAAACGAATTTGAGAGAGGGAGAGAGAGATGGAAATTCTTGGCTTACCAATGGTGAAAAATGGCCAACCTTGGTGTTTGTTTCCTTTAGTAATTCAGCCCCCAAGACCCCTCCATTCCCTCATCAATTCCTATGAAAAATGATGGGTCTTGGGTGCTATTCCAAGTACCCCTTGGTACCTGCCTATGCAGCCTTTCCACTCCCCAAGCAACACCTCCCATTTCCATGTCTTTCACTTAAAACTTAACATGAAAAACACCCCAACAAGTCCCCAACGTGTGGGACTTGTTTTGGTGGTTATGACTGAGCCAAACTCCTCCTATTCCCTCTGAACTCACTGATTTACAGTCCCATTGACTTCCGCTTTGACTCACCCAACTCACGTGTCCAACTCACATGTCCAACTCATCTCATTAATTGACAATCATTTAATGCATTTGAATCAACTCATTTTTAATTCAAATTAAATAAAACCAGTTCCACTTAACCTGATTTAACTCACCATTGAACTCATTTGTGGGCCCACACGGTCGGCTGTGGTGAACAAAGTCAACCCGACCCGTTGGGTCCCATTTTAGCTCCTTGACCCGTTTGACTCCATGACCCAATTATGGGTATTTTGGTCATTTGTAATTGGTTTTCACATGTGCATCAGGCCTACCCATTTTTACTCCACTTGATTTCCAATCAAATCAGCTTAACCCCATTTAATTTGAGCTTACACAATGGTCAAATCATCCATTTTGACTTATTGGGTCCATTTGGGCCCTTTGACCCATTTAGCCATTTTCGACCCAATTGATGTTCATTACCCATCCAATCAAACCTGACATTTATAATGTACTCATATCATCTTAATTTGAGCAATGGACCCCACCATTTCCTTACTTAACATCACAAAATAATTAATTTAACACATCAGGGGCATTTTCGTAATTTATCCACTTCATTGAGAAATTACCCATCCAATCAAACTTGACAATCATAATGTGCTCATATGATCTTAATTTGAGCAATGGGCCCCACCATTTCCTTACTTAACATCACAAAATAATTAATTTAACACATCAGGGGTATTTTTGTAATTATCCACTTCATTGAGAAATTACCCATCCAATCAAACTTGACATTCATAATGTGCTCATATGATCTTAATTTGAGAAATGGGCCCCACTATTTCCTTATTTACAATCACATTTATTGAATTCACCAATCCAGGGGCATTTTCGTAATTATTCCAACCATTGAGAATTCTTTGACCCAATTAACCATTTTGACCTAATTTGATGTACATTACCCATCCATTATAATTTGACCATTATAATATGTTCATAGGATCTTAATTTGAACAATGGGCCCCACTATTTTCTCATTTAACATCATAATCATTAAATTTACCAATCTAGGGGCATTTTTGTAATTATCCACATCATTGAGAAATCGGGGTGTTACACGTCCCGCTCTCTTTCACTCTTCTATTTAAAAACAAAAAAAATAGACTCTGATTTTCGGCATAGTAAAAAGGGCGGGGTGTTACATAAACATGATCAATTTACGTGAGCTCTGGATTATAGGCTTTAGTTTTATTATTAAATCTTGGATAATGATGCTATCTTGATTGAAGTCAATTCCAACGTATCATATGTACTTCATTTTAATCATTTATTCATTTTTGTATTCTTTATTCTTTAAAAATTCTTTGATTCTTTGTATTCTTTTATTCATCTCCAAATTTCAAGATTTGGAAAATAAACTAAGATTGTGATTAATAATTTATTTTTCTTAAAATCCAAGTCAGATCTAAAGTATCCTTATGTTTTCTAGCTAAAACAACCAACACTAGTTTCAAAGTTAGATTTTACTTTAATTAATTAATCAGTAATTGTGAATATTTTATGGATATATTTTTCGTAATTCCATTGGGCTCGACCTCACATTTACATTACTATACTATGAATGGTTCGTGAACTTGCGAGTAAATTTAAGACACAACACCTCTGTATGGTGAAACGGAAAACCAATGTTCCCAAGAAGGCATTTCTAGTTGAAAATGCATGTTCACTCATCCAACAGGGGTTTCCAATAAAATACAAGGATCCTGGGTGCCCAACCATTGCTTGCACCATTAGAACATTGAAATTGATAGGGCATTCTAGATCTTGGAGCCAGTGTTAGTCTGCTACCATACTCAGTCTATGAGCAGTTAGGGTTGGGTGAGTTTAAACCCACTACTATCACACTACAGTTAGCCAATCGCTCTGTGAAAATTCCAAGAGGTGTGATAGAAGAAGTTCTGGTGAAAGTCGACAAATTTTACTTTTCGGTCGATTTTATAGTGCTAGATACCCAACCTGTTTAGAACGAAAGTGGGCACATTCTGGTTGTTCTTGGACGACCATTCTTGGCCACCGCCAAATCTGTTATCAACTGCCAAGATGGTATGCTTAGGTTGTCGTTCGGAGATCTGACAACATAACTTAATGTGTTCAACCTGTGTAAACAACCTCCCTCTAAAGATGACCTGTATGATGTTAATATGATTCAGAGTTCTGTTGAAGAATTATTTCTTCACTTTATTTGCAACGATCCATTCGAGAAATCTCTGTCCACCTTTGGCACAGACTTCAATGAAAATGGTGAGCAAGAGGTGCAAGCTTTACTGAATGGAGTTCCATATGTTGATGTTAGAGCATGAAAATTTGTACCTCTCCCTATGAGTCAATCTGTACCAGTCCCCTCTTTCGAGAAGCCGCAAAAAATAGAGCTCCAACCACTTCGTGAGACTCTTAAATATTCTTAGGATCATCAAAAACTTTACCTGTCATCATAGCTTCCGATTTAACTTCTGGGCAGGAGTCTAAACTCCTTGCTGTTTTAAAAGAACATAGAGAAGTTATTGGATGGTTTGTCGAGTCTAAACATCTTACATTTTTACCCTTTAATTATGATTAAGTTAGCCTTGATTTTGTATATAAAAGATACGTTTAATGATTTTTTCTAGTTTTGTAAATAAAAAGAAGGAAAAACAGGATTCATGCATAAAACAGTAGATAACTCTAGGAAAGAGAGCTTAAAATGGAAATTTTAGAATTTCATAATTAAATCATGCCACTTTAGGGGTTTTAATGTAAATTGGATAATCTGGATCCATTTATGAGAGTCTAGATTTATTCAATATTTAGAACTTTAATGGTATTGATTAATTATTTAATTTTAAGATCAAAGTCTGCAATTAAGAGGCCAATAGTTGAAATCAAGATCCAAGAGCTAGAGATCCATTGCAATTTGGCCAAGCTATGCTCCAAATGCCAGACTATGACACCCTGATTTTTCAAAGATATTATTATTTAAAAAAAATGCCATTGGAATGGTAAATTAGAAGGTTATGATCGTAGATGAGAAAATTGTGGGGCCCATGGTTCAATTAAGACCCAATGTACATATTATAAGGATCAAATTAAATTAAATGGGTAATGTACATCTAATTGGGTCAAGATGGTTATTTGGGTCAAAGGACCCAATTGGGACCCAATGGGTCGTGATAGACTTGTTTGACCATTGGGTAAGCTCAAGTTTAATTGGGTTAGGCTGAATTGATTGGGAATTAAATGGAGGATAAATGGGTAGGCTAGATGCAAATATGTAAACCACATTTAAATGGGTAAACCACCCATAAATAGGTCATGGCGCCAAATTGGATCAATAAGCTAAATTGGGACCCAATGGGTCGAGCTGACCGTGTTGACCATGATTGACTGTATGGACCATCAAGTGAGCTCAAAGGGTGAGTCAAATCATGTTGAGTTGGGGCTGAATTGAGTTGGACATGAATCAAATAACGGAGTTAACTCAAGTGCATTAAATGAGTGGTATTAAATGGGGTGAGTTGAGCTAATGAGTTGGGTGAGTTAAATTGGAACACATGGAGACCTTTTTTAATTCAAATGAGTCAAGTGGGGAGGTGAGGAGTTGCCTTGATCTCAAAGACCTCAAAACAAGCTCCCACACGTTGGTTACATGGGAAGTTTCTTCCATGCATGTAACCCCCACATGGGGCGTTAATTGGAATCAAAGGGAGATGGACGGTCTCAAGAGACACACACAAGGGTTGCAGCCGATTGGACAAGGGAGATGAAGAGGCATGGGTGTTTCATCACAAGGATGAAACCCCCAAGCAAACCATAAAGGAGGAGATGAAAAGACATGGGGGTTACCAAGGGGTGTCACCAAAGGACACCACCTTTGAGTAACTCTCATTAACCAAGGAAGTTAGAGTTTTACATCACTCTCTCCCTCTCCTTTCCTTGGCCGTCCCTACCTCACAAAGACAAAGAAATACTTGGAGTTTTCTCATCTTACTCTCTCCCTCCCTCACACAAAACCGATCATTCATGAAGACCAAAGGAGCAAGAAGGAAGGAAGGAAGAATCAAAGGCAAGAAGAGAAGCTAAAAAGATTGGTAAGTACTCCATGGAATTTTGTTAAATAAATTGGTTAAAGAGAGCATGATCCGGCCATTGTATGGCTGAATCTATCAAAGGTTAAACCATGGAAAATAATGCTTAAAAAGGGTAGAAATATGGATCATAGGGTTCGGCCACTTTGGATGGCCGAACCCCATGAAATGACTTGGTTGTTTGTATGGTTTTGAGGGATAAAAACCATACAATAATTTAAGGTATTAAGGTGTTTAACATGGAGATATGATGGACATTTTGGGTCGGCCATTGAGTGGCTGAACCATATTGATTTTATGGCTAAGTTGTTATACACAAACCATGCATAAATATTGGAGGGTTTGCATCAAGAAAACCGTAGGGTTCGGCTAAGTGTATGGCCAAACCCCATGGACCATTTTATGGGTTATATGGAGTATTAATATGATTAGAAATTATTGTTGGTTTTATAATGTTTTAAAGGGCCTAAATTATGGATATATGGGTAAAGCATGGTTCGGCCATTGCATGGCCGAACCCTAATCTCTATGATGAATAAAAGAACCAAAGGTGAACTATAGGGTTCGGCCATGGGTATGGCCGAACCCCATAGAAAGAGGCGTTGGTCATGTTTGGGGTTTTGAAGGATAAAAATCATGGAACATTATGAATGTCTTAAATAGATTTTTAGTATGTATAACTATGATGTTAGAGTATGTTATTGATCATGAAAGTGCATGAATGGCAAAAGTGTAAATAGATGGAAATAAGGAACCATAGGGTTCGGCTATATATATGGTCGAACCCCATGGAGAGATTTTGATGGATTTAAGTATTTTTGGAACCATGAAGATGATGGAGGATTAAGGGTTAAGTAATTAGATGGATTGGAATGACATTTGGATTAAATTAAAGGACTAACTTAAAGATGGTGAGGTTCGGCCATGTTGTATGGCCGAACCCCACTAAGGAGGATTGGTTGTGGATATTGATTATTAAGCAAAAATTAAACAAGGGTTAGTTAGTGGCAAAACCGTAAATACAAGTTATAATGGAATGAAAGATTAAAAGGACTTGAAAGAGGGGTCAAGCCAAAGTGGTATGGTTCGGCCATGTTGTATGGCCGAACCCTACCAAGGTATGTTTGAAGTGTGAAGTGTTTTAGTGTTGATCAAATGAAAAGGAAGATCAAATCCAAAGTAGGTGAGGTTCGGCCATGGGTATGGCCGAACCCCAAAAGGTGGTTTTTGGGACTTATATTTAATTAGAAATCAAAAAGATATGTTATTGACTTGCTATTGTTTAAATAAGGTAACGGGACTTGAACGGTGCGCAATCGTGAACAAGTGGCAGTTTGAGAAGAAAGGAGATTTTAAGTGAACTTTCTGTAGGTTTCCTACCTCCTTGTAACCACATATTATATTGATGTTTTATCTTGATTTATGTGAGATATTTGTTAAAGTATTATGTTTCAAATGAGATTTGAATGTTAAGATTTATTTACAAATGGCATGTACTCATTGACATTTCATGCATGGCATGGGGTGATGAATATGAAATCTGGAGCCCACACTCCGTCGGAATGTCCGTGATGCAACTGTGGGGCCTCCTTAGGTGATGAGAGTCCCACCAGGAGTAATACATTGATGATGAGAGTCCCATCAAGAGGAAATGAAAGAACACTGGGGATTACCTTGACGATGAAAGTCCCGTCAAGTGATGGCTATGTATATTTGTGATGGGTGGGACTCATTACATTTCCATACATACATAGCATTGTTTTGTAAGTATTTGATGATCATGTATTATATGTTATATGCATGTTTTTATACTAACCTTGTGGTAACCCTAATCGGAAGACCTACTGGGCGCATTGATCTAACGCCCTATTTCTATCCTTAGGATGACGCAGGAAAAGGAAAGGGAAAGATTGAGGATCGCGAAGGAAGCCAAGCATAGGAGCTTGGGGGTTGGAATGGATTCTTATATATTGTTATTTGGATAATTTTCATGGATATGTAATAACTAGATACTGCTATGGTTTGATTTGGATTTGCTATGGTTTGGTTTGTTTGAGTTGGATATTTGATTTAAGTTATTTTGGTTAGGACTTGTACTTTGCTATCTCTTTTGGAATAGGATTGTTATCCTATTGTTATTCTGTATTTAAGTTTTGTTCCGCAAGTTAGTTTGAGTACGTATGACCTATTTTAGTGGACTTGGTCCATGCACACATATGGTTGGCCAAGTTAAGGGTCAGACTTTGGAAGTCCGGACTTAGCTCGCATCGTGACGTTCCCCGCTCTCTTCCATTTTACTTATAAAAAAAAAAATAGACTCTAATTTTCGGAATGGTGGAAAAGGGCGGGGCGTTACACAGACACTGGGCCTGGCCAAACACTTTAGGCGCATTTCCCATTTCCCAATGTGGGCCAGGCCAAAGTGAATTCAAACCCAGTAAGTTTAAGTCTAAGTCTCCAATTTAAGTCCAAGTCCAATTTAAAGATCCAATGCTCCAGGTTCAAATCCAAGTTTACCAACCATAATCCCAAATCCATTTTAGGTCCAAACCTAAAAGCCCATGTCCATGAGCCATCTTATCCAACCAATCTTAACCATCCAATTTCCAACCTCCCATCCACACCATCCATTAACCCAATCCACCAATCCAAACTATTCACTTCATGCACCTCATTTATCCTATGCATTTCATGTCATCAAACCCTAGATCCCCTTAGTCAATCCAACCCGTTCATGCATCATGATTAGATTTAGGACATTCAAACCATTCATCATATAGATTAACCTTAGGATTAGGATCATCCATGCACCATTTGTCCATTCATCCACTTAGATCAGCCACCATTCATCATAGCCATTAGATCTTAGGACATTTCATCACAACCATCCACATCATTAGGAAAACCCTAGAGCCTCCACATTCATCCATCACATACATAATTTGCACTAGATCTATGCCATTCATCATATCATTTATTCATCTCCACTTTTGAATCCAAACCCTCCATCAAACACATTACCATTTTTATAATTTGTTTTTTCCAATTAAACCTACAACCATTAGATTTAACTCAAACCAATATTAGCCATCCATTCACCAAATCCTAAGTTAGAACAACTTGAAGCTCAAGCTAGCCTCCATGCGCCCATGCCTTGTCACCACTCTATCCATCCAACACACAGTCCACACGATTTTAGTACCTAAAATCTCTCCATGCACTTAGACAAAAATCCATCTAGATACACTCCTAGGATCCTTACACACCTCATCACCCCTATCCACCATAGCCATACACGATTTTTGCATATCTCCTTCCTATCTCATTCAAATTCCATACTCAACCCTCCACCTCATCATCTCATCCATTCATTCATCCATCCATTTAATCTCATCCATTAATCCATCATTGCACAACCCAAAAACCCTAAACCAATTAGCCAAATTCGAAAGTCACACAGCAAATTCCAATCCCAATTTTCTCTCCTTGCTTACTTGCACTAAACACCAAGCCAACCCATAACACCAAATTCATGTACACCCTATAGAGAAGCCCTAGTTTTCTCGCTTTTAATCCAAGCCACCCATGTTAAGTTAGATCTAATCCCAACCTTTCAACCATTAACTTAAACCTAGATTTAATCTTAGCCATCTATTCAATCTCAAGTCCTATAAATAGCCTAGTAACCCACCCCAAACTCGAATTTGACCTGGAATTCAAGAGGACTAAAGGCTGGAGCAAAAGACAAGAAGACAGGAGCACCATTCGAATTTAGAAGTGAGAGTTGTAGATTTTTTGTACTTAATTTATAAAAGCCTTGTACTTTAATTCTTCCATTTAATAAAGTGAAGCATTCATTTAGAACCCTGAAAGATCCAATTTCTAAAATACTTTATGATTACTTTATTTTTAATTTCAAGAACACAGCTTTTATTTATTTGATTGAATATGAGCGAATGCAATAGTTAGGATCTTGATTGTAAAACTTGAATCATGATTATTAAGGTTTTGATTAATTAAATTAAGAAGTTGTGAATCTTGTTTTATTAATAAATATGAATTGTATTTTAGATCTTTACGTGAATTTCAGATCTAGGCCTTTACTTTATTTACGCATCTTGGGTGATGAATGGTCTATTCCAAACAACCACCTTTTACGTTACTACGTTTTTATTTCTGTCATTTATTTTTCTTGCCGATTTACTCATGTTTATTTTATTTCACTTGAATGTTTTGTTTTAGTTTTTCTTTTTAAATCTTTAATTCTTTTAAAGTGTATTTATTTTATGTATTTAAAACCTCCCTAACAACTTGATTAACTAGTTAGGATTAAGTTTAATTAGATCTAGATTTTGTGAATTATGATGTGTGGTGAGATTGTTTATAAACTCTTAATTAAAATAATATTTTAATCACTTTTAATCAACGCTCTAAAATTGTAGATCTATTTATTTAATTGAAGATTTGACTAGTTGGAAATATACATTTAAAGATTAAAATTGATTTTCTATCCTAGATTTAATTATGAATCTTGGTTTTCTAAGAAACATAAAAGTCAAGGCATGTGTATTTTGAATTTCATATATTTTGAATGTTTCCTTTGGGTTCGTCCTCGCACTCAATCGCTGTACTATGAATAGGTTCGTGCGCTTGCGAGATTTACAAATTTAAAACACATCAACATGGTCCATTGTCGATCTTAAAGGGGTCAGCCCCTTTGTGGTCATGCACAAAATTCACTTCGAGGAAAACTCCAAGACGTCTAGAGAACCACAGAGACGTCTGAACCCGGCGATGCAGAAAGTGGTAAGAACCGAAATTTTAAAACTTCTTGAGGCGGGTATCATCTACCCGATCTCTGACAGGGCATGATTAGTCCGTACAGGTTGTCCCAAAGAAGTTTGGTGTGACGGTAGTCAAGAATGAGGATAATGAGCTAGTTCCTACCTGTGTCCAAACGGGCTGGAGAGTTTGTATTGATTACCGAAAGCTGAACATTGCCACTCGAAAGGAATAGTTCCCCCTACCGTTCATTGATCAAATGCTTGAGCGCTTAGCCGGTCATTCATTCTATTGTTTTCTTGATGGTTATTCCGGCTATAACCAAATTTGTTTTGCTCCCAAGGTTCAGTAGAAGACCACCTTCACCAGTCTGTTTGGTACGTTCGCCTACCGTCGCATGCCTTTTGGGCTGTGCAATGTACCTACTACCTTTCAGTGGTGTATGATCAACATATTCTCAAACATGGTAGAGCAATTTTTGGGAGTTTTATGGATGATTTCCCAGTCATTGGTCCTTCGTTTGACTGATGCCTACATCACCTAACCCTTGTGTAAGTCCGATGTAAATAAAATAATCTGGTACTCAATTGGGAAAAATGTCACTTCATGCTTAAACAGGGCATAGTCTTAGGTCCACGTTATATCAGGAAAAAAGAATAGAAGTTCATAAAGCTAAGGTCGATTTGATCTCTCGTCTTCCACGACCCCAAACTGTTAAAGAGATCAGGTCATTCCTAGGACATGCTGATTTCTACAGGAGATTTATCAAAGATTTCAGTAAAATAAATAGACCTCTCTGTAGACTCCTAACTAAGGATGCTTGTAACGCCCGCCCTTTTTCACTTGCCGAAATCAGAGTCTATTTTTTTTTAAAGTAAAGAGTGAAAGAGAGCGGGAATGTCAAGACGCGTGCTAAGTCCGAGCTTCCAAAGCCCCACCCTTAACTGGCCAACCATACGTGTGCGTGGACAAGTCCACTAAAACATTTCACACCCGATACTACGACTTGCGGAATACTCATTGCGGAAATAATATCGGATTACAACATTTACTTAGCAAGGAAGGCAATCAATATAAATTAACTTAATCTAGATTAATCATCAAATAGTCTAAGCTATTACATTCCCAAATACTAGCAACTCAAATTACATTGTCCATGAATAAACTTAAATAAAGTGAAATTAAATTATCCAAGCTCCTAAGCTTGGTTCCGATCGCGTCCTTCATTTCGTCCATTTCCTGTGTCATCATCTAAGGTAGAAGTAGGGTGTTAGGGTCAAACACATGGTTTAGTATAAAAATCCAGATATAATACATCATGCCGTACTTGTAAAACATCGTATCCAAAACAGTGCATGATAATTGAGATCCAATCATACAGATAAAAACCAGAAACAATGCATGATAATAGAGATCATAATCATGTGATTCAATGCCATACCATGGGTGTCATATGCCATGAGTCCCACCCATCACCCATATCACAATCACATTGTATCCTCATGATGGAAACTCCTCATCAAGGTATCCTCACTAATGCCTTACGGACGCCCCGACGGAGCGTGGATCTCCGGTTACAAATCAATCATACATCCCTCTTGATGGATAATGCACATCAAGGTACCCTCACGAATGCCTTACGGATGCCTCGACGGAGCGTGGGTCTCCGGTTACATTCCATCCCTCCCATGCCATGCATGAGATGCAAATGCGAACATGCTATGTAATAATAAATATCATTGCATTTAAGACTCCATAATTGAAACATATTGTTTGATACCAAAATAACTCATCAAACATGAATTAAAATCATCATATATACATATCACATCGTTTTCAATAAGGTAGGAATCCTACCAATGACCAACTAATGTGTCCTTACGTTTTTGTCGGAAAATCGCTTACCGATCGTGTCAAGCCGATCGTACACCGCTTGTGAGATCCCGTTATCTTATTATAAATCAATAAATCAATCCCATGTTCTATTTGATTTCCAATCATGTTCAAGTCCATAAACATGCCTTAGTGGGGTTCGGCCATACAACATGGCCGAACCTCACTCACTTGGTTTTGGATCCCTCTTTTGATTTATTAACCAATCACACATAAGTTAATCATTTAAAAACCCTAAGTTCACCAAACATTCCCCATGGGGTTCGGCCCATGGCCGAACCTATGGTCCATCATTTTAACCATATTTCCATCTTAGCCATTGTTCCTTCCATAGCTAATCACTTAGCTTATTTACACATGACTTAAGTCCCAAAAATGATCCATACATGATTCATTAATCATAACATAAGACCATAATAGATCCTTCCATTCCTTGGCTTGATCCTTCATTCATTTACACATGCACAGATCCATAAATGACCCATTACAATGGTTCATGGGGTTCGGCCATACACCATGGCCAAACCCATGATGTCTCATTTCCCATCTTCTCCTTTAAATCATTTACAATCTTAGGTCCATAAACAAAGTCTCTCCATGGGGGCTTTAATCATACACTTAGATTCATCATTTAAGACCCAAAGATCCATAATTAATCCATTAATATTTCTCCATGGGGTTCGGCCATGTTTGGTCCTTGGTTCTTCCTCATTTCCTCATTTCAAGTTTATCATTTACAACATTCAAATCTTATTTAAAATCACTAACATATTTGCATGAATTCATCATGTACCACTCATTAACATTTACGAACATCCTTCCATGGTCTAACCACCTTTAAAAAACCATTAACATTTCTCCATGGGGTTTGGCCATACAACATGGCTGAACCCTTGGTCCATGGTTCTTTACCATTTACAACATTTTAGATCATGCTTTGCAACATTTAAGACTTACTTAGAATCACCAATAATCACCAACATACATCCATTTAAACCTTTTAAAATCCTTAATACGCTTCCATGGGGTTGGCCGAACCCTATGGTTCATTATTATCTCTTACAAATCATATAGCCATGTTTATATCATTTGATGGGGTTCGGCCATACATTATGGCCGAACCTCATCCAACCCTTCCTTTGTTCAATCCATCCCATTCCTTGAATGGATTTTAAATCCATGGCCCATAATATTTTTGGCCAACTTCCCAATCCAAGTGAATTGTTCCCTTAACCTCTTTCCAATTAATAAAATCTTCTCAAGTACTTACCGATTTCCGTGACTCCTCCGGTTTCTTTCACTCCTTCTTGCCCCTCCGATCTTCTCCTTCCTTAGCCTCTTCTTCTTTCCTCCTTGATCTTCGGTCAAAGTGTGAGCTTGAGAGGGAGAGGGTCTAAGATGAAACCCCAAGGAGATGGTTCGGCCTTGGTGAATGTTTGAGAGGGAGAGGAGGAGAGAATATAAAACCCCTTAGTTTTTTCTTGTTCAATGAGGGTCGGCCTTGAGTGGTGTCTTTTGGTTGATGCCCTTTTTTAACTACTATAACTCTCCACCTCCCTCATTAATATTTACTTTGGGGGTTTCATGCCATGAGATGAAACTTCAATTGTGTGTCCCTTGGGTTTCCATCATGAGATGGAGACCCTCCATCTCCCCAACATCTGTTTCTTGAATATACTTTGTGTAACAACAAAACCCTTCACCTCCTCATTAATATTTCCTTTGGAGTTTCATCCCATGAGATGAAACTCCCACCTCCCCAACGTGTGTACATGATGGTGTCCCTTGAGATGAAACTCTCCATCTTCTTATTCAACTCATCTCTTTAACTCAACTCATATCTTTAATTCAACTCTATTTAACTCACTTAAAATCAACTCAATTCCTTGATTCCATTTTGAACTTACTCAATTGAACTTAATCTAATTCAATTCAGCCACACCTTAATTAAATTTGAACCCATTTGGTGGTCGACCAAGTCAACCATGACACATGGCACTTGGGGTCCCACTTAGCCATGTCACATACATGCCACCTCACTTGATGAGGTGGATTTCATCCCTTGTATCTTAATTGGTTATTAGACCCAATTATCAAACCTTACCCATTTACTTCTAATTAGCTCATCTATGACCCATTGGGTCCCAATTGGCCATTTGACCCAATTGACCACCTTAACCCAATTAAATAAATCTTACCCATTTATTTCAATTGAACCTTATCAATAATCCGTTGGATCTTAATTGGTCAATTGACCTAACTCCTTACCCATCTAAGGTCCATCTCCATTAATTCACAAATTAAATGGACAATTTCCATATATATTCATGAATTGAAAATCCGGGGTGTTACAATACTAACACCTTTTAGAATTTTCGTCCCGAAAAATTTCAACAGGGCTTGGGTTCTACTTATTTCCATTCCAATCATCTCGGATAGAACATTCTTATCTTCTATCCATATTCTCAAGTTCGTTCCTTCATCGTCATGTCGCTTCCCTGCAAACCATCCTATTATCCGTATGGCTTTCAAAACCAGATGGGGAAGCACAACCATCATATCAGCGGTGTTCGTTGTTTCCTTCCATCTCCGTATAGTCACTTCCTATACCAACAATGTCTAGTATTTACCTCTTCATTACGCTTTTTCTCTAATATGGATATTGTACTCCCTTCAGGATAATACACCGAACACAAGTCCATGCATTTATGCTATCACTGTTTTCTATCATACCTTTATGTTTACTACGGTCTCTCATCAATTGATGTATTTCAAGGATTTCTTTACACATTCATATCACGTTCACCCACATTTGGGGTCTTATTCCCACAAGCCACATGTTATACTTTCTAAATTTGATTACCCAATGCCATTCATACCATCCGTTATACACAGATATACACTGCAACCATCACAGGACCTATGCACTACAACACAACATCTGGAATTTAAATTTCCAATGCATTTGCTAACAGGCATTTTGGTAATCCATTACATCTTTCACAAGTGGCCATAATATTATACAACTTGTCGTGGTCCACACCACTTAATTACATCAAAATCACTCATATCAACCTATGAGTTTCATTCTTGCAGAATTTACTTTATCTCATGTTATCTCTTTTTCTCGTGAGCCCATTTGCGATCTCATGTAGATTAATGTAGTCTGTTTCACTTTACCTGCTACCAAGATATTTTCCATACGTACTCTCTCAATACGTTCATTTGTCTACTCTCTGTGTGAGGTTTGTGATGACCTTGCCCTCATTGAAAATTTGTTAGTGAGGTAGCCAGCTAATGCGAGCCTATGCTCAAGGCGTTCGCTGATTCCATTTTAACTAGGTTTCTATTTGATTTCCAATCATGTTTAAGTCCATAAACATGCCTTAGTGGGGTTCGGCCATACAACATGGCCGAACCTCACTCACTTGGTTTTGGGTCCCTCTTTTGATTTATTAACCAATCACACATAAGTTAATCATTTAAAAACCCTAAGTTCACCAAACATTCACCATGGGGTTCGGCCATACACCATGGCCGAACCCATGGTCCATCATTTTAACCATATTTCCATCTTAGCCATTGTTCTTTCCATAGCTAATCACTTAGCTTATTTACACATGACTTAAGTCCCAAAAATGATCCATACATGATTCATTAATCATAGCATAAAACCCTAATAGATTCCTCCATTCCTTGGCTTGATCCTTCATTCATTTACACATGCATTACACATGCATAGATCCGTAAATGACCCATTGCAATGGTTCATGGGGTTCGGCCATACACCATGGCCGAAACCCATGATGTCTCATTTCCCATCTTCTCCTTTAAATCATTTACAATCTTAGGTCCATAAACAAAGTCTCTCCATGGGGGGTTTAATCATACACTTAGATTCATCATTTAAGACCCAAAGATCCATAATTAATCCATTAATATTTCTCCATGGGGTTCGGCCATGTTTGGTCCTTGGTTCTTCCTCATTTCCTCATTTCAAGTTTATCATTTACAACATTCAAACCTTATTTAAAATCACTAACATATTTGCATGAATTCATCATGTACCACTCATTAACATTTACGAACATCCTTCCATGGTCTAACCACCTTTAAAAAACCATTAACATTTCTCCATGGTGTTTGGCCATACAACATGGCCGAACCCTTGGTCCATGGTTCTTTACCATTTACAACATTTTAGATCATGCTTTGCAACATTTAAGACCTACTTAGAATCACCAATAATCACCAACATACATCCATTTAAACCTTTTAAAATTCTTAATACGCTTCCATGGGGTTCAGCCATACAACACGGCCGAACCCTATGGTTCATTATTTTCTCTTACAAATCATATAGCCATGTTTATATCATTTTATGGGGTTCGGCCATACATCATGGCCGAACCTCATCCAACCCTTCCTTTGTTCAATCCATCCCATTCCTTGAATGGATTTTAAAGCCATGGCCCATAACATTTTTGCCAACTTCCCAATCCAAAGTGAATTGTTTCCTTAACCTCTTTCCAATTAATAAAATATTCTCAAGTACTTACCGATTTCCGCGACTCCTTCGGTTTCTTTCACTCCTTCTTGCCCCTCCGATCTTTTCCTTCCTTAGTCTCTTCTTCCTTCCTTCTTGATCTTCGGTCAAAGTGTGAGCTTGAGAGGGAGAGGGTCGAAGATGAAACCCCAAGGAGATGGTTCGGCCTTGGTGAATGTTTGAGAGGGAGAGGAGGAGAGAATATAAAACCCCGTAGTTTTTTCTTGTTCAATGAGGGTCGGCCTTGAGTGATGTCTTTTGGTTGATGCCCTTTTTTAACTACTATAACTCTACACCTCCCTCATTAATATTTACTTTGGGGGTTTCATCCCATGAGATGAAACTCCAACCGTGTGCCCCTTGGATTTCCATTATGAGATGGAAACCCTCCATCTCCCCAACGTGTGCTTCTTGAATATACTTTGTGTAACAACAAAACCCTTCACCTCCTCAATAATACTTCCTTTGGAGTTTCATCCCATGAGATGAAACTCCCACCTCCCCAACGTGTGTACATGATGGTGTCCCTTGAGATGAAACTCTCCAGCTTCTTATTCAACTCATCTCTTCAACTCAACTCATATCTTTGATTCAACTCTATTTAACTCACTTAAAATCAACTCAATTCCTTGATTCCATTTTGAAATTACTCAATTGAACTTAATCCAATTCAATTCAGCCACACCTTAATTAAATTTGAACCCATTTGGTGGTCGACCAAGTCAACCATGACACATGGCACTTGGGTTCCCACTTAGTCATGTCACATACATGCCACCTCACTTGATGAGGTGGATCTCATGCCTTGTATCTTAATTGGTTATTAGACCCAATTATCAAACCTTACCCATTTACTTCTAATTAGCTCATCTATGATGGTTTAAATGGAGAGAAAGAATCATAGGGTTCGGCTATAGTGCATGGCCGAACCCCATGCAAATATTTGATTTAATTCTTGGGTTTTAAGATTGAAAACCATGGAGAGATTGGATTTATTTCATTGGGGTTATGTTCTTAAATTTTGGAACATGGAAAGACATGGTGATTTCATGATGAAACCATGGGGATTTATGGTTTAGATTTACAAATTTCAATGATGAAAATCCATGGAAGAAATTGATAATTTTAAAGGGAGATTTGGATAGGGATATGGGTTGGCCATGGCATGGCCGAACCATGATGTTTTTATGGTTAAGTTGTTGGATCTAAAATAATAAAAAAAAAGGGGTCAGGTTCGGCCATGGTGTATGGCCGAACCCCACCAAACATTTTATGGATGATAATCGGTTATTGTTATTGAATCTAAGCTAATGGCCAAGATCATGAACCATAGGGTTCGGCCATGGAGCTTGGCCGAACCCCATGGGTTGAGTTTGGAATGGTAGATGGAAATGATTGCTAAATTTGGAGAACAATCTAATTATGGAAAGGGTTGGTTAATTAAGGAAACAATCTATTTTTGGAAAGTGTTTCCAATTATGGAAAGGGTTGGTTAATTAAGGAATCAATCCATTTATGGAAAGGAGGTTGCTTAATAGGAAAGTTTCTATTCTTGGAATTGGATATTAAAATTAGAAAATATCTGATTAAGACCATGAAGATTTATTATGGAAACTATCCAAGAATGGAAGGTGGAGATTAATCAAATGAATGGATTGGTTATCATGAGTGAGGTTCGGCCATAGGTATGGCCGAACCCCACTAGGGTTTAATTTTGAGAAACCTTTTTAGTTATGGAATATGATATCTAAGTATGGAACCTACAGTTGGAAAGCATATAATTTTGGAAAGGTGGAGTTAATTTGGAAACTATACACCATAGGGTTCGGCCAAGGTGTATGGCCAAACCCCATGGCCCAAATTAAGGGATTAATGACATCTTTAATTCAGGGTTAAGGGCTGATTTATGAATCAGATTATGAACCTATGTTATGAGTGATGTTTTGTGTAGTTTTAAATTAAAAGAAAAGGATACAATGTAGGTTATAGATTGATGGTGAAAGGAATGCCAAAAATGTAATTTCACATCAAAATAGAAAACCATGGATTCGGCCATGATGTATGGCCGAACCCCATGAGGTATATTTATGGATTTAAATTGGTTAAAGATTCATAAAAGGGCTAGTAATTGAAGATTTAAAGGAATGAGGAAACCAATGGCATTTTTGTAAATATGAGAGAATATTGGACATTGGGTTCGGCCATGGTGTATGGCCGAACCCCATGAATTATTTTATGGGATTATCTACTTTGGAAGTATGGATGATTTTTTCGGATCTAAGCAATAAAGAAGTCTATGGTTAGGCTCAATCGCATTACCATAATTATGGACAAAAATGGTAGACCATGGGTTTCGGCCATGGTGTATGGCCGAACCCCATGGGGTTTCTTTTATAGACTTAAAACTTTGTAATTAGGTGAGACTTGGTGTTGATTTATCACTATATTATAAGGTAACGGGATCTCGCAAGTGGTGCGCGATCGGTGATCGAATCTTGGACGGAAACGCAAGGACTCGTTAACGGTCTTTGGTAGGATTCCACCTCTTTGAAACCATGGATTATGTACTTTTTTTTATCTTATGTTTGATGAAAATATGTTTCAAACGATATGCTTTATTATGGATTTTAAATGCTATTTTCATGTTGTAAAAAACATTTATTGATTATATTTCAAAGGTTAATTTTATATGCTTTGTTTATATGAGGAAAGAGCATGTGATTTAAAGTATGAGTTTTAAATGCTATGTTTACGTTAGAAAATAGCATGTGTTTTCATTGGCATCTCATGCATGGCATGGGGTGGAGGATTTATAACCGGAGGGGTCACACTCCGTCGGGGCGTCCGAAGAACCTATGTGCAATACCTTGATGTGATTTCCATCAAGAAGATTCCAGAGGGTCCACACTCCGCCGGGGCGTCTGGAAGACCTATGTGGTGGGTACTTTATGTACATGTGATGGGTGGGACTCATTACATATCTGTCATCATAGCATGGCATGGATTTTACCTGGTTTTCTATATTATGTTATAATATATGTTTTGTACTAACCATGTGTTAGCCGTAACTGGAATACCTACTGGGCGCGTTGTTCTAACACCCTACTTCTACCCTAGTTGATGATACCGGTAATCAGGGGAATGATGAGCGTAAGACGGACCAGGCATAGGAGCTTGGAAAATCTAGTTTATATGTTTTGAATAAAATTACTCATGAACTTGTATTTGAGGATTTGGATTTCGGAATGTAATAACTTAGATGGTTGAATGATTTGGTTTGATGATTATGACGTACTTTGCTATCTGAATGGATTAGAGCGTGGTTCTAATATAATTCCGCATTTTCATGATTATGATTCCGCAGTTGTAGGATTTTATTCTGCAAGTCGGTATTGCTATGTGTGAACCATTTTATTGGACTGAGTCCATATACACATAGGGTTGGCCAGTTAAGGGCGGACTTTGGAAGTTCGGACTTAGCTCGCGTCGTGACGTCCCGCGCTCTATCACTCTACTCTGTTACATATATATATATATATATATATATATATATATATATATATATATATATATATATATATATATATATATATATATATATAGATATACTGAATTACTGGAAAAAACGAGTGAAAAAGGACTGGGGCGTTACAGTTGGTATCAGAGAGAACCCAAAACTTAAATCTCTCGGAGTAAATTAATCAGGTCTTGTGCATTAATTTACTTCGTTAGACTCGGACGGATGATAGCAAAGGAAGTACAGTCAAAATAATCGGATTATCAAACATAGCAACATAGGATGTATTTCCTCGGAAACAAAACAAAATCAAGTGTGCATATTTGGAAATTTTCCCCAATAGGTAGGAAATACAAAATTTTGTTTATAGATACTAAGTCTTGATGTTTTCAATGGCTTAGGGAAAAATGGCTCCAAGGGGAAGCCCAAGGAGAAATACGCGACAAAACCCAAATGGGGGTGACGAGGAGGAACGACACTCTCACTGTGAGGAAGAACACTCTCACCGTGAGGAAGAACACTCTTATCACAAGGAGGAAGAAAGTAGTGTAAACATGCCACTAGTGCCTCCTGAATTACAAAATCTGGTTCAAGCGATCGTTACTTCAGTGCTCCAACAACGTCTTAATGAGAATGGAATCGCCAATGGCAACAATGACAGGAGCATGGTCAGGGACTTCCAGTAACAGCGCCCTCCTTACTTCAAGGGAAGGGAAGGGGTTGTCGGAGCAGAAAATTGGCTGAAAAAGATTTCTCAAATCCTGACTTTGCTGAATATTACGAGTCATGCTCACAAGATCTTACTGGCCACATCACAGCTAATTGACGATGCTGGTAAGTGGTGGGAGGTGATAGAGAAGCAGCGATCACTTATACCGGAAGGAGAAAGGACTGCCATGACTTGGGATCAATTCTCAGCTACCTTCCTGGAACATTATTTTCCTGAGGAAGAGAAGGAACGACAGATATAGGCTTTTTTATCTTTGCTATAGGGTACCATGACGGTGGCAGAATACCACCAAGAGTTTCTCGGTCTATCTGTGTATGCATTCTATATGTTGGATACTTAGCATCGAAGGGCACGGAAGTTTGAGCGGGGCCTTCGGCCTAACATAAGGGCCAGGGTCACTATATTCAAGGCGGCTACATTGGCAAAAGCGGTCAGCAGGGCCACAATAGCAGAGCGGGAATTGGCTTAGTCGACACGGTTTGACAATCGTCGAGCTCAGAGTGAGAGGGGTACATTCCAGCCCAAGAAGAGGTTTCGACCAAACTCTAACAGACCCGCACCATCTAAAGGGTCAACAGGGGGCTTCCGTCCCAACCATCCCTCCCCATCTGCATCAGTCACACAAGCTCCCGGAAGTGGGAACAACTCCTTTCATTGTGATCAGCCTGGTCACTTTAAGAGGGAGTGTCCCAAACTCAACAAACCCTCATACTCCAGAGGTTCATCTCGTCCACCAGTTAGGCCAGCTAATTCACGTGGAGGCAGGACAGCTAATCAGGTGGGGTGGCCACCTACAAGATCTGGACGGGTTTTCACTTTAGCACCTCCAGCAGCAGAGGATCATTCTGTGATACAAGGTATGGCAGTAGTCAGTAGTTCCTACGCTTTTGCATTATTTGATTCGGGAGCATCACACTCATTTATATCTGCTGCATTTGTAACTGCTACTGGTACGTTGGTACAAAAACTGTCCACATCATTCACTATTGTATCCCCCGTCGAAGACACGTCTTTGGGACTTATATGCATGGCAGTGAATACGAAACTTGTTGGACTCAGATTTGAGTTCAATTATTTGGTGATTGATATGTCAGAATATGATATTATTTTTGGCATGGATTAGTTGGCTAGCTTTAAGGCCAACATTGATTGTTATCGTCGCAGGGTGACATTTTGGTCGCCCGAGGAAAAACAACATGTGGTGCGTACTAACAAGCAAAGTAGACTGCATGAAGGATTGAGTCATGTAGTATTGAACATTATCAAAATCAACAAGACACCGGTGGTTGAACTTTCGAAAATAGTAAGGGACTATGCAAACGTCTTTCCAAAGGAACTCCCTGGTTTGCCTCCCATGAGGGAGATCAATTTTGAAATCAAGTTGTATCCTGGCACTGCACCAGTGTCATTACCACATTGCCAGATGGCACCAGCAGTGATGTCCGAGTTAAAGAAGCAGATTGATGAACTGCTCAGATTAAGGTACATTCAGAACAGTACATCGACTTGGGGAGCTCCAGTTTTATTTGTAAAGAAAAAGGATGGTTCACTCCGTATGTGTGTGGACTATTGAAAACTGAACCAGCTGACAGTCAGAAATAAATGCCCTCTACCCAGGATCGATGACTTATTTGATCAACTTAAAGGTTCCAATCATTTTTCTAAGATTGACTTGATGTCCGGATATCACCAAATCCGGGTTAGGGAGGAGGACATAGAGAAGACAGCTTTCAGAACGCGGTATGGGCTATATGAATTTGTAGTCATGCCGTTTGGAGTCACCAATGCACCGGTTGTGTTCATGGATTTAATGAACAGGATCTTCCGTCCTTATTTGGACCAATTTGTTATTGTATTCATCGATGATATTTTGATTTACTCCAAGACTCAGAAAGAGCATACTGAACACCTGGGAATAGTTCTGGACACTTTGAGGAAGAACCAGTTATATGCTAAAGCCAGTAAATGTGAATTTTGGCTATTTGAGGTCAACTTTTTGGGGCATGTTATATCGGAAGAAGGCATAGCTATGGACCCGGCTAAGATAGCGGCAGTAAGAGACTGAAAAGTGCCAAACAATGTAACCGAGATCCGTAGTTTCTTGGGATTGGCGGGTTATTACAGGAAATTTATTATGGACTTCTCTAAAATTGCATCTCCATTGACTCGACTCACTCAGAAAGGAGTCAAATATGTATGGTTGGATTTGTGCAATCAAAGGTTTGAAGAGCTGAAGAAGAGACTTACCACTGCTCCCATTCTAGTTTTGCCGGAAAGAGGCAGAAGTTACGAGGTATATTGTGATGCTTCAGGAGAGGGACTGGGGTGTACACTCAGTCAAAGTAGTCGTGTGGTGGCATACGGATCAAGACAGTTGAAAATACATGAATGTCTCTATCCTACGCACGATCTTGAACTAGCCGCAGTGGTCTTCGCTCTCAAAAGTTGGAGACACTATCTTTATGGAGAGAAATTTGAAGTGTTTTTAGATCATAAGAGCTTGAAATATTTGTTTGATAAAAAAGAGCTCAACTTAAGGCAGCGCAAATGGATGGAATATTTAGCAGATTATGAGTTCGCACTTCGATGTCACCCTGGCAAGGCGAACAAAGTGGCAGATGCTCTCAGTTGTTTATATTATGCATCAGTGGCATGTTTGATCAGGACAAAATGGGAGATGCTTAATACCATTCTAGAATTTAGACTTTATCTCAATAACCATGGTACTATTTACAATATGACCATACGGTCCAACATGGTTACCAAGATTGAACAGGAACAGCAGACAGACCCAGAAGTGGAGGAAATTTGGGCCAAGATGTCCAATGGTGAAGTCATACAGGAATGGGAATTACGACCGGGACAGAGTCTGGCACTCCGAGGAAGGATTTATGTACCACAGAACTGCAGAAAAGAGTTATTGGTTGAGGCACATCAGACCAAACTCTCTATTCATTCGGGCAGTACCAAGACGTATCATGACCTGAAAAGACATTACTGGTGGCAAGGACTCAAAAGAGATGTGGCAGTATTTGTGGCTCATTGCTTAACTTGCCAGCGGGTTAAGACGGAACATCAGAAGCCACCAGGGTTACTCAAACCTTTACAAGTACCGGAATGGAAATGGGAACACATTTCCATGGATTTTGTTACAGGGTTGCCAAAGTCATCAAAAAGCAATGATGCGATATGGGTCGTGATAGACCAACTGACCAAGTCAGCACATTTCATTTCTATTAAGATGACAGATTCATCTGAGACTTTGGGTCGGCGGTATATTAAGGATATCATCAGGTTGCATGGTATACCTCGAACTATTGTGTCTGATAGAGATGGTCGATTCACGGGCAGAGTATGGCAGAGCATGCAGTCAGCCATGGGAACAGATTTATTGATTAGTATGGCTTTTCATCCATAGACTGATGGACAGTCTGAGAGGACAATACAGACACTGGAAGACATGTTGAGAGCATGTATGCTAGATTTCAAGGGTGGATGGGAGGATCACTTGCCGTCGGTAGAATTCTCATACAACAATAGTTACCAGGTAAGCCTCCAGATGGCGCCATTTGAGGCATTATATGTTAGACCATGTAGGTCACCAGTATGCTGGACAGAGGCCGGTGAGCCTGTACTGATTGGACTTGAATTGGTTGCAGAAACTACAGCGCAGATACAGTTGATACGGCAGCATTTGTTGACTGCGCAGAGCCGTCAGAAGAGTTATGCTGACAAGAGAAGGAGGTTCCTTGAATTTGAAGTGGGAGACATGGTGTTCTTGAAAGTCTCGCCACGAAAGGGACACATGAGGTTTGGAAAGAAAGGGAAATTATCACCAAGATATGTGGGACCATTTTCTATTATAAGACGAATGGGGGACGTGGCTTATCAATTGGCACTCCCATCACAGTTGGCATCTTTACACGATGTGTTCCATATATCTATGTTGAGAAAGTATAATCCTGATCCTTCTCATGTATTAAACGTACAAGACATAGAGGTTCAGAGCGACGTGACATACATTGAGAAGCCTGTCCAAGTGGTGGACACAGAACAAAGGGTGTTACGGAACCCAGCGATCCAGTTTGTCAAGGTAGTATGGGATCGACACGGCGTTGAGGAACCTACATGGGAACTCGAGCCAGAAATGAGGAAAGCTCATCCTGAGCTATTTATGTAAATATTCGAAACCCTACTTCACTCGATTTTCTGGACGAAAATTTTAAAAAGAGGATTGTATTGTAACACCTCGGATTTTCAGATTATTATTTTATATGACACTTATTCTTTTAAATGATGGATTTTAGAATTGGACCTTATATGGATAAGGAATTGGGCCATGACCCAATTAAGACCTAATTAAATTGTGACATTAGTTTTATTGAAAATTAAATAGGACAGTGCATAGCCGAATTTTTGATATGAAATCTATAAGATTATGCTCATGAGAGACATGTGGAATTTAATCCACAAATGATATGCTAGAATATTTGAAGAGGGACTTTCTTAATTAAATTGGATTTGCATATCTTAAGAAAATGTTCAAAAAAATCAAATAAAGATTATACTTGGCCGAATTTTAGATAATGATATTCATATTATCCGCATGGGATATTTTAAAAGGGAATGTACATTGTCTTAAAATTAAATTAAAAGATTACCTAGATTATGAATAAGGTTATGCGCATAGTACTTGCTAATTGGAATAAAGGGAAGGTTTTAAATTAAGAAGGAGAAGTCGGCCATGGCTAAGTATAGCAAGGGAGGTCGGCATTCCATCTCTGGCAAGGGGGTACACGGCTAAAGGAGGCGGTTGCCTATCTTAAACACCATCTAAGTATGGACTAAGGAGAGCTTAATAAAAGGAGAAACCCAAGGGGGTGCACGGTTTTTACAACCTCATCTCTTTCTCAATCTCTCAAGGCTCATACACGGCAATACACAAGGAAAAGGGCAGCAACAAGAAGGAGTTCTTGTTTGGAGAAAAGCAAAGGGAAAGGAAAAGAAAATTGGAAGAACAAGAAACCAAAGGGGAAAAGGTTAGTATATTGATTAATAATTTTATGTCTTGAAACAAAAAGAACCATAGGGTTCGGCCATAGTGCATGGCCGAACCCCATGGAGGAAAATTGGAGATGATTTAATGGTTTAAATGGAGAGAAAGAATCATAGGGTTCGGCCATAGTGCATGGCCGAACCCCATGCAAATATTTGATTTAATTCTTGGGTTTTAAGATTGAAAACCATGGAGAGATTGGATTTATTTCATTGGGGTTATGTTCTTAAATTTTGGAACATGGAAAGACATGGTGATTTCATGATGAAACCATGGGGATTTATGGTTTAGATTTACAAATTTCAATGATGAAAATCCATGGAAGAAATTGATAATTTTAAAGGGAGATTTGGATAGGGATATGGTCGGCCATGGCATGGCCGAACCATGATGTTTTTATGGTTAAGTTGTTGGATCTAAAATAATAAAAAAAAAAGGGGTCAGGTTCGGCCATGGTGTATGGCCGAACCCCACCAAACATTTTATGGATGATAATCGGTTAATGTTATGAGTAAATGTTTATTGAATCTAAGCTAATGGCTAAGATCATGATCCATAGGGTTCGGCCATGGAGCTTGGCTGAACCCCATGGGTTGAGTTTGGAATGGTAGATGGAAATGATTGCTAAATTTGGAGAACAATCTAATTATGGAAAGGGTTGGTTAATTAAGGAAACAATCTATTTTTGGAAAGTGTTTCCAATTATGGAAAGGGTTGGTTAATGAAGGAAACAATCCATTTATGGAAAGGAGGTTGCTTATTAGGAAAGTTTCTATTCTTGGAATTGGATATTAAAATTAGAAAATATCTAATTAAGACCATGAAGATTTATTATGGAAACTATCCAAGAATGGAAGGTGGAGATTAATCAAATGAATGGATTGGTAATCATGAGTGACGTTCGGCCATAGGTATAGCCAAACCCCACTAGGGTTTAATTTTGAGAAACCTTTTTAGTTATGGAATATGATATCTAAGTATGGAACCTATAGTTGGAAAGCATATAATTTTGGAAAGGTGGAGTTAATTTGGAAACTATACACCATAGGGTTCGGCCAAGGTGTATGGCCGAACCCCATGGTCCAAATTAAGGGATTAATGGCATATTTAATTCAAGGTTAAGGGCTGATTTATGAATCAGATTATGAACCTATGTTATGAGTGATGTTTTGTGTAGTTTTAAAAATAAAAGAAAAGGATACAATGTAGGTTATAGATTGATGGTGAAAGGAATGGCAAAAACGTAATTTCACATCAAAATAGAAAACCATGGGTTCGGCCATGATGTATGGCCGAACCCCATGAGGTATATTTATGGATTTAAATTGGTTAAAGATTCATAAAAGGGCTAGTAATTGAAGATTTAAAGGAATGAGGAAACCAATGGCATTTTGTAAATATAAGAGAATATTGGACATTGGGTTCGGCCATGGTGTATGGCCGAACCCTATGAATTATTTTATGGGATTATCTACTTTGGAAGTATGGATGATTATTTGGGATCTAAGCAATAAATAAGTCTATGGTTAGGCTCAATCGCATTACCGTAATTATGGAAAAAAATGGTAGACCATGGGTTTCGGCCATGGTGTATGGCCGGACCCCATGGGTTTTGTTTATAGACTTAAAACTTTGTAATTAGGTGAGACTTGGTGTTGATTTATCATTATATTATAAGGTAATGGGATCTCGCAAGTGGTGCGCGATCAGTGATCGAATCTTGGACGGAAACGCAAGGACTCGTTAACGGTCTTTGGTAGGATTCCACCTCTTTGAAACCATGGATTATGTACTTTGTTTTATCTTATGTTTGATGAAAATATGTTTCAAAGGATATGCTTTATTATGGATTTTAAATGCTATGTTCATGTTGTAAAAATCATGTATTGATTATATTTCAAAGGTTAATTTTATATGCTTTGTTTATATGAGGAAAGAGCATGTGATTTAAAGTATGAGTTTTAAATGCTATGTTTATGTTATAAAATAGAATGTGTTTTCATTAGCATCTCATGCATGGTATGGGGTGGAGGATTTATAACCGGAGGGGTCACACTCCGTCGGGGCGTCCGAAGAACCTATGTGCAATACCTTGATGTGATTTCCATCAAGAAGATTCTAGAGGGTCCACACTCTGCCGGGGCGTCCGGAAGACCTATGTAGTAGGTACTTTATGTACATGTGATGGGTGGGACTCATTGCATATCTATCATCATTGCATGGCATGGATTTTACCTGGTTTTATATATTATGTTATAATATATGTTTTGTACTAACCATGTGTTAGCCGTAACTGGAATACCTACTGTGCGCGTTGTTCTAATGCCCTGCTTCTACCCTAGTTGATGATACAGGTAATCAGGGGAATGATGAGTGTAAGACGGACCCGGCATAGGAGCTTGGAAAATCTAGTTTATATGTTTTGAATAAAATTACTCATGAACTTGTATTTGAGGATTTGAATTTCGGAACGTAATAACTTAGATGGTTGAATGATTTGGTTTGATGATTATGACGTACTTTGCTATCTGAATGGATTAGAACGTGGTTCTAATATAATTCCGTATTTTGATGATTATGATTCTGCAGTTGTATGATTTTATTCCGCAAGTCGGTATTGCTATGTGTGAACCATTTTATTGGACTGAGTCTATACACACATAGGGTTGGCCAGTTAAGGGTCGGACTTTAGAAGTTCGGACTTAGCTCGCGTCGTGACGTCCCGCGCTCTATCACTCTACTCTGTTATATATATATATATATATATATATACACTAAATTACGGGAAAAAACGAGTGAAAAAAGGGCGGGGCATTACACAAGTCAACCACGACCCATTGGGTCCCAATTGGACAATTTTGACCCAATTGACAATTTTGACCCAATTAAATAAATCTCACCCATTTAATTCAATTGAACCATATCCACCATCCGTTGGGTCTTAATTGGGCAACTGACCCAACACCTTACCCATCTAAGGTCCATATCCATTAATTCACAAATTAAATGGGCAAAATTCATATACATTGATAACTTGAAAATCCGGGATGTTACAGTTTATATTAATTTTAAAGATTAAATGTGTGGATTTCATTAAAGTAACCATCAAAAAACGGACCTTAGATTTTTAATGATAAAGATAGGCCCTTCTCTTGGCACTAAATATTTCATTACACTCTTACAAGTAAGAGCCATAGGAATCAAAACAAGGGATCATACGAAAATGGACCTTCTAATTAGATGATAAAAATAGGTCTCTATTTCAATCCTAAATTTTCATCATACTCTTCAAAAATAATAGCCTTAAAAATTGAATTAGAAGAGCACCCAACAATTCTTGTTCATACAATAAATTCATCCATAGCATTAATTCTAAAAGAATAAAAATAAACATAAGTGTAATCATAGATTAATTGGAAAATTGGAAACTAAAATTTCATTGCACTTTGAATCTTATTATTAAACATGAAATTCAAATTTACATTACTAGGATTTGACAAAGAAATACAAAAAATAAACAGTGGAAATTAAAATAACTTCAAATCGGATAACATTCGAATTTCCATGATTTTCTTTTCTTTCTTCTCTTCTCCTCCTTTTTTCCACACCAGAGCTCAATGTTTTTAACCAAATTCGAATTCTATGGTGTGCTTAGTGCTTTATTTATAGGCTCAGGGTTGGAACGGACTGAGATTTAATCTGGGTTAAGTTGTGAATTTATGGCTTGGATTGGATCTTATTTAGAAGTGGATGGAGGAGATTTTAACCTGAAAAGGCTAGGGTTACAAGGCATACACGAATTTTGGGGTGGCTTGGATTGGTGGCTAAGCAGAGAATGAGAGAATATAGGAATTTGGAGAAAAAATTGGGATATAGTGCAAATCTCGTTTTTGACCAAGTAAACGTCTGAATCATGAAACTTCGTAAACTACAAAGTTGTAGACCTTGAATCGAAACAATTGGATATCAGAGTGAAAAATTATAGTCAAAATACCAAAGCTGTGTCAAAACTTGTGTTCCAAATCCCTTTTTTTTTTCTCCATTTCTTCCTCCACAAGGGTTCACACGAAATCAACAAGGTGATGTGGCATGAACCTAGATGGGAATTTGCCTTTATTCTTAATCCTAGCGTTTTAAATGAATGAATGGCTCTGATTACTTTGGGTTAAGATCTAATGGCTCTAAGGTTATTTGGATGAAATAAAATATAGGAATGATGAGGTACCTAATGGAGGATTATGATTTAAAGGTTGAGATGGATAGATGATATAATGAATGGCCTAGATTAAATGCAAAGTAATTTATGAGATGGATTAGCATGGAGGCTCTAAGGTCTTACCTAATATGCACGTATGAGATAAATGGTTGTGATGAAATGTCCTAAGATCTAATGGTTTAGATGGCTGATGGATGACCTGAATTCTCCATTTTTAATATGCAAAACTAAGAAATTATATTAAATGCACCATTATACACAGAATTGAGAGCTAACTAGTCCAATAATCAGGGGTAAAAACGTAAGATTTCAGTGCTCAACAAGAGGTCTTTCAGAAATTTAGCAAAGGAGGGTACCTGATTTATAGCTTCAAGTAGAGGGATATTGATATTGTCGTGTCTAAATACCTCTAGTATATCACTATATGTTCAGATCTGCCTACTGATTAAAGGCAGTCCAGCCAGATCTTTGTGTGTGGATGGTTTGTGAATCTGCTATGCAGTTTTAACAGATATTTTCGTGGGAATTCAAGGTAAGACCTAAGAGTTTAAGGCAGATTTGAAGCCTAAACAACATCTTAGATTAAGGTGTCAATCAGGCCAACTTGTGAACCATATCCTAGTTCTTGCAGTTCAGCGCACAAGTTTGTGGGTTATCTTCTTCAATTTGTGATTCAATAAGTCCATATTGTTTGGGTCAGTATTATCATTCCGCCTTCAGTCATATGGTTATTTATTGTCACAAGAGTTATTCAAGTTAATATTAGGTTTCCTCACAGCTATCGGGTTTTCGACGATTTATTCATCCTAGCCTACATCAACCGACCTCTCGATGCCATGACTGTTGACCCATCGTAACACTAACTTGTCGACTGGGAAATAATAATGTCGTTGGGGGTGCATTTAATGTGCAATAATTGGGTGGTTGAACGATAATAAATATGAACACCGACCCATCGATTTTCCCGACCTGTCGGTACTGGAAATTTTGAAAAATTATGATGACTCCTCTATAACTATGAGTGTTGTGTGATTATTTAATTATCTTCCTTGAACTGAGAAGAGTCACACACTAAAAAAAAACGATCATCTTTTTTGTGTGTAGACCTGAGAATCAAATACAACCAATCTATTGATTGAGTTAGTGAAAGAGAGAATGAGAGGAGGAAAAAAGGAAAGATTTGGTACAACCAGTTTCTTAGTCACCATGGAATTGTGATTCCTTTACGACGACTACAAGGTGGAGCATAGGCACACATTGGGTGGATATTTGAGAAGCACACATCTTCGAGAAAGAGCTTCAAGGCAAGTGATTTTTTGTTTTAATTTTGTTTTTAAAACCTTGATCTTGTGAAAGTGGATTAAGGAGGCTTGGCTCCGGAACCACTATAAAACTCTAGAGCATCGTCTCTGGCACATGTGGTGGGTGGAATTCCCAGCCAATTCAAATAGGTGGAATTCCTATTTTACATGTGGTGGCTGAAATTCCCAGCCGATTGAGTAGAGTGGAATTCTTACTCTAATTGTGAGAGTGTAAGTCCCTACTGAGTGAATTTGGAGATAGCTCAAGTTGAGCTAGTCCTAACAATGGATGTAGGTTGGTGAACCGAACCACTACATATCTTGTATCCTTGTGCTTGTGGTGTTAGAGCTATTTTCTTGTGTTGATTGCTTAATCACATTTGTACACACACACACACACACACACACTTGATTGTTGTATCCACTGCGTTTAATTAATCAATCAAGTAATTTTTAAAAAGTACCAATGAATTGGGATTGACTTATTCAAAACAACCCCCCCCCCCCCCCCTTCTCTTCCCCTTTTAGGGTCATTCAATGTTCTAGTACGAAAGGGAGAACTTTCAATTGGTATCAAAGCCTAGTGCTCTTGACAAGGATTTAACCATCTGAGTAGATCCAAACTAGAACACCATGGGAGACAGTCATGCCAATAGCCAAACCCCTTATTTATTTCCATAGATTCATGGAAGGCCAAAATGAGAAGTTTATTTGTTTCTATAGATTCATCGGTATGGGATATTGTAAAGACTGGATGGCAGGAAACCATAGAAAAAAAAATGGTAGCATACACCTCAACCATGTATATGACACCCAAACCTTTTTCCTCTTGGACCCTGCTAAAAAAGATGCTCAGACAGCTGATGGCAAAGCCATGAATGTCCTTAACAAACTATGCCTCATGGAAGGCCAAAATGAGAAGTTTATTTGTTTCCATAGATTCATCGGTATGGGATATTGTAAAGACTGGATGGCAGGAAACCATAGAAAAAAAAATGGTAGCATACACCTCAACCATGTATATGACACCCAAACTTTTTTCCTTTTGGACCCCTGCTAAAAAAGATGCTTAGACAGTTGATGGCAAAGCCATGAATGTCCTTAATTGTGCAGTATCCGATAGCGAGTACATGCGAATTATGACCCGCGGGACTGCAAAGGAGGCATGGGAAGTTCTTGAAAGAACTCATGAAGGCACCTCAACATTTAAGAGGTCCAAATTTCAGATCCTCCAAAATCTATTTGATATGATTAAAATGACAGAGGACGAAGTCTTCACGGATTTTTATTCCAAGATAAGCGATATTGTGAATCAAATGTACGCTCTAGGTGAAGGGATACCTGAGGACAAGGTATGTACCAAAATTGTCCCGAATCTTGCAAAGAGATTCAAGCCTAAGGTTGTGGCTATGGAAGATAACAGAGATGTGTCTCTAATGGACATCGATGATTTGGTTGGTTCACTACAAACCTATGAATTACACTTTGAACAACCAAAGGACAGATCCATTGTTTTAAAATCTTCCTTAAAACAAAAGAAATCAAAAGAAAAATAAGATTTTTTTGAAGATGAGTACTCAAGTGATGAAATGGCAATATTTGCCAAAAAGTTTTATAAAAACTTTGTTAAAAGAAACAACTTGAGAAGAATAGGAAATGGTGAATCAAGTAAAAGACACCCTAAAGGGCAAGAAGAAATTAGAGGGAAAGGGAAGGAGAAAGAGGTTGCCAATGACTAAACGTGTTATAATTGTGGGGGGAGAGGACACTGCATGAATGAATGTTTTTCAAAATTAATAAGGCTATGAATGTGGGTGTAACCCATGTGAAAACCTCTGAATCAGAGAGTGATTCTGAAAAAGAGACTGAAAGAAATGTTAATGTATCAAAAGGTCTCATAGCCTCGATCATTGGTGATCAAGAAAATCCCGCAATTGTAACGGAGGATGATGAGAGTGAAGATGATGAAATCTTCAAGCCTCCTACATTGCTCTGTTCTTTGAAAGTGAGAGCTTGGCAAAGAAATTAGATGAGGTTAAAAATGAAAACATGAACCTCTCTAATCAAGTGAACAAAAAAATCTCTCCTTACCTCTAAGCTGGAATCGCTGACAATGAAAACTGAAAAATAAAATAGAGTAATAGAAACCTCCAAGAAGAGATAAATATTCACTGCAAGGATGTCAAGAATCTGTTGCATCACAATAATCTTCTTGAAAAGGATGATAAGAAATTATCATTGGAAGTTAAGGAATTAAAAATTCATAAAAAAATTCCAAGAAAAGTTTACCCAAGGAGATGAAAGACTTAAAAGACTCCTAGGGTCGGGTAAACAATATATTGATAGGTCTGGTCTTCGTGCATCATCTACCAAAGAACCTATGAAGAATGAGGTGTTTGGAAAAACAAGTGTCTCTCACCCTTCAACGGGTAAGTGCTATTTCTGTCACAAGGTTGGGCATTTCAAAAGAAATTGTTACCATTGGAAGAGACACTTGGAAAGGCAAGCACAAGCTAAAATGAACAATCCAGTAAAGCCTATGCCTAAAAGACATCAACCAACACCTAACCTTAAAAGAAACCCAAGGCAGTATGCATGCCTCGGAACTTTTGAGGCTGATTCCGAGGTAGGTTCCGAAGAAGGTTCCGAGCTAGGTTGTGAACCTAGGAACAACCTTCGGAACTTATGAGGCTGGTTCCGAGAAAGGTTCCGAGGAACTTGATAAGCCACAGATTTCACTAATTGTTGATGAATTTAGAGATTGAAATCCGGACAATATGGAGAGCCCTTTATGTGTTCATTTGTAATCATTAGATTTAATTATAATGAACATTTGTTAGATTGAAAATACACAAGAATATATATGGATATTTGATAGATATTTAGATCTCTGCATAGGGCAAAGATACTTAGAATTCTCATTTTAATTAAACAAGTTCTTAATCGAGGGATTTTAAGGCTTCTAGGTCCTTCTTAGGGTTTATATACCTATGATGGTTGGCATTCAAAGAGTTCTTCCGGTTTTGGTGCGATGATTTCCAAGCAATGTGTATTCTGGAGCTTCAAGCTTGATTTGACTGTGCATGTCTTCCAAAGATGAGGTCTTGGACACGTAGACGGTTACGACTCAGTCAAAGAAATTGACAACTCAGGACTCAGTCGGACACTGTCACAAAATTTACAACTCAATCTGACCAAGAGAGACAGATTTAACTTTCAGGCCAACAATCTCCCCCTCTGTCAATTTCGTGACAAAACCTAGAGAATACTCTATACAGACTCAAATACAAGTTATAAACTTTAATTAATACAAATACATGCCAAGTACAAAAATAAAATATTACAATAATCTCAATACACTTGGACATGACTCCATGAAGTCTAAAGACTTGAAGGCTCATGGTAGCTCCCCCTTAGAATATGCCTGTGATATTCCTATAAGCACATCATAAACTGCGTATTCTTGGTGGAAAGTGATCTCCTCAATGGTTAGTGATAATAAGCAATATGTGTTCAATTTTAAAGCATATCTTAAAATCACATTTGCTCCTATTTTTTATACTGATATTGCATTTTTGTTTCTCCCCCAATCTTCATGTATTGGCCCCTTCAAAAATTTTCCCCCAATCTTAATATTTCTCCCCTTTTTTGTCAAAAAATGACAAAAGGGTCATTCTAAGCACATTTCATGGAGCACAAGTTGTGGAGGATCATTTAAAGAAGTATAACTTTCCCAAGTTATCATAAACCATGTCATTTAAGTTTTCACATTTACTCCCCCTAAATGTCGGAGGGTGACAAAGGTTTGGATGTGTATGTCATAGCATCCCATCATTCATTTAAACAGATATAACCATATAAGAGCAATATGTAATGAGGGAGGAGAGAGTGAGAAAGAGAGAAGCAATGACAAGTTTTAAATTAATTCCTCATGATATCAAAAAAAAATATAGATTTAACTATTTAGGCCTGGCAATGATATCAAAAGAAATGTAGAGATGAGCACATTTTGCCAAATGAAAATGGTATGACTATGTAACATGTTGGGACAATAATAAAAAATAGACTCAACCATCATCCCTGAAAGTAAATGAGCTCACCCAACTGTCCATACATGCATGAGACCAATAAAGACAAATAATTTACTCAAGCCATCATGAAAGCATGTATAAGGCAAAGCATCCATCCATGTAAGCATTAGAAATATAACATGAAAACACCATGCATTAAACTCATAGAGATATATAACCATTTTAAAACAAGAGTTAGAGCATAAGCATACTTGTAGATTAAATATTACATGCCGAATAGTTTAAGTACATTCCCAAAATTTTATGTACCCATCCGAAAGTACAAACATATGGTCCAAAAAATATTCCTACTCCTTGGGGTCCATCATGATCTGGTCTGGCGAGAAAAGGAAGGAGTATCTGCATCGGAACGTCTGCAGCTTACAATATCCAGAATATGCTTCAACCATGAGTCGTGCCTTTGTTGAATCTGACTAACTTGATTTATGCAATTTTCCATGGCAGTTATACATTCTTCAAGCAAAGGACGAGTAGATAGAGAGGGTCTGAGTTTTGCATCAGCTTGAGCGTCTTGATGTCCAGGAACTTCTTGGTTTACTTCATCTGCATTTTATGCTGGTTGAGCTTTAGCAAGAGGTGCATGAATACCAAACATCTTGTGTATGGTGTCCAAAGTGAGGATAGGGCTGAATAACATGTCATCATCATGTTCAGCAGGAACTCCTAGCCTTTGAGCTAATTCAGACATAAGGTACCCAAAAGGTGTTGCACTATGACCCCCCTTGAACAGTAGTTGATGATGGTCCAACTGATCAAGGTAGGCAGACATATTCTTTTTCCTTCATATACTGACTTCAAGATGTTTATCATATAAGGAGTCAAGTCTCCTCGGTTCCCTTTTCGAGGATACACATTGAAGTAGAATATTTGGTGCATGAGACAAAAATGGGGAAGAGTTTTTGAGGCACGAAGGGTATGTTCATTGACCCACTGAACGGGTTCTTCACATAAAAGGATGGTAACAACTCCTCTTTCCTCCATGGGAAGGTCATCACTGAGAGATTTTGGGCCATTATGGGATAAGGGAACATTGATGAGTGCAGAGATCTGTGCTGGTGTGACTCGAAAATCTGACCCATCGGTAAATTTGATAGTGAATGAGTAGTCAGTATATGAGACATCCTTGATTGCTCCATGCATACCCCTTGCAAGAGATGCGTATGCCTAACCTCCCCAATTCAAAATTCTGGACCAGTGAACTTGAGCGAGATAGTGGTCGACTTGAAACGGATAGACTGCAGTGTATGGACACTCAACAATGATTCATTTTCTGGTCATGTAGTTTGTTTTCTCTGAATTGACATTCATAAGATATCTCTCTAGAGGATTGGACGGGAAGAGGGACACCTAAAATTTGTTGCACGACTCCTGAAGATCCTCCGTAACGATCAGCTAGAGGAAGGTCTATCCATCTTTGTGGAAATTGGAGGAAAATGAGGGAAAAAGGGAGAACACCTTCTAAGATTAACACCTAAACCAAGACCAAGGTTATGCAGGTGAGGAGAAAATGGAGAGGAGCAGCTTAGCCAACAAATATGGTAAATATCTTGCAACCAATGCAAGAGTATTATCAAGAAATGATTAGTTTGGCTGGGATTTTCAGGGAAAACAATGGAAATGGAGATTCTTGGGGTTGGTGTTATGAAAACTTGTTGGATTAAGACCCAACAATCCACTCATACAATTCAAGACCACATGGAGACTGAGGTTATCACTCGATGCAAAGAAATCCCAACACTTAATGTCGATTTTGAAGAAGAAATCCCTTTTTGAATGAAAAATCCAAGTGTGATAAATCTTAAAAACAAGAAAAGGGAAGAGGAAGAAGGCTTACCAAAGAGAAAAGAGCAAGAAAAACCCTGTTGGAGGAAAAATTGAGTGAGATTTGGGAGTGCTCAGCTGTGAAAACTAAGGAAGGAAGAGAGAGAAGCTCGGAAGAGAAAAAGAAAATGACGGAACTGCGAATGGGCTTCCAGACTATCTTTTATGCAGATAGAGTCGTTGCTGTTTCCGCTCCTTCGGAACCTCAGAAGTTCCGAGGTAAGTTGTGGTAGGTTACGAGGCCAATCAGATATGAAAGAGATGGGTACGCGCATCTGCAGTTTCCGAAGCTTCGGAACAAGGCACGCGGAACTCGAAAGTTCCGAGGTAAGTTCCATGTTCGGTTCCAAGAACAGACTGAATTAAAAGGAGTCTCAGCACTCCACAAGTTTCAGAACCAAATCCTTATATTCCGAGACAAGTTCCGAGATCTAGTTCCGAGGACTTCCAATTTTCAGATAGTCAACAGATGAATCGTCTGGAATTATCAAAGACGAAATTCAATTTTGGTACAATCATCAGCCAACCTTTCAGTCGACTGATGGATCGTCTGAATGTCCTGATTCAGATTTTTTATCCTTGGCCTTTTCACTGTGTGTTCATTTGATCTCTTGGAACTTAGTCTATTTCTTAGATACCCCTCTAAGGTGTTTTAAGTTAATTAGGAACCCCATATCTAGAAGAATCGTGCATTTAATTTAATTTTATTGAAAGCGCTTAAGTAACACATGATTCAAGATAATTCAAGATATGATGTTGCAAGATGCAATATATCACTGAGTTTAAACACTATCAAGCAACATGAACATATTTGATTAATCAATTACTACCAAGGTGTCCATTCCAACTGATTTAGATTCAAGACTTGGAGATGGAGATAGTGAAATGAACAATGATCCAACAATTTGTGTTCATATCACTATGAGGTAGTAAAATTAAACCAAGCAATCAACAATCAATTCTTTTGGACTTTTGATGAGATCAAGTCCATGGATTTTTTACTTCTTTGAGCATGACATATATTACAGTCAGGAACGATATTATTAAATGCTTTAGGAGTCAAAGGTATCATGTCATCGCACAACAAGAGATTAGTATTGTTTGTAGATGTAAGTAATCAAGTGATCAAATTTCAAGCAAGACATGATGCAATGAACCAAGATATGTAATTATTTGCTTCAAGTTTGGACCGTAGAGGGACATTGGTTCACACTCAAATATCATCAACAAGATATAGGCATTAAAAACATGGATGAAACATGAATGAACAAAGCAATAATGAAGTATTCCATTCATGATGAATTCTTATACATAAAATGGAAACATAGAATCTTGCAAAAGCTTATACCAAAGATAATATCACAATCTAACCCACTCTCCTAGCCTTGGGTAACCATATGGCATTTGGGATGTAACACCCCGGATTTTTAAGATATCAATTTATATGAAATTTGCCCATTTAATTTTATGAACTAATGGATATGGACCTTAGATGGGTAAGGTGTTGGGCAATGGCCCAATTAAGACCCAACGGTTATGGAATGAGAGTTCAATGTAATGTAAATGGGTAAGATACATTTAATTGGGTCAGGGTTGCTATTTGGGTCAAAATGCCCAATTGGGATCCAATGGGTCATGGTTGACTTGGTTGACTACCAAGTGGGTTCAAGTTTAAATTATGTGGGGCTGAATTAAATTAGAAATGGGATCAAGGGTTTGAATTGATTTCAAATGAGTTAAATTAAAATGATGAGTTGAAATAATGAGTTGAGTGGAGTGGGAAATGGAAGAATTTTGTTGTTTAAAATTCAAACTTCAAGGGGTTACACGTTGGAGGTGTGGGAGTTTCATCTCATAGATGAAACCTCCAAAGGAATCATGAAAGGGAAGTGGATGGTTTTGTGGTCCAAGTCAAGGCAAGACCGTTGGCTACATGGGAGTTTCACCCCATGGATGAAACCCCCAAATGGGTCATTAATGGAGGGGTGGCGTTTTGTGGAGGTTACACAAGGTTAAACCAAGGCAAGCACACGTTGGGAACATGGGGGGGGGGGGGGGGGGGGGGGGGGGGGGGGGGGGGGGGGGGGGGGGGGGGGGGGGGGGGGGGGGGGGGGTTTTCCATCTCAAAATGGAAACCCAAGAGCCAACCGTTGGGTATGTTTCATCTCAAGGATGGAACCCCCACATGGACCATTAAGGAGGGAAGTAAAGGAATATGGGAGTTACAAAGGGGTGCCACAAGGGACACCACCTTTGGCCGACCTTATTGACCAAGGAAAGACTATAGTGTTCATTTCATTCTCTCCCTCTCCCTCTCCCTCTTGGCTGTTACCACTCTCAAGACAAGAATACTTAGAGTGTTTCCATCACCCTCACTCCCTCTCATACAAGGCCGACCACCCTCAAGACAAGAACTTGGAGTATTGTCTATCCCAAGCCTCTCCTTTCTCTCTCAAACTATATCTCTTGGCTGAATCACTTCAAAGGGGTTTCATCAAGATAAGTCTCGGCCAAAGAACAAGAACGAAGGAAGAAGAGGCTAAGAAAGGAAAGGAGCAAGAAGGAGAGAAAGAAACTGGAGGAGTCACGGAACCAGTAAGTACTTAATAGAATTTTGATTAAGTAAGATGGTCAAAGAAAGTGGCCAGGCCATTTCATGGCCGAACCCTAGTCTTATTATGGCAAAGGACCTCTTGCATGGACCCAATAAGGATTATGATTATGGATCATAGGCTGGCCTAGCATGGCCAAGCCCTAAGGTTAATATGCATGGACCACCAAGGACAAAAAGGGGTGGATGAGGTTCGGCCATGATGTATGGCCGAACCCCATCAAAGAATATTAATCTTGGTATATGATTTAAAAAGGAATTAATGAACCATAGGGTTCGGCCATATTATATGGCCAAACCCCATGGGAATTTGTTGGTAATTGTAGATGGTTTTTGAAGGATGAAAATCATGGAAAGACATTAGTTAGTTTTTAATGGATTTGAAAGATGAAAATTATATATGTATGTTAAAGGATTTTAAAAGGTTTTAAAGGAGGAAAATAAGGAAGGATGTTAATCAATTTAAATAGTATCAAGGTGGTAAATGGTGAAGGAATCATGGACCATGGGTTCGGCCATGGTGTATGGCCGAACCCCATGGAAGAAAATTAAGAGATGTATTATGGATTCTTGGGTGTATTTGATGAATCTAAATTATATGATTAAACCCCCATGGAGGGACTTGGTATGAACTTACGATCGTAATTAATTAAATGGAGACCATGGAAATGAAACATCATGGGTTCGGCCACAGTGTATGGCCGAACCTCATGAACCATTTAATGAACCATTTGTTGGAATATTTTAAAGGTACACTTAGAGTGGTTATGCATGTTTAAATAAATGGAGGATTGAGCAATGAAATGAGGGATTTAATTATATATATACCTATGTTCATGGTTTATGTTATTGGTTATGGATTTGTATAATGGCAATGTTGTAAATAAGTAAAATTATGGACCATGCGTTCGGCCATGGTGTATGGCCGAACCCCATGGGGAACGTTTGGTGGACTTAGGGTTTATGCATGTTAGGTTAATAAATAAAAGGTGTATGATCTTGGAATTAAGTTAAAAGATCAAAGGACTCAAAGAAGGGCACAAAACCAAGATGGTGAGGTTCGGCCATGTTGTATGACCGAACCCCACTAAGGTGTGTTTTGGTGGACTAAGTGTTTAAATAAGTTAACTTAGGGGTGATGGGTTAATAAATCAAAGGAGGGACTAAAACCTAGTGAGTGAGGTTCGGCCATGGTGTATGGCCGAACCCCACAAGGTTGTGTGTAGGGACTTGGACATTATTGTAAATCAAATGGGACATGGTTTTAATTGATTGATATATTATAAGGCAACGAGATCTCACAAGGTGTGTACGATCGTGAGCGGTTACCGGACGAAAGCGCAAGGACACGTTAGGGGTCTTTGGTAGGATTCTACCTCTTTGAAACCATGGGTTTATGTATGATGTTTTTATCTTACTTTGATGAATTTATGTTGTAAAAGATATGTTCCAAATGTGAGTTTTAATGCTATGTTTATAAGATAAAATAGCATGTGTTTCATTAGCATCTCATGCATGGCATAGGATGAAGGATATGTAACCGGAGGGGCCACACTCCGTCGGGGCATCCGAAAAACCTATGTGGGGTACCTTGATTGCATTTTCCATCAAGGAGAAACTGGAGGGGCCACACTCTGTCGGGGCATCCGAAAGACCTATGTGGGGGTACCTTGATGATGAGAATCCCATCAAGAGGTTATATGTACTTATGATGGGTGGGACTCATTGCATTTGACATCATGACATGGCATGGATTTTAAATGGTCTTGACATTATGTTATTATATTAAGATTTGTACTAACCATGTGTAGACCCCAATTGGAATACCTACTGGGCACGTTGTTCTAACCCCCTACTTCTACCCTAGTGGATGATACAGGAAACGAAGGGAACGATGAGCGAGATCGGAGCCAAGCATAGAAGCTTGAATGGATTTAATTTTATATTTGATTTAAGTTACTCGAGGACTTGTAATTTGAGTAGCTAGCAATTGGCATGTAATAATTTAGATATTTGCTATGGTTTGTGAATGTTTACTTTGGTCATTTAATTTAAGTTAATCATTTATAATTGACGGAGTACTTTGCTATCTAAAAATGGACTAGAGTTAGGTTCTATTAAAATCCGCAGTTTATGTTATGTTCCGTAAAGTTAACTTATTACGTGTGAACCGTTTTCATGGACTTGGTCCATGCACACGTAGGGTTGGCCAGTTAAGGGTTGGACTTTAGAAGTTCGGATTTAGCTCGCGTCGTGACGTCCCCCTCTCACTCACTCTTCTATTTAAAAAAAAAAAAAAATAGACTCTGATTTTCGGAAAGCGAGTGAAAAGGGGCGGGGTGTTACATGGGAAAGGTCTTCGAGGTCCACTGGTGTCAAACACATGAACATTTGATTTTCTCCTTTTTGTGTTCTTGTTAGTTTGACGAAATCTTGTGAATTCATTTAAGGCATCAATCAATTTATGAGTTAAGACATGATTTAGATTTTCATTTAAGTTGTTATGCCTTGGTCTTTGATTTTGGAACTTCGATGGGAGATTCTTTTAATTTGCATTTTCAAAGTTCTTTCTTCTTTTCAAGTTCGGAGTTACTCTTTTTGAATCTTCTTGTGTCATTTATTTTTGATGTCTCATCTTTGTTTGATTAGCATTTTGATATTTATACTTACTTCTTAACTTGCATTCAAACATAGATGTCCGGATCGTCCACAATGAAAGCATTTTATGATTTTCATTGGAGGAATTGAGGGAGACTTACTCTTAACAAAGATAGTTTAGTTCTTGGATCCTTTATCATTTTTCCTATCATATCCAAGACCCATTTTGTCCTCCAAATAGTTTGCTTAGTTTTAGGAGCTTTTCAAGATTCTCTTCTCCTCTTGTGAACTTCATCTCAAATCTCTCCTTATATCTCTTTAAGTTATTAACTTCTTGTGCCAATCTTTGATTTTCAATTTCTAGGTTTGATTGTGATTTAAGGATATTTGCTCTAGCATTATTAAGTTGTTTTTTAATTTTAGCATTTTCGTCTTCTTCACAATTTAGCACAATTTTTAAATCTTTGTAGTCTTCTTTTAATGAGTGAAGTTCATGCTTTACTTTTCTTATCTCATTTTCAAGATTTTCTTTTTCATTTATTTCCATTTTTAAACATTCTTCAAGTTTTAAGCACTCTTCTTGAATAGCTTTTGGATTTACTTGATTTGCCAATGTTAGATCTTTTAGAATGTTTTCTTTTTCCAACTTTTCTTGATTTAGTTCTTTTGTTAGTTTTATATTTTCTTTACCGACTTTTAGTTGTTTGTAAATTTCATTTAACATGTCACTTAATTCTTCTATGCTACGTGTATCATCTTTTATTTCTTCTTCATTAGTTTGTTCTTGTTGAGGTTCAATTGTTTGAATGGGTCCTAAACAATACATCACTTCTAAAGCATCTTCTTTCCTCTATTTTTCATAGGTTTCCTCCAACATGTCTCATGCTTCTTTTGCAGTTTCACAAGATATTTGGTGAAACGGCACAAAGTATAGCATTTAGGGCATTGGCATTGGCCGAATACATACTCCTTTCTATTTCATTATATGTAAAATAGTTCTTGGATGGTTGGTCCAACCATATAAGATAATTTCCCATAAGGCTCCATCCATTGTCATTAAATGCATTTTCATTTTTGCTTTCCAAACACTACAGTTGGAGCAATCAAGGATTGGAGGACACATCACGGCCATGCAATCACCCTTAGACATTTCAAAGTTGAAAGATCTACTCTTAGACAGTTAAGTCAAATAGCAAGAGTCCTTGCTCTGATACCACTTGTTGGTCAAGCTAGCTAAATGTTTAGAATAGTCCTAAAGGGAGGGTGAATAAGACTATGATGAATTTTAAATTCTATTTAAGTAGTTGGAACTTTAATGAATGGTCACTACAAATTTGCTCAATTTATCTTTCTAATATGATTTACATGCAAAATTAAATTCAGGCAAACTAAGATGTGAGTTAAAGCAAGTGCACAAAATAAGGTGAAGGAGATGAGAAGAGATGGAGAATAGTGACACAATGATTTTTACGTGGTTCGGAAACCTTGCCTACATCCACGCCTCAAGTACACCACTTGAGGATTTCACTAAACTTCTCCTTCACGGGTGGAGAAGAAACTTATTATAACATTAATCTCTTTCAAGGGTAGAGATTGAACCGATAACTTACAATAACCAAGAAAAGACCTTTCTTGGACTTCACTAGGGTTACATCAACCCTTACAAATATCTCAATGTTTAATGAAAGTTGTAGAACTTAAAAGTCTTACCAAGAATACTAGCCTCTCGTTACTTGAAGTAGCCTTGGCTTGTCCTTGGATGTCTTTCTCAACTTAGCTCCTTGGTGATGAGAGAATGCCACACCAAAGATTGGGAGATGATCTAGGGATGATTAAAAGTTTGCCTATGTAAACAATCAATCCCAAATTATTTCCTCAAGAACACATTCAATGTTGAGCCTTAAATGCTCAATGATTTGAGTGCTTTGAATGTGTTTGAGATATGATTCAGAGAAATGAGGGTCTAACTATGAAGATTTAGTGCTCTAAGAATAGTTGGGATGCTTAGAAAAAAATATAAGAGAATTTAGCTCAAAAGGAATCAACCTTGGCCTCTCAAATGGCTTTGGTTTATATAGCCAACAAACTCCCAACGGATCTCTACTTCGGAACCTAATTTATTAGCCTCAGAACTTCCGAAGTCAGCGGTCATATTTCAACGGATAGTTTGTCTAACGCCCGCCCCTTTTCATCGAAAATCAGAGTCTAATTTTTTTTTTTTAAAAAAGGAAAAGTGACAAAGGGTGCGGACGTCACGACGCGAGTTAAGTCCGAGCTTCTAAAGCCCGGCCCTTAACTGGCCAACCCTACGTGTGCGTGGAATGAAGTCCACGGAGAATGGTTCACAAGTAGAAGTAAGCATCGGAGAATATTTAAACCAATTGCGGAAAATTATAAAAGAGCCTAACCTACAAATTCTTAGATAGCAGGGAAGTTACATTCATTCAATCACCAAACATCCTTAAAACCATAATGTCCAAAATATAGTAAGTAATCTCAATTATTACATTTCCGACAAATTAAACTACTTCAAATACACATTTCTCAAAATAACTTAAATAAAATAATTAGTCCGCCTTCCCAAGCTCTTAAGCTTGGCTCCCGTCCCGTCCTTCTGCTCCGGCATTTCCTGCGTCATCAGCTAGGGTAGAAGTAGGGCGTTAGACCACGCGCCCAGTAGGACTCCGAGTAGGGCTAACACATGGATTAGTGATAACAAAGCAGATAGATAATACATAACGAAAAGCCATAGAATGAATGTCATGCCATGGGTGTCTGTGTTATGAATCCCACCCATCATCCTTACTATCCCGATGCCATATCCCCCTTGACGGTAAGGCCTCGTCAAAGTGTAACCACAAATACAATATCCTCCTTGATGGAAGAACCATCATCAAGGTATAACAATAAATACAACATCCCCCTTGACGGTAAGGCCTCGTCAAGGTGTAACCACAAGTACAATATCCCCCTTGATGGAAGAACCATCATCAAGGTATAACAATAAATACAACATCCCTCTTGACGGTAAGGCCTCGTCAAGGTACAATAATACATAAGTGAAATGTCCCCATGCTTGTTTATCGGTCGCCCTGATGGAACATGGACTCCGGTTTCATTTCATCCTTCCCCTGTCATATGTCTCCCATGCAATGCATGAGATGTAGATGCCATTTTCCATGTAATATATGAAATTCAATAGTAATAAAATCCATCTTAAAACAATTACAAGATTACCAACTAAATCCAAGAGAAACCATCCCACAATATTTAATCCAAAACCCATCATAAGCATTCACATAATTTCCAAAATAATTTAGAGTAAAACATCACATGATACATAATCCAAAACTTATCTTAAAGACAACCACATGATTTCCAAACTAGATTAAAGAAAACATCACCCAAATCCATGGCTTACAAAAAGGTAGGAATCCTACCGAATACCGACCCGCGTCCTTTTACGTTTTCCGTTCGATAAACCCGGTCGCCGATCGCGTACCGCCTGCGATGTCCAGTACCTTATTACACATTCATCATTAGTCCATGTTTTAACCATTTCTAAGCCCATATGAAAAAAATCGGTCACTATTTAGGTTTTGTGGGTCCCATATCATCTATTAAATCTTTTACTCCCATAAGTCTTAAACTTCGGCCACCCTAGGCTTTATCAATCACTTATAAGGTTATTACATCAGCTCCCCTAAGTCCATGATCAATTTCCATGGAATTCTTGAATTTGGCCACTAATTACGGTTTTGCCACTACCCCTTTTTTCATGCTTAATCACTCATTTATCCATGCATGATTAAGTCCATAATTGATCATAAACTTCGATCCCCAACTTAGGTCCATTAATTACCCATTGACCCATGTCACATAGCTATTAAAATTAACCATTTTATTAACCTACCCCTCATTCATTTAAACCCATACAAAATGCCACACTTAACCCTTTAGATGGGTAATGAATCTTGGTTTCAAAATACCTCATTCATCAACTCTTCCCATGGGATTTAGCTCATACATTTAAACTACAATGAATCCATTACCCATTCATACTCTTTGGAGACCATGAACATCACTCATCCTCCAATTTAACCCACCAAAATGGATCACAATTGGGCCATGGGTTCGGCCATACACCATGGCCGAACCCATGGTGTCCTTTCCCCATTTTTCTTGGGTCCATTGTTACACATTTGGGTTTATCACAAATCCCTCCATGAAGGGTTTAATTCATACACTTGAAACCATCATCCTTAGCTACATTAGAGTCCATTACAAATATCAATGCTAAAACCATTTTCGGGTCCATCAACACCACCAACATTCCCATTTACTTTTTTAAATCACCTTAGGTGAATTCATTATACTTAACCTAATTTCCATTATTCCACCCATGGTTGACCAAATCAACCATGGTGGTCGGCCCCACCAAACCTTGGGTCCACACTTGGCCACATCACTATTGTTTAATTCCAAATAACTTAGGTGATTTAAAATCATTGAATTCACTCTAAGTGGATTACCATTGGGCCTATGGCCCAATTACATTTCCATCTATCCCATTTACCTTAGAGCATAGCCCTCTTGACCCATTGGGTCCCAAATGGGTATTTGACCCAATTTGACCTCCCATGGTCCAATTGGCCATCATTAACCACTTACATAATTTTAAAATCCACTCCATGGTCTATTGGGCCATAATTGGGCCTTTGTCAAAATTTTGGCCCATTTACCCCTTTATTCCATAAATTTTCCAATTTTCATCCTTAAAATAAATAACATTCCCATTTATATTAATTTTAAAAATTCCGGGCCCTTACAATACAATCCTCTTTTAAAATTTTCCGTCCCGAAAATTCGAGCGAAGTAGAGGTTCAAAACATCCACACAAAGAGTTCCGCAGTACCCTTTGTCCGCTCCCGATCATTCTGATTGGCTTCTCCACATAGGTCACGTCGCTTTGCACATCGACGTCTTGTACGTTCAACACCTGTAAAGGATCAGGGTTGTACTTCCTCAACACGGACACATGAAACACATCACGTAAAGATGATAACTGTGGAGGAAGCGCCAACTAATAGGCCACCTCCCCCACCCTCTTTAGGATTGGAAACGGCCCCACCATCTAGGTGACAGTTTCCCCTTATTTCCGAATCTCATGTGTCCCTTCCGTGGTGAGACTTTCAAAAATACCAAGTCTCCCACCTCAAATTCGAGGAACCTTCTCCTCTTGTCGGCGTAACTCTTCTGACGGTTCTGTGCAGTGAGTAGATGTTGCCGTATCAATTTGACCTGTGCTGTGGTCTCTGCAACCAATTCCGGTCCAATTAGCGTAGGCTCACCGGCCTCTTATCCTCATTTGATGCATGCAGTTCATCATTGTACATTTTTTTTTTTTTACATACTCTTTCCTCACTTAATTAGTATGATCATAACTATTAATCTTTCCACATTTCATCACCTCATACACTCAACAATAAGAATTCAACACATGTATATTCCCATGCACTCACAATACAAGTATGCTTGTGCAATTTAATATCACACTTATTTCCTTCATTTAAAACCCCAAAATCATTAATTATCTTCCAATATAAGGACAGTTAGTCCTCTCTTTCTCGTGTCCATGTAGTCCAGAAATCGGGTATACCACTTCAAGAGGGTAGGGGTAATATGTACAGTTGTGCCCAACCTGGTTACACAACTCGCACATATAACTAGGTTCCAATTCCCCTACCGACTATCTTATCATCAGAAAGTCTTCCACATTCTCTTCAGAAAGAGATGCTAAATCCTCTTCATCTTCCTCGGAAGGTCCCTCCTGAAAGTCCAGGCTAACTGCTATGCCAGAAGCAGACACCAAATCAATGAAACAGTTAGGGTTTCCCTTATCCCATAATTTCGTACACTCCCTTTCATTTGACATACCTGTATTCATAGAATACAATTAGAACCCAAAAATCATCAACTGCAATTTCCAATAAAACCAATCTCGGTTTTGGGGAATTTCTTATGTATATCACAATATATTTTGTTTGGGGAAAGTTGCCAAATAAGCACACTTGTTTTTCCTTTGTTTCTGGGGGGGGAATCTCTAAATTCCTATTGTCTGTTGTTCAAATTGGGAATACCGGGGAAGTACATCCTACTTTGCTATGACTGATAAATCTAGTACTGTTTCATCAATTTGGGGGAAAGAAAACTAGATGTTTTCTCATTTCTGGGAAAGTAAACCCTATCTTGCTATGTTTCAATAAATCTCTCCTAGAATGAATCTTTCTTCCCTTGCTATCATTCCTTTCCGTCAGTTGTTGTTCTCAGACTAAACACTTCAGTTTGAGTCAATCGAAGTAAATTAACCCGGCCCCCGTACAGCGGACTCCGAAGAGTCGGTCGGTTGGGATTCTTAGCCGTCAGTGAGACGTGCAACCATCTTAATCTTACTTCGAGAAATTCATTCTTCCGAATTCGCTCTGATACCAACTGTAACGCCCGCCCCTTTTCACCGAAAATCAGAGTCTAATTTTTTTTTTAAAAAAGGAAAAGTGACAAAGGGTGCGGACGTCACGACGCGAGTTAAGTCCGAGCTTCTAAAGCCCGGCCCTTAACTGGCCAACCCTACGTGTGCGTGGAATGAAGTCCACGGAGAATGGTTCACACGTAGAAGTAAGCATCGGGGAATATTTAAACCAATTGCGGAAAATTATAAAAGAGCATAACCTACAAATTCTTAGATAGCAGGGAAGTTACATTCATTCAATCACCAAACATCCTTAAAACCATAATGTCCAAAATATAGTAAGTAATCTCAATTATTACATTTCCGACAAATTAAACTACTTCAAATACACATTTCTCAAAATAACTTAAATAAAATAATTAGTCCGCCTTCCCAAGCTCTTAAGCTTGGCTCCCGTCCCGTCCTTCTGCTCCGGCATTTCCTGCATCATCAGCTAGGGTAGAAGTAGGGCGTTAGACCACGCGCCCAGTAGGACTCCGAGTAGGGCTAACACATGGATTAGTGATAACAAAGCAGATAGATAATACATAACAAAAAGCCATAGAATGAATGTCATGCCATGGGTGTCTGTGTTATGAATCCCACCCATCATCCTTACTATCCCGATGCCATATCCCCCTTGACGGTAAGGCCTCGTCAAAGTGTAACCACAAATACAATATCCCCCCTTGATGGAAGAACCATCATCAAGGTATAACAATAAATACAACATCCCCCTTGACGGTAAGGCCTCGTCAAGGTGTAACCACAAGTACAGTATCCCCCTTGATGGAAGAACCATCATCAAGGTATAACAATAAATACAACATCCCCCTTGACGGTAAGGCCTCGTCAAGGTACAATAATACATAAGTGAAATGTCCCCATGCTTGTTTATCGGTCGCCCCGATGGAACATGGACTCTGGTTTACATTCATCCTTCCCCTGTCATATGCCTCCCATGCAATGCATGAGATGTAGATGCCATTTTCCATGTAATATATGAAATTCAATAGTAATAAAATCCATCTTAAAACAATTACAAGATTACCAACTAAATCTAAGAGAAACCATCCCACAATATTTAATCCAAAACCCATCATAAGCATTCACATAATTTCCAAAATAATTTAGAGTAAAACATCACATGATACATAATCCAAAACTTATCTTAAAGACAACCACATGATTTCCAAACTAGATTAAAGAAAACATCACCCAAATCCATGGCTTACAAAAATGTAGGAATCCTACCGAATACCGACCCGCGTCCTTTTACGTTTTCCGTTCGATAAACCCGGTCGCCGATCGCGTACCGCCTGCGATGTCCAGTACCTTATTACACATTCATCATTAGTCCATGTTTTAACCATTTCTAAGCCCATATGAAAAAAATCGGTCACTATTTAGGTTTTGTGGGTCCCATATCATCTATTAAACCTTTTACTCCCATAAGTCTTAAACTTCGGCCACCCTAGGCTTTATCAATCACTTATAAGGTTATTACATCAGCTCCCCTAAGTCCATGATCAATTTCCATGGAATTCTTGAATTTGGCCACTAATTACGGTTTTGCCACTACCCCTTTTTTCATGCTTAATCACTCATTTATCCATCCATGATTAAGTCCATAATTGATCATAAACTTCGATCCCCAACTTAGGTCCATTAATTACCCATTGACCCATGTCACATAGCTATTAAAATTAACCATTTTATTAACCTACCCCTCATTCATTTAAACCCATACAAAATCCACACTTAACCCTTTAGATGGGTAATGAATCTTGGTTTCAAAATACCTCATTCATCAACTCTTCCCATGGGATTTAGCTCATACATTTAAACTACAATGAATCCATTACCCATTCATACTCTTTGGAGACCATGAACATCACTCATCCTCCAATTTAACCCACCAAAATGGATCACAATTGGGCCATGGGTTCGGCCATACACCATGGCCGAACCCATGGTGTCCTTTCCCCATTTTTCTTGGGTCCATTGTTACACATTTGGGTTTATCACAAATCCCTCCATGAAGGGTTTAATTCATACACTTGAAACCATCATCCTTAGCTACATTAGAGTCCAGTACAAATATCAATGCTAAAACCATTTTCGGGTCCATCAACACCACCAACATTCCCATTTACTTTTTTAAATCACCTTAGGTGAATTCATTATACTTAACCTAATTTCCATTATTCCACCCATGGTTGACCAAATCAACCATGGTGGTCGGCCCCACCAAACCTTGGGTCCACACTTGACCACATCACTATTGTTTAATTCCAAATAACTTAGGTGATTTAAAATCATTGAATTCACTCTAAGTGGATTACCATTGGGCCTATGGCCCAATTACATTTCCATCTATCCCATTTACCTTAGAGCATAGCCCTCTTGACCCATTGGGTCCCAAATGGGTATTTGACCCAATTTGACCTCCCATGGTCCAATTGGCCATCATTAACCACTTACATAATTTTAAAATCCACTCCATGGTCTATTGGGCCATAATTGGGCCTTTGTCAAAATTTTGGCCCATTTACCCCTTTATTCCATAAATTTTCCAATTTTCATCCTTAAAATAAATAACATTCCCATTTATATTAATTTTAAAAATTCCGGGCCCTTACAGTTTGACCTTACAACGGCTAGTTGGACCACTTTTGGAACTAGCCAAGCCAGGTTCGGAACTTCCGAAGTCAGGTTCCAAAGGACAGAAGCAATGCCTCAAATATGTTCATTGGAGGTCTCGGAACCTGTGGTATGCAAGCCTCAAAACTTTTGAGGTTGGTTCCGAGGAAGGGTTCGGAGCAAGGTTCTAAACCTAGGAACAACCTTCGGAACTTATGAGGCTGGTTCCGAGGAACCTGATAAGCCACAGATTACACTAAGTGTTGATGAATTTAGAGATTAGAAATCCGGACAAGATGGAGAGCCCTTTATGTGTTCATTTGCAATCATTAGATTTAACTATAATGAACATTTGTTAGATTGCAAATACACAAGAATATATAGGGATATTTGATAGATATCTAGATCTCTCCATAAGGCAAAGGTACTTAGAATTCTCATTTTAATTAAACCAGTTCTTAATCAAGGGATTCTAAGGCTTCTAGGCCCTTCCTAGGGTCCATATACCTGTGATGGTTGGCATTCAAAGAGTTCTTCCGATTTTGGTGCGATATTTTCCAAACAACCTGTCTTCTGGAGCTTCAAGCTTGATTTGACTGTGCATGTCTTCCAGAGATGAGGTCTTTGACACGTAGACGGTCACGACTCAGTCAAAGAAATTGACAACTCAGGACTCAGTCAGACACAGTCACGGAATTGACAACTCAGTCTGACTCAAGAGAGGCAGATTTAACTTTTAGGCCAACAAAATGGACTCACAAGAGCCCATGTGAGTTCACATAGCAGAAAAATATTGTGACAAGAGGAGAGAAAAATTTGCTAACCACAAGTCTAGAATGTACTCTTCTTGGCTATAGTACATATTTTACTTGGAAAGCCATACATTCCATTCAAAGTATTTTGAACTTTAGGTGTCTTGGAATGAAAATGTTGATCTTGTGAATGTTTTAATGATTTGATGAATTGTGTTTGACATATCTGTGTATAGGAACAAATCTGTGCATGCCATGCTTAGAATAGGATTTCATCAAGTTGCAAAAATCAAGGATGATTGCTCTGCTATCTAAACCTCTCGATATAGTCGACATGTCGGTGAATAGACTAGTCAGTGTGACAGACATGTCGGTACTGTGCTAAATTGAGCACTGTTGAAAAGGGAGAAAATTGTCGAAAAGGTTGACCTGTCGATAGAAAACGACATGTTGGCAAGACAAAATGTTTAAATTAAAAGGGACCCTTTTCTACGAAAATGACAATTCATTCGAATTCGTCGTCTCCTTTCCCGGCAAGGTTTGGTGGTCCCTCTTTCACCTCCCATGCCTAAACTAGTCGATAGGACCTCTTAGAGTGATTTCTCGCCAGGAAACCATAGGGTTTTTCTTCCTCCCATCTCTAGAAGATTGAAAATCACGGTTTTTGTGATTTTCTTAGATTAGTTTGGGCTCAGTCTTCACCTCATCCAGCTCCAAGACATTGTTTGAGGATCTCCACTTGGAAAAACTATGCCCACAATGATGGCAGCCCGGTCACGCCCTCAGACCTTTGAAGAACGAGGTGAAACCAGTCAGTGGGCCAAAAGAACCAAAAGATGAGCCTCTCGATCTTGCCCTGGCCCTAGCTCTGAAAATCCTACGTCTGTTCAGGATGGTAAGTTCTCTCCCCATAGACCAGAATCCAGTTCTCACCAGAAAACCCAACCAAAGGTTGAAGAGGACCCCATCATTAACAAAGATGTCATCTTAGTCGAAGAGCGTTGTGTGGGAAGGAGAGAAGATGCAGAAGAGGAGAATGGTCTTAGAACTTGTAACAAAGGCCATATCATTATCCCTGATGACAGCAGTGAGGAAGAAAGTCATCATTCTAAGGACTTTTGGAGAGACACTGAGGAAGAAGAAGAATACCAATATCCATCTCAAGAGAATGTCAGTCTGGGCAGAAGGGTATTCACATTGGAAATCATCAGGTGGTCTGTCCAGGATCTAGCCTCTACTTTCTCCTCCTCTGCCAGATCTGATAGTAAATTTCCAGATTCTCGATTCCCTTCTCATCCAACACCTCCACATGATGGCCATGCTTAGGATAGTTCTTCATGTTGAATTTTAAAAAACTATATCTTTTGATATTTTGTCTAAGCATCCATGATGCCCCCTCCAAAACCATATGTATTGAATATTTATTTTTATCAATGATATGATATGGTTTGAGGTGTGCATTGTTGTATTTGAATGCATTCTATCTCTTGTCTATGGTTAATATTTTTTTTTTTTTTTGGTTAAATAGACTAACATGCTAGTTTGAATGAGTTGGTTTTGTATTGGCATGTCAGGGAGATAGGGATCGGGCTGTGATGTTGCACACATCCTTGGAGTTTGGGGGAGCACAAAATATGTGTTGTTTAGCATCTGTCACCGGTCATGACAGTGTAGGGAGGAAGGATGATGGAAGCTTGAAAGAAAGATTGGAGAAAAATAAACTTAGAGGCAGCTAAGTTTATGGGGGAGTTGAGTCAAAGAAGTTAGAAAAGATAGCTTAGAGAATGGGAGAAAACTCCAAAAAGTGAAGCTAGGTAAGTTAGATTGATCCCATTGGGAGAAAACCTTTAAGACAGCACAACTCTTAAAGGGACAAAAAAAAAAAAAAAAGTAATGCAATGGAAATTTGCATTGTACTGTGGGGGAGATCTGTAACACCCCAAATTTTCAAATTATAAATATTTATGGAATTTTCCATTTAAATTGTGAACTAACGGATATGAAGGTGTCGGGTCAATTGCACAATTAAGACCCAACGGATATGTTATAAGGTTCAATTTAAAATAAATGGGTAAGATGTGTTTAATGAGGTCAAGGTTGTTATTTGGGTCAAAAGGCCCAATTGGGACCCAATGGGTCTGGTTGACCACCAAGTGAGTTCAAGCCTAATTAAATTGGGCTGAATTGAGTTGGTTGGGAATCAAGTGATTAACTTGATTTTAAGTGAGTTAAGTGAGTTGAGTTTAAAAGAATTAAAATTGAGTTATGGTGAGTTGAGTGGAAGTCAATGAGACCTCCATCTTAAGTGGGTGAAGTACGAAGATGAAGGAGTCTTGGTTGTTTCAAAAACCCAAGTCAAACCTAAGGTTACATGTTGGACATGGGAGTTTCATCTCATGGATGAAACCCCCACTTGGATCATTAATGGAGAGATGAGGAGTTTTCTTATTTCAAAATTCAAACCAAGGGTACACGTTGGAGGGGGAGTTTCATCTCATAGATGAAACCCCCAAATGGAGCATTAATGGGAGATGAATGATTTTAGTGGTGGTTACACAAGATAAACAAGGCACACCGTTGGAGTCTTGGGAGTTTCATCTCTTGGATAAAACCCCAAGTGGAGCACTAAGGAGGGAAGTTAATGAAAATGGGAGTTACACAAAGGGCTTTACCAAAAGGCATCACCCTTTGCCGATCACCCCATTGGAACAAAACAAGTTTGGTTTCCATTCACTCTTTCCCTCTCCCTCTTGGCTGTTTCTCTCCCTCAAACCCTCTCTTGGCTAACCACTCCTCAAGACAAAAGACTAAGAAAAGTTTTTGATCTCAAGTTATCACTCAAGGCCGAACTCTCTCTCTCTCTCTCTCAAGTCTCACTCTCGGCCAAAGGAACAAGAAAGAAGGAGGAAGAGGCTCAAGAAGGAAAGGATCGGAAGAACAAGTCAGAGCGAAGGAAAACAGAAGGAGTCGCGAAACCGGAAGGTATTTTGATAGATTTTTAATAAACTAAGGAAATATGGTCAAAGAATATGATTCGGCCATTGCATGGCCGAACCCTAGTCATGTCATGGCTAAGGACCTTCATATGAATAAAAAGGGGTAGATGAGGTTCGGCCATGATGTGTGGCCGAACCCCATCAAAGGTTAGGATCATGGCTATTGGATTTAAAAGAGAAAATGAGGAACCATAGGGTTCGGCCATGGTGTATGGCCGAACCCCATGGAAGAAGATTTAAATGGATGTATCATTTTGTTTTAATGGAAAAGATGAACCATAGGGTTCGGCCATGCCATGGAAGGACATTAGTTATTTTGAATGGATTTTTAAGGATGAAAATCATAGATGTGTGTGTATGATTTTAAAAGGTTTTAAAGGACTTAAGTGGAGATATGTATGAGAACAATAAAGAATTGAAAAGAAGGGCACAAAACCAAATGGTGAGGTTCAGCCATGTTATATGGCCGATCCCCACCAAGGAATATTTATGGACAGGGTTTTCGTAGATGTTGAACTTATGTGGATTGATTAATAATTTTAATGGGTTTCAAAACATGGAAATTGTAGATGCATGTTAAGGATTTTAAAGGGATTTAAAGGAAGGAATGCTAATCATTTTAAAATGGTGTTAAAATGATAATTGGTGAAAGAACCATGGACCATAGGTTCGGCCATGGTGTATGGCCGAACCCCATAAAAGGTTGTTGATGTCTTTAAAAGGTTTAAGATGGAAATCATGTTGATCGACTTGGGGTAGTAAATGATGACCTAAGGATATGAGTAAACCCCCATGAAGGGACTTGTTTATGGACGTAAAAATGGTAATGAACTCAATGGAGAAAATGGAATTTAGACATCATAGGGTTCGGCCATGGTGTATGGCCGAACCCCATGAACCATTTTATGGGTCATTCATGGACCAATCATGTTAGATGAATGACTATGTAAGGAAAGGAAAATAATGGCAATGTTGTAAATATAGGCTAAAATGAAAGATCATGGGTTCGGCCATAGTGTATGGCCGAACCCCATGACACTATGGCCGAACCCCATGAGGAATGTTTTTATGAACTTAGGTAGTTACCAAGTTTAGATGATTAAGTTAAAGGATCAAAAGACTCAAAAGAGGGAACAAAATCAAGTGGGTGAGGTTCGGCCATGTTGTATGGCCGAACCCCACAAAGGTGTATTTTATGGACTTGGACATTATTGTAAATCAAATGGGACATGGGATTAATTTGTTGACATGTTATAAGGTAACGGGACCTCACTAGGGGTGCACGATCGTGAGCGGTTTTCGGACGTGAATGCAAGGACACACTAGTGGTCATTGGTAGGATTCTACCTCTTTGAAACCAGGTGATGTAATATGGTTTAATTTCTTATTTTGATGGTTTATCTTGTAAAAATATTATGTTTCAAATATGAGGTTTTGATGCTATGATTATTCTATTACATAGCATATGGACATATACATCTCATGGATGGCATGGGAGGGAAGTTTGTAATCGGAGGCTACGCTTCGTCGGGGCATCCATAAGGCATTCGTAGGAAGACCTTGATGTGCATATCCATCAAGAAGAATCCGGAGAGCACACTCCGTCGGGGCGTCCATAAGGCAACTGTGGGGATACCTTGATGAGGAGAATTCCATCAAGAGGTTATATGTACTTGTGATGGGTGGGACTCATTGCATTTGACACCATGACATGGCATTGTTTTTATATGGTTTTGACATTATGTTATTATATATGAATTGTACTAACCATGTGTTAACCATATTTGGAGTACCTACTGGGCGCGTTGTCTAATGCTCTACTTCTACCCTAGTGGATGATACAGGAAACGAAGGGAACGATGAGCGTGATCGGAGCCAAGCATAGGAGCTTGAATGTGTGTAAGTTATATTTTGATTTAAGTTACTTATGGACTTGTAATTTGAGAAACTAGAATTCGGGCATGTAATAACTTAGATATTTTGCTATGGTTTGAATGGTTTATGTTGGATATTCTAGTTAAGATAATTATGGTTAAAGACTTGAACTACTTTGCTATCTAAAATGGAATAGAGTTAGGTTCTATTATAATCCGCAGTTTATGTTTTATTCCGCATGTTAACTTGAGTACGTGTGAACCATTTTAGTGGACTTGGTCTACGCACACGTATGGTTGGCCAATTAAGGGTTGGGCTTTGGAAGCTCGGACTTAGCTCACGTCGTGACATCCCGCTCTCTTTCACTCTTCTATTTTAAAAAAAAATAGACTCTGATTTTCGGAAAGCGAGTGAAAAAGGGCGGGGCGTTACAAGATCAATGCTTGAATGCATAAGCATGCAAGGATCAATGGAAAGATTAAATGAATTGGAAATGAATTCATGAAAGCAGTAAATGCAAGAAACATGGGAGAGTGCTTGAAATCCAACCGATGTCTGCCTGTCAATTGTATGACAAAATGAGGGAGAAATTAGTAGAAGCTATAAGACATCAAAACCAATTATGTGGAGTGACTAGGCCCTTAAGAACGAGAGAGCCATGAAGGGGAGAAATATGAAGAAGCCAATGGACATGGGAGAATGTCTATGCTTGGAGTTTGAAGTGATTTCAAATTCAAAGAAGACTGGGGGAGAAAATCTTCTCAACACTCACAGCTTGGATATGCTATGGGTAGTGTTGGTTGCTAGGAAATCATTGGTGTATGGGGGAGAATGAATGTTAATCTTGTTTAGTCCATGGATGCATATTTATGTTTTGGACTAACCCCTCTAATGATTGTCTAGTGTTGCTTGCTTATGTGCTTGAACAAGAAAACATGATTTGAAGCAAGCTGAACAAGAATATGCGAAGATCATAGTCTTGTTTTCCATTTGAATACGTACATGTACACAATGTAATATTTTTGTATTCAAATGTGATGTAATAAGGGTGGGCTTGTACTTGAATTAGCTTCTATGTTTTGTCATGAAATTGACAAAGGGGGAGATTGTTAGTGCCCTGGCTCACCGAGTCCCTAAGTTTGTCAATTCCATGGCTCTGGAAGAAGCATTTTCTAGAAACTTGAAGACTCAAGGTGATCAAGAAAGAAGATCAACTCCACCAGGCTCAAATATCATCATGTATGGCAATCACAACAGGTTTATTAGCCATAGATGACTTTAGGTGGTATCCACACCTTAGGAGGACCAATCCTAGGCTTAGTTGAACAAATGGTAAAATCATGAAAAAACATAGAGAGTAAGCTGGACAGTGAATTGGAAGTGAACTGTAACACCCCGGATTTTCATTTCATGAATATATATGGAAATTGTCCATTTAATTTGTGAATTAATGGAATTTGAAATTAAATAATGGAGATGGACCTCAAATGGGTAAGGAGTTGGGTCAATTGCCAAATTAAGACCCAACAAGTTATGGATAAGGTTCAATTGAAATAAATGGGTAAGATTTATTTAATTGGGTCAAGGTGGTCAATTGGGTCAAATGCCCAATTGGGACCCAATGGGTCACAGATGAGCTAATTAGAAGTAAATGGGTAAGGTTTGATAATTGGGTCTAATAATCAATTAAGATTCAATAGTAGGTCCACCTCATCAAGTAAGGTAATGAAATGGCTAAGTGGGACCCTAAATACCATGTAGTTCATGGTCGGCTAAGCCATGGTTGACTTGGTCAACCATCGGCCAGTTCATTAGAGTTGAGTTGAGGAATGAGTTCAAGTGGGATAAATAATGCTTGAGTTGGAAAATGAATTCACATGAGTTGAGAATTTATTAATGTTGAGTTCAAGTGCTTCAGTTGGAAAATGAGTTCATTTAAGTTGAGTTGAGTTGAATTGAAATGAGTGGAGTGGGAAGATGGAGGGTTTCCATCTCTAAGGAGGAAACCCAAAAGGCACAATCAAGGTGTACACGTTGGAGGTGAATGGATGCCATGGTGAAGACCAAGGGACACCTTGGTTGGTCAATAGTTAAGATGGGGGAGTTTCCATCTTGAATGCATAAGTTGGGAAGGTGGAGGGTTTCCATCATGGGGCACACGGTTGGGAAGTTTCATCCCATGGGATGAAATCTCAAAGGAAGCATTAATGAGGGAGGTGAAGGGTTTTGGTTGTTACAAAGGGGCATAACCCAAGAGACACCACACCTTTGGCTGATTGGATCTTATTGAAACAAAGAAATTGTGCTCTCAAACTCTCCCTTGGCCGATCCTCTCACTAAGACAAGAAAGACTTAGAGTTTTCTATCTCAACTCCTCTCCCTCTCACTCTTTGGGCCGATCTCTCACAAGACAAGGAAAAGACTTAGGGTTTTCCATTCTCAAATCCTCTCCCTCTCTCTCAAACCTCTTCCTTGGCCGAACCATCTTTTGGGGGTTTTCATCTCAGACCCTGTCCCTCTCAAGCAACACACTTTGGCCGAAGATCAAGGAGGAGAAAGAGAAGACTAAGGAAGGAGAAGATCGAAGGAGCAAGGCAGAACGAAAGAGATCGGAGGAGTCGCGGAATCGGTAAGTACTACTTGACAAGATTTATAAATTAAAAGGAGGCTAAGGGAACATTCCATACGGATTGGAAAGTTGGCCAAAAATATTATGGGCCATGGATTTAAAATCCATCCAAGGAATAAGATGGAAAAATGGACAAAACCCCATCAAGTGATCTAAATATGGGGATGTGATTTTTAAAGGATGAAAAGGATGGATGTATGTTAGTGATTCTAAAGGGTCTTAAAGGAAGAAAATGATGGAGGAATATTGATGGATTTACATGTATTTAGACCATGGAAAAATGGAAACAAGGAACCATTGGTTCGGCCATGTTGTATGGCCGAACCCCATGAACTATTTTGATGGATCACTTGGTAAATCTATGCTTGTTTAAAGGATGAATGATCCAGCTAAGAAAATGGAGGAATTTATTATGGATCTATTTTATGTTAATAAATTATTCATGGACCTAAGTTATGTGTAAATAAGTTAGGTGATTAACTATGAAAATGAATGGTGGCTAAGATGGGAAATGACAAAATAAGGAACCATGGGTTCGGCCATGTTGTATTGCCGAACCCCATGAAGGGCTTCTCATGAACCTAGGTGTATGATGAAGATGTCATCTTTATGGACTTAGGTTGTTAAATGATTAACTTATGTGATTGGATGAATAAATCAAAAGATGGATGGTGTTGGACCCATTTTGTTTAAGATTAAACAAGGGTTAAAAAGGGGGTCAAAACCAAAGAGTGAGGTTTGGCCATGTTGTATGGCTGAACCCCACAAGTGAGTTTTTATGGACAGCGGACAGTGGACAGTGGACAATGGGTAGTGGACAGTGGAGAGTGGACAATGGGTAGTGGACAGTGGACAGTGGGTAGTGGACAGTGGGTTACCTGCTGATTTTATAAATGAAATATTTATATGATTTTCCAAATGGTTAGGTTAAATTGGAAGGATGAAGGGAATGGTTTAAATCAATTGGAATAATTAAATTGGTTATTTTATGGAATTAAATTGATCACCAAATTGATGTATATATATGTTAAATGTAATAAGGTAACGGGATTTCACAAACGGTGAACGATCGGCTTGACGCCATCGGTGTTCGGTTTTTGGACAGAAACACAAGGACCCGTTAATTGAACGTTGGTAGGATTCCTACCTTATTGAAAACCATGGAATATGTATATATGATGATTTTAATTCATGTTTTGATGAGTTATTTTGGTATCAAATGATATGTTTCAATTATGGAATTTAAATGCTATGATGTTTATTATTACATAGCATGTTGGCATTTGCATCTCATGCATGGCATGGGAGGGATCAAATGAGGGCAGTCCACGCTTCCATTCGGTTTTCCGAAAATAATCATGGTGAGGAATCTACACTAATTCCAGGTTATGATAATTGTAAACGAAGTCCATGCTTCATTCGGTGGGACCGAGAAACAACCGTGGGGAGGAATCTACACTGATTCCAAGGGATGTATGATTGAATTGTAACTGGAGTCCACGTTTCGTTCGGGGCGACCGATAAGGCATTCATGGGGATACCTTGATGAGGTTTTGCCATCAAGAGGAATACTATGTTTGTAATGTAACCGGAGTCCACTCTCCATTCGGGACGACCGATAAGGCATTCGTGGGGATACCTTGATGAGAAGTTTCCATCAAGAGGAACACTATGTGATTGTGATATGGATGATGGGTGAGACTCATTGCATATGACACCCATGGCATGGCACTGTTTTACATGGTTTTGATATTATCGATATCTATGTGATTTCTATACTAACCCATGTGTTGACCCTACTCAGAGTACCTACTGGGCGCGTTGTCTAACGCCCTGCTTCTACCTTAGATGATGACACAGGAAATGGACAGAACGAAGGACGTGATAAGAGCCAAGCTTAGCAGCTTGGATAATCTAGTTTCATTTATTTAAGTTTATTCATGGACAATGTAATTTAAGTAGCTAGTATTTGGGACTGTAATAACTTAGATGATTTGCTATGGTTTGGAATGTTAATTTTAGATATTTTAACTTAAGGTTATTATTGTTAAGTGATGGACTTCCTTACTATTTAAAATTGGATAGGATAGGCTTTATTATAATTCCGCAATTATGTTTAAATTCCGTAAGTTAACCTTAGTACGTGTGAACCATTTTTGTGGCTTAGTCCACGCACATGTAGGGTTGGCCAGTTAAGGGCCGACCTTTGGAAGCTCGGACTTAGCTCGCGTCGTGATGTTCCCGCTCTCTCTCACTCATTTATTTCAAAAATATATATATATATATATAGACTCTGATTTTCGCCGAGTGAAAAAGGGCAGGGCATTACACAAACTTGGAAATATGAATTAAGATCACTGTCAGTTCGACCAGTTGTTCTCACCGACCCCTCGGTGGAGATAGAATCGACCCATCGTGGTCAAAGACTGGTCAGGCAGTTTGACAAAGGTTCTAGATCATAGAACTGTCATTCTAGGTATGCCTCTGATCAAGACTCTCGTATGCTCTGATCCCTCGGTGATGAACTTAACGACCTCTCATGGTCAACGATTCGTCGATGATAACTTCTGAGTTCTGGGACTTAGAACTCAAGTGGACTTTCAAGAAAACAGATATCTCGGTAAAACAAGACAGATCGAGAGTATCAGGACCGACCCCTCTATAAAAAGCGGCAGGTCGATCTGGGCAGGACAAGTTTCAGGACATGAAACTCTATCTGCATCGTATTGCCCAAGATCGAGACCCTCATATGGACCGACCTTTCGGTGCCATAACTGTCGATCCATTGGTGACACCGACCAGTCGACTGGAAAATAATAATGTTGTTGGGGGTACATTTAATGTGCAATGGTCGAGTGGTTGAACGGTAATGAATATGAACACTGACCCATCGGTGCCCCCGACCTGTCTGTACTGGACAATTTGAAAAACTGTGATGACTCCTCTATAAATATGAGTGTTGTGTGATCATTTAATTATCTTTCTTGAACTGAGAAGAGTCACACACTCTAAAGAACGATATTCTCTCTTATGCCTACACCTGAGAATCAAATACAAACAATCTATTGATTGAGTTAAACAAATAAAGAAAGGGAGGAGGAAAGAAAATATACAAACTAGGAAAGATTTGGTACAACTAGTTTCCTAGTCACTTTGGAATTATGATTACTTTACGACGGCTAAAAGGCAGAGCGTCGGCACACATTGAGTGAATCTTTGAGAAGCACACATCTTCGAGAAATAGCTTCAAGGCAAGTGCTTCATGGTTTTAATTTTGCTTTTAAAACCTTTATCCTGTGAAAGTGGATTAAGAAGGCTTGGCTCCGAAACCACTATAAAAAATATAGAGCGTCGTCTCTAGCACATGTGGTGGATGGAATTCCCAGCCAATTCAAATAGGTGGAATTCCTATTTTACACTTGGTGGATGAAATTCTCAGCCGATTGAGTGAGGTGGAATTACTACTCTAATTGTGAGCGTGTAAGTCCCCACTTAGAGAATTTAGGGATAGCTCAAGGTTGAGCTAGTTCTAACAGTGGATGTAGGTTGGCGAACCGAACCACTATATATCTTGTGTCCTTATGCTTGTGGTGTTAGAGTTATTTTCTTATGTTGATTGCTTAATCACATTTGCTGACACACACACACATTTGGTTGTTGTATCCGCTGCATTTAATTAATCAGTCAAGTAATTTTTATAAAGGACCAACGAATTGAGATTGACCTATTCACCTCCCTCTAGGGTCAATAGTGTTTTAGCACCAAAGGGAGAACTTTTAGATTTTAACCTCAATCGCGGCCAGGTAAATGGGGGAGTATAGATGAAATCTCGTTCCAACTTCTCCTTAATCGATGCTCGACCACATGTCTTGGTGACAGAACTAGCTTTAGACACCGTTATTGAAGAAAAACTAGAATTGGTTAATTAAAATTATTTGAATGAAAGACTATCCTAATGAGCATGAAAGACCCTAACGACTATCCTATGGTCCCAAAATTGATTTTAGTTAAAGTACATGAACCATTTTATTACTAATTTTCTTTTATGTGAATGCAACCTAATCTAACAATGCAAACATCAAACAAATATGCAAAACAATAAGCAAACAAACTATACTAAATGCATGAATTTAGCAACCTATATGCATGAGAAAAATAAATATGCGATCTCCTTTTTTTTATATACAAATAATATATGCCAAACACCCTAATAAAAGCTATATAAATGCATGAGAAAATAAAAATTAAAAGAATATAGTTAGGCATTTACCTTAGCCAATGTGGGCAAATTCTAGCAGCTTTGACTCGCTATTTCCAAAACTCCTGAAAATATAACACACGAACCTAGGTGAAGATTCTAACTCAAAAATGAATGAAGTAACTAATTGCAAGATCCTAAACTAGAACTAGATTAAGATTAAAATAATTAGTCCTAATTAAGTGTCCTAGAATAATGTGAGATTGTAAATAAATTTCTAGATTAAAACCATCACTTAATAAAAATTTATTCAAAGATCCAAATTTAGAAACTTTCCAAAAATAGAATTTTTCAAAATTAAACGTCTCCAAAATTGGGCAATTTCTAAAAATAGATTGTTTCCAAAAGTAGATAATTTTAAAATTTTCCAGAGACAAAAATTTTAAAACTTTCCAAAAATAGATTTATTTACAAAATAGAGATTTTATTAAAATCGATTACATTTATAAGATTAAAGAGAGGCTAAAGGAAGATATTAAATGATTTTATCAGTTTTCCAAAAAGTAGAAAATTTTCCACAAAAATAGATACTTGTTCCAAGAATAGAAGTTTTCTACAAAAATAGAAACTTTCAAAAATTCAACAGAATATCTAAATTTAGCAAAATTTCTACAACTAAGACAAAATTTTAAATCTCTCATATTTTAAAGAAAATTTTAATTTTAGGAAATTCTCCAAAACTAGAGTTTCTAAAATTAGAAATTTTTAATCTTAAAGAGTTTGCCAAAATTAAAAGATTCCAAACATAAAAGTGTTTTCCAAAAATCATAAAAATTTAAGAACATGTACTTTGATTGTTTCCCCAGCAACGACGCAAGAAACTTGTTGATGTTTTAAATTTGCAAATCTCGCAACCGCACGAACATATATAGTATAGCGATTGAGTGCGAGGTCGAACCCAAATGAAACATTCAAAATATATGAAATTCAAAATACACATGCTTCAATTTTTGTGTTTCTTAGAAAACAAATATTCAAAATTAAATCTTGGATAGAAATCAATTTTAATGTTAAAATTATATTTCCAAACTAATCAAATCTTCATTCAAACAAATAGATATGCAATTTTAAAGCATTGATTAAAAGTGATTAAAATAATGTTTTAATAAGAGTTTATAAACAATCTCAATATTAATTCAAGTTCACAAAATCAAAGCCTAGTTAACTTAAATCTTAACTAGTTAATCATGTTGTTAGGGAGGTTTTAAATACTTGAAATAAATATACATTAAAAGAATTAAAGATCTACAAATAAAAAATAAAATACAACATTCAAGTGAAATAAAATAAACATGAAAAATAAATTGGGAAGAAAAATAAATGACAGAAATGAAAATGCAGTAATGTAAAGATTGGTTGTTTGGAAAAGACTGTTCATCACCGATGATATTTAAATAAACAAACGACCTAGATTTGAAATTCGCGTAAAAATCTCAGATCTAGTTCATTGAGTTTTCCTTGGTCTTCTTCTCCAATCCTTTTGTCCTCTTTGGTTCTAGAGTCAAATTCGAGTTTTACATGTGGGATACTAGGCTATTTATAGGACTTGGGATTGGATGAATGGTTAGGATTAAAACTAGGTTTAAGTTGGTGGATGAAAGGTTGGCATTAGATCTAACTTAAATTGGGTGGCTAGGATTAAAAATTGTAGAAGGTTAGGGTTTACAAAGGGTCTACATGAATTTAATGTGATGGGTTGGCTTGGAGTCTAGTGCAAGAAAGGAAGGAGAGAAAACTGGGATTGGATTTGGCCTTGTGATTTTCTAATTTGGCATTGTGCTTTAGGGTTTTGGATTGTGCAATGATATGAACGGCTAGAATTAAATGGATGGATGAGATGTAATATGGTGATGTTGAGGGTTGACCTATGAAATTCGAATGGGATAGGAAGTGTAACACACCGGACTTTCAAGTTATAAATATTTACGGAATTTACCCATTTAATTTGTGAATTATTAGATGTGGACCTTATATGGGTAAAAGTGTTGGGTCATTGCCCAATTAAGACCCAACGGATTGTGGAATTGGTTTCAATAAATCTAAATTGGGCTGAATTAAATAATAATACAATATGTCTAAAATTAAATAGGTGGCTTGGCCATGTATAGAAATATGCATATCTATGAGAGATATGTATGCACATCCATGTGATATGCTAGAATATCTTGAGAAGATATCTAAGATTAAATTGAAAGGTTGCATGGCCGTGTATGAGTTGTGCAATCCATGGTTATGGCCGTGTGATGTGGTAGATATGCAATCCATGAGATGTGCTAGTGTATCTTGGAAAGGAGTCCTTTCCTTGTTAGGGGTAATACAAAGGAAATTGCTAAATTAAAGGACTCTCCCAAAGTGGGAAGCAAGGGCGCACGACAATTGCCATTTCAATAAGATTGGCCGAGTGGAGGTTTTAAGAGAAGGGGCGCATGGCACCTTCTAAATAGAGGAACAATTGGAGATTAATAAAAAGAGAGGAAGAAAGGTAGTGCGCACGGCATACTCATTCAAAGAGAGGTAGCAGCAAGCACAAGGGGTGCATGGCATAATCAAGATCAATCTCGGTTGTGTTAAAGATCAAGAAGAAAGAGAAGAGCAAGAACAAGCGAAGGAGAACCGGAGGAGTCGCGGAACCGGTTAGTATTTTGATGTTTTTTATTAAAAGAAAAGAACCATACCATGGCCGAACCCCATGGAAGAAAGATTAAGGGATGATTATGATAATTTTTAATGGAAGTTTGGAGGATGAAAAACATAGAATATTATGCATGTTTTAAAGGGTTTAAAATGGATAAGAATCATGGATCAAGGGTTCGGCCATGGTCAATGGCCGAACCCCATGGAAAAATACATAGATGGATTTAATATGGAGAACATTGGTTATGTCCTATGGATGGCAAAGTTGTAAATATAGGCCAAAATGAAAGATCATGGGTTCGGCCATGGTGTATGGCCGAACCCCATGAGGTCTCTTTTATGGATTTGATTGGTTAAGGAATTTATATGGGTCTAATGATTTTTAAAGAGAGGATTATGAACCATAGGGTTCGGCCATGGTGAATGGCCGAACCCCATGGAGGATGGTTACTAAATCAGGGAGTTTCTAATTATGGACTTTTGGATAAGAAAATGAAGGAACCTTGAATTATGGATTCAAGAATGGGAATTGCTAAAATGGAAAGTTAGACATCATAGGGTTCGGCCATGGTGCTTGGCCGAACCCCATGAATAAATTTTATGGATCATGAATGGATGTAATATAGTGATTGGATTAATGGAGAGACAATGATGGAGGTAATGGCAATTTGGTAATATCGGCTGAAAATGAAAGATCACGATGGCCGAACCCCATGAATCGTGTTAGTGGGTTATTTGTTAGCCTAAGTATATTTTTAATGAGAATAATGGAATGATAGCCATGGATGGCAATGTTGTAAATAGATGAAAATAATGGACATAGGGTTGGCCATGGTGTATGGCCGAACCCCATGAACTATTTGATGGATTATGTGTTTAAGAACTATGTATGGATCATTGTTGGAAAATAAGCCTTATGAAAATAAGCATGGTAAATAGCCATGGATGTAATTAAGTGAAGTCAATGGACCATGGGTTCGGCCATGGTGTATGGCCGAACCTCATGGGGAGGATTTGCTGAACTTAAGGTGTGATGTATCTTAGATGATTAATTTGTTTATCATTAGATTAATGAATAAAAGTGGTATGAATGGCATTGTTGAAAATATAAGTGAAATCAATAGACCATGGGTTCGGCCATGGTATATGGCCGAACCCCATGAGGAATGGTTTATGGACTTAAACATATTGTAAATCAAGTGGGACTTGGTTTTAATTGATTGTTATATTATAAGGTAACAGAACCTCACAAGGTTTGTACGATCGTGAGCGGTTACCAGCCGAAAGACGCAAGGACACGTTAGTGGTCTTTGGTAGGATTCCACCTCTTTGAAACCATGGGTTTATGTATATTGTTTTATATTATCTTTGATGAATTTATGTTGTAAAGGATATGTTTCAAAAGTGAGTTTTAATGCTATGTTTACATTATAAAATAGCATGTGTTTCATTGGCATCTCATGCATGACATGGGGTGAAGGATATATAACTGGAGGGGCCACACTCCTTCGGGGAGTCCGAAAGACCTATGTGGGGGTACTTTTATGTACATGTGATGGGTGGGACTCATTGCATTTGACATCATGACATGGCATGGTTTATATGGTTTTTGACATTATGGTATTATTATGCATGTTTTGTACTAACCATGTGTTAGCCCTAATTGAAATACCTACTGGGCGCGTTGTTCTAATGCCCTACTTCTACCCTAGTGGATGATACAGGAAACAAGGAGAACGATGAACGCGAAACGGGACAGGCATAGGAGCTTGGATGATTTTAGTTTATATTTTGATTAAGTTACTTATGGACTTGTTTTGAGTAACTAGACTTCGGACATGTAATAATTTAGATGGTTTGCTATGGTTGGATGTTTATTTGGATAATTATGTTATGTTAATTACGATTAAAGACTTGACGTACTTTGCTATCTAAAATGGAATAGAACTTGGTTCTATTATAATTCCGCAGTTATGATGTTATTCTGAATGTGTATATTGTTATGTGTGAACCGTTTTCATGGACGTAGTGCATGCACACATAGGGTTGGCCAGTTAAGGGTCGGACTTTAGAAGTTCGGACTTAGCTAGCGTCGTGACGTCCCGCTCTTTGTCTCACTCTTTATTTTTTAAAAGAAATAGACTCTGAATTTTGGAAAGGAAAGCGAGTGAAAAAGGGCGGGGCGTTACAGTTGGTATCAGAGCGAAGCAGAAAGATTGAATCTTTCGGAGTAAATTAATCCGGCCTCATGCATTAATTTACTTCGTTAGACTCAGACAGAACAACAATGGATGATAGCAAAGGAAGTACAGTCAAAATAAATGGATTTATCAAACATAGCAATTTAGGAGATACTTCCCCGATATCCTCAAATGGAGAAAACAAATATTTGATACTTAGGAAGTTTCCCCAAAAACAAAGAAATACAAAAAAAAGTGCTTATTTGGCAATGTTCCCCAAGCAAGAGACATTATATGACACATAAGAAAGTTCCCCAAACAAGAAATACAAAATGATGATTAGGGAAATTCCCCAAAACAAAGGTTAGTTTGATTAAAACTGCTGTTGTCATTGATATGTTCTGTTGTTGTGATACAGATATGTCGAGCAACATGGTGTATACAAAATTGTGGGACAGAGGGACCCCAAGCTGTTCGATAGATCTGGTTTCTTCTTCCGACGATTCCAGCGTGGCAAACTTCATCAATGAAGTTGTAAATAGGCAGGACATGGAAGTAGAACCACCCGAGTACAATGTTGGGGTTGCTCCAGCCTTTGTACCCGAAGAGGACGAGGAAGATGTCCCAAACTTAGAAGAATCTATAGGGGAGATAGGCTCTCCAGAGTATACTCCGACTTCGGATGAGTTGACAGATTATATGTGCTAATTATGCAATCAGGTGGGGCACAACTGCACTTATTGCCCCCACCCTGTCGAGGTTATTTGCCCTATTTGTGGACTTCACGGGCATGGGAAAGAGACGACTAACTGTCCATACATTGGAGGACCAGGAATAATACCCTTTCTGACTTGTGGAGTGTTGGGGCACACGTCGACGACATGCCCTAACAACTTCTTCGATTTTGGGGATGATGCAGGGTCTTCTATGGAAGATTAGGCTAAGGAGTGGTAAGAGAATGTCGGGAAAAGGGGAGATGTTGTAAAGGGTTGTGGGTACGTTTTGAAGGGTTTGTTCTAACCCTACCAACCATTGTATTGTGATGGAAGTTTGAATAATTTTCAATAAAGTATGAAAACTTAAGAGTTTATAAAGTCTTTGGTACTGAGATATAGGTGACAAGGTCACTTGATTATGTTGAGATGTGGTATGGGGCGTCCCTCACGTAATATTGATGAGATAAGAATATAGATTCCATGAGTATGGCCTAGAGTAGCTGTAAGACCGTGGGAATCTCGATATGAATTACGGAGACTTGGTCCGGTAGGGTTGCCGTTGAGGGTGGATCTCTCGCATGCTTCGCGCTGGAGGGCGCTCTCACGGCTGTTTTGCACACTTGATGTGCGAGGATGCGCAGAGCTAGGTACTATTTTACCCCGTGGGGGTGGTACTAGCTTCGTCAGACGGGGTCCGACCGCCTTAAAGCTTGACTGAATCACCCTTGGGGTGAAGGGATGCAAGGCGGGGTAAACTTGATCACGTTGGACATGAGTTTTCTGCTTAGTAAGTCAGGGGCCCTAAGTCTTGCTAGGGGCCAGGGTATATTATGATTTGATATTTTAGCTACAGTCACGTAGTGACTCATTCGAGTGTTGTTCCTACGGATAGAATATCTCATGGTAGATGATGTGGCATGGATTAATTATGCCCAAGGATGGATTATACCCATGAGTGGATTATACCCATAGGAGGGTTATATTCATGGATGGTTACTAACTATGGATAGATGATACTCACTAATAAAGTGATACCAGGGATGGATGTGTATAACCATGGATGATGGTTCCCATGGTGGTTTGGATTGATGTCGGGTATCGGTACCATCGTAGACATGTTGGTAGTATGATGGACCTGTTGGTCTCATAGATGACATATTGATCTAATGACTGGGACACGTTTCGATTTACATCCCATGTTATAAGAAAAAGGTGTTAGTCGTATTACGACTTGTATCACAGGAAAGTTAGTGTTGAAAGATACTTCGTATCGTAGAAGTTATGAACAAAAGGTGTTAGTCAGATAGTGGCTTATGTGCAAAGTAAGATATGCTTACTTTTGGTGATGTAGTTAGTGGAAAAGTTAAGAGTCTAGTGAAACTTGAATGGGAAGCTATGGGTGACTGCCGAGTTAAACTGATCACCTGACTTTGTAGTTAGCCGATGGAGTTCCAGGAGAGTGAAGCTAGAGAATTCGTTAAAATGGAATCAGCGAAAGTCTTGATCGTAGACTCGTATTGGCAGGCTACCTCACACAGAGAGTAAACGAATGAACGTATTGAGCAAGTACGTATGGAAAATACCTTGGTAGCAGGTAAAGTGAAACAGAGTTCAATGATCAGTATAAGATCGCAAATGGGTTCACGAGAAAAAGAGATAACATGAGACAGAGTAAATTCTGCGAGAATGAAACTCATAGGTTGATATGAGTGATTTTGATGTAATTAAGTGGTACTTGACAAGATTGAACTGGAACAACGAATAGACCAGGAAGTGGAGGAGGTATGGGCCAAGATGTCTACTGGTTAAGTCATACCGGAATGGGAGTTACGACCGGGACAGGGTCTTGTATTCCGAGGAAGGATATATGTGCCTAAGAGTTGCAGAAAAGAGTTATTGATTGAGGCACATCAGACCAAACTCTCTATTCATCCGGGCAGCACCAAGATGTATCACAACCTAAAGAGACATTACTGGTGGCATGGACTCAAAAGGGATGTGGCAGAATTTGTGGCTCATTGCTTAACGTGTCAGCGGGTTAAGACGGAACATCAGAAGCCACCAGGGTTACTCAAACCCTTACCAGTGCCAGAGTGGAAATGGGAACACATTTCCATGGATTTTGTGACAGGGTTACCAAGGTCTTCAAAGGGCAACGATGCGATATGGGTCGTGGTAGACCGACTAACCAAATCTGCACATTTCGTTCCCATTAAGATGAGAGACTCATCTGAGACTTTGGGTCGGCAGTATATCAAGGATATCATCAGATTGCATGGTATACCTCGGACTATTGTGTCCGACAGAGATGGTCGATTCACCGGCAGAGTATGGTAGAGCATGCAGTCGGTCATGGGAACAGATCTACTAACGAGCACGGCATTCCATCCACGTACTGATGGGCAGTCTAAGAGAACAATACAGACATTGGAGGATATGCTGAGAGCATGCATGCTAGATTTCAAGGGTGGATGGGAGGATCACTTGCCGTTGGTAGAATTCTCATACAACAATAGTTACCAGGCAAGAGTCCAGATGGCTCCATTTGAGGCATTATATGGTAGGCCATGTAGATCACCTGTGTGCTGGACAGAGGCCGATGAGCCTGAACTGATTGGACATGAGTTGGTTGCAAAGACTACAGTGCAGATACAGGTAATACGGCAGCATCTATTGATTGCCAGAGTCGTCAGAAGAGCTATGCTGACAAGAGGAGGAGGTTCCTTGAATTTGAAGTGGGGGACATGGTGTTCTTGAAAGTCTCACCACGAAGGGACACATGAGATTTGGAAAGAAGGGGAAATTGTCGCCAAGATATGTGGGACCGTTTTCAATCATAAGAAGAATGGGGGATGTGGCTTACCAATTGGCACTCCCATCACAATTGGCATCTTTACACGATGTGTTCCATATATCGATGTTGAGGAAGTACAATCCTGATCCCTCTCATGTGCTGAACATACAAGACATAGAGGTCCAGAGCGACGTGAGATACGTCGAAAAGCCTGTCCGAGTGGTGGACACAGAACAAAGGGTATTGCGGAACCGAGCGATCCAGTTTGTCAAGGTGGTATGGGCTCGACATGGCATTGAGGAAGCCACATGGGAACTCGAGTCGAAAATGAGAACAGCTCATCCGGAACTATTTATGTAAATGTTTGAAACCCTACTTCACTCAATTTTCGGGACAAAAATTTTAAAAAGAGGGTTGTATTGTAATACTCCAGATTTTCAAGTTATAAATATTTACGAAATTTACCCATTTAATTTGTGAATTATTAGATGTGGACCTTATATGGGTAAAAGTGTTGGGTCATTGCCCAATTAAGGCCCAATGGATTGTGGAATTGGTTTCAATAAAATTAAATGGGGCCAAATTAAATAATAATGCAATATGTCTAAAATAAATAGGTGGCTTGGCCGTGTATAGAAACATGCATATCTATGAGAGATATGTATGCACATCCATGTGATATGCTAGAATATCTTGAGAAGATATCTAAGATTAAATTGAAAGGTTGCATGGCTGTGTATGAGTTGTGCAATCCATGGTGATGCCCGTGTGATGTGGGAGATATACAATCCATGAGATGCGCTAGTGTATCTTGGAAAGGAGTCCTTTCCTTGTTAAGAGCAATACAAAGGAAATTGCTAAATTAAAGGACTCTCCCAAAGTGGGAAGAAAGGGCGCAAGGCAATTGCCATTTCAATAAGATTGGCTGAGTGGAGGTTTTAAGAGAAGGGGCGCATGGCACCTTCTAAATAGAGGACCAATTGGAGAGTAATAAAAAGAGAGGAAGAAAGGTAGTGCGCACGGCATACTCATTCAAAGAGAGGCAGCAGCAAGCACAAGGGGCGCACGGCATAATCAAGATCAATCTTGGTTGTGTTAAAGATCAATAAGAAATAGAAGAGCAAGAACAAGCGAAGGAGAACCGGAGGAGTCGCGGAACCAGATAGCATTTTGATGTTTTTGATTAAAAGAAAAGAACCATACCATGGCCGTACCACATAGAAGAAAGATTAAGGGATGATTATGATAATTTTTAATGGAAGTTTGGAGGATGAAAACCAATGGAATATTATGCATGTTTTAAAGGGTGTAAAATGGATAAGAATCATGGATCAAGGGTTCGGCCATGGTCAATGGCCGAACCCCATGGAAAAATACATAGATGGATTTAATATTGAGAAACATTGGTTATGTCCTATGGATGGCAAAGTTGTAAATATAGGCCAAAATGAAAGATCATGGGTTCGGCCATGGTGTGTGGCCTAACCCCATGAGGTCTCTTTTATGGACTTGATTGATTAAGGAATTTAAATGGGTCTAATGATTTTTAAAGAGAGGATTATGAACCATAGGGTTCGGCCATGGTGTATGGCTGAAACCCATGGAGAATGGTTATTAAATTAGAAAGTTTCTAATTATGGACTTTTGGATCAAAAATGAAGGAACCTTGAATTATGGATTCAAGAATGGGAATTGCTAAAATGGAAAGTTAGACATCATAGGGTTCGGCCATGGTGCTTGGCCGAACCCCATGAATAAATTTTATGGATCATGAATGGATGTAATATAGTGATTGGATTAATGGAGAGACAATGATGGAGGTAATGGCAATTTGGTAATATCGGCTGAAAATGAAAGATCATGTGTTTGGCCATGGTGTATGGCCGAACCCCATGAATCTTGTTAGTGGGTTATTTGTTAGCCTAAGTATATTTTTAATGAGAATAATGGAATGATAGCCATGGATGGCAATGTTGTAAATAGATGAAAATAATGGACATAGGTTCGACCATGGTGTATGGCCGAACTCCATGAACTATTTGATGGATTATGTGTTTAAGAACTATGTATGGATCATTGTTGGAAAATAAGCCTTATGAAAATGAGCAAGGTAAATAACCATGGATGTAATGAAGTGAAATCAATGGACCATGGGTTCGGCCATGATGTATGGCCGAACCCCATGGGGAGGATTTGCTAAACTTAAGGTGTGATGTATCTTAGATGATTAATTTGTTTATCATTAGATTAATGAATAAAAGTGGTATGAATGGCATTGTTGAAAATATAAGTGAAATCAATAGACCATGGGTTCGGCCATGGTATATGGCCGAACCCCATGAGGAATGGTTTATGGACTTAAACATATTGTAAATCAAGTGGGACTTGGTTTTAATTGATTGTTATATTATAAGGTAACAGAACCTCACAAGGTGTGTACGATCGTGAAGGTTACCGGACGAAAGACGCAAGGACACGTTAGTGGTCTTTGGTAGGATTCCACCTCTTTGAAACCATGAGTTTATGTACATTGTTTTATATTATCTTTGATGAATTTATGTTGTAAAGGATATGTTTCAAAAGTGAGTTTTTATGCTATGTTTACATTATAAAATAGCATGTGTTTCATTGGAATCTCATACATGGCATGGGGTGAACGATATGTAACCGGAGGGGCCACACTCCGTCGGGGCGTCCGAAACACCTATGTGGGATACCTTGATGTGTATTTCCATCAAGAAAAAATCGGAGGGGTCACACTCCGTCGGGGCGTCCGAAAGACCTATGTGGGAGTACTTTTATGTACATGTGATGGGTGGGACTCATTGCATTTGACATCATGACATGGCATGGTTTATATGGTTTTTGACATTATGGTATTATTATGCATGTTTTGTACTAACCATGTGTTAGCCCTAATTGGAATACCTACTGGGCGTGTTGTTCTAACGCTCTACTTCTACCCTAGTGGATGATACAGGAAACAAGGAGAACGATGAACGCGAAACGGGCCAGGCATAGGAGCTTGGATGATTTTAGTTTATATTTTGATTAAGTTACTTATGGACTTGTTTTGAGTAACTAGACTTCGGACATGTAATAATTTAGATGGTTTGCTATGGTTGAATGTTTATTTGGATAATTATGTTATGTTAATTACGATTAAAGACTTGACGTACTTTGCTATCTAAAATGGAATAGAACTTGGTTCTATTATAATTCCGCAGTTATGATGTTATTCTGAATGTGTATATTATTATGTGTGAACCGTTTTTATAGACGTAGTGCATGCACACATAGGGTTGGCCAGTTAAGGGTCGGACTTTAGAAGTTCGGACTTAGCTAGCGTCGTGACGTCCCGCTCTTTGTCTCACTCTTTATTTAAAAAATAAAAAAATAGACTCTGAATTTTGGAAAGGAAAGGGAGTGAAAAAGGGCGGGGCGTTACAGGAAGGAAATAAGGAAAAATCGCATGTGGCTTATTTTGGATTGGATTGGGAGAAAAGTTAGGATCTAGGTGAGGTGGCAAGCTTGGAGAGAAATTCTAGGAGTTGTCATGCGATGGAGGCTTCATAAGATTGGGATTTTCGTCTGGAGCAAGGTGATATGCGCATGGAGTGCTTTATTTTAGGGTGTGTGCATTAGATCTAGGGTTTATGAAAGGATGACTATGATTAATTGGAATAGATCTTAATGGCTATGATAGGTGATGGGTAATCTGAATGGATGAATGGTTCGGTAATGCATGGATGATCCTAATCCTAAGGTTTATCTATGTAATGGATGGTTTGGATGTCCTAAATCTAATCATGATGCATGAACGTATTGGATTGGATAGGAAGCTCTGAGGTTTACCTAATTTGATGAATGAAAATGGTTGGTATAAATGAGATGTATGAAATGAATGGTTTGGATTGGTTGATGGGGTTAATGGATGGTGTGGATGGAAGATTGGAAGTTGGATGGTTAAGATTAAATGGGTAGGATGGGTCATGGACTTTTGGGTTTTGGACCTAAAGTAGATTTGAACTTAGGGTTGGTAAACTTGAATTTGGCCTTGAAGCATTGGATATTGAATTGGATCTGGACTTCTTGGACTGGAGACTTGGGCTTGGATTCACTTTGGCCTGGTCCACATTGGGAAATACGAATGGAGTACTTGGCCTGGCCTAGTGTCTGGCATTTCGAGCTAAGCTTGGCCCAATTGTAGTGGATCTCTAGCCCATGGATCTTGATTTTCAACTCTTGGCCTCTTTGATTGCAAACTTGCTTTAAAATTAAATAATTAATCAAACCACTTAAAAATCTAAATATTAAATTAATCTGGACTCTCATAAATGGATCCAGATTATCCAATTTATATTTAAAACCCTAAAGTGGCATGAATTAATTATGAAATTCTAAAATATCCATTTTAAGCTCTCTTCCTACAATTATCCACTGTTTTATGCTCGTTTCCTGTTTTTCCATCTTTTGATCTACAAAACTAGAAAAAGCCATTAAACGTATCTTTTATATATAAAATCAAGGCTAACCTAATCATAATTAAAGGGTAAAAATGTAAGATTTTTAGACTCAACAAAAAACTTCAAATCAAATCAAAACAATAATAAAAGAAATCTGAAAATTGGATGTTTCAATGTTCTAAAGGAATAGCTTACATTTAGTTCATGAAAGAATTAAAGTACAAGATTTTGGAAATAAATATAAGAAAGACAAATAAAAATAAAATTACAATGATTGCTCACTTGTAAAATCCGACTGATGCTCCCTGTCTTCTTGTTTTTCTCCAATCTTTAGTCCTCTGAACTCTTGATCAAATTCTAATTCTATTGTTGCCTTAATGCTCTATTTATAGGCTCTGGGTTTGGAATGGACGGTTGGGATTAAATTTATGAATGAAAGGTTTGGATTGGAACTCATTTAGAAGTGGATGGATGGGATTTGAAGTTGAAAAGGTTAGGGTTTATAGGTGTACACGAATTTGGAGTGCTTGGAGGAGGGGTTGTCTTGGTGTTTAAGCAAGGAAAGGAGAAAAGGTAGGGATTGGATAGATATGGTAGAATTTTATATGTGGGATTAGGGTTTTATGAAATGCATGCAATGTATAGTTGGGATCTAAAGTTGGAGTGAATGAATGGTTGAGTTGATAGGTGGTGATTTGGAGGGTTGACTACATAGGAATTTCGAATGAGGTGGAAAAGATATGGGAAAATCATGGAGTGAGAAGGACTAGGAGATGATGTGTTGGTGATGTGTCATATGCGCATGGATAGGGTTAGGGTTGTTTGGGTTCCAAGTTTGGTTAGATCTAAGTGGATGGCTGTGACTGATTTGGGTTTAGATCTAATGGCTCTAAGGTAAGTTGGTTAAAATAAATTATGTAAACAGAAGGTTTCCTAATGAAGGTTTAAGATTGAAAGGTTGATCAAGATGGATGATGAGATGAATGACCTAGATCTAGGATGATGAATGTATGCAATGGATATGGAATGTAGGCTCTAGGGTTTACCTAACTTTGATGCATGAGATGAAGGGTTGAGATTGAAGATAGAAAATGGATGGTAGACATGAATTTTGAATTGACAAGGCTTAGGCGTGTAAATGGGTTATGGACTTTAGGGTTTTGGTGTACTTTCGAGTATGGGCTTCTAAATGAGCACATGGGCCTCCAATGGAACTTGTACTTGAGCTTGAGGACATGGGCCTTTGTTGGACTTGAAGTGCACATTGGCCTGGCCCATTATGTAAAATGCGCATGGAATGCTTGAGGCCTGGCCCAATGTTGGCTTATGAAGCCTAGCTTGGCCCAAATGGAGTGAATCTCTGGCCCATTGATCTTGAACTTCAGACTTTGGCTTCTGAATTGTAGGTTCTCTCTTTTAGAATTTAATTATCAATCTCACCACTTAAATCTAAAAATATTGAATTAATCTAGACTCTCATAAATGGATCCAGATTAATCAATTTACAACAAAAATCCTAAAAGTGGAGTGAAATTAATTAATAAAATTCTAGGTCTTCCATTTTAAGCTCAAAACTTGCAATTATTTACTGAATTGAGATTGTTTTCCTGTACTTTCCATTTTTAAAACTAAGAAATTACATTAGCTGCATCTTTTATTTACAAAATCAAGGCTAACTAATCCAAAATGAAAAGATAAAAATGTCATTTTTCAATGCTCCACATTCACCAATGTTATCCTAGAGATGATTCTTCCTTTACCTTTAAATTCACTCTAAAGTTGATTTTCCAAGATGAAGATTAGTTAGAGAGGATGCGGGTGAGAGAGAGAAAACTCTTCAAATAATTTCTCAGGTGTTTGTTTTTCAAAAGCCTCAACTCCCTCAAGGAAAAATTTGAAGTTTAAATAAGCAAACCAGATAAGTTCAAGTCAAAATTGTACCGACAAGTCAGTACCACCGATGGGTCTATGAGTCCCAGAAGTAACCCCTGCCAAGGTGACCATTGTGCATTAATTGCAGCTCAAGAGATAGATAATGGTTACAACCGATAGGTCGAAAGACTTATATTCGATAGGTCGTTTGATAAGACATGAAAAATGACATTTTTACCCTTGTTATTTGGATTAGTTAGCCTTTGATTATATATATATATATATATTAAGTGCATTAATATGATTTGTGAGTTTTGTAGGAAAATAAGAAAATACAAGAAATTGAGCTAAAAAAATAAAAAATTGCTGAAAGTGGGCCATAATTGTCATTTTTGAAAAGTGTGTGTAATTTACCATTGATTTTGGATTTATTGTAAAATTATCTTAATTCAAATCCAGCTACGAGAGTTTGGATTAAGATAATTAATTTTTGAGCTACATTGTAAAATGGTAAATTCACAATACTTGGGGAAAACGAGCACACTAATCCAGCCTGAAGTCCAAGCCTGCATATGAAGTTCATGAGTCAAAGTCCAAAATTCCAGACTTGATGGAAATCCAAGACTAATCAAAGCCCAAGTCTGAAAATTGAAGTCCAAGTCTAAATCCTCAAGGTGGGGCCCAGTGAAATTCGTATGGAGCAGAAAAGTGCCAAGTGCCCTCTCTACAAACAACAAATAAAATTTGTATGGATTATGGAGTGTTGTGCAAAGCACGCTGATGTGAGATGGAGAGATTATGAGAGAAAATATTGCAATGTATCTAGCCACTATGGAGGATAAATTCGAATGGAGAGAGTCAAGGAGATTTAGATCTGAGAGAAAGTTGGAGAAAATATTTGGAGTAGAAAACCTCTCCTAAATATCTACATGGAAAATTCACCGAAGGCAAGGAGGACACGTGTCAAATTCGTGTGAGCCTTATGGAGAAGCAAGAAAGAGATAAAAAAGGGACTTGGATTGATGAGATAGAATTTTGGAAAAAGGAATATTTTGACGCATCTTTAGTATTTTGGCTATAACTTTCCACTCCGATATCTGATTGCATCGATTCATTTTGCGTTGGAAAGAAGACTTCAAGGGATACAACTTTGTATTCATGAAATGTTTGTGATTCAGAAATTTACTAGGCTAAAATAGAGATGCAAGGTGGCACATGTGTAGAAAAATGAGATTTGCACCCTATTTTCCAAACTATTCCAAAATCCTTAAAATCATAGAGTGTTATCTTCAAAATTCGTCCATGGCTTGGAATAAAGAGTGAATTTCGAAATTGGATACTTAAAGGAGAGACAATTTGGGAGGAAGTTTTGGAGAGAGAATTATGGAGGAATTCTCTCCAAGCCTTGCCTAATGTAGTTTTTTTTCTTAACACTATAAATTGAGGTAGCAGGACACAAAAAAATTTGAATTTCAACTCTGGATTTCAAGGACTGGTGTGGACCAAAAGAAGAGAAAATGTGAAAGAAAGGAAAAGCTCAGGAAAATTGGTGTGCACCAAGGGTTCTAAGTTTGATTTTATGTTTTATTTTCCATCTTATTCCTTTCATTCTTTAATTCAATTCCAAGTCATGTAATTCAAATTCCAAGATTATTAATAAGATTCAAAGTGCGGTGAAATATTTAGTTTCTAGTTTTCCAATTGATCTACGTTTGTGATTGTGTTTATTTTTATTTTCTAGAAGCAACTCATTTTGTGAACAAAAGTTTTTGGATGATCCCCTATTTTAATTTCTAAGGCTCTTATTCGTATGAGTGTAGAAGGTCCCTTTTTGGGTGATTCCCTGTTTTGATTTCTAAGGCTCTTATTTTAAGGGTTTAATGAAAATTTAGAGTAGAGAGAGCTTTATCTTTCAAATCTAAGATCCATTTTGTGATGAGTACTTTAATGAAATTCATAGATTTAATCTTTAAAATTATTGTAATACAAATGTAGTCAGTTTACATGAGCTCTTGATTCTAAGCTTTAGTCTTATTATCAATATTTGAAAATTAATGCCATCTTGATTGCTTGAGACCAATTCAATTGTATCATATGTATTTCGTATTGTTTATTTGATTCGTTGTCTTTATTTTATTTTATTCTCTAAAAATTCTTTAATTCTTTAATTATTTATTATTCTCCATCTCCACTTCTAAATGTTGAACTAGGATTGGAATTAAATGAATTAATTTTAATTAAATCTAAGTTAGATCTAGAACTGTTTCTATGTTTTCTAATAAACCCACCAACACTAGTTTCAATTAGAATATTTAAATTAAATATTTGATAAATAAATGTGAATACTGAAGATATATTTTATGTAATTCCGTTGGGTTCGACCTTGCATTCATATGTTATACTATTTAATGATTCATGCGCTTGAGAGTAAATTTAAGACACAACATCGTTCTTGTCAATCGTATCGACTTGAGGCAAAGCCATGCAGGCAGAGTTTCACTCTCAGAAACTTGTCAAACCCAAGTCGACATGTCTGTTCATTGATGGGTCGGTCCTGGTACTCTCGATGGGTTCGATGTGTTTGTCTGAGAGTACCCAGAGTTCTAAGTTCCAGAACTCAAACTCAACCTAGGTCGAAGTGTCGTGCGTACTGATGGGTCTATCTTTCCTTATCGATGTGTCGATGTGCACGACACACTTGATCTGAGAGCAAGTTGGTTTTACAGTCAGTTTCCAACCAGAAGCTCAAACTTTCCAATCGATGTATCGATGACCTCGATAGGTCGGTCCTATCTCACCGAGGGGTCAGTGAATCGATCTGAGAGCAACCTCGAATGACAGTCCTTCCGATCCAGAACCCTTGTCAATCCGGTCGACATGTTGATGACCATGATGTGTCTGTCCTATTTCATCGGTGGGTCAGTGGACTTGACATGTCGACCTATCAGTTTACCAGATTTTCAATTTTTGTCTCATTTGGTTCTGAGTCTATCTAGGGTGCACTAAGGCTTGAGTTAGTTTTACCAACTTGTTCCACTAAGCCTAGGCAAGGTCCACAAAGGGTGTGGGTTCCACCTAAGGTCATCTATGGACAACTTACCAGTGTGATTGCCATACATGTGATGAACTTGGAAACTTCAACTAATCTTCATTGCTTTGAAGCTTGTTTCATTGGCTTCAATCTTCTAAGGCAATTCTTCACTGAGGTCACGAATTTGACAAATAGGTGACTTGGCAAGCCGGGGCACTAACAATCTCCTTATTGATGTTCAAATTTTACGTTTATAAATCTCTCAAGCGTACGAACCATTTATAGTATAGGGTTATGAGTTCGAGGTCGAACCCAAAGGAAATCCACAAAATATATGCTAAAAATTAAATTGGTACATCTAAAAAAATTATGATTATAAGAAATAGAATTAAACCTAAATGTGAAAAAGAATTCTGATACATGAAACTATAATTTTATTTAGAAGAACTTAGATCTAGAAAGCAAAGTATCATCATTTATCTAACTTGCAAATTTGGCAAAATAGGATGTCCAAATAGTGTCGAGAATCAAATCTATCTCATTTTTATTAAAATGGTGAAACAAGGAATAAGAGTCCTTATCTTAATTTAAACTCACATGATTCAAGATTAAATACTACATCTCCAACCTTAGTTAATTGAATCTCGAGAGAGAGAATTTGAATACAAAGAATTACATGAACATACAATAATAAAACATTGAAAATAAATTGAACATTTAATATACAACAAAAATTAAAATAACTAGCATAACAAAATACTGGAAATAAATTGACAAATAAAGTAAATGATAGAATACAATGCATAATGTAAAAGGGTGGTTATTGGAATAGATCATTTATCGCCCAAAATAAGTAAATAAATATAAGATCTAGATCTAAAATTCGCGTAAAAATCCATACTTCAATTCATGCTCATCATCAAAATTAAAATTCATAAACTTTAATTTAAATAACCGAACCTTACTAACTTAGATTCAACACTTACAGCCTAAGTTCTAATTATTTCATGTCCAATTAAATAAACAAAGATTACAAACTTAAAATTAAATCAAAACAATTATAAAAGAAATCTGAAAATTGGATGTTTCAGGGTTCTAAAGGAATATCTCATATTTATTTCATGGAAGAATTAAAGTACATAATTTGGAAAACAAATACACAAAGATAATAAAATAAAATTTACAATATGATTGCTCACATGTAAAACTCGTGTAGGCTCCTTGTCTTCTTGTACTTTCTCCAATCTTCAGTCCTTTCAAGCTTCAGATCAAATTAGAATTTCACTATGTGGCTTGGTGCTCTATTTATAGGCCTCAGGTTAGAATGGAGGGCTAGGATTTAATCTTGGTTAAGGTGTTGGGTAAATGGCTAGGATTAAATCTCATTAAACATGAGTGTTGGGATTTAAAATGAAAGAGATTAGGGTTTACATAGGGTTGGTCGACTAAGGTGGCTTGGAGAACAAGTTGTTTTGGTGGCTAAGAAAGAGGAGAGAAAAGATAGGGATTCGGTTTGACTTGGTCGAATTTTACATGTAGGATTAGGGTTTAATGCATGCAATGCATTGTATGAATGGATGGATGAGATTAAAAGTGAGAATGAATGGATGGTTGGATGAATAAGAGATGACATGTAGAGTTGCCTAAGTGAATTTCGAATGGAGCATGTGATAAGATTTGATGAGGTGTATATGACATGGCAAATTCGAATGGATGCGTTTTGGGTTGCTTGGGTTCCAAGTTGGTTTAGATCTAGGGTTTCTTAAGTGTAGGCTTTGAATGGATGGCTTAGATTAAAAAGGGTTAAGATCTAATGGTTCCAATGATGAGTGGTTGAGATGGGTTATATAAATGGTAAGGAATTTCATAGTGGGTTGAGATTCAAAGGTTAATCTAGATGGAAGACGAAATGAATGGCCTAGATCTAATATGATAGATGTATGGAATGGATTAAGTAAGGTGGCTCTAAGGTTTACCTAAGTTGTATGTATGAATGAAGCATTTGGATTGAAGATGGTAAATTGGATGATGGATATGATAAAGACATGGGCGTGTGCATGGATTTTGGCTTAGGGTTTATAGTGAATTCAAGTATGGACTTTTCAGCTATTGGATTGGGTCATTGGATTGGGCTTGGGTAATTAGGCTTCTAAATAAGCACATGAGCCTTTAGTGGAACTTGGACTTGAGCTTGAGGACTTGGGCCTTTGTTGGACTTGAAGCGCACATTGGCCTTGTCCATTGTGTGAAATGCGCATGGACTGCTTGTGGCCTGGCCCAATGTTGGCTTGTGGAGCATGGCTTAACCCATTTGAAGTGGATCTCTGGCCCATGAATCTTGAATTTCAGCCTTTGGCTCTTGAATTGCATTGCTCTCTTCCAAAATTTAATAATTAACCACTTTAAAATCTAAAATATTGAATTAATCTAGACTATCATAAATGGATCTAGACTAACCAATTTATATGAAAAACCTAGAAGTGGAATGAAATTAATTATAAATATTCTAGGTCTTCCAAATTAAGCTCTAAACTTGCAATTATCCACTGAATTGAGATTGTTTTGCTGTACTTTCCATTTTTATCTACAAAACTAAGAAATTACATTAAATGCGTCTTTTATTTACAAAATCAAGGCTAAATAATAATAAATTAAAGGGTAGAAATGTCATTTTTTAGTGCTCAACACTCCCCTTTGTCAATTGGTGACAAAAACCTAGAATCTAATGGATACAAACACAAATCCCAATCCTTACAACTCATTTGAATAAATAATTACAACAATTGCAAGATTTGAATTCAAATGACACTCCTAAGATACTAAGTTCCTTCACATTGCTCCCCCTCAAGATGTGTATACCTGTAAGCAAACATTTAAACACTAGGTGGAAGCACAACGTCTCCCCCTCAACCATAAATCGATTAAAACATATGCATTTAGGCACTTAACATCATCTCTCCCCTTCAATTCATACTTTAAGCTTGTTCTAAGCTTCTACAAATTCTCCCCCTTTTTGTCATAAATTGACAAAGGGTCAAAAATACAAATAATATGCCAATTAGAGTGCTTCAACAAGTCCGAATTCTTGGACTAGATAAGAAGAAGAGAGAGATGTACCACACCACACATGCATAGGAAAAATAAAAAAAATGTACAAATATAAGTGCATGAAAAAGTATTAGAGCATACTAAGGGGAAACACAAATGCCAATGGACTTCCTAAGGTAGAGAAACCTAGTTGAATCCAAGGGTTTGGTCATGATATCCGCCAATTGGTTCTCCGTACTACTGTGTTCAAACTCGATGGTCTTTTCTTCCACAAATTCTCTGATGAATTGATGCCTTATGTCAATATGCTTGGTCCTTAGGTGTTGCACAAGATTCTTTGCGATGTTGATTGCACTTGTGTTATCACAATACAAGGTAATGGATTCTTGCCCAATTCCATAATCCACTAACACTTGTTTCATCAAAATCAATTGAGTGCAACAACTTGCAGCTACGATATACTCTGCTTCAGCTATAGAGAAAGAGACTGGGAATTTCTTCCTGCTATGCCAAGCCACTAAACAGTTACTGTTAGTGCCCCGGCTTGGCCGAGTCCTTTTTTTGTCAATTCCATGACTCGGGAAAAAGCACTTGCTAGAAGCTTGAGGACCCAAAGTGAACAAGAGTGAAGATCATGCTCCACCGGATTGAAGCTCATCGTTATGGCAATCACAAAATAGGTATTATGGCCATAGATGACTTTAAGTGGCACCCACACCTTAGAGAAAACCATTCATAGGCTTAGTTGAACAAATGATAAAATCATTAAAAGCCTAGAGAGGAAGCTTGACAGTGAATTGGAACCCAACTTGAAAATATGTATTTGGTTTCACTGTCAGCTCTATCAGTCGCTCTCACCGACCCCTCGGTGGAGACAGGGTCGACCTATCGTGGTCAAGGACTAGTCGACTAGATTGACATAGGTTATGGATCAAAGAATTGTCATTCTGGGAAAGCCTCTGAACGAGAGTCTCGTATGCACCGACCACTTAGTGAAAGGCTAAAATGACCCCTCGTGGTCAACGACTCTTCGATCAAGATTTATGAGTATTGGAACTTTAAACTCAAGTGGGCTCTCGAAGAAACAGACATATCGGTAATTCAAGACCGATCAAGAATACCAAGACCAACCCATCGGTAAAGGGCGGCAGGCCGTTCTGGGTATGACTGGTTTCTGGACTTGAAACTCTGTCAGCATGGTGTTGCTCTAGACTGAGTCTCTCGTATGGACCGACCCTCGATGCTATAACTTTCGACCCATCGACAACACCGACATGTCGACCGGGAAAGAATCTTACCGTTGGGAGTGCATTATTGTGCAACGGTCGGGTTGTTGATCGGTAACATTTCTAGTCACTCACCCCTTGGTGCGCCCGACCTGTCGGTACATTACCGTTGCAGGGTGGCATTGTAACTGGGTAGCTTCTAGGTTTTTGTCATGAAATTGACAAAGGGGAGATTGTTAGTGCCCTGGCTTGGCCGAGTCCCTTGTTTGTCAATTCCATGACTCGGGGAGAAGCACTTCCTGGAAGCTTGAAGACCCAAAGTGATCAAGAGTGAAGATCATACTCCACTGGATTGAAGCTCATCGTTATGGCAATCACAAAACATGTATTAAGGCCATAGATGACTTTAGGTGGTACCCACACCTTAGAGAAGACCATTCCTAGGCTTAGTTGAACAAATGATAAAATCATTAAAAACCTAGAGAGGAAGCTTGATAGTGAATTAGAACCCAACTTGGAAATATGTAGTTAGTTTCACTGTCAGCTTGACCAGTCATTTTCACCGACCCCTCGGTGGAAACAGGATCGACCCATCGTGGTCAAGGATTGGTCGACTAGATTGACATAGGTTCTGGATCAAAGAACTGTCATTCTAGGAAAGTCTCTGATCGAGAGTCTCGTATGCACCGACTCATCGGTGAAAGGCTAAAACGACCCCTCATGGTCAACGACTCTTCGATCAAGATTTATGAGTTCTGGAACTTTGAACTCAAGTGGGCTCTCGAAGAAACAGACATATCTATAGTTCAAGCCGATCGAAAGTATGAGGACCGACCTCGGTAAAGGGCGACACGTCGTTCTGGGTATGATTGGTTTCTGGACTTGAAACTTTGTTAGCATGGTGTTGCCCCAAACCGAGCCTCTGATATGGACCGACTTCTCGGTGCCATAACTGTCGACCCATCGGGTACACCGACATGTCGATCGGGAAATAATATTACCGTTGGGATTGCATTATTGAGCAACGGTCGGGTTGTTGAACGGTAACATTTCTATTCACCGACCCCTCGGTGCGCCCGACTTGTCGGTACATTAATGTTGCTGCAACCGGTTGCCTTCTTTATATAAACCAATCTTTTTGCAACCAGTTCGCATTCTTCGGAAAAATTAGTTGGACCCTCATCATTATCAGTGAGCTTAAAAAAAGGCTAACAGAAGGATCACTCTCTCTCTTTCGTACTTGGGGAATCATATATAACCAATCATATGGATTGAGTTTGTAAGTGAGAGAGGAGGAAAGTAAAATCATAAACAATCAATCTATTGATTGAGTTTGAAAGTGAAAAAAAAAAAGAGGAAAGGATTATAAACTAGGAAACCTTTAGTATAACCAGTTTCCTTGTCGCCCTGGATTGTGAGTGCTTTACAACAGTTAGAAGGCAAAGCGTCGACACACATTGGGTGGATCTTGAAGAAGCACCCATCAAGAGATAGAGCTATAAAGACAAGTGCTTCTTGCTTTTAATTTTATTTTAAAGCCATTGTCCAGAAAGTGGATTAAGGGGGATTTGCCCCAGAACCACTATAAAAAACTCTAGAGCATCGTCTCTGGTATAGTGGTGGGTGTAATTCTCAGCCAAATGGATAGGTGGAATTCTTATTATACAGTGGTGGATGAAATTTGTAGCCGATTGAGTGGTGGAATTCCTACTCTAATTGTGAGGGTGTAAGTCCCCACTTAGTGGATTTGGGGATAACTTAAGGTTGAGTTAGTCCTAACAGTGGATGTAGGTTGGCTAACCGAACCATTTTAAATTGATTTTGTGGTGTTTGATAATTGTGTGTTTGTATTTACTATTTAAGTACTCTTCTCAACACACATCGCTTTGCATGTTGATTATCCTATTCTACATGTTGTGCACAAGCATCGATAATCATGCAAAATGTAAAGGGTCAATATCTTAGTGTGATTGTTTAAAGAAATTAGAAACAATTTATCACACTAAACAAATCTCTTAATTAATATTCCGCTACACTTAAAACAATCAAGAAATTTGTAAACACCATGGAAAATGGGATTAACCTATTCACCCCCCCCCCCCCCCCCCCCCCCCCCCCCCCCCCCCCCCGCCCCCCCTCCCTCCTCTCTCTTCTCCCTCTCTCGGGTCAATCATGTTGTTCTAAGAACATTGGAAAAGGGACTTTCATTTACCAATGTAGAAGCAACCTCCACTTGTTGATTTCCTATCATCAATGTTTCCTACCTAATCCGCATCTGTATATCTGACAATCTTGGAAGAGGTATCATAAGGGAACTAAATACCTTACATGGTAGTCCCAACCACATACCTAATAATTCTTTTTACAGCTTTAAGATGTGATTCCTTTGGGTTTGCTAGAAATCTTGCACAAGCTCCAACACTAAAAGAGATAACCAGCCGACTAGCTGTGAGATACAAGAGACTCCCAATCATGCTTCTATATAAGCTAGGGTCCACTCATTTCCACTCTCATCCTTGAATAACTTGATTATAGTGCTCATGGGGGTAGTCGAATGTTTGCATCCATCAAGGCCAAATTTCTTCACAAGTTCTTTTGCATATTTGATTTAGAGGTAAAGAGACCTTCTTTATGTTGCTTAATTTGGAGACCAAGAAAGTAGTTCAATTCTCCCACCATACTCATCTCAAATTTAGATTTCATGAGTTTGGAGAACTCAATTGGGGCATTTTCACAAGTTGATGCAAACACTATGTCATCTACATAGATTTGGGCAATAAAGATGGATCTCTCATTCTTTTGGACAAATGTTGATGTGAAAATTGTGCAAAGTTTTAAATTTATAATCTCGCAAGTGTACAAACCATTTATAGTACAGTGTTATGAGTGCGAGGTCGATCCCACAGATAACAAACAAAATATATGCATAAGTAAATCAAAATATATATGTCTGGAATCTAGTTCTTGAGTTAATATGTTTATTAGAAAACATTGAGATTTTAAAAATAAATCAAAGTATAAAAATCAATCCTAATTTTATAAATTTACTTCTAAGTTAACAATCTCTCATTTAAAATTCAAAACCAAAAGTTAGAACATTGATTAAACATGATTAAGATAGAATTTATGGATAATCTCACACACAACATTAAGATGACAAAATTAAAGTCCAATTAATTTAATTCTCAATCTAGTTAACACATATGTTGGAGTGGTGGTTTGAATACAAGATAATTAAAAGACATGATAAATGAATTAAAGAATTTAAAACAAGTATTAAAATATAACACACAAGCAACAAAAAATAAAATAGACATTGAAAATAAGTTGACAATGAAAATAAATGATATAAAATAAAAGTGCATAATTTAAAGGTGGTTATGGAATTATTCTCTCATCGCCCAAAATAAATAAATAAATAAGAAATTTAGATATGAAATTCAACTCATAGAATTCAAAAATATATTGAATAATCGGACCTTTCAAGAATCTAAAATGGACATCTCTTATATATTTAATGGAAGAATTAAATACAAGAATTGGAAAAACAATTAAGAAGACGACTAATAATTGAATTTACAATGAATGCTCACTTGTGAAATTCGCATGAAGCAGTGTCTTTTGTTCTTCAGGGTGTATTCTCCAATCTTAGGTCCTCTTGAGCTCCAGGTCTAATTCAATTTTTACCATGGTCGAATGGGGTATTTATAGGGTCAAGGTCTGGACGGACGGCTGAGATTAGGTCTAAGTTTGAGTTGATGGATGAAAGGTTGGGATTGGATCTAACCAAAATTGGGTGGCTTGGATTGAAACTAAGAAACTAGGGCTCCTACATAGGGTTACACGAATTTGGGTAAGTGGTGGCTTGGGTTCCAAGTTATGGTGGAGAGGATATAGGAATTTGGAGAGAAAATTGGGTGGTGGCAAAATTTTGGATATGGAATTTAGGGTTATGGCCAATTTTAGCATGGATTCTAGGGTTAATGTATGATATATGAATGGCTAAGATTAAATCTATAATGCATGGATGGATGAGATTAAAAGATGTAAAATGTAGGGTTGCATAGTGCTATGGTCAAATATTAGGTTGCTTGGACAGTGGGTGACTTGATGGCTAAGGTATCTTGGAAAGAAAGAATAGGAGAGAGAGAATTTGGGGATTGGCTAGGACTTGGTTGAATTTGATATTGTGTAATCCTAGGGTTTATGGTTTCATGAATATATGAATGAATGGTTGTGATTAAAAGTTTAAACGCATGAATGGTTAGATGATGAGATGATGAAATGGAGACTAACCTAATGCAATATGTGCATGGATGTGTTAAAAGAATGCAAAATTCGTAGGGATGGAGGAAAGATAGGGTAGAATCGTGCAAGACATGGAGGGATAAGGTGGTGATGTGGAGATGATGTGGAATGGATAGCTTGGAGAGGAATTGTAGAGATTTTCCGTGGAGTATGCACATGAATGGATTCTATAATGTGTGTGTCGTGTAATGCAATGTATTATGCACATGAGTGGCTAAAATCTATGCTTCAATGAGATGTCTAGGGTTTTAAACTATGAATGCAATGAAATGAAGGGCTAGGATTAATTGAACATAGATCTAAGGGCTATGATGGGTGATGGGTGATCTAAGTGGATGGATGGATAGATGGTGCATGGATGATTACAATCCTAGGGTTAATCTATATGATGGATGAATTGAATGACCTAGATCTAATCATGATGCATGAACGGGTTGGATTAAGTAGGTGGATCTAGGGTTTTATGATATGAAATGCAGGAGATGAAGGTGATGAATGAAATGAATGGTTTGGATTGCTTGGATGGGTTAATAGGTGGTGTGGATGGGTGATTGAAAATTGGATGGTTAAGATTAGATGGGAGGCTCTAGGGTTTACCTAAATTGTAAATTGATGAATGCAAATGAATGAGATGGATAAGATGTATGCAATGGATGGTTAATATGAGATAGGCTAGGGTATGTGGACATTGGATTAGGGTTTTGGATAGTGAAATTTGGCCATGGGTAATTGGATTGGGTTATGGACATGGGCTCAGTGGGTTTGGACTTAAAATGGATTTAGGCATAGGGCGAATTTGAATTTGGACCTAAAGCATTGAAGTTTGGATTGAATCTTGGACTTGGACTTTGGCTTGTTGGGCTTGAATTCACTTTGTTACAGCCCACATTGGGAAATGTGCATGCAGTACTTGGCCTGACTCAGTGTTTGACATTAGGAGCGAAGCTTGACCCAATTGCAGTGGATCTCTGTCCCATGGATCTTGATTTTCAACTCTTGGCCTCTTTGATTGCGGACTTACTTTAAAATTAAATAATTAATCAAACCACTTAAAAATCTAAATATTAAATTAATCTGGACTTTCATAAATGGATCCAAATTATCCAATTTACATTTAAAACCCTAAAAGTGGCATGTTTTAATTATAAAATTTTAAATCTTTCATTTTAAGCTCTCTTCCGACAATTATCCACTGTTTTATGAAGAATTCCTGTTTTTCCCTGATTTTTCCTACAAAAGTAAAATAAACCATTAAATGCATTTTATATACACAAAATGAAGGCTAATTAACCTAAATATCAAGGATAAAAATGTAATATTTTTAGTCTCAACAAATACTCCCAAACTTAGATTTTGCTAGTTCTCGAGTAAAAACATAAAAATAAAAATTGAAACTAAAAACCTAAGTCTAAAAAATCCTAAACTAAACCTAATACTAATCTAAAATTTTATTCCTATGCTAGACTTAAAACTACACCACTTTCGCTAGCACTCTGAATTGCATTTAGCATATGCAACAAGCCTTTAAACCCCTATGTTACCCCTAGTGGAGAAGTTATAGTCTCGTGAGGGCTTGCAGTGATAATACCCACAAACATCCAAATTGTCTAGTCTTAGTTTCAAACTCGGCAAAAACAAGTCCATAAAAATATAAACATCATATGATTCCAAAATTTATTTTATAAGACTTATATTCGGAGTGTAGTGTGTGCTTGACCAATATTAATATAGTTTTCTTTTCCAAATAGACACAAGTTTCGTAACCACTTTCGAAAAAATGTGCTTTGACTTCTAACCTCACTACAGATCAAAGAAAACAATTAGATCTCATGAATGGATGTCACTTTCCTGAGAACGTTGAGTTATACACCATAATTTCCTTCATCTATTCTCCACTTGAAATACCATATTTCGACTTGAAATAAAAAAGACTTCCTATAGGATGAAACGTGTCTTGGGATTGGGTCAAATCAAAGAAGGATAAAAAGACTCTCAAAATAAATATTTTGAACAAAAAAGTCAGAAGTCTTCAAAATGTAAGACGGGATATATCTTCCTCTATTTTTTTCAGCACTTTTTTCAAAATATTCATCTTTCTTGTTTTTTTTTTCTTTCACATCATTCTGTTGATGTCTGGATGTTCCCTTTCTTTTTATTTTTCCTGCATATATATATATATATATATATATATATTTCTAGTGCCTTATTTTTTTGGAGCACCATCCCAATTTTTGTCATCTCTAACCTTTTCTGGTATCTTAGAATAGGTAACAGATATTTCTATGAGGCTCAGGCACCATAACCAGAGTTGGGTACGGAAGACATGGCTAAACAATAAAAATAGACTGATTTTCATTAAGGCTCAACTGGGAATTATCAGGATAAAACGAACCAAAAATGGCCTAAATCATATCCTAAGTTTCATAAATTCCGAAAAGTTTCAAATATACTATCTCAAATTTGATGGCATTCTCAGTAATATGACCAAACTAATAGAATGATGAGATCCACAATGACTTGACGTGCTTAAGAAAGAAAAATGGATTGACTTAAATCCCTCAGAAAAATAGATTGGCACTACATCTCATTGGGTTAAGTCTCCCCTCGTATTCCTCCGTTGATTACTAGACTCGTGAAATTTTTTCTTTTTCCAACTAAATTTAACATGGTTGTGTAAATTTTGTTCCGAATATAAATTCTATAAAAAGTTTGATGTACACAGGAAAATGACAATTTTACCTATGAATATTTGATTAGTTAGCTCTTGAATTTTTTTTATTTTGTATTTTTAATGGGATTTTGGAATTTTGCAGGAAAATGGAAGAAAAATCAAGAAGTAGGGCCCATTTGAAGATGAGCCAACCCAATTAGAATAGTGCACAAGTTTCCTCTCCAAATTTATGCCTAGTGAGAGGAGAGAACCCATTTTGAATGCCATGTCATCACAGTTGTGGGTCCCATTTCTTTTAAATCATGGACATCTCAATTGCATGTGGACCTATTAAAACACCAACGTGCAAGGACAAACCATTCCAAGGTGAGAAGTGTGAACAAATCCGTTGGAAAATATGAAAATGGGCGGTCACTGTTAAGTCAAGAAACAGTGGCAGCACTGAAAGAGAAAAAATCATACAGCAGACCAATTAGTTGTAAGAAGCAGAGAAGGGAACTGTTGGAGATATAAGAGAAAGAAAGGAGTTGTTGCTCCATACAGATTCACTATTTCAAGACAGAGTAAGAACTCGATGATGTATTGCAGCGAGCGTCCCTAAACTGAATGGAATTTCATTTTCTTAGAACATGCAATACAACAGAGTTTAAGTAGGCAAAGCAAAGGCAATTAGTTCATCATACAACATCAAAAGAAGGATGTAGCAGGATCTAAAAAGGGAGAAATAAGAATTTAACAGCAACCCACTTTGCAGCTGAATTTAAGGACCAACAAATCCCATTACAGATGATTGTCCAACCATCAGTAACCCATTGAGAAAATTAGCCAATCCGCTGATTAAAAACACAGGCAGTAGCGTTTTTTATGAGAAGCAGAGCAAGAGGTTCGATTGGTAGCCCACAAACTGAGAAAACCCAAATCCTTGGTGTTAGCCCCAACTGTCCAAAGCAGAAATATTTGTTAACACCCACGTACAACAGTGTGGCAGCAACATAAATTGAGAATAAAATTGGGCAACAGCGTGGCAGCAACATAAATTGAGAATAAAATTGGGAATCAACGTGAAACCTAGTCTTGAACAGCCAGTCGAGAGTCAATTGGTAGCAACCTACATCAAGTGGAGAGGCGTTAGCTGTACAGAGTAAGAAAAGATCTCAGTAAATATACAAAATGAGAAGAAACTGAAAGAAAGGGATGAATCTGGTAGGTGCTATATCTTCCACGAGATGGCTGGTTGAGCAAAGAAAAAGAGGGCTTAACACAAAGGCAGTTGCAAGACTTCTAAGATGGTAACAGCGAAGAACCAATCCTTTTGTTTCTTTCCGTCTTCTTCGTACATGCAGATTTGTGTAAACTTCAAAACAACAATTGTTGAAAATAGAAGAGAAGATTAAAAGAAAAAAACTAAAAGAAAGAGAGGTGGATTTATTTAGAATTTTGGTCGTCCAATTATTAAATTGTTGTATGATGAAAGTTTGATTTTGAAAGTTCCCTTTAGAAGCAAGAGCACAATTGACCCTAGGGGGTTGAATAGGTCAATCTAAAATCGTTGGTCCTTTTAAAATCTTACTTGATTGATTAGTGCAGTGGATACAAGAATCAAATGAGTGTGTGTTAGCAAATATGATTTAACCAATAGACACAAGAAAATAGCTATAACACCACAAGCACATGGACACAAGATATATAGTGGTTCGGTTCGCCAACCTACCTCAACTATTAGGACTCACTCAACCTTGAGCTATTCCCAAATTCAATAAGTGAGGATTTACACCCTCACAATTAGAGTATGAATTCCACCTCACTCAAACGGCTGAGAATTCCACCCACTACTGTGCTAGAGACAAAGCTCTAGAGTTTTTTTATAGTGGTTCCAAAGCAAATCCTCCTTATTCCACTTTCAGGATAAAGGTTTTAAAAACAAAATTAAAACTAAGAAACACTTGCCTTTGAAGCTTTTTCTCGGTGATGTATGCTTCTTGAAGATCCCACACAATGTGTGCTGACGCTTCTCCTTATAGCCATCGTATAGCAATAACACTCTCAGGGTGACAAGGAAATTGGTTATACCAAAGCTTTCGTAGTTTATGTCTTTTTTTTCCTCCTCTCTTTCTTACTTTCAAACTCAATCAATATATTGGTTGTTTATGATTCTCAGGACAAAAGTGTTGATCGTTCCTTAGAGAGTATAACTCTTCCCAGTTCAAGGAAGATGATGAAATGATCACACAACACTTATATTTATAGAGAAGTCTTCACAGTTTTTCAAACTGTTCAGTACCGACAGGTTTGCGGCACCGACGGGTCGGTGTTCACATTTATTACCGTTCAACCACCTGATTGTTGCACATTAAATGCACTCCTAACAACATTATTACTTTCCGGTCAATAGGTCGGTGTCGCCGATGGGTCGACAGTTTGGCACCAACAGGTCGGTCCATACGAAATGTAACGCCCCGCCCTTTTCCACTCGTTTTTTCCCATAAATTCAGTGTATTTTTTTTTTTTTTTTTGTAACAGAGTAGATTGATAGAGCGCGGGACGTCACGACACGAGCTAAGTCCGAACTTCCAAAGTCCGACCATTAACTGGCCAAACCTATGTGTGTATGGACTTAGTCCAATAAAATGGTTCACACATAGCACTACCGACTTGCAGAATAAAATCATACAACTGCGGAATCATAATCGTCAAAATGCGGAATCATATTAGAACTAAGTTCTAATCCATTCAAATAGCAAAGTACGTCATAATCATCAAACCAAAACATTCAACCATCTAATTTATTACATTCCGAAATCCAAATACTCAAATACAAGTTCATGACTATCTTTATTCAAAAACACGTAAAGTAAGTCTTCCAAGCTCCTATGCCTGGTCCGTCTTAAGTTTATTGTTTCCTGATTACCTGTATCACCAACTATAGGGTAGAAGTAGGGCGTTAGTACAACGCGCCCAGTAGGTATTCCAGTTACGGCTAACACATGGTTAGTACAAAACCTATCATATAACATAGTGATATCAAAACCATATAAATCCATGCCATGCAATGATGACAAATATGCAATGAGTCACACCCATTACCTGTATATAAATGTGTCTACCACATAGGTCTTTCGGTCGCCCCAACAGAATGTTGACCCTCCGGAATCTTCTTGATGGAAATCACATCAAGGTGTTGCACATAGGTTTTTCGGACGCCCCGACGGAGTGTGACCCCTCCGGTTATAAATCCTTCACCCCATGCCATGCATGAGATGCCAATGAAACACAAGCTATTTTGTAACATAAACATAGCATTGAAAATCATCATTTGAAAATATATCCAATACATGCTCTTTATACAAGTAAAACCTAGCATGTAAAATCACCTTTTGAACATAATTAATCCATGCCATTTAAATCAAGGTAAACGTAGCATTTGAAATTCAATAATAAATCAAATCCTTTGAAACACATTTTCATCAAACATAAGATAAAAACAAGTACCTAATCCATGGTTTCAAATAGGTGGAATCTTACCTAAGACCATTCACAAGTCCTTGCCTTTCCGTCCAAAATTCGATCACCGATCTCGCACTGCTTGCGAGATCCCGTTACCTTACAATATAATGATAAATCAACACCAAGTCTTACCTAATTTCAAGGTTCTAAATCCATAAACAAAACCCCATGGGGTTCGGCCATACACCATGGCCGAACCCATGGTTTACCATTTTTTATACATATTTACAAAAATGCCACTGTTGGTAACCCTAGCCCCTTCTCTTTGCTTAGGTTCCAAGTTATTCATTCATGCTTCCAAAGCACATAATCCCATAAAATAATTCATGGGGTTCGGCCATATACCATGGCCGAACCCAATGTCCAACATTCTCTCATATTTACCAAAATGCCATTGACTTCCTCTTCCCTTTAAATCTTTCATAATTAGACCTTAAAAAATTCTCTAATCAAATAAGTTCATCAATCACATCTCATGGGGTTCGGCTTAATTCTATAAAATAACCAAATTAATTATTCCAATTGATTTAAAACATTCCCTTCATCCTTCCAATTTAATTTAACCATTTGAAAAATCATATAAATATTTCATTTTTTTAAATCAGCCGGTTACCCGCTGTCCACTACCCATTGTCCACTGTCTACTATCTACTAAAACTCACTTGTGGGGTTCGGCCATACAACATGGCCATGTAATAACCCGAATTTTTGATAAATATATATATTGGCATTTATTCATTTTAAATTGAAGTTTGATGTAATAAAATGCCAAATGGACCAAATTTTGGGACAATGGCCTAAGGATGGCCCAATTGGGCCATGGGTTGGATGAAATCCATTAAATGGGTCAATGAGGACTAATCGGGTCAACGAGGGTCAAAGTGGGCCCGATAGCCATGTGGGGCCCAATGGATCAAAATCGGTTCAAATCCTAAGGTAAGTGGAAAATGAGGGAATCTAATTGGGCCATGGGCCCAATGGTTACCCAACAAACCTTGAATTGAAATTGATACATGTAATTGGTCAATTTGGGTCAAAGAGCCATGTGGGACCCAATGGGCCAAGGTAACTAAGCCCTAAGATAAATGGGTAAGACAAGAATCAAATTGGGCCATGGGCCCAATGATGATCCAATAAAAGGGATATAATTAATAAAATTTAAATCACCTAAATTAGGTGATAAATGGACCAAGGCAACATGGCCAATGGGGCCCACCTCCACCTCACCCATTGAGGTGGCGTGTGGACCCAAGAGTAGTGGGGCCGACCACCATGGTTGACTTGGTCGACCATGGGTGGATCATGGAGGGAAATTAATGGGATTAAATTAAATAGAAAGTGATTAATTAAATTAATCAAGGGATCAAGGTGATCTAAGTTAATCAACCTAAGATTAAAATGGTCAAATGGTTAAGTGGTCAAAACCACTCCTACAAACACAAACCACCTCAAGAAAACACAAATTAAAACCATGGGCTTGAATGGTGGTTGGATCTCAACCACCACCACCAAAGTCAAGCCAACCCATGCTTGGTTGGTGAGAAAGTTAATGCTTGAGTGAAGACCACTCCAACCACCTCCATCTCATTTCAAACTACCCATTTGACTCTAGCCCTCCACACACACAAGGAAATTCGTTTTTCACCTTGCAAGGAGAAAGTGAAGAAAACTTAGAAGAAAAAAAGAAGAGAAGAAGAGAAGAAAAGAGGTGGAATCTTGGATTCAACTCTTGAAGATCAAGAGTTACCATTCTTCATCATCTCCCCCTCTTCCCCTCTCTCTAAACCTAACACTATCTTAGCCAATCCAAGCATGCCCCACCATTGATCAAGCTCATCTAGCCGATCATCAAGAAGAGAAAGAAGGAGAAAGGGCTAAGGAAAACAAAGAAGAAAGAAGGACCGGAGGAGTCGTCGGTGCGGTAAGAATTTCTTAAACAAGAGTTTATATTTTTAAAGATAAGATATGGAATCCATTCTTAGACTAAACATGGCCAAAAATGTTGTGGGCCATGGATCTAAAATCCATCAAATGGAAGGCTAAGAAATGGATAAAAATGGAGGAATGGATTTAAGAAAAGAGGAAATGGAAAAAATGGAATTTTGAGTCTTTATTAAGCATAGGAAAATGGGATTTTAATGGATTAATGGGCCATAGGGTTCGGCCATGTAGCATGGCCGAACCCCATGGCCAATGTTGGATGATTTTTAATTAGGGTTTGAAGGTTTAAAAGTATGGAGAATGATCAATGGTTTTATGAGGATTTCAAGATGTTAAATTGATTAAAAGTTGATAAATTTTAAGAGGTTTTGAATAAGGAAATTTCATGAAAATATGGGTGATCTTTCATGGCCTTGAAAGGCATAGAATGGAATGAATGGATGACCATAGGGTTCGGCCATGTAGCATGGCCGAACCCCATGGTGAATAATGGTGATGAATTTATTAAGATGTTAAGGTTTAAAATTTTGAAGAATGGTTAATGAGACTTAGTTTTGTAAATGAGAAAACACTAGTGATTTTGAATTTTAGTGTTTTAAGGAGAGTGGTTAATGAAAGTTAGATTTCAAATGATTAAAAAAGGGTGATTTTAAAGGAATGTTAGGATAAGAAAATCATAAGGAAATGTTGGTGTTTTTTTTATAGACTATAAGCATAGTTAGTGTTGATTGAAAAGAAGTGATCTAAGTGTATGATGAGATCCCCTCATGGAAGGACCTTCTAATGGACCTAAATGTGATAAAGGACCCAAGTTAAAATGAGGGAAAGACATCATGGGTTCGGCCATGGTGTATGGCCGAACCCATGACCCATGTTTTAGGTCATTCATGGGCTAAATAGGGTTTATATATGTGGTTAAACAAAATGGAAATTAGGTTAGGTTAATGATGAAATTTAAATGGATTTACGAAGTGTATGATATTTTTTAGAGGGCCAAAATGAATGAGGATTATTGATTTAAAAAAAAAAAAAAAAATGGATGTCTTTTGGACAAAAACATTGGTCTAAGAATGGCATCAATGGATGATGAGCCATGAACCATGGGTTCGGCCATGGTGTATGGCCGAACCCTATGGTGATAATTAATAATTTTTAATGATGGGAAAGTAAAGAAATTGGTTAAGAAAAATGGATAGATTATATGGGTGTTACAAGTATGATATGTGATGTTTAAATGGAATAAAGATGGTGATTTAAATGGATGATTTAATTTTCATTGGAGGTATGTTAAATGGGTAATTGAAACCAAGAAAAAAATGGGGAAAGAAACATCATGGGTTCGGCCATGGTGTATGGCCGAACCCATGACCCAAATTTTGATCAATTTTAGGCTAAGGTTAAATGCATGTATCAATGCTTAGGAGTTTGATTTAAAGGGCCAAAATGATTAAAGTTTTGTGATTTTAAATTGGATTATTTTGGGACAAAACTTAGTCTTTGAAAATGGTATCCATAAAGGTGAACCTTAGGGTAGTGATTAGTGGCTTTAATAAATGGAAAATAATGTAGAAGAATACTAGATTTTGATGGATTTATAAAAATGATATGTGGGCCACACCTTAGGCCAAAATGTGGAATTAGGTGTGGGAGTAATTATTTTTCAAAATTAAATATTAGGTGGCTGATTTTATGATGTAAGGTCATGATTGAATGGACCTAAGTATGAATGAATCTTGGACTTAGAATGCACATAAATGAATGGATGATTTACCATGGAAGGAGAGTGGCAAAACCGTAATTTGTGGCCACATTGAAGGACCATGGGTTTGACCATGGTACATGGCCAAACCCTATGGGGGTTGGACATGAAAATGGAAATATTATGAATGGTTAAGTAAAGCGATTAGTTGCTGCGTTTTAGGCTCGCAAATCGGAATTTTAAATTTGGCCAAAATTGGATCTATGTATGAGTCTAGAACCAATGGATAATGGGCTAAGTTAGGGACTTAATCATAGACGATGTATGGACTAATTCGATAAATGTAATAAGGTATCGGGCGTCGCAAGCGGTACGCGATCGGCGACCGAATTATCGAACGGGAAGCATAACGGAACGCGACACGGTATTCGGTAGGATTCCTACCTCTTTGTAAGCGATGGATATGTGATGGTGTTTTAAATTATTTTGATTTGGTTTATGATAGATTTATGATTATGACTTATCTTATGATGAGTTTTAAGTTATGAATCATATAGATTATATTTTAATATTATGCATTATATGGCTATGTATGATATGTTGAGTACATGGATTACATATATATATTACATAGCATAATGCACTACATCTCATGCATGGCATGGGCGGAAAAAAATAAACAAACCGGAGTCCATGCTCCGTCGGGGCGACCGAGAATCAGACATGGGGATAGCCTGAGGGCTATGATCGGAGTCCATGCTCCGTCGGGGCGACCGAGAATCACACATGGGGATAGTTCGATAACCGGAGTCCATGCTCCGTCGGGGCGACCGAGAAGCAAACATGGGGAACAAGATATTGTATGATCATACGGATAATGGGTGGGACACATGACATAAGCACCCATGACATAGCATTCATCACATACTTATTTTGTTGTATTTTATGTTATCGATATGTGTGTATCACTAATCCATGTGCTAGCCCTACTCGGAGTCCTACTGGGCGCGTTGACTAACGCCCTACTTCTACCCTAGCTGATGACGCAGGAGAGGCAGGAAGCGGTGGACATACCGAAGGCCAAGCTTAGGAGCTTGGAAAGTGCAGTCCTAGTTTATATTATGTTTACATTTTGGAGATGTAAGTTTAAAGTAACTTAGCTTGTCGGGTTGTATAAATTTACGTTTCTTGCGATGGTTTTGGACGTTACTTATGGACGATACATTTTGTGATATAATCATGAACATAGGGGCATTTTGGGTAAATTCAATGTTGTATCTTCCCTTCTATCAAAAAACCGGTAGGATAGACTCCATTATCATGTTCCGCAATAATCATAATCCACGAGCTTACTTCCTACGCGTGAACCATTCTCGTGGACTTAGTTCCGCGCACGCGTGGGGTTGGCCAGTTAAGGGTCGGGCTTTAGAAGCTCGGACTTAACTCGCGTCGTGGCGTCCGTGCCCTCTCTCACTCTTCTATTTAAAAAAAAAAAAAATAGACTCTGATTTTCGGAAAACGGGTGAAAAAGGGCGGGGCGTTACAGTTGGTATCAGAGCGAAATCAAAAGAATGAATCTCTCGAAGTAGGATTAAGACGGTTGCATGTCTCACTGACAGCTAAGAATCCCAACTGACCGACTTTTCGGAGTCCGCTGCACGGGGGCCGGATTAATCTACTTCGATTGACTCAGACTGAAACATTCAATCTGAGCGCCACATTTGACGTAAGAAAATGATAGTAAGGGAAGTGCAATAAACATAACATTGATAGATTTATCAAACGTAGGAAAATTTCCCCCAATTTCACAAAAATGGACAAACATAGCTAGATGGGAAGTTTTCCCCAAACCAAGTATGCTTATTTGGCAACTTTCCCCAAATGAAAGAAACAATATTCAATACTTAGGAATTTCCCCCAAAAAAAAAATGAAGTATACTTAATCAATAATTCTTCCCCAAATTGAAGGAACATTTGATACTTAGGAAAATTATTCCAAACTATGAACATGACAATGATTGTGAAAGAACTAAGTCAATATGTTTCGATGACTTAGGAAAAGATGCCGCCAAAGAGAAGAACCCGTCGCAACCCCCGAGTGGAGAGAGAGGTAACACCCCCTCGACAGGAAGAAGAGGTACCACCACCTCATACAGCCGAGGGACAAAATAGTATCAACGTAGAAGGTGTACCTCCCGAGTTGAAGGACATAGTTCAAGCGGCAATCGCTTCTGCTCTACAACAACATTCAAGCGGCAATGCGACCGCCAGCGATTCAAATAAACGAAAGATGGTCAAGGACCTCCAACAACAGCGCCCTCCCTACTTCAAGGGAAAGGAAGGGGCTGTGGGAGCGGAACACTGGTTAAAAAGGATCAACCAAATCTTGAATTTGCTCCAGATTTCCAATACTTCTGATAAGATCTTATTAGCCACATCCCAACTGATCGAGGATGCCGGTAGTTGGTGGGAAGTGGTAGAAAAGCAACAAGCATTGATACCGGAAGGAGAAAGGATACCCATGACATGGGAGTGGTTCTCGGCCACCTTCCTAGAACAATTCTTTCCGGAGGAAGAAAGAGAGAGCCAGACTGAAGCTTTCATCTCACTGGTACAGGGCAACATGACAGTGGCGGAGTATCACAGAGAATTTCTTAAACTGTCTATCTATGGGTTCTATATGGTGGATACTGAACACCGAAGGGCCCGTAAGTTTGAACGGGGCCTTCGGCCAAGCATCAAGAATAGAGTAACCATTTTCAAAGAGCCCACGCTAGCAGGGGTGGTTAGCAGGGCCACCATTGCAGAAAAGGAACTAAATGAGATAGTGCGGTTCGACAACCGGCGAGGGCAGGGTGGGCGGGGAACATTCCAACCCAACAAGAAGTTCCGCCCAAATCATAGCAGGCCCTCACCCTCCACGGGATCTACCGGGAGCTTTCGCCCTAGTCAGCCTTCTACATCAGCATCAGTCACACAGGTTCCCCGGGGAGGGAACACCTGTTATCAGTGTGGCCAACAGGGCCACTACAAGAGAGAGTGTCCACAGACTAGCCGACCCTCCAACTTCAGGGGCCCTTTCCGCCCTCCAACTAGACCAACACAGTCGCGGGGAGGCAGAACACATAATCAGGCGGGGCGGGCACCAAAACCTGCGGGATCTGGACGACTCTTCACCATACCATCTCCAATAGCAGTGGACCGTTCAGTGATGCAAGGTATGGCTGTAATTGGTAGTTCCTATGCTATTACTTTATTTGACTCTGGAGCATCGCATTCATTCATATCTGCCGCATTCATATCTGCCACGGGTACACTAGTACAAAACCTATCCACATCACTCACCATTGTATCCCCCGTCGGAGACACATCATTAGGACTAATATGTACGGCATTGAACACGGAACTCGCGGGATTCAGATTCGAGTTCGATTATTTAGTAATCGATATGGCGGAATATGATGTCATTTTTGGCATGGACTGGTTGACTACGTATCAGGCCCATATTGACTGCCATCTTCGTAGGGTAACATTTTGGTCACCCGAGGGAAAGCGGTACATGGTACACGCTGACAGGCAGGGTATCCCTAGAAGACTGCAGGAGGAATTGAACCATCTTACCTTGAACAGCCTCAGATTAGATAAGGCACCAACGGTTGAACTTCCGGCGGTAGTAGCAGATTTTGCCGAGGTATTCCCAATAGAACTCCCTGGTTTGCCACCCAAGAGGGAGATAGACTTTGAAATAAAATTATACCCCGGTGCCGCTCCAGTATCATTACCCCATTATAGGATGGCGCCAGCTGAGATGACGGAACTGAAGAAGCAAATTGATGAACTGCTCAGACTAGGCTTCATTCGGAACAGTACATCCGCATGGGGAGCCCCAGTGTTATTTGTGAAAAAGAAAGACGGTACCCTACGAATGTGTGTGGACTACAGGAAATTAAATCAGTTGACTGTCAGGAACAAGTATCCCCTACCCCGGATTGATGATCTGTTTGATCAACTTAGGGGTTCCTCTCATTTCTCTAAGATTGACCTGATGTCCGGATACCATCAAATTCGGGTTAGAGAAGAGGACATAGAGAAGACAGCCTTCAGGACACGGTATGGTCTATATGAATATGTAGTCATGCCGTTTGGACTTACTAATGCACCGGCAGTGTTCATGGACTTGATGAATAGAATATTCCGTCCACACTTAGATCAGTTTGTGATCGTATTCATCGATGATATTCTGATCTACTCCAAAAGTCAGAACGAACATGCCGAGCACCTACGGATAGTCCTAGACACCTTGCGGAAGAACCAATTGTATGCCAAAGCCAGCAAATGTGAATTTTGGTTATCTGAAGTCAACTTCTTGGGGCACATCATATCAGAGGAAGGTATAGCCGTGGACCCGGCTAAGGTGGCAGCAGTCAAGGAATGGAAAGTGCCGACAAATGTGACCGAAATCCACAGTTTTCTGGGATTGGCCGGTTACTATCGGAAATTCATCATGGACTTCTCCAAGATTGCGGCTCCACTTACCCGACTCACTCAGAAAGGAGTCAAGTTTGAGTGGTCCAATCTGTGCAATCAAAGATTTGAGGAGCTTAAGGAGAGGCTTACGACCGCTCCTATTCTGATCTTACCGGAAAGAGGCAAAAATTATGAGGTGTACTACGATGCCTCCGGTGAAGGACTGGGGTGCACACTTAGTCAAAGTAATCGTGCGGTGGCGTATGGATCAAGACAGTTGAAAATTCATGAACGCCATTATCCCACACATGATCTAGAACTAGCAGCGGTAGTCTTCGCTCTCAAAAGCTGGAGACATTACCTCTACGGTGAAAAGTTTGAGGTGTTCTCGGATCACAAAAGTTTGAAATACTTATTTGATCAGAAAGAACTCAATATGAGACAGCGTAGATGGATGGATTATCTGGCGGATTATGAGTTCGCACTTCGGTATCATCCGGGCAAGGCAAACAAAGTGGCGGATGCCCTCAGCCGCTTGTCACATGCGACAGTAGCCAGCATGATCAGGACGGAATGGGAGGTACTGAATATCATCAGAGAATTTAAACTCTACCTCAATAATCATGGGACCATATATAATCTGATCATACGATCCAACATGGTCTCCGAGATTGAACGGGAGCAACGGACAGATCCAGAGGTGGAGGAGATCTGGGCTAAAATGTCTACCGGTGAGGTTGTACCGGAGTGGGAATTACGACCAGGACAGGGTCTTATGTTCCGAGGTAGGACATACGTACCTAAGAATTGTAGAAGAGAGTTGTTGATTGAAGCACACCAAACCAAACTCTCTATCCACCCGGGCAGCACGAAGATGTACCATGATCTTAAGAGGCACTATTGGTGGCATGGACTTAAGAAAGACGTGGCAGAGTTTGTTGCTCGTTGCTTAACATGTCAACAGGTTACGGCAGAACATCGGAAACCGCCAGGCTTACTCGCACCCTTACCAGTACCAGAATGGAAATGGGAACACATATCCATGGACTTTGTAACAGGGTTGCCAAGGTCATCCAAGGGCAACGATGCGATATGGGTCATAGTGGACCGGTTGACCAAGTCTGCACATTTCCTTCCCATCAAGATGACAGATTCATCAGAGACTTTGGGTCGACGGTACATTCGGGAGATCATCAGATTACACGGTATTCCCCGGTCTATTGTATCCGACAGGGATGGCCGATTCACCGGCAGAGTATGGCAAGGTTTGCAGTCGGCTATGGGAACCGACGTATTAACTAGCACAGCATTTCATCCACAGACTGATGGACAATCAGAGAGGACAATACAGACACTGGAAGATATGCTGAGAGCATGCATGCTAGACTTCAAGGGCGGATGGGAGGATCATCTGCCACTGGTGGAGTTCTCTTACAATAACAGTTACCAGGCAAGTCTCCAGATGGCTCCGTTTGAGGCCTTGTATGGTAGACCGTGTAGATCGCCAGTGTGTTGGACAGAGGCCGGTGAGCCTGCGTTGATCGGACCAGATTTGGTTGCAGAGACTACAGCACAGATTAAGCTGATACGGCAACATTTACTCACTGCACAGAGCCGTCAGAAAAACTATGCCGACAAGAGGAGAAGGTTCCTCGAGTTTGAGGTGGGAGACTTGGTATTTCTGAAAGTCTCACCACGGAAGGGGCACATGAGATTCGGAAAGAAAGGGAAACTGTCGCCTAGATTTGTGGGGCCGTTTCCAATACTGAAGAGGGTGGGAGGGGTAGCTTATCAGTTAGCGCTCCCTCCACAGCTGTCATCTCTACATGATGTGTTTCATGTGTCCATGCTGAGAAAGTACAATCCTGATCCTTCTCATGTGATAAATGTTCAAGACATTGATGTACAAAGTGATGTGACATATGTGGAGAAGCCGGTCAGAGTTATTGAAAGCGAACAAAGGGTGCTACGGAACCGCGCCATTCAGTTCGTCAAGGTGGTATGGGAACGACATGGTAGTGAAGAAACCACCTGGGAACTTGAGTCGGAGATGAAAACCGCTTACCCGGAACTCTTCGCATGAGTTGTTTTGGACCCCTACTTCACTCGAATTTTCGGGACGAAAATTTCAAAAGAGGATTCTACTGTAATAACCCGAATTTTTGATAAATATATATATTGGCATTTATTCATTTTAAATTGAAGTTTGATGTAATAAAATGCCAAATGGACCAAATTTTGGGACAATGGCCTAAGGATGGCCCAATTGGGCCATGGGTTGGATGAAATCCATTAAATGGGTCAATGAGGACTAATCGGGTCAACGATGGTCAAAGTGGGCCCGATAGCCATGTGGGGCCCAATGGATCAAAATCGGTTCAAATCCTAAGGTAAGTGGAAAATGAGGGAATCTAATTGGGCCATGGGCCCAATGGTTACCCAACAAACCTTGAATTGAAATTGATACATGTAATTGGTCAATTTGGGTCAAAGAGCCATGTGGGACCCAATGGGCCAAGGTAACTAAGCCCTAAGATAAATGGGTAAGACAAGAATCAAATTGGGCCATGGGCCCAATGATGATCCAATAAAAGGGATATAATTAATAAAATTTAAATCACCTAAATTAGGTGATAAATGGACCAAGGCAACATGGCCAATGGGGCCCACCTCCACCTCACCCATTGAGGTGGCGTGTGGACCCAAGAGTAGTGGGGCCGACCACCATGGTTGACTTGGTCGACCATGGGTGGATCATGGAGGGAAATTAATGGGATTAAATTAAATAGAAAGTGATTAATTAAATTAATCAAGGGATCAAGGTGATCTAAGTTAATCAACCTAAGATTAAAATGGTCAAATGGTTAAGTGGTCAAAACCACTCCTACAAACACAAACCACCTCAAGAAAACACAAATTAAAACCATGGGCTTGAATGGTGGTTGGATCTCAACCACCACCACCAAAGTCAAGCCAACCCATGCTTGGTTGGTGAGAAAGTTAATGCTTGAGTGAAGACCACTCCAACCACCTCCATCTCATTTCAAACTACCCATTTGACTCTAGCCCTCCACACACACAAGGAAATTCGTTTTTCACCTTGCAAGGAGAAAGTGAAGAAAACTTAGAAGAAAAAAAGAAGAGAAGAAGAGAAGAAAAGAGGTGGAATCTTGGATTCAACTCTTGAAGATCAAGAGTTACCATTCTTCATCATCTCCCCCTCTTCCCCTCTCTCTAAACCTAACACTATCTTAGCCAATCCAAGCATGCCCCACCATTGATCAAGCTCATCTAGCCGATCATCAAGAAGAGAAAGAAGGAGAAAGGGCTAAGGAAAACAAAGAAGAAAGAAGGACCGGAGGAGTCGTCGGTGCGGTAAGAATTTCTTAAACAAGAGTTTATATTTTTAAAGATAAGATATGGAATCCATTCTTAGACTAAACATGGCCAAAAATGTTGTGGGCCATGGATCTAAAATCCATCAAATGGAAGGCTAAGAAATGGATAAAAATGGAGGAATGGATTTAAGAAAAGAGGAAATGGAAAAAATGGAATTTTGAGTCTTTATTAAGCATAGGAAAATGGGATTTTAATGGATTAATGGGCCATAGGGTTCGGCCATGTAGCATGGCCGAACCCCATGGCCAATGTTGGATGATTTTTAATTAGGGTTTGAAGGTTTAAAAGTATGGAGAATGATCAATGGTTTTATGAGGATTTCAAGATGTTAAATTGATTAAAAGTTGATAAATTTTAAGAGGTTTTGAATAAGGAAATTTCATGAAAATATGGGTGATCTTTCATGGCCTTGAAAGGCATAGAATGGAATGAATGGATGACCATAGGGTTCGGCCATGTAGCATGGCCGAACCCCATGGTGAATAATGGTGATGAATTTATTAAGATGTTAAGGTTTAAAATTTTGAAGAATGGTTAATGAGACTTAGTTTTGTAAATGAGAAAACACTAGTGATTTTGAATTTTAGTGTTTTAAGGAGAGTGGTTAATGAAAGTTAGATTTCAAATGATTAAAAAAGGGTGATTTTAAAGGAATGTTAGGATAAGAAAATCATAAGGAAATGTTGGTGTTTTTTTTATAGACTATAAGCATAGTTAGTGTTGATTGAAAAGAAGTGATCTAAGTGTATGATGAGATCCCCTCATGGAAGGACCTTCTAATGGACCTAAATGTGATAAAGGACCCAAGTTAAAATGAGGGAAAGACATCATGGGTTCGGCCATGGTGTATGGCCGAACCCATGACCCATGTTTTAGGTCATTCATGGGCTAAATAGGGTTTATATATGTGGTTAAACAAAATGGAAATTAGGTTAGGTTAATGATGAAATTTAAATGGATTTACGAAGTGTATGATATTTTTTAGAGGGCCAAAATGAATGAGGATTATTGATTTAAAAAAAAAAAAAAAATGGATGTCTTTTGGACAAAAACATTGGTCTAAGAATGGCATCAATGGATGATGAGCCATGAACCATGGGTTCGGCCATGGTGTATGGCCGAACCCTATGGTGATAATTAATAATTTTTAATGATGGGAAAGTAAAGAAATTGGTTAAGAAAAATGGATAGATTGTATGGGTGTTACAAGTATGATATGTGATGTTTAAATGGAATAAAGATGGTGATTTAAATGGATGATTTAATTTTCATTGGAGGTATGTTAAATGGGTAATTGAAACCAAGAAAAAAATGGGGAAAGAAACATCATGGGTTCGGCCATGGTGTATGGCCGAACCCATGACCCAAATTTTGATCAATTTTAGGCTAAGGTTAAATGCATGTATCAATGCTTAGGAGTTTGATTTAAAGGGCCAAAATGATTAAAGTTTTGTGATTTTAAATTGGATTATTTTGGGACAAAACTTAGTCTTTGAAAATGGTATCCATAAAGGTGAACCTTAGGGTAGTGATTAGTGGCTTTAATAAATGGAAAATAATGTAGAAGAATACTAGATTTTGATGGATTTATAAAAATGATATGTGGGCCACACCTTAGGCCAAAATGTGGAATTAGGTGTGGGAGTAATTATTTTTCAAAATTAAATATTAGGTGGCTGATTTTATGATGTAAGGTCATGATTGAATGGACCTAAGTATGAATGAATCTTGGACTTAGAATGCACATAAATGAATGGATGATTTACCATGGAAGGAGAGTGGCAAAACCGTAATTTGTGGCCACATTGAAGGACCATGGGTTTGACCATGGTACATGGCCAAACCCTATGGGGGTTGGACATGAAAATGGAAATATTATGAATGGTTAAGTAAAGCGATTAGTTGCTGCGTTTTAGGCTCGCAAATCGGAATTTTAAATTTGGCCAAAATTGGATCTATGTATGAGTCTAGAACCAATGGATAATGGGCTAAGTTAGGGACTTAATCATAGACGATGTATGGACTAATTCGATAAATGTAATAAGGTATCGGGCGTCGCAAGCGGTACGCGATCGGCGACCGGATTATCGAACGGGAAGCATAACGGAACGCGACACGGTATTCGGTAGGATTCCTACCTCTTTGTAAGCGATGGATATGTGATGGTGTTTTAAATTATTTTGATTTGGTTTATGATAGATTTATGATTATGACTTATCTTATGATGAGTTTTAAGTTATGAATCATATAGATTATATTTTAATATTATGCATTATATGGCTATGTATGATATGTTGAGTACATGGATTACATATATATATTACATAGCATAATGCACTACATCTCATGCATGGCATGGGCGGAAAAAAATAAACAAACCGGAGTCCATGCTCCGTCGGGGCGACCGAGAATCAGACATGGGGATAGCCTGAGGGCTATGACCGGAGTCCATGCTCCGTCGGGGCGACCGAGAATCACACATGGGGATAGTTCGATAACCGGAGTTCATGCTCCGTCGGGGCGACCGAGAAGCAAACATGGGGAACAAGATATTGTATGATCATACGGATAATGGGTGGGACACATGACATAAGCACCCATGACATAGCATTCATCACATACTTATTTTGTTGTATTTTATGTTATCGATATGTGTGTATCACTAATCCATGTGCTAGCCCTACTCGGAGTCCTACTGGGCGCGTTGACTAACGCCCTACTTCTACCCTAGCTGATGACGCAGGAGAGGCAGGAAGCGGTGGACATACCGGAGGCCAAGCTTAGGAGCTTGGAAAGTGCAGTCCTAGTTTATATTATGTTTACATTTTGGAGATGTAATTTTAAAGTAACTTAGCTTGTCGGGTTGTATAAATTTACGTTTCTTGCGATGGTTTTGGACGTTACTTATGGACGATACATTTTGTGATATAATCATGAACATAGGGGCATTTTGGGTAAATTCAATGTTGTATCTTCCCTTCTATCAAAAAACCGGTAGGATAGACTCCATTATCATGTTCCGCAATAATCATAATCCACGAGCTTACTTCCTACGCGTGAACCATTCTCGTGGACTTAGTTCCGCGCACGCGTGGGGTTGGCCAGTTAAGGGTCGGGCTTTAGAAGCTCGGACTTAACTCGCGTCGTGGTGTCCGCGCCCTCTCTCACTCTTCTATTTAAAAAAAAAAAAAAATAGACTCTGATTTTCGGAAAACGGGTGAAAAAGGGCGGGGCGTTACAGGCCAAACCTCACTCTTTGGTTTTGACACTCTTTTTAACCCTTGTTTTATTTTACACAAAATGGGTCCAACATCATCCATTCTTTGATTACCCAATCTACTAACATAAGTTAATCATCTTACATGTATAAAAGTCCTAAGTCCATAAAACACTCTCCATGGGGTTCGGCCATACAACATGGCCGAACCCATGGTCCTTTATTTCCACCATGTTCCCATCTTAGCTATCACTCTTTTCATAGCTAAACACTTAACTCATTTACACATAACTTAGGTCCATGCGTAATTCATTAACATAACATAAATACATAATAAATCCCTCCATTTCTTAGCTTGGTCATTCATCCTTTAAACATGCATAGACCTACCAAATGACCCATCAAAATGGGTATGGGGTTCGGCCATACAACATGGCCGAACCCATGGTTCCTTATTTCCATCTTTCCATGGTCTAAATACATGTAAATCCATCAATATTTCTCCATCATTTTCATCCTTTAAAACCCTTTAAAATCACTAACATACATCCATCCTTTTCATCCTTTAAAAACCCATTAAAATTAATAACCTATTTCCATGGGGTACGGCCATACAACATGGCCGAACCCTATGGTTCATCTTTTCCTTTTGAAAATCACATCCCCGTGTTTAGATCATTTGATGGGTTTCGGCCATACATCATGACCGAACCTCATCCAATCCCTTTTGAGTTCTCAATCGTCCTTATACATAACAATCTAGGGTTTGTCCATTTTTCCATCTCATTCCTTGGATGGATTTTGAATCCATGGCCCATATCATTTTGGCCAACCACTTTTAATTTAGAAATCTTATTAAGTACTACTTACCGATTCTGTGACCCCTCCGTTCTCTTTCGTTCCGCCTTGCTCCTCCGAACTTTTCCTTCCTTAGTCCTTCTTTCTCCTCCTTGATCTTCGGCCAAAGTGTGTTGCTTGAGAGGGAGAGGGTCTAAGATGAAAACCCCCAAGAGATGGTTCGGCCAAGGAAGAGGTTTGAGAGAGAGAGGGAGAGGAGGAGGGATAGAAAACTTTAAGTCTTTCTTGTCTTATTGAGAGGGTCGGCCAAGTTTGAAAGAGGGAGAGAGAGATGAAGAAAAGAAATCTCTTTGTTGTGCAATGGAATTCGGCCAAGGGGTGGTGTCTCTTGGGTTATGCCCCTTTGTAACAACCAAAACCCTTCACCTCCCTCATTAATGTTTCCTTTGGGGTTTCATCCCATGAGATGAAACTCTCCACCTCCCCAACGTGTGTCCCTTGGGTCTCCACCATGAGATGGAAACCCTCCATCTCCCCAACGTGTACACCTTGGATATGCCTTTTGGGTTTCCTCCTTTGAAATGGAAACCCTCCATCTTCCCACTCCACTCACTTAAGATGAAAGTCCCATCAACTTCCCATTCAACTCACCTTAACTCCAATATTTTTAATTCTTTTAAACTCAAGACTTGTACTCATTCATTTACTCAATTCCTTGATTACATTTTGAACTCACTCAATTGAACTTAATCCAATTTAATTCAGTGACACCTTAATTAAACTTGAACTCATTTGGTGGTCGACCAAGTCAACCATGACACATGGCTCTTGGGGTCCAACTTAGCCATGTCACATACATGCCACCTCACTTGATGAGGTGGATCTCATGCCTTGTATCTTAATTGTTTATTATCCCCAATTATCAAACCTTACCCATTTACTTCTAATTAGCTCATCTATGACCCATTGTGTCCCAATTGGGTAGTTGACCCATTTAATCACACATACCAATTATTTCCAACCCGAATTCTATCCTTGATCCATTGGATCATAAATGGGATATTATTCCAATTCTTACCCACCTAAAGTCCATCTCCATTATATAATTTCAAATTCCATTAATTCACAAATTAAATGGACAATTTCCATTTATATTCATGAAATGAAAATCCGAGGTGTTACAGTTTTAGTGGACTCGATCCACACACACGTATGGTTGGCCAGTTAAGGGCGGGGCTTTGGGAGCTCGGACTTAGATCGTGTTGTGGCGTCCCGCTCTCTCTCACTCTTTATTTTTTTTTAAAAAAAAATAGACTCTGATTTTCAGCGAGTGAAAAAGGGGGGGCGTTACAGAGCAAGTCCTAACAGTGGATGTAGGTTGGCTAACTAAAACACTATAAATTTGGTCTTATGGTATTTGATCATTGTGTGTTTGTGTTTTCGTATTTAAGCACTCTTCTCAACACATTTCACTTTGCATTTGATTATCTTTATTTATACATTGTGGTCAAGCATTGATAATCAATCAATATGCAAGGGTTCTAAACTTATTATGATCGTTTAAATTAAAAACAATTTATCACACTAAACAAATCTCTTGATTACGATTGTTATTCTGCTGCACTTAAAATTTAAAACAATAAAAAATTTTGTAAATAGCATGGAAACTAGGATTGACCTATTCACCCCTCCCCCTTTCTCTTCTAGGGTCAATCGTGTTCCAGCATACAAGGGAAGGGACCTTCAAAGATACAAACAAGATTCAAAGTTCATCATGAGCATGGCAATCACTCAAGGTAAATTGGCCATAGATGACCTTAGGGTGGAACCCACACCCTTAGGAGGACCTTGCCTAAGCTTAGTAAACATGTTAGTAATATCATAAGGAAGCCCAATGTTACCCTGTACAATCTCAGAACTAGATGAACACAAAATGGAAAATCTGATATGATGTCAGGTCGATGCATCGTGTTCACCGACCCATCGGTGAGACAGGGCAGACCCATCATGGTCTTCGATACATTGATCATAATGACAAGGGTTCTGGTTTGGACTTACTGTCATATGGGGTTGCCATCAGTTCGATAATATTGACTCCATCGACCCATCCGTCAGACAAGACCGACCCATCGAGGTCATCGATACATCGACTCGAAATTCAAGGTTTTGGTTTAAAAAACACTGTAAAACCAGGTTGCTCTCTGTTCGATAGTATCGTGCACACCGACCCATTGATGAGGACTGAACGACCCATCGGTTTGCACGACATGTCTACCTGAGTTGAGTGAGTTCTGGACCCTATAATTCTGGGTTACTCTGTGACAGATATACCGATGCCATCGACCCATCGAGAGTACCAGGATCGATCCATTGATGTTACCGATATGTCAACCTAGGTTTGACAAGTTTCTGGACTTGAAAACCTGTCTGCATGGCCTTGCCTCAGGTCGATACTGTCGATAGGACCGTCCCATCAACATTATGCATGTCGACCCATTGGTAAGCACGACCCATCGGTAGTGACCATTATCTATCCGTTGAGTTGCAATTAATGCTCAACGGTCATATTGTTGGGAGGTCTATTTCGTGCTCACTGGCATATCGGTCTGGTTGATCTGTCGGTACAGTTCAGTTTTGAAAATATTATTTAAGCTCCGAGCTTGTGTGAAAGAAGTAGAGCTTTTTGAAACTGAAATTTTTTGAGGAAATCAGCTGAGGCATCCCTTCTCACTCACCCTTTTTATCTCATTCTCTCTAAACAATCTTCATTTAGGAAAATCCTTCAATCAATTCTTGATTGAGAATTAGAGAGAAAGGAAGAAGTAAATCTAGGATAAGCTAGGAAAATCATAAATCCTAGAAACCCTCCCAAGCTTGTGATTGTGCATAAATAGGTATATCATCTACATCAAGAAGATCAAAGCTAGAGAGAACTCCGAAGCACATCTACATTCAAGTGAGCTACAAAGTTAAGTGCTTCATTTTAATTTTTTTTCTTTTTCATCATTTTGTGAAGTAGATTAAAGAAGGATTTACTCTTCAACCACTATAAAAAAAATAGAGGGATAAGGAAGTAGACCGGGGTTGGTCGAACCTTTCAAAATTTAGGATTTTGTAAGTGAAATTCCTACACTATCAGTGAGGGTGTAATTCCCCACATAGTGGATTTGAGATAGCCCAAGATTAGGTGAGTCCAACAGTGGATGTGGTTTCTTTAAACCGAACCACTATACATCAAGTGTTTATGTGATTGGTGGTTTGTGTTTGTGTGAATGCCAAATTAATTTGCTCATCTCTTGCTCACACTACTCTTTGCTTCTTGATAATTTTGTTAGTAAATTTCATTTATCAAGAAATTTGCAAAGAATTTAAAAATGGAGGATTGTCCTATTCACCCCCCCCCCCCCCCCCCCCCCCCCCTCTCTCTTCCCTTTTCTCCTCTAGACATTCCTTTCTAGTACATCGGGGCATTCAAGTATTCTCCAGTGTGAAACCCTATGTAAGAGGGCACATGGAATAGTGTATGAACAAACACAAGTTGTGAACTGTCCCTGGACTGTGGGAAGTTATTAATGTTGATTCATGACCTAAAATTTAAATCTGTCTCCCCTGATTCAGACTGAGTTGTCAATTCCGTGACTGTGTCCGACTGAATCTTGAGTTGTCAATTTCTTTGACTAACTCGTGACTGTCTACATGTCAAAGACTGCATCTCTAGAAGACATACACAGTCAAATCAAGTTTGAAGTTCCAGAAGATACATTGTTTGGAAAGCATCGAACCAAAACCAGAAGAAATCCTTGAATGCCAACCAGCACATGTAACGCCTCGCCCTTTTCCACCCTTCCGAAAATCAGAGTCTGAAAATTTCTTTTGAAAGAAACATAGAGTGAACGAGAGCGGGCGGCGTCACGACGCGAGTTAAGTTCAGACTACTCAAGTCTGAACCTTAACTGGCCACCCATGTGTACATGGACTAGACCATGATAATAAATCACACATGGAACTAACAACAACTTGCGGAATAAACTAAACTATTTGTGGAATAGAATGACTAGATAGCAAGTAACAGTCTCAAACATTAATTAACATAAATCAACCATCCAAAGTTAATAACCTAATCAAACCATAACAAGTAATAACTTATTACATGTCCACAAATTATAAATTCAAATGACAGTAATAAAGAAGTCTAGTTCAACATTCAAGCGCTTAGGCTTGGCTCCCCTCCCGGTCATCGACCTTCTCTTTCCCTTTCCTTGTACCTGCATTCTCCTCTGAGGATAGAATTAGGGCATTACATCAAAGCGCCCAGTAGGTTCCCAAATCAGGGCTACCACATGGTTAGCATATAAAACATGCATATATATCATAGTACATGATCATCAAAAACATATAAAACCATGCTATGTATGTATGCAATTGTAATGAGCCCCACCCCATCACACATACATAGCCATCACTTGACGGGACTCTCACCATCAAGGTAATTCATAGTACACTTTCATCTGGATCTCACATGATAAGGTAATCCACAATAATCATCGTTACCTGTGGAAAGACACTTCATCATTGAGTTGTTTCATTTCACACATTAGTCCTCCTGGCGGGACTCTCATCGCCTAAGGAGACCAATTGTGACTCTTCTCTTCATGTTACTCCTCCTGGCGGGACTCTCATCGCCTAAGGAGACCAATTGTGACTCTTCTCTTCATGTTACTCCTCCTGGCGGGACTCTCATCGCCTAAGGAGGACGGTAACTCATAAATTGCAACACAGCATAACCTCAGTCATCATCCCATGTCCATGCATGAGATGCCAATGCTTTGTATGCCATTTGTAAATGCATAATAAATCATTCAAAATATGGTAAGTAATAGTATGTCAATATCTCATAAAACCCTTCATGAAAACAGGTGTAAATGTGGTTACAAGTAGGTAGGAAGCCTACTGAAGATTCACTTCAGTATTTGATCTTTCTTTAGCGTCACCCGGTCAAAACTCGCACGTCGTTAAACTTCCGGTACCTTGTCCATACAACAATCAGTAAATCATATTATCACTTACTTGTTCATTCATATCTAAGACCCAACCACATCATGTGAGGTTTGGCCATGCCCATGGTCGAACATTACCAACTTAGGATTTAACTTCCTTTTTCATTTAATTAACTCTTAGTTACTTAACCCATTCCATCAAATAATTGTTGATGGGGTTCGGCCATACTACATGGCCGAACCACATCCTATGGGTTTTTATCCCACTTTCCTTCATCAACCATGATTTGTTATTTGCTTACACTAAGTTCACTAAATTCCATAACTTAGAAACTTTTCAATCAAATAAAATGATCCATGGGGTTCGGCCATACATATGCCCGAACCCAATGGTTCCCTTGGTTCCAAAACTCCAACATTCATACATAATTTTTGGTTATGATTGCTACATGGTTCAGCCATCCCATGACCAACCAAAACAGCAAGTTAATCTTCATTTAAAATCACATAAGAAACCCATAAACTTGTATGATCTTGATCTCCTAAAACCATCACATATTACCATAAAATGTCATACTATCTCATGGGGTTCGGCCAACACAATTGGCCGAACCAAATGGCTTACAATTTTAAACCTTATTAATCAGCCACTTAGCCTTATTAAAACATGTAACAACCTCAATGATTTTGCATGGTTTTTAACCTTCTAAAAACCATCAAAATACCAACATCCATTCATGGGGTTCGGCCATCCAAAGTGGCCGAACCCTATGTCCATGTCTTGGTCCTTATGAATATGTTTTAAGTCTCATTTAGACAAGTATTAATCAGTATAACATTACTGCATTTTTATCTCTCAAAACCATCCAAATAAATTCATCACTTTGTCCAAATGACCATAACACTTCATGGGATTCGGCCATCCAAGATGGCCGATCCAAATGGTCCATTTCATCAATTTTAATCCACTGTTTAGACCCATGCTAACTTCAGTCATTATGTCATTCAAATCCATGTTTTTAACCCTCTTTAAAAACATGCATTTGAATCTTAAAGAAACCTCAAAAACAGTCCATAAAAACTCCATGGTTTCTATGTTTCAAAACCTCAAAACCAACCTATCTTTTACATGGGGTTCGGCCCTCCATGGTGGCCGAACCCAATGGTCATCTTTACTATTTTAAAACCTCTATTAATCAAGGTTAAAACCTTGGTGCATTCGGCCATAACCATGGCCCAATACACACCCTTTTTCTTACAACTTATTTGGCTTAAACACTTAAGAAATCTTACCAAATTTTCCAAACTTTCTTCTTACCTTTGATCCTTGGTTTCTCCTCTCTTGTTTCCTTCTTTCTTTCTTTAATTCTTTGCTGGTTTATGCTTGAATAACTGGTGCCAAAACCTCTGCTGTTCCAGCCAGGAAAAACGAATTGGAGAGAGGGAGAGAGAGATGGGAATTCTTGGATTTCCAAAGTGAAAATCGGCCAAGAATGGTAACATTTTCCTTTTGCAGTTTCTGCTCCATCTCCCATTCATCCTCCCTCATTTAATCTTGGCAAAAACGATGGGGCATTGGGTGTCATTCAAGACACCCCTCGGTGCCAAACGTTGCATCTCTTTGGAAATGAACCAATGCATCCATTCATGAATTGGCGCCGCCCAACCTTGGTGTCCCTTGGCTTTGCCAAGGGACCTCTTCACACTCAACGGCTGAGATTGATTCTCCAAGAGTGATGTGTGATTAACAATGCCTTTCCACTTCCTCTTGACTCACGTGACACTTGATATTTTTATTCTAATTCAACTCATCCAACTCATCACATTTAATGCACCAAGTTTGAGTCAACTCTTTTCTTAAATCAAACTCACTTCAAATCAGTCCAACTCAAGCTGAATTAACTCACACTTGAGTTCAATTGAGGGCCCACACGGTCATCCGTGGTCAACCTAGTCAATCCGACCCATTGGGTTCCCAATCAGCCCCTTGACCCGTTTTGACAACATGACCCATTCATGGGCTGATTTTTGCCATTTTTAATTGGTTTTCACTTGTGTTTCAAGCCTACCCATTTTTGCTATACCTGATTTCCAATCTGTTCAGCTTGACCCCATTTAATTTGAGCTTACACGATGGTCAAATCATCCATTTTGACCCATTGGGTCCAATTGGACCCTTTGACCCATTTAGCCATTTTCGACCCAATTGATGTTCATTACCCATCCAATCAAACTTGACATTTATAATGTGCTCATATGACCTTAATTTGAGCAATGGGTCCCACCATTTCCTTATTTGACATCTCAAAATAATTAATTTAACAAACCAGGGGCATTTTCGTAATTATCCACTTCATTGAGAAATCGGGGTGTTACAACACATGTATATGGACCCTAGGACGGACCTAGAAGCCTTATAATCCCTCGATTAAGAACTGGTTTAATTAAAATGAGAATTCTAAGTAACTTTGCCCCATGGAGAGCTTTAGTTATCTATCAAATATCCCTATATATTCTTGTGTTTTTGCAATCCAACAAATGTTCAGTATAGTTAAACTTATTGATTTCAAACGAACACGTGAAGGGCTCTCCATCTTATCTGGATTTCCAAACTCTAAATTCATCAACACTTAGTGAATCTATGGCTTATCAGGTTCCTTGGAACCTTCTCCGGAACCTGCCTCAGATATTCCGAAGGTTGGTCCTAGGCTCGGAACCAGCCTCAAAAGTTCCGAGGGATGCATACTGCAAATTCCGAGATCTCCCATGTACATACGTGAGGCACTGCTTCTGATCTTCAGAACCTAACTTTGAAAGTTTCAAAATTAGTCCAACTGGCCGTTGAAAGGTCAAACTATCCATTGAAATGTGACCATTATGATTTCGACCATTGTGACTTCAGAAGTTTCGAGGCTAGTCAAGCAAGTTCCAAAGAAGAGATCCGTTGGGAGTTTGTTGGATATATAAACCAAAGTCATTTGAGAGGCAAATGTTGATTCTTTTGAGCAAAATTTTTTCTAACTCTTCCCAAAGCATCCCAACCATTCTAAGAGCACTAAAACTCTATAGTTAGATCATCAAAGATCTTAAACTTATTCTCTAACTCATTCAAAGCACTCATAGGCAAATCCTTGAGCATCTTAGCCTCAATCTTGAATGTGTTATTGGAAAACACCTTAGGGAAAGCTTGATCTATAAGAAAACCAATTATCATCCCTAAGTCTCTTCTCCAAAGTCTTTGGTGTGACATTCATTGAAGCATCTACAAATCACCAAAGAGCCAAGTAGGAGGACATTCAAGAACATGCCCAAGCTACATCAAGCAACAAGAGGCTAGTGTTCTCGGTAACTTTCAAACAAACTCTTTCTATCATTGTGTTAATTGTAAAGGGTTGGTATAATCCTAGTGAAATCCAAGAAAGGTGTTTTCTTGGTGTTTTTAAGTCACAGTTCGATCTCTCTTGAAAGAGATTGAGGTTGTAATAGGTTTCTTCTCCACCCGTGAAGGAGAAGGTTAGTGAAATCCTCAAGTGGTGTACTTGAGGCGTGGATGTAGGCAAGGTTGCCGAAGCACGTAAAAATACTTGTGTCACCTTCTTCCATTTCTTCTCATCTCCTTCACCTTACTTAGTGTATTGCATCGTCTTGTATATTATTACACACATGTTTGTGTGGACTTAATCTTGCATGTAAATCATATTTGGAAGATTAATTGAGCAAATTTGTAGTGATCAATCATTAAAGTGTCCAATATTTGAAAAGAAATTAAAATTCCCGAATAGTTCTATTCACTCCCCTCTAGGACTATTCTAGACATCTTGCTAGCTTGACTAACAAGTAGTACCAGAGCAAGGACTTTTGAAATTAGACTTAACCGTCTAAGAGTAGATCCTTGAAGCTAGAAATGTCTAAAGGTAATTGCATGGTCGTGATGTGTCCTCCAATACTTGATGGCTCTAAGTATGTTATTTGGAAAGCCAAAATGAAAATGCACTTAATGGTAATGGATGTAGCTCTATGGGAATCAATCTTATGCGGATGGACTATACCCTCCAAGATGTACTTCTCATGCAATGATATTGAAAAGAGCATGTATTAGACAAATGCTAATGCCCTCAATGATATACTTTGTGCCGTTTCATCAAATATCTTGGAGAATATCATATCTTGTGAAACCACAAAGGAAGCATGGGACATGTTGGAGAAAACCTATGAAAAAATCGAGGAAAGACGATGCCTTAGATTTGGTGTATTGTCTAGGACCCATTCAAACACTTGAACTTCAACAAGAACAAACTAATGAAGAAGACGTAGAAGATGATACACCTACCGTAGAAGAATTAAGTGAAACATTAAATGAAATGTACAAGCAACTTAAGAAATTTGGTAAATAAATTATAAAACTATTAAAAGAACTAAATCAAGAAAAGTTGGAAAAAAAAAACATTCTAAAAGATCTAACTTTGGCAAATCAAGTAAATCCAAAAGTTATTCAAGAAGAGTGCTTAAAACTTGAAGAATGCTTAAAAATATAAATGAATGAAAAAAAAATCTTGAAAATGATATAAGAAAACTAAAGCATGAATTTCACTCATTAAAATAAGACTACAAAGATTTAAAAATTGTGCTAAGTTGTGAAGAAGAAGAAAATGCTAAAATTAAAAATCAACTTAATGATGCTAAAGCTAATATCCCTAAATCACAATCAAATCTAGAAATTGAAAATCAAATATTGGCACAAAAAGTTAATGACTTAAAGAGATATAATGAGAAATTTGAGATGAAGTTCACAAGAGGAGAAGAGAAGCTTGAAAAGCACCTAAAACTAAGCAAACCATTTGGAGACAAAACGGGTCTTGGATATGATAGGAAAAATGATAAAGGACCCAAGAACGAAACTATCTTTGTTAAGGTTAAGTCTCCCTCAACTCCTTCAATGAAAATCATAAAATGCTTTCACTGTGGACAATCTGGGCATCTCATGTTTGAATGCAAGTTAAGAAGTGAATATAAATATCAAAATGCAAATCACGAAAGGATGGGACATCAAAAGCAAATGACACACAAAAAAGATTCAAAAAGAGTAACTTCAAACTTGAAAAGAATAAAGAACTTGGAAAATGCAAATCAAAAGAATCTCCCACCAAAGTTTCAAAATTAAATACCAAGGCATAACAACTTAAATGGAAATCTAAATTATACCTTAACTAAGGAACTAATCAAAGCTTTAAATGAATTTACAAAATTCTGTCAAACAAATAAGAATACTAAAAAGAGAAAATCAAATGTTCAAATGTTTGACACTTGTGGACCCCAGAGACCTTCCTCTACCACCCAATGGGTACCCAATGTTAGAGGAGTAGGTTAGACTTTGACACTCTTAAGATTGGACACTTGTGAGACCCTATGTTCTTGAATATACACATTTCCATTAGAACTTGTCATGCTTGGAATGTCGTGTACGTGCTCGTAATCATCTATGCCTTAATGCTTATATCTCATGTGTGATGAATACAATGTCCTCGTTCCATGTCATGCTTTGTTCCCAACTTTGAAGCAAACAGTTACATCTTTGGACCAATATTGTGTTTCTTGCTTGCTAGTCGTTGCTTACAAATTATTACAAGTAAGATTAATCACTTGTTGTGCCACAACATGATGACCTTGACTCCTATAGCATTGATAATATTGTTCATGAATGTAATATATATCATGCTCAAAGACGTCACAAATCCATGGACTTAGAACTCATCAAGAATCAAAAATTTGTTTATTGATTGTTTGGACCAATCATACCTTATAGTGATATGAGAACAAAATGTTGAACCATCTTTACTTTCATTATTTCTTTCTCCATGCTTTGAAGTGAAAATCTCATGGAAAAGGATGTCATGGTAGTCATTGATTGAATAAAAATACAAATGTTGCTTGATTGTTTTGAAAATCTTTAATATATTGCATCTTGCAACTCTATATGCTTAAATCATGTGTGACTTAAGTGCTTTCAGTTAAATGAAATTAAATACATGATTCTCCTAGCTCTAGGGTTCATAATTAACTTAAAACATCTTAGACGGATATCTAAGAAATAGGCTAAGTTCTAGGAGATCAAATGCATACACTGTGAAAAGGCCTTGGATAAAAAATTAGAATCAGGTCATTTAGACGATCCATCAGTCGACTGACTGAAAATTGGAAATCCTCGGAACATAAGGATCTAGTTCCAAAAGCCGTGGAAGTGCTGAGACTTCCTTTCAATTCAATTTGATCTCAGAACCTGCCAAGAACTTACCTCGAAACTTCCGAGGTTGGGGTGCCCTGTTCCGAAGCTGTGAAAACTGCAGTTGCTCGATGATTTCACATACAGGTCCCTGCACCCACCCCTTTTCGCATATGATAAGTCTTAGAACCTGCTCTCAACTTACCTCAGAACTTCTGAGGTTATGAACTTAGGTTCCGAGGGAGAGGAAACAGCAGTTGCTCTATCCTTTTAAAATCAGATCCGCGCCTCTTTTCTCTCATTTCTTCTACACTCCTTTCACTCAAAACTCTCTTCCGAGCTTCCTCATCAATTCCTCCTCTCAGCTGAAGACTTCAGTTGCTCCATCCTCTTCTCTCCACTCTGGTTTTCGTGTAAACCATCACATTCTTCACTCGATAAGCCTCCCTCCTCTTCTCTCTTCTTGTTTTTAGATCATTTCGCTTAGGATTTGCTTTCAAATAAAGTGATTTATTTACAAAAGCGACTCCAAGCTTTGGAACATCTTCAAATCTAATGATAAACTCACTCAACATAAGATTTTGGACAGATTATATAGATTTTGGGACTTAATCCTTCAAGCCCTCATAGCAATACCCCTAAGAATCCTATTTTCCACTGTTTTCCCTGAAATTCCTCGCCAATGAGTTCCTTCTTGATAAATCCTCTTCAAATGGCTGCAAGAAATCCTCACATTCATTGATTTAGGATATCCCCTATCAGTCCTTCACTTGAAATTTCCTTCTCTTTGAATCAAGCTTCCATCTTAGAGGGTTTTTCCCTCATTTTCCTCCAATTTCCACAAAGATGGATAGACCTTCCTCTAGCCGATCGGTACCGAGATCATTAGGAGTCGTGCAGGTACTTTTAGGTCCCTCTTCCCATCCAATCCTCCAGAGAGACATCTTATGAATGTTAATCCAGAGAAAACTGATTATGTGACCAGAAAATGAATCATTGTTGAGCGTCCATGCACTGCAGTTTGTCCTTTTCAAGTCGACCACTATCTCGCTCAAGTCCACTGGTCTAGCATTTTGAATTGGGGAGGTCATGCATACGCATCACTTGCAAGGGATATGTACAGAGAAATCAATGAAATCTCATATACTGACTACTCATTCACTATCAAATTTACTAACGGGTCAGAATTTCGAGTCACACCAGCGCACATCTCCGCACTCATCAATGTTCCCTTATCCCATAATGGCCCAAAAATTGTTAGTGATGACCTTCCTATGGAGGAAAGAGGAGCTTCTACCATAATTTTATGAGGAGAACCCGTTTAGTGGGTCAATGAACACGTTTAGTGGGTTAATGAACATGCCCTTCCTGCCTCAAAAGCCTTCCCCATTTTCGCCTAATGCACCAAATATTTTACTACAATGTGAATCCTCGAAAAGGGAACCGAGGAGACTCGACTCCCTATATGATAAACATCTTGAAGGCAGTATATGCAGGAAAAAGAATATGCCTGCCTACCTTGATCTATTGGACCATCATCAACCATTGGTTCAACCGGGGTAACATTTTGGGTACCTTATGTCTGAATTAGCTCAGCGGCTGGGAGTTCGTGCTGAATCTGATGATGACATGTTATCTAGCCCTATCCTCACTTTGGACACCATACACAGGATCTTTGGTATTCATGCACCTCTTGCAACAGCTCAACCCTTACAAAATGCAGATCAAGTAAACCAAGAAGTTCCTAGTGTAGAAAGAAAAAGTTCATGCACATCAAGAAGCTCAAGCTGATGCAGAACTCATACCCTCTTTGTCTACTCGTCCTTTGCTTGAAGAACGTATGACTGCCATGGAAAATCGCATAAATCAAATCAGTCAGATTCAAGAAAGGCACGACTCATAGTTGAAGCAAATTCTGGATATTGTAAGCTGCAGATGTTCTGATGCCAATAATCCTTCCTCTTCTCGTCAAACCAGATCATCTCGCTAGACCAGATCATGATGGACCACTAGGAGTAGGAATCTCTTTTGGAATGCATTTTGGGATGGGTACATACACTTTGGGCTCGTTGACCGTTATGGTCAAATTTTGGGAATGTACTTTAACTATTCGGCATGTAATATTTAATCTGCACGTATACTTATGCTAAAACTCTAAATTGCTATAGTTATATATTTTATGAGTTGAATGATTGCTTTATTATTCGTATGATGGAATTCTCAAAATTCTTGATGATTGGTGGGATGCGTGATGTTTGAATGGGCTAGCTGGCCTTTATAAATACCCATGCCTTTATATGCTTTATCAATCCAATATATTTGTGAAATATGGTGGCTTCTTATTTGCCTTCATAAATACCCATGCCTTTATATTCTTTATCATTCCAATATATTTGTGAAATATGGTGGCTTCTTATTTGCCTTCATAAATAGTGGTTGAAGTCTATTTTTATGCGATGTGATATTGTCCCAATGTGCATCATTTTCATTTTGACACCATGTGTTCATCTTCATATGTCATACGGTATCATTGATACGCCTAAACAGTTAAATCAATTTTGATTATGATATCGCGTAACATTGACTTACAACTTGCCATTACCTCTCTCTCTCTCTCCTTCCTCCCTAAATCCCCAAAGCTTATAGTCATATTATACACCCGTGATGTCGGGTATTGAGGAATAGTGCATAACATTAGCATCATTCATTATATATTGCTCTTATATAGTTATATTTGTTTAAATGAATGATGGGATGCTATGACATACACATCTAAACCTTTGTCGCACTCCAATATTAAGGGGGAGTAAATATGGAAACTTAAATGACAAGGTTTATGATAACTTGGGGGAGCTATACTGAATCAAATGACCCTTTACAACTTATTCTCCATGAAATGTTCTTAGAATGACCCTTCGTCAATTTCTGACAAAAAGGAGTAGAAATATTGAAATACTGGAGACACAAATGTTTTCACGGGAGAAAACTTTTGAAGGGGACAATACATGAAGATTGGAGGAGAAAAAGAAAATCAATATCGGTATCAAAGACAGGGGGAGAAAATGTGATTTTAAGATACGTTTTAAAATTGAACACATATTATTTATTAATACTAACCATTGGGGAGATCAATTTTCACCAAGAATATGTAGTTTATGTTGTGCTTAAAGGAATATCACAAGCATATTACAAGCGAGAACCGCTGATGAGCACAGAAAATGACTATTTTACATTGTATTTGGAATAGTTAGCCCATGTTTTGTGTGTTTTAGGATATGTTAAATGGGATTTTGGAAGTTTTGCTGGATTTACAAGGAAATACAAGATATGAGAATTCAAATGGTGAATTTTGCCATTTATGGGCATAAGTTGATATTTTTGGAAAGTTAGAATTTTTAATAATTATTTAACCACAATTTTAGGGGTTTTATTTATAAACTAATTAATTCGAATCCATTTATGAGAGTTTGGAAAAATTTAGTCATTTTTAGAATTGAATGTAAGTGGTGAAATTATTAGATTTTATATAATTTGAAAAACCCATTAAGAAAAGCCCAAGAAGTAATCCACATGTGTGAAGTTTCTTTTCATCATCTCAATATACATATGAGGAAATTAGAAATTTACAAGTCATCATGAGAAGATTTTCGAATTTGCCAAGTGGATTGAGGAAAAAGAAATAAAATAAGAAGTAGAGAACAAGAAGGAAGGTTTGACACAGTCTTAGTATTTTGAGCATAACGTTTCACTTTTATGTCCGATTCCATTGATTCTTTTTGTGTTGGAAAGAAAAATTCAAAGGATACAACTTTGTAGTTTACGACATTTCGTGATTCAGACATTAACTAGGTCAAAATTGAGCTTCAAGGTGGTACATCTGTAAAAAATGGGATTTTGCACCCACTTTCCATGATGTGTTTACACCATGGCCGACTCAACCCCTTTGTGTTCACACCTTACACAAATTTTAGTGGTTTTTTCCACCTTACCTCCTTTAAGCCATTCCATTTTTAGCACAAATCATATCAGTATTCCAAGTGTCCCTTGCTTTATTTAAATCTTTTAATCCAAGTCATTCACTCCACCTCCTTTCATCTATAAATACTATCCCACTCCCATTGAGAAAATTGAACTAGGCAGAGAATTTCAAGGCTTATGCTGTAGAGAGGAAGAAAAGAAGAAAGGAAAATTTGGGATTTTCAACAATCATAGTGGGTTTCATGTTTATGGTTTTGAATTTGCTCATTGATTCTTTTATTCTTTTTATTCCAAAAATTCCAATTATGTTGTAATTTTTATTTCATTTTTTAATTAATAAGAGAATGTGAGAATTAGAATTATGGTTTTCCAATTATTTTTTCATGTGTAATGAAAATTTCAATTTTATTTCCACTCTTTTCATGATTTTATGTTATTTATTTTTCTAAGAAATTCAAGGAAAGTGAGATTATTTTAGGATCGGTAGAACTTGATTTTTCCAGTCTAATGGTCTTTTTAAGAGTGAGATTATTTTAGATTCAGAATTATAAGTAGAAATTTTACCTAAGCTTAAGGCCGGAAATGAATTTTCTTAGTTAAATGGATTTCATATTTAGAATTTTAATGAATGAGAGATTTTAATTCGTGTTAAATAATTTACGTAAATTCCATGTTCTAGGCCGTTGTTTTATTGTTAGAATATGGGTAATAATGCCTCCTTTAGTCTCTGATCTAATTCCATTGTAAATATGTACATATGTTATTTTCAATTTTTATTTTTGTTTATAAAATTCAAATTCTTAAAAATTATGGAAATAGGTTGGAAATAATTTAATTACATCTTAATTTTTTGTTCTAAGTTAGATTAAGATTATTTATAATTTTTAGATTAATTCCACCATCTTAATTGAATTTACATTAAGTTTGTATTTTCCATGAAAATTTGATATCCTTAATGGTTAACTTCTAATTTTAGAAGTGACTCCTAATTTTGGACTTGGTTTCTATTTTTAGAATAATTCTGAATTAAAATTAAATTTCCTAGAATAGAGAATTAATTTCTTAAAATATATAATTCAATGGTGGATTTTTTAATAGATATATTTTCCTATGTTCCGATAGGATCGACCTCGCACTCCAAAGCTATTATAAATGGTTTGTGCGTTTGCAAGTATAAATTTAAAACATAACAAGTTTTTAGCGTTGTTGCCAGGGAACTTATAAAATTTCCATTTGAATTATGTATTTTTAGAAATAATGTTATTTTTAGAAAATTTCTATTTTTCACAACTCTTTAATATTGGAAGTTTATATTTTTTTAAAAAACTCTAATTTTAAAAAGTTACCTAGATTAGAAGTTTCTGTAAATAACAAAAATCTGGAAATTATCCAAATTTGGAAATATTGCTAAGTTTAGAAACTTACAATTTTTGGAAACTCCTATCTTTGGAAATTACCAAAATTAACTAGTTTCTCTCTTTAGAATTTTTTAATCTTAGAACTATAATTTAATTTAGATGTATTCTTGTTTTAGAAAATAGATCTAAATTTGGAAAGTTTTTTTTTTTTTAATTTTGGAACTTCTGTCTATAGAAAGTTCAAAAATTATCTATTCTTAGAAATTCTATTTTTAGACGGTACCTAAGTTTGGATAATATCTAATTTTTGACAGTTTCTAAATTTAGAAAATTTCTAATTTAAGATCCTCATCTAAATTTGGAAGGTTTCCTATTACGTTGTCTAATTTAAAAAAAAAAAATTCATGGAGCAACTTTGGACTTTAATGGATTATTCTTAAATTAAAAGTCTAATTTTTACTAATTTGGTGGATGTTAATTTTAAAAAAATTTATGGTCTTAAATGAATTTAGAGTTCTTAATTAGGTTCCAATTAGTTAATTTCCTCCACTAGTTATAACATTAGGAAAATTGTATTTAGATTAGGTTTCATGCATTTTTTTATGAGATTCTAAATCTTCACCAAAGTTTGTAGTGTTTTATTTTACAGAGATTTTAATCGCGCGCACTAAAATTTCCGGAAGTAAGCACTACAAGCCAAAGTATGTGCCTAAATCTGTTTTCTTTAAATTTTCATTTTTCATGCATTCATATAGATTGTATTAGGTTGTGTTGCAAAAGCTAACCCAATTACAAGCCCACCCTTATTACATTACATTTGAATACAAAATATTATACCAATTACATATTCAAATGGTACAAGAAGAATATGGTCTTCACATATTCTTGTTCAGCTTGCTTCAAATCATGATTTCTTATTTAAACATATAAGCAAGCAACACTAGAGAAATCATTAGATGAGTTAGTTAAAAACATAAATCAAAGGACTAAACAAGATTTCTTAACCAACAACACAACCCAGTGTTGAAAAGATTTTCTCCCCCAATCTTCTTGAGTTTGATCTCCCAAACTCCAAGCATAAATATTCTCCGCATGTCTATTTGCTTTATCATATTCCTCCCCTTTATGGCTCTCCACTTCGGCTTTATGATGCACTCCTCTATGTTTACAACTTCTACTAATTTATCCCACAAAAGTTTAGTAGATATCAGCAACACTTCCTCTATGCTTTTTGCACGTAGTGATTAACTAAGTTTTGCTACAACTCTTGGTTCTCCCCCACGGTTTTAATGTACTTCCTTGTGCAACAATGTTTATTTTCCCCTGCTAAAAATAAATTCCAGTTTAGCTGATTTCTTCCATGAGACAAGCTCATTTACTTAGCTTCCCTAGAGTCTTCTCCCATTCTCCAAGCTATCTTTTATAGCTTCTTTGACTCATCTTCCCCATGGAGTAAGCTATATTTTCTAGCTTCTCCATATTATCTCCCCCATAAACTTAGCTGCCTCTAAGTTTATTTTCTATCAAGCTTTCTTTCAAGCTTGCATCATCCTTCCTACACTATCATGACTAGTGACAGGTGCTAAACAACACATATTTTGTGCTCTCCCATTCTCCAAGGATGTGTGCCACCTTAACCCGATCCTTATCTTCCTAACATTCCAATACAAAACCAACTCATTCAAGCCTGCATGTTAGTCTATTTAACACAGCTCATGTTATCCTTAGACTTAGAGATATAGGGCATTCAAAACACAATAGTACACACATCACACAAAACCAAACCATATCATTTCATTAAAAAAGATGTGCATATGGTTTAGATAGAGACATGGATGCTTAGTCAAAATATCAAAACATATAGTTTTTTTAAAAACAAAAAACATGAAAAACTACCCTAAGCAGAGCCATCTTGAGGAGGTGATGGAGGAAAAGGAGACGAGGAATCTTGAACTCTGTCCGAAAGGGAGACAACAGAGACTAAATCCCGGACAGTTAACCGGATACTCTCTAGACTATTTTCAAGATAGTTCATTCTCCTTTCTAGTCTGAAGACCTTTCTTCTCAGATTGACATTTTCTTGAGAAGGATATTTGTATTCTTCTTCCTCCTCAAAGTCTCTCCAACAATCCTTAGAACTGGGACTATCCTCTTCATTGCTGTCATCGGGGATACAGACATGGTCTCCATTAGCAGTTCGAAGACCATACCCTTCTTCAGCATCTTCTCTCATTTCTTCACGTCGCTCTTTAACAAAGATGACACCTTTGTCAATGATGGGTTGTTCTTCCACCTTTGGTTGGGTTTTCTGTTGATTTTGAACATAAATAGGATTTTCAGAGCTCGACCCGGACAAGACCGATAGGTAGACCTTTTGGTTCAATTGGTCCATCGACTAGCACGACTGGATTCTCCTCGTTCTACAGAGATCTTAGGATGTGTTGGAGCTGACATCTTCTTAGGCATGGTTTTTCCTAGAGGGGATCCTCAACCAGTAGTTTGAAGGTAGATGAGGTGAAGACTGAGCCTAACCTGATTTAGAAGAATCACAAAAACGGTGATTTTCTAGCTTCTAGGGACGTAAGGAGCAAAAACCATATGGTTTCCGGCACGGAAATCACTCCGAGAGGTCTTATCGACTGGTCTCGGGCAAGGGAGTAGAAGGAGGGACAACCAGACCTTTGCCGGAGGGGACGACATATTCGAATTAATTGTCGCTTTCACAGAGAGGGCCCCCTTTTAATTCAATTTTTTTGTCTTCGACTTTTTTCGCTTTTCAACAGTGCTCGATTTAGCACAGTATCGACATGTCTGTCACACCGATCAGTCTATTCACCAACATGTCGTTTATACTGAGAGGTTCAGAGCAATCACCGTTTTTTGTAGCTTGATGAAATCCTTGATTTTTGCAGCTTGATGAAATCCTATTCTAAGCACGGCATACATAGATTCATTCCAATGCATAGATATGCCAAACATAATTCATCAAATCATGCACAAACAATTTACATTCCAAGGCACATACAATTCAAAATACTTTGAATGGAATGTATGGCTTTCCAAGTAGAATATGTACTATAGCCAGGAATAGTACATTCTAGACTTGTATTTAGTCAGTTTCTCTCCTCATGTCATAGCATTTTTCTGCTATGTGAACTCACATGGTCTCTTGTGAGTCCATTTGTAGTGGTCCAAGATATGTAAGTGAATCTTAACCCAAAACAAAACATGATTAGTAGTCTATCTCCTAGGTACGAAGATTGTGACATTTGGTGTTACATCCACACCCCTACGATCGTACCTTTGATAACCAACCTTTGGATCCATCAACTCTTTTAAGACAAGAGTCATATGTCTTAACAAAGAGTCGTGCCTTGTGTCCACCTTCCTTAGATTTCTCTTAAAGTTAGGTGTTGGTGGATGTCTTTTAGGCATATGTTTTACTTGATTGTATTACCAAGTATCTCTTCAAATGATAGCAATTTCTTTTGAAATGCACATCCTTCTGGCATAAATTGCACTTACCCGTTAAAGGGCGAGAGATGTTTGTTTACTAAACACCCCATGATGTATAGGTTATTTGGTGGATGAGGCACCAAGATCAAACCTATCACCGTATTGTTTACCCGCCCCAAAGAGTCTTTTAAGCCTTTCTTCTCCATATGTGAACTTATCTTGGAATTTTTCTTTATGAAACTTTAATTCTTTAACTTCCAAAGATAGGTTTTTAACATCCTCTTCAAGAAATTTATTGTGATGCCACAAATTTTTGACATCTTGCAATGAATGCTTATCTCTTCTTGAAGGATTTTATTACTCTCTCTAAGTTTTGTATTTTCAGTATTGGACAATTCCAGCTTAGAGGTTAGAAGAGATTTTTCAGTTTTTAAATCTCCTATTTGATTAGAAAGGTTCAGGTTTTCATTCTTAACTTTGTTTATTTTCTTGGCTAACCTATCAATCTCAAGAAACAAGGCACTGTAGGAGGCTTGAAGATTTTCATCTTCTTCACTCTCATCCTCCGTTTCAATTGTGGGATTTTCTTGATCACATATGATCGAGGCTATGAGACCTTTTGATACATCAACTTTTCGCTGGGTCTCTTCATCTGAATCACTCTCTAATTCAGAAGTTTCCCCATTGGTCATACCTATATTCATAGCCTTTTTTATTTTATCTGAGGGACATTCATTCATGAAGTGCCATCTCCCCCCATAATTGAAACAGGTCTGCTCCTGACATCCTCTCTCTCTCCCTTTATCTCTAATCTCCTCTTGCCTTTTAGGATACCTTTTACTTGATTCACCCTTTCCCATTCTTCTCAAGTTATTTTTTTATAAAACTTTTTGGTAAACATTGCCATTTCATACCTTGAGAGTTCATCTTCTGCAAAATTTTTTGTTTCTTTTGTTTTATTTTGTTTTAAGGAAGATTTTAAGGCAATAGATTTTTTTTGGCTGTTCAAAGTGCAGTTCATAGGTTTATAATGAACCAACCAAATCATCGATATTCATTAAGGACACATCTCTATTGTCCTCCATGGTCACAACCTTGGGCTTGAATCTTTCAGCAAGATTCCGGACAATTTTGGTGCATACCTTGTCCTCGGATATCCTTTCACCTAAAGCGTACATTTGATTTACAATGTCGCTTATCTTGGAATAAAAATCCAAGAAGACTTCATCCTCCCTCATTTTAAGAGTATCAAACTGATTTTGGAGGATCTGAAGTTTCGACCTCTTCACTATTGAGGTGCCCTCATGGGTTCTCTCAAGAACTTCTCATTCTTCCTTTGCAGTTTTACACGTCATGATCCGCCCGTACTCACTATCAGAGACTACAGAGTTAAGGGCATTCATGGCTTTGCCATCAACTGTCTGAGCAGCTTTCTCAACAAAGGACCAAGAACTATAAGGTTTGGGCGTCATCAGCACGGTTGATGTGGTTCCTACCATCTTTTCTTCCATGGGCTCTTGCCATCCAGTTTTAACAATATCCCATACCGACAAATCTATGTAAACAAAAAAACTTCTCATTTTAACCTTCCATGAGGCATAGTTTGTTCCATCGAGATAAAGGAGGTTTGGATATTGCATGGCTTTCTCCCATAGTGTTCTAGCATGGATCTACTTGATCTACTCTGACGGTTAAATTCTTGTACGGAGCACTAGGCCTTGATACTAATTGAAAGTTCCTTTGGGAGTTATAACAACACCTTTGACTCTAGAGAAAAGGCCCCGGGGGGGGGGGATGAATAGGTCAATCTAAAATCGTTGGTCCTTTTTAAATTATTTGATTGATTAGTTTAAGCGCAACGGATGTAGCAATCAAGTGAGTGTGCGTTAGTAAGATGTGATTAAACAATCAACACAAATAAATAGCTCTAACACCACAAACATAAGGAGACAAATATAAAGTGGTTCGGTTCGCCAACCTACATCCATTGTTATGACTCGCTAAACCTTGAGCTATTCCCAAATTCACTATGTGGGGACTTACACCCTCACAATTAGAGTAGGAATTCCACTTCACTCAACCTGTTGGGAATTTCACCCACCACTGTAGAATAGGAATTTCACATATCCAATCAGCTGGGAATTCCACCCACCACTGTGCCAGAGACGACGCTCTACAGTTTTTTTATAGTGGTTCCGGAGCAAATCCCCCTTAATCCACTTTTGGGATAATGGTTTTAAAAATAAAATTAAAACCAAGAAGCACTTGCCTTTGAAGCTCTTTCTCGCTAATGTGTGTTTCTTGAAGATCCCACCCAATGTGTGCCGACACTCCTCCTTGTTGCCGTTGTAGAGCAATCACAATCTCAAGGTGACAAGGAAATTTGTTTCACCATAGGTTTCCTAGTTTATGTCTTTCTTCTCTTTCTCACTTTCAAACTCAATCAACAGATTAGTTGTTTATGATTTTCCTCATCTCTTTCTCACTTTCAAACTCAATCAATAGATTGGTTTTTTATGATTATCATTGATCGTTCCTTAGAGTATATAACTCTTCTCAGCTCAAGGAAAGTGGTAAAATGATCACCCATAATCATATTTATAGAGGAGTCTTAACAGTTTTTCTAACTGTCCAGAGCCGACAGGTCGGTGGCACTGATAGGTCGGTGTTCATTTTTATTACCATTCAACCAACCGGTCGTTACGCATTAAATTCACTCCCAACGACTTTATTACTTCCTGGTCAACAGGTCGGTGTTGGCAATGGGTCGATCTGAGACAACACCATGCTGACAGTTGTTTCAAGTTAGAAACCTATCTTACTTAGAACGACCTGTCGCCCTTTACTGGGGGGTCGGTCCTAGTACTCTCGATCGGTCTTAAACTACCGATATGTCTGTTTTCTTAAGAGTCCATTTGAGTTTATAGTCCAGAACTCACAAGACCTTTACCAATGAGTCGTCAACCACGAGCGGTCGTTTAAGTTCATCACCGAGGGGTCGGTGCATACAAGACTCTCGGTTAGAGGCTTTCCCATAATGACAGTTCGTTGATCCGGAACCTCTGTCAATCTGGCTAACCAATCCTTGACCACGATGGGTCGATCCTGTCTCCACCAAGGGGTCGATGAGTACGACTGGTGGAGCTAACATTGAACCAATTACATATTTCGAAGTTGGGTTACAATTCACTGTCTAGCTTCCTCTCTAGGCTTATTTATATTTTTACCATTTGTTCAGCTAAGCCTAAGAATAGTCCTCTGTTAAGTGTGGGTACCACCTAAAGTCATATATGACCAACTACATGTTTTTGTGATTGCCATGACGATGAGCTTTGAACCTGGTGGAACATGATCTTCATTCTTGATCATCTTGAGTCTTCAAGCTTTTTAGCAAATGATTTTTCCCGAATCATGGAATTGACAAACAGGGACTCGACAAAGCCGGGGCACTAACAAAACGAAAACTGGAAGAACACTTTGAATGCCAACCATCACAGGACCCTAGGACGGACCTAGAAGCCTTAGAATCCCTCGATTAAGAACTGGTTTAATTAGAATGAGAATTCTAAGTAACTTTGCCCTATGGAGAGCCCTAGCAATCCAACAAATGTTCACTATAGTTAAACTTATTTATTGCAAATGAACACACAAAAGACTCTCCATCTTGTCCGGATTTCCAAACTCTAAATTCATCAACTTTTAACGAAATACGTGACTTATCAAGTTCCTCAGAACCTCCCTCGGAACCTTCCTCAAACCTGTCTCACATGTTCCGAAGGTTGGTCCTAGGCTCGGAACCAGCCTCAGAAGTTCCGAAGGATGAATACTGCAGGTTTTGAGACCTCCCATGTACATATTTGATGCACTACTTCTGATCTTCAGAAGCTAACTTCGGAAGTTCCTAACTTGGAACTTGGCTAGTTCCGAAAGTAGTCCAACTAGCAGTTGCAAGGTCAAATTATTCGTTGAAATGTGACCTTGCAAGGTCAAACTATCCGTTCCAATGGATCATGGATAGAATTTGATTTGAAAGTAATTGGGTAAATGTGATTAAATGGGTCAATTACCCAATTGGGACCCAATGGGTCATAGATGAGCTAATTGTAAGTAAATGGGTAAGGATAATTTAATTGGGTCAGCTACCCAAATTAAGACCCAATGCATAAATCCACCTCATCAAGTGAGGTGGCATGTATATGAGGTGGCATTGCCATGTGGCATGCATGGAAGCCAACTAAGATAAGGTGCCACATCATCGAGTGACATGGTCAAGGTGGGACCTAAATGCAATAAGGTGCATGGTCGGCTAAGCCATGGTTGACTTGGTCAACCATGGGTGAGTTCAAAGGAGTTAAGTTGAATTAGTTGAGCCGGGAAATGAGTTCAAATAGTTAAATTGAGTTGAGCTGAGTTGAATGGGAAGTTGAGGAGGCTTCCATCTCAATATGAGCTGAGAGGGAAGATGGAAAGTTTCCATCTCATGGGGATGAAAACCCATGACTCGATGGAAGTCAAAGAGACTCCTTAAGCTTAAGCCAAGTGTCCTCTTGGTTAAACGAATGGACACCTTGGTTAGACAAATAGTAATGAAGGGAAGTGAGAGGGGTTAGGCTAGTATACAAAGGGGCACACTCCACCCCTTAGCCGAATTTTATCTTTTGAAACAAAGAAATCCCTCATCTTCTTCTCTATTTCTCTACATCACTTACACCATCGATACCTAGAGGATTTGCTGAAGAACAAAGAAAGGAAGGAAGGAGAAAGGAAAGGAATACAAACCAAAAAAAAGAAGGAGATGGGGAAAAGGTATGTTTTAAGTATGAGGATAATGTAGGATTAAGATTAAGGGTGAACCATAGATTTGACCAAGGTATGGTTGAACCTATGGGTTCCATATCTGGTTTGAAGGGATGACCAAACTATTGTAGGGTCATGGAATTGGATGTCCATTCAAAGAATGGATATGTGTTGGAAACAAGTTGATGTCCGAATACAAGTGTTAAACCAAGGATTGAAAGAATAATGAAAAGGACTCTAGCTTTGACTAGAGGATAGGATAAACTCACCAAGAGTCACACGTTTGATATTATTTATGTTTTAAATTAATAAAGACTGGATTCCATGAAGAAAGGATGTACAAAGGAATCAAACAAAAGAGACTAACAAACAGTCAGTCGACTGAATCTGGGATTCAATCGACTGAACTGGTATGGGTGAAGACAGAAAACCATTTCTGGGAGTTTAAGCCGGCTGAATCTAGGGATTTAGTCGACTGAACCATGTCTGGAATAAAATATATGGGATTTATTGTTGTTTCAACCGACTGAACACAGACGTATCGAAGAAGTAAAGTGATCGGACGTGTTTTAGGCAACTGAATCTATGATTCAGTCGACTTAACGAATACTTGTGAAACATGTAAACTGTTGGTTGAGGATTCAGTCGACTGAATCTATACTGGTTGAACACACAATTAATCTGATCCAAAATCAGCCGACTGAATCTGTGATTCAGTCGACTAAAAGAAGATTGACCGAGAATCCAAAGGGTTTGACTCAGAGTCAGCTGACTGAATCTGTGATTCAGTCGACTAAAATGTTAGCGAGTCAAGGAACAACAATACTGAGTTGGGGTTCAGCCGATTGAAAATGTATTTCAGTCGACTGAAAGTCGAGGTAAGGCAGAACACTGTAGCTGAGCATGATTCAGTCGATTGAATCCCTGATTCTGTCTACTGAAATGAAAAGTCGATTTTTATTTGATGTTTCCAGAAAACTTAGTCTAACTGGGAGGATGTAAAGGATGATTTAAATTATATGGATAATCAAATTGACATAAGTATGCGATTAAATTCATTAAGGTAAAGAGATTTCGCAAAAGGGTTAGTGATTTGTTGTGACGTGATCATCGTACGGAATCTTCACAAAACAGTAAGGATATTACTGGGATTTGGTAGGATTCCTACCTTATTGAAATACATGTGGATCTTATATATAATTGTGTTACTGGTTTTGTATTTCCCAACATGATGACTTACTTTGATTTATGAAATGTATATGTGTATGAACTATTTTCGTTGGCAATATGTAATTTGAAATGAAAAGGCATTATTTCATTCATGATCTCATGCATGGCATGGGAGGGAGAATATGGGGCAGCAAGCCAAGTTATGAGCTGTCCGGACATGACTTGGGGCTTGAAAACTAGTTTGGAAGAAGCTATGTGAACCATTGATATGTTGGCCTTGTCCAGGATTACTAGATAGGTACGGCGTAATATGGGCCAAAGAGCTCTGAGGTAACCAGTCCAAAAACCCTGCGCAGAGGGAGGAGTCCACGCTCCATCAGTAATTCCGATTAACATACGTGAGGAGGTATAACAGTGACCTGGTAGTGCCGTCACAAAACACTGCGGACATAAATGGCCAAGGGAACACCTTGATTGATTTCATAATATCAAGGAAAATGTTGTTATGATTTGTATGGTGTTTGATATGGAGATTGGGTGAGGGACCATTGGCATATGACACCTATGACATGACAGATACATTTGCATGATTTGGATATGATTATCATGTGTTGTTTTTGGTACTATGATATATTTATAGTTTTAATATGATGTTCTTATTCTGATTTTTATATTGATCCTATGTGTATAACCCTATTTGGAATTCCTACTGGGCGCGTCAACTAATGTCCTACTTCTACCCTTTTGGATGATGGAATAGGGAATGGAAAGGATAATGGACGTGAAGGAAGCCAAGCTTAGGAGCTTGGGCAATTTTATGTTTACTTAATTGATTTTGGAACAATGTATTTAAGATAATTAGCACTTTGGGATTATAATAACTTAGTTTATTTTGCTATGGTTGGATGATGTTTGGATATTTAAGTTTCAAGTTAATTTAATAGTGATTGGTTTCCTTGCTTATTAATATCATGGGTATGATAGTATTCTATTCATATAATAATTCCGCAGTTAATTGTAAAGCGTGTGAACTGTTTTAGTGGACTTGGTCCACGCACACGTATTGTTGGCTAGTTAAGGGTCGGGTTTGGAAACCCAGACTTAAACTCAAGTCGTGACGTTACCCGCTCTCTCTCACTCTTTATTTTAAAAAAATATATATATACTCTGATTTTCGGCGAATGAAAAAGAGTGGGGCATTACAATTACGATCCGAAACAGAGATCCATTGGGAGTTTGTTGGCTATATAAACCAAAGTCATTTGAGAGACAAAGGTTGATTCTTTTGAGCAAAATTTTCTCTAACTATTCCTAAAGCATACCAATCATTCTAATAGCACTAAAACTTCATAGTTAGACCATCAAAGCTCTTAAACATATTCTCTAACTCATTCAAAACACTCATAGGCAAATCCTAGAGCATCTTAGGCTCAATTTTGAATATGTTATTGAGAAACACCTTAGGGAAAGTTTGATCTATAGGAAAACCAATTATCATTCTTAAGCCTCTTCTCCAAAGTCTTTGGTTTGGCATTCATTGAAGCATCTACAAACCACCAAAGAGCCAAGTGGGAGAAAGACATTCAAGAACACACTTTAGCTACATCAAGAAAAAGTGTAATGGCCCATGTCAACAAAATGGTTATGGGAATAAGAGGATATATGAATTGTACAATTTTTACCATTTTCAATTCACGATTCACACCCCTAGACCAAATTTCAATACGATTCGAGTTTGATAACATTGGATAAAATTGGAGAACGCCATACACTTAGAGCATTAGGAATATTTGTAAAATTTCATGCTCACAAGGTGTGTGATAATATGTTTGAGTGAATGTTGCCTTGTGCACATTCTAATGAATAGTTGGGTAAGGTTATGTTTTGACCTCCTTATGTCTATGTGTGATTGATGTGAATATATATTGTATCAGATATATATGTATGAGTTTTCCGTGTTCCCTATGATTAGATGTTCACTATAACTGAGAATTCATAAATTTGTGATGTGTTGAACTATGATAGAATATATGATAAATCAAAATTTCTCATGATGTGTAATGTAGGAACTTGATAACTTTCTATACTTATGTATGGTTATGAGTAAAATATGTATCAAATGAATTCTAATGATTGTGAGTGGAATTCTTAGATGGGTAACTCATATAATAAGAATGATGAATGTGTTTTAATGTCATGCTTGGATTTTGTGATAATGTGTACATCACTAGTGAGTGCCTATGTTGATAATGGTTGTGGTGGATCGACCTAACCATGTGTAAAACGAATTTCCATGATTTGAAGAGGAGCTTAATAAAGGGTTAGACTCTGTGATATGGGTGAGTTAAGGTCAAGTATCTTAGAATCCAAGGGGGTTAACTTGTGCTACAATGGGGATGGGCTAGCATGATTGAGAATGCATGGAATGCAATATAAATGCTAAGAAAACCTTATTTGATTTCCCCAAAGTAAAAGTATGACAACTCCTAGATGTGAAAATAATATATTACGGTTGATCTGATCCACTATATGGTACGTAGGCAACTAAGAGCATTGTGCCTCAGCTCGATCAAAAGATGCATTGTGTCATCCATTTATATTAAGGATAATGTAAGATGTTGAGCAAATGTGAAGGGTATAAATGGATTGGTGGGATATACATTCCCTAATATAGACCCTAATGCAAATGTTGGATCCCTCGAAGGCGGCCCGAAGAGGTTATGATGCCTTGGGAGTTCCGATATGATGAGACATATATGTTTGTTACTCGAGTAAAACCTAAAGTGGCTAGAGAACTATGAAAAATCTTAAGATGGATAGATGAGGACTTTGGCACTGAGATGTATGTGACTAGGTCACTTAATTATATTGAAACTTGGTATAGGTGTGTCCTTCACGTGATGATTATATTGAGACGTGGTATGGGTGTGTCCCTCACGTGATGATGATTGAGACGTAGTATGGGTGTGTCCCTCACGTGATGATGATTGAGACGTGGTATGGGTGTGTCCCTCACGTGATGATGATTGAGATATGGTATGTGTGTCCCTCACGTGATGATTATATTAAGACGTGGTATGGGTGTCTCCCTCACGTGATGATGTTTGAGACGTGGCATGGGTGTATCTCTCACGTGATATTGATAATGATTAAGACGTAGTATGGGTACGTCCCTCACGTGATTGTGATGTTTGATTTCCTATCCTAAAGATGTATTCAGGATAGTGGTGTCTTTTCACGGAGACTTGGTCCCGTGTGGTTGTTGTCGCAGGGTAAGTCCCTTACATGTTATATATTGTAGGGCGCCCTTACGACTATTCCGCACACTTGTTGTGCGTGGTATCGCGAAGCTAGATACTGTTTTACCCCATGAGGGTGGTGTTAGTTTCGTTAGACGTGGTCCGACCACCTAAGAGCTTGACTGAATCACCCATGAGGTGAAGGTATGCAGGCCGAGGTAGACTTGATCACGCCAGTCTTGGGTCTCCCGCTTAGTAAGTCATGGGCCCTAAGTCTTGCTAGGGGTCGTAGTATGTTTATGATATGTATGATGATTTAATATTGTTGCCACAGTCACGTAGTGATTCATTCGAGTGTTGTTCCTACAGATAAAAGATCTCACGGCAGATGACGTGCTCATGGATTAGTTATGCCCATAAACGAATTATACCAATGAAGTGATTATATTCATGGATGGTTTAAACCCATGAATATATTATACTCACAGATAAATTGTTACCAAGGATGGATGTGTATGCTCATGGATGATGGTTCCCATGGTGGTGCTCGGATATTGGTCTTAGGATAAACATGTTGGTCCCACGGTAGACGTATTGGTCTTATGTTAGATAAGTTGGTCCCATAGTAGACGTATTGGTCTTATGACATGTTGGTCCCGTGGTAGACGTATTGGTCTTATGTTAGACATGTTGGTCCCGTGGTAGACGTATTGGCATTATGGTGGACATGTTGGTCATGTTAGTGCCTCGGCTTTGCCGAGTCCTTAAGTTTGTCAATTCCATGACTCGGGAAGAAGCACTTGCTAGAAGCTGGAAGACTCAAGGTGATCAAGATTGCAGATCATGCTCCACCGAATTAAAGCTCATCGTTATGGCAATCACAAAATAGGTATTTGTCCATAGATTACTTTAGGTGGTACCCACACTTAGGAGAATGATTCCTAGGCTTAGATGAACAAATAATAAAATCATAAAAATCATAGAGAGGAAGCTTGATAGGGAATTGGAAGCAAACTTGGAAATATGAATTAAGTTAACTGTCAGCTCGACCAGTCGTTCTCACCGACCACTCGATGGAGACAAGATCGAGCCATCGTGGTTAAAGACTGGTCAGCCAGAATGACAAACGTTCTGGAAAGTTGAATTGTCATTCTGGGTATGCCTCTGATCGAGAGTCTCGTATGCACCGACCACTCGGTGATGAACTTAACAACCCCTCGCGGTCAACGACTAGTCGATGATAACTTATGAGTTCTGGAACTTAGAACTCAAGTGGACTCTCGAGAAAATAAACATCTCAGTAATTCAAAACCGATCGAGAGTACCAGGACCAACCCCTCAAAGGGTGACAAGTCGTTCTAGGTAGGACAAGTTTCGGGATATCAAACTTTGTTTGCATGGTGTTGCCCCAGATCGAGACCTTCGTATGGACCGACTCTCAGTGCCATAACTGTCGACCCATCGGTGACACTGACCTGTCGACCCGGAATAGTGCATTTACTGTGCAATGGTTGAGTAGTTGAACGGTAATAAATATGAACACTGGCCCATTGGTGCCACCGACCTGTCGATACTTGACAGTTTGAAAAAATTGTGTTACCTCCTCTATAAATATAAGTGTTGTGTGATCATTTAATCATCTTCCTTAAACTGAAAAAGTCACACACTCTAAGTAACGATCAACTCTCTTGTGCCTACACCTGAGAATCAAATACAACAAATCTATTGATTGAGTTAGTAAAAGAGAGAAAAAAATGAGAAAAAAAAAAGATACAAACTAGGAAAGATATTGATAGAACCAGTTTTCCACCCACTCTGAAATTGTGATTGCTCAACAATGGCTACAAGGCAAAGTGTCGGCATTGACTTCAGCACACATTGGGTGGATCTTTGAAAAGCACACATCTTCGAGAAAAAACTATAAGGCAAGTGCTTCTTGGTTTTAATTTTGTTTTAAAACATTTTTCCTGGAACTAGTATAAAAAATCTAGAGCGTAGTTTCTGGTACATGTGGTGGGTGGAATTTCTAGCCAATTCAAATAGGTGGAATTCTTATTTTACATGTGGTGGGTGAAATTCTAAGTCGATTGAGTGAGGTGAAATTCCTACTTGAATTGTGAGAGTATAAGTCCCCACTTAGTGACTTTGAGGATAGCTCAAAGTTGACATAGTCCTAACAGTGGATGTAGGTTGGCTAAGCAAAGCACAATATATTTTGAATCCTTATGCTTATGGTGTTAGAGTTAATTTCTTGTGTTGATTGCTTAATCACATTTGCTAACACACACACACACACACTTGATTGTTATATCTGCGGCGCTCAATTAATCAATCAAGTAATTTTTAAAAGGAGCAACGATTTTTAGATTGACCTATTCAACCCCCCTCCCCCCCCCCCCCTTCCCCTTTTCTCCTCTAGGGTCAATCGTGTTCTAATACCAATGGAGAACTTTCAGGTCCAATAGTAGAGTATTGGTATTATGGTGGACATGTTGGTCTCATTGTAGACGTATTGGTCCTATGGTAGACTTATTGGTCCTATGATAGACATATTGGTTCTACGAATGTATGAATTATGTCCATGGATGAATTATATCTATGGAGTAATTTTATTCATAGATGTTTATTACCCATTGATGGATGATACTCACTGATAGAGAGTTACCAATGACGTATGATGAATCCCATGGATGTTGTTCCCATGGTAGACATATTGGATTCATGCCTAGATATTGATTATATAATTGGCATATTAACCCCATGATAGATATAGTGGTCCCATGGTAAACGCATTAGTCTCATGGTGGACGTGATGGTTCTATGGATAGATATTATTTCCCATTGATAGTTATTCCCATGGAGGGCTTTGTGACCATGGATGAGTATTGTCTATCGTGGATGGATATTCCCACGGAGGACATTGATTCCATAAAGGATTGGACCCATATTTGGAGTATTGTTCCTGAGGAGGGATGCACTTATGTTCGAGTATAGGTCCCATGGTTGAGGTTTATCCCATGTGTGACATTGACCCCATGGTTGACGATATTCCCATGGTTGGTATAGACCCGTGATTGGCTAGACTCGTGATAGATGAGATCTATTCTACTTATGAGGCCCACGATTGGGTAATTAGAATGTCTTGAAGTGACATCATGAATAGTACAGAGTTAGTCCCATGAAATAAATGAATTGAGAACTACACAAGATCTGATCTCCATTGGAGTACGTAGGCAGCTGATAATTCAGTTCAATCAAATCAATGGTCCAATAAGTCCTAGGATCCGTAGGGATCTCACAACACGTATAGGTGTCATGTGTTTGGACTATGAGTTGTATATACTTCAGAGTTAAATATATATATATATATATATATATATATATATATATATATATATATATATATATATATATATATATATATATTATTATTATTATTATTATTTCTCACGTAGTCCTTTTGGGTCGAGCCGTGACAACAAGAAGCTAGTGTTCTTGGTAACTTTCAAACAAACTCTTTCTATCATTGTGTTAATTGTAAAGGGTTGGTATAACCCTAGTGAAATCCAAGAAAGGTATTTTCTTGGTGTTTGTAAGTCACAGTTCGATCTCTCTTGAAAGAGATTAAGCTTGTAATAGGTTTCTTCTCCACCCGTGAAGGAGAAGGTTAGTAAAATCCTCAAGTGGTGTACTTGAGGCGTGGATGTAGGCAAGGTTGACAATCCACGTAAAAATACTTGTGTCACATTCTTCCATTTCTTCTCATGTCCTTCATCTTACTTAGTGTATTACATCATCTCATATCTTGTTACACACATGTTTGCGTGGACTTAATCTTGCATGTAAATCATATTTGGAAGATTAATTGAACAAATTTGTATTGACCAATCATTAAAGTCTCCAATATTTGAAAAGAAATTAAAATTCCCCAATCGTCCTATACAAATCTCCCCCCCCCCCCCCCCTTCCCTTTTTCCTTCTCCCTCCCTCCCTCCCTCCCTCTCCTCCTCCTCCTCCTCCTCCTCCTCCTCCACTATTCTAGACATCTTCACAATTTGGGCTAAACTTGGGCTTTTCGGAAAGCTTAATCAGTTACATAGTTAGCCATTCACTTAGCACATCTAACGGTGTTAATCACACCATTTAGCCTAAATGTCGGTCAAGGTATTACATTATCTAGTTAATTATATGAATTGACCCATAACATAATTTAATTCAACCCAAATTATTCAATTTAAATTAAAAATAAGTTGGAATTTACAATTAAATTAGGTTATAAGCCCGTGAAATACAACCTAAGTTAAAAAGTACTAATTCAAATATAGTATCAATACACTAAGATTAGTCTTGTAACTTGTAATTTTACGTTTTTTTTTTTTAAACTTATTTTGTTTGGATTTCCTCCGCTGCTAGTATCAAATTAAAATTAAATAACTGCCATTTGATTGGTGAGTCGTTTTCTCTGACTACCCTTTTTAACATTGCTAAAAGTTAAGGGTGAAACTTGGGTCGGGTTTTAACCCACTTATATTATTTTTAATCGCAAGCTGCTAATTAAATGGGTCCCAAAATAGTTGGGCATAAATCAACTTACAACCCACGTCTCTCGGTCAACCTGCAGTTTGTTTGACAGCGTGACTATCTGAGTAAAACAGTCAAATCTGAAGCTAGGAAAGTATGTTTTGGCTGAACCAAATATCGTTGGAATCCTTACTCAAAGAGCTACCCCATATGTGAATATGAGACCCTAATGAAATTTAGGTTGATACCAAAAAAATCTGCAATGGGGGCTATTTTTTGCACTGTTTTGACTCTTAGAAATTTAGACTAAGTGAAGGACTTTTGTATTTTAAACCCAAGCTTGTTGAGACAGAACCTATGGATTTTATTTGTTAAGTCCCTTTGATTTAAAAAGGATTAGAAAAAAAAATTGTAATGGGCCAAGACTCTAATCAATGGCAACAAATTTGGAGGCTTAAAACTTGGTTGGAACTTGGAATTGGTGGCGTATTTGTGCTTATTAAATTGTGAATTCTAGGTGAGGAAACCAATCTACTGGTATGATTTTTTTATACATGTTGTTTCCTGCTCTAGATGATTGATTGATTATTATTTTGAATGCAAAGGTTTTGGATTTATTAGAAGATTGAGAATGTTGTAATTTGACGGGTAAATTCCGGTGCAAGGTCACTAATGTAAAGGAATTATTTTGGCTAACTGTTTGAAGCCATGAGCATGTTAGTCCGGCCGGATATTTGGTCTATCACTCGTCTAACTTGTTGAAAAATCCAAACTAAGCATTTTAGAAATTGACTTGTGAAGTTTGGAATTTTGATTGTATTCGATAGAAATTGTTCATGCTTGACTTGTGAAAATTGATGTTTTCTAATTTATTGTTGGTTGATTTAGCATGAACATTTTGGTGATGTCATTGTTAGAATCATGTATTTATTTGATTGATTATTTTGGAACATGGTGTATTTAGTCGAGAAATTATTTAATTTCTATTTGGAGCATGTTATTATTGTACATGTCGTGGCATTCATGCATGAAATATTTGGGTTGCGTTAGGACACATCCTTGGCTTGGATGGGGCTTGGTACAGGGTTTGCATGCCCTAGATACGTGGATAGGGTCATGTTTACCAGGTGGCAGTTAAGGGTTGTCCTGGGTACTAGACAGGTGGAGCTGTGGGGAGCCTGGTTACTAGACGGGTGGAGTTGTGGGCAACCTGGTTACTAGACAGGTGGAGTTGTGAGCAACCTGAGTACTAGAAGGGTTGAGCCGTGGGCCGCTTGGGCACTGGCCAAGAGATTGCAGATGCGGTGGCACGCGAGTGCACGATTGATGAAGGTGACATTGCTTGAGAGCCAAGATGGGTTGATGAAGTGTGACACGCGGTGTCTAATGATGACGTGAGGGTGGGTTGTTGAACATCCCCTATGAATTAGAGGGGTGAAGCTGAGGGCCGCCCATGCGCAGACAGGGAGACTATATGTATGATGCCCGACTCGTAGTCATGGTTCGAAATGTGAGGGTGAGACCACTTAGTGCCTAGTATTGGGTTGTAGAGGCCGTAGGTAGGTCCATCTCATGGGTCCGTTAGGGACGTGTGGTTATGGTCACTACCAGAGAGGTGGTTGGACCGACATGTGTGGACAGTTGGGAGAGTTTCTATAGAGTTGTCTTGGGGGCGAGTATAGGATGTGTTGGAGGCACGATAAACTTTGGTTGGTATACTAGGTGTAGAGTACACAAATGTGGGGTCGTGCATGTAGACATCCTAATCATTGATCTGTCAATGTGTTTAAATGCAGTGTATGTTTGATAGCATGTGATTTATGTGTTACTCTCACTGGACATATTGAGCTCACCCTTTGCCATGCAGATGTTCCGATGGAGGTGGGGCCAAGTGGGCCCCATGACCAGGCTTAGGGCGTAGAGTCGTAGCTGATAGTTCAGATTACTTGTCCTTCATGCTATATTTTGAGAGAACACTTCGTATTTGACATTTCATATTTACACGTTACTATGGATGACTGTAATAACTATGCTATTAACACTGCTTGATGGTTATGTTAACTTAAGATGCATGATGATGTTATACCTTATATTGTGGTTTGCACGTGTCTTGGTTTGTTAGCAGGGAGTTTCCCGTTTCCAAAAAAAATGTACTGAGATAACAATAGAGCGTTTCGATGAGATTGTACCAGTGGTAATGCGTCTATGGCGGGATGGAGTATTACACGCCTAGATACCTTGGTCTTAAAAAAAACACAAACATCATTGGATTCATAAGAAAGTTCATTGGAACTGCTCGTTGCCTAACATTATCAAGCAATTCATCTGACCTTATCCATAACTACATTAAAAAATCAAAATAAATTACAAAATGAGAATTACATCTAAATTGATAAAATATAAACTTAAACTTTAGAATTATTTATGAACTCAGACCCGGCCCTGGCCTTAGGCGAACCAGGCTGCCGTCTAGGGCCCCCAAATACATAAGGGCCCCCAAGTTGGGTTCAAGTTTTAAGTTCCCACATCTTCTTGTCCATTATAAATCTATGTTTATATTTATTTTAAATGAAATTGGATCTGTGGCGCATTGATAGTAAATCTTACTCTCAATTTAGAGGTTCTATGTTCGAATCATGAAGAGTTCAGTTTTTCAATTTCTTATTAATTTAGATTTAAAATAACTTTACTTCTTAGACATAATTTATAACGTTTTGCAATTTCTTATAAATTTATACATAATTTTTCTTTAAATAAAATAACACACATAATTTTTCTTTAAGTAAAATAACTCGGGGAGTATTGAAAAGGCTCGACAAGACTTGTTAACTCACTTGACTCGAATTCCTATCGAGTTTAGTCAACTCAGATTGATTTTACCATTTTTTTTTTCAAATTTTAAATCTATAATTCTAATAAAATGAATTAAACACTATAATAAAAAAAACATTTAACCTGTAGTTTTATTTTTCTTTTAAAAGTTAAGAATTGAGATAATTAATTGTCTCTATTATAAGATTAAAATGATTATAAAAAGGTTAAATTTTAACTAATCATTATTCTTATCATTTTTTTCAGAAATTTTAATAAAAGTGTGACCTAAAGAAGTCTTTAAATGAGAAAAGTTAGTGATCACTATAATATAGATGGTTGAATGAAAAAAAAAAATTGAATTTAAATTTGAATGATTATTTTGTGCTTTATAATTTATAATTGAATGATAATTTTTAATATAATTTTACTTTATAAGTTGTTTTAAATGCATTATATACTTTAACATGTCAACTAATCTTTTTAAATACAATAAATTAGTCATAAAAAAATATAAAATCAAAATGCATGTCCAAGTGAAAATTAAATTTGTCATCAGCGTCAAATTGTCAATGTCGAATAGACTAAAAAAGACGAGAGTGCCGTTGGTGTCAATGCGTCAACCTCATTGAATCAAAGAAAGGAAGGGGCAGGCGGTTATAGAAAAGGCACTGGAAGGGGCAGGGTGCCTCTGCAAAGAGAAACGAGAGATGGGCAGGTCGATCCACTAGAGAACAAGGACGAGAGGACAGGGCACCACTGTAAAACAACGATGAGAGACGAGCAGCCCGCTGCTAGAACAGGGGCAAAAGAAGGGTTGGTTACCGCTGAAACTGAGGAGCGAGAGACAGGCATGTTACCACTGCAAAAAAGGGAAGAGAGAGAGGCACGCCACTGTTGCAGAAAAGGGATGAGAGACAAGCAGGCTGCCGCTATAGAAGATGGACGAGAGACGGGCAAACTGTCAACCTCTGCAGAAAAGGGAGGAGAGACGACAGCCAGCCGCTGTGGAAGCGGGACAACTGGACGGAAGGGCAAGAGATGGGCAAGATGTCGTTGCGGAAAAGAGGGAGCCGCCGCAGAAGAGGGAGGAGAGACGGGCAGACCGCCGCTGCGGAAGAGGGACGGTCGAACGAGTGAGATGAGAGTGTTGTGTTTTAGGCAAGTTGTTGTAAAAATGGAAGGGGGGGCGAGTCACGAGAGAGATGAGTTGCTGTGGAAGCGGGAGAGGAACGAGTCATGAGAGGGACAAGACAAAGAGAGTGCTCTGTTTAGGGAAGAGAACTGGGACCTGCGTAGAGAAGTGAAGAGTTGGAGAAAACGAAGGAAAGTGAAGAAAGAGAGTTAGGGGACTTACCCTTTTATGTTATATTCATAAGTGAGTCTGACGGACTTTCGGACCCGTCCGTGACCCGCCCAAATATTATCAGACTGCAAGGGTCTCTGGTTTATGAAATACAAACGGATTCCAAGATCCAATATTCTAATCAATTTTGTTAACAATCAGGTCGGGCCAGACCTGCATCTGTTTACGGGCCTAATTTAAAGTCCAGACTCTCTTAGATCCACCAACAACACATAAAACCAAAGAGAAAGTATAGATAAAAAAAGGGTAAGCTTGAGAAAAAACCATGGTTTTCGTAAAAGCTCACCCTGCTTCAAACATAGTATAAAGTAAATATTTCTTTATTCATTTTATAAATTTGTATATAATTTTTTTTAATTTTAAATACTAAAGTAAAAAAATATGGACTATCTTTTAACCCACTGATTTAATCATAAAATACTTTCCTATTTCTAATAATTTTTATACAAACTTTCTGTTTTAAATTATTAGCATATAAAAAGGTTATAACAAGGGGCTTTGAAGCCATAGCTTGCCCTGCAGACAATCTCTCTTTTTCCAATTGTACCCAAGCTCGGACTCTTCGATCCAAGTCTGCGTCACAAGCTATGTGCATTGGATAATCGAGTATATCGATTCTATTTCTTCTAGTCCATCAATCAATCTCCATCGAATTGGAGATCATCTCTCTTAATCTTACTCACCAAATCCAATCTTAAATTTTGACAATTACCTTAAAGTGTGCTTATATTGAAAACCAATTTATTATGAATTAACTAATTAATTTTTTAAATATAGTTACACTCAGTCTTTTTTTTTTCTTTTTTATTCTACTAACTGAACTCAAAATAAACTTTAAAGTCATTTTGAGATACACTCATTGTTGAATTAAACTAACTCACATTTAAGCTTTATTCGAATCCAACTTCATCTCTTGTTGATTACGGTTTCCGTAGATGTATGCATTCACCTGTACGTGAGAATTTCATATGATTCATTCACAAAGCAAACATGAATTTCCAAACCAACTCAGTCTAGTATTCTAAAAATGAATCTCACAAAAACACTTACTCAATTCAAAATGAATTCTCAATTCATAATCTCTTCCCTTTTCTACGTGAGTCCCTCTTTTGAAAAGAGGGATTCAACTATGCACACATGACATGTCACCACTTCCTCCCATAAGATGGAAATATACTCTTTTATAACAATTTTCTATTAAAAATTACCAACAAAACCAGCTTATTTTCCATGAACTGTCTGAAATTTAAAATTTATCTGTCAACTTGAGCTAAGATATAAAATGAGATGTTCACCCACACACTGGGTTGCACAGTATTACCATATGCATCTAAACATGGGATCCATCAAATTAGATAGTGATGGACTCATCAGAATAGTCTTTCTTATATATACTATGCACTAAATATCACTTTGATGGAATTGATTAAATAATGTTTTTTAAAATCTAAAGTTTAGAGATTAAAAAAAAAATTATAATGGTCCTTGGCATGGAATTTGCTCCCTCATATCCCGAGCTCAAACATTAGTGCTACCACCTGACTTATCTGGACCAGCTGTGTGAGCAATGGCAGTGCGAGCCCTAAGAGATTAGTCTTATTGGATCAATACCTCAAGAATACCCTCGTTATCCCAAAAAAAAAATATATAATGATTAAATTTTATAAGCTTTATAAACATAACTTAATCCATTTGATCAAGGTCATTCTTGGAAGACAAAATATCATAGGAAAAAGTATTCCAATGGGCCCATCACCATCCCATTTGATTGGCCCCATGCCTAGATGCACATAGTAATACCATAAGACCCACATTTCATAAATATAAATATTTAAGGAAAATTGACCATAATTTTGAAAATATTGATCAATACGCAGAAACATTTCAGATCCAGACAAGACCCGAAAATTCTCTTGGCCGGAATTTGTATTTCAGAACCACTTGTGTCAGAGTTGAAATGAAGAAAAAGGAACAAATCGTTGTGTGAAATCGCACATGCAGAGACCATTATTAATCTATGGATTCTGCTAAGGAAAAATGCCCCCACATTAAAAATAATGCCCCTACAAATTCTAGGCTCCTGATTATGTGGTTGGTAGACATGCATAAGAGTAATATAGATGAAGGGTTGGTAAAGTTTCAACGTGTTTATCATCTTAACCTTCTGAGATTCTAAAGAAAGAAAAAACAATTAACATTCAACCAAAATCACAGTTGAAACTTCCTCCTGTTCATTGTCTCCATCTCATCAAAACCACCATATGAGACCGAGTGATACCCTAGAGGTTATCTTAATTTGTCCTTTTTCCTATATACCGTTTGTTGCAGTTGTTGGGGGCCATACTAATAATGACAATGAAACTGGCAGGTGGAATATCAACTTAGCAAGAGAGCTTTTCAGAAATGTAAAGCATCTGTGGTTTGAAGTAAATGATCACTCGGAAATGAAAACCATCTGTGGTCTATGATGAGTGATAATTCAAAAACTCCAATTCATTCAAATCTGTCAGCAAGTTCTGTATCAGGTCATGCATCAGTTCGAGAACAGTACTTGCTCATATTCGGCCTAGAAAACACAGTTTACATTGCCCTTATCATGATCATCTTCAAAGTCTTCTTCCATTCTATCCGTAATCGACTTTTCAGGTTCCTATTTCCTAGGGGTGAAACTCGGGTCGGGTTTTGGTCCAAACGCGCATGATCCAACCCGAAAATCATGTGGGTCGGGTCATGAAAGTCAGGTCAGTGGGTCAGGTCGGGTCGGGTTGAGAAGTCAGAAATCCGTGTGGAATTCGGGTCGGGTTGGGTTCAGATATTTTTAAGTTACCCGGTCTGGTAAAAAGTAGGGTAAAGTCGGTTCAATATGCGGGTTGGGTCAAGTTGAGACGTCCAGGTAGGTTAAGTGTAGTCGGAAGCACTACACTTCCCTATACCAAATTAGGGGGAAGGATCCATCTCTATACCGATTAAGGTAACATGTAAAATTGGAAAGTAACAATAGCTACTGAGAAGACAATGTATCAGTAGGTAAATGAGGTAGTTCGTGAGTACAGGTACATAACTTGTTGATCAGTATGACCTCATTTTAGATTGGACCATACCTCAAAGTCGTTCATGACACCCAAACATCCTGAACCTTTGAATTAACATCCTCCAAGTTCCAGGGCACAACCCACCCCCCCCCCAAAAAAAAAAAAAAAAGTGTTCATAGAAGGGTCTCAGATCATAAAATTCCTATAAAATAATGATCAAACCATTAAAAGAGTACTCAAATCGTGTGACACTTGCAAACATGGAAGATGAGAAGGTGCTCAAATCTGATGAGTGAAATACAGAGGAATAAATGAAGCATGAAGAATACTACAGAAGACAAATCCTGAATCCATAGAAAACACTCCCAAAAGACTCCATCATCAAACAACAGATAAAGTAACTCACCAACCATCATTTCATTTCTTCAATACACTGCAAGAAATAAACATTACTCCGGTTCATTTCAATAAATAAGCAAATGAAAAATGCTCAGAATGACAGTCCAACAATGACATAAAGCAGATATGACAGACCAGATCATCAAGAGAGACAGAGAGAGAGAGAGAGAGAGAGAGAGAGAGAGATCAGCAGTCCAAGCATGGTGATGATACCAACTAAAAGAACCAAAAAAAGTAATAAATAAATTCCATAATATGACACATGCAATTTTTGGTACCATTTGAAATAAAAGTTTCAGATCCGATTTTTGAACAATGAAACACTTTCAGTAAAAATATGGGTAAATTGTATATTAATTGTTCATTCAACTAGTTTACCTTAAATTGTGAGTTCATTTACACTAATAAAACAGGATCAATAACTCGCCCAACCCCTCAAGGCCACTCCCCAAGTCCCCATGGGGTTACTCTCCATCGACTTACCTAGTGTGAGTGGATTGGGAGGTTTACACATGCTCGTGGGATTAGTCTCACGTCCTATGTGGAGTGGCCATACCCATGTTACAAAAAAAAAAATAACAAGATCAATAAGAAGTTTGAATGGTGAGGCATCGATTATATGGGTCCTTCCAATGGATTTCATCATGCAGCTAAAAAAAAACACACTTTGCTTGGATAATTATATCCAAGTAAAGAATTGGACCGTTCTGAAATGAAACAGATCATCCCAACCCTTGATAGCTTAAGCTTCTCAATAATCACATGTTAAAATGCAAACATCTGATCAATGCTTAGCAAATTGACTATCCAGATATAACCAAAAAAGGGTCTAACAACTTTCTTGACCACACATACATACATGGCATTGATTTTAATAAACAAACTTCATGGGAAAAAAAAAGTTGTTCCACCATTCCTTCACCTTCTTATATAGAACAAAGTTGGCCCAACCATCAACCTCAAAGTTGTTCCACCATTCCTTCACCTTGTCCTTGAAACTATTGGAGTCTAACCAAGCACTAATAAACCAAAAGGGTCTAGGGCCCCAATCCTCCTCATCAATATTGAGAATAACCAGTGAATGATTCAAATTGATCTCCTTAACTTCACCTGAGAAGCCCTCACTGAACATATCATCCCATTCTGTCGAAACTAGGAAGCAGTCCAACCTAGTCATAGAAGGTCAATCCTGCCCATTAGACCAGGTGAATCTACTTCCTATAAGTGGATAATCAATTAACTGACACCATCTGATGCATCCTGACAAGCCTTCCATCGAGCTTGTGAATCTCACTCCTCATGGACTCTCTTTCCTTTTGAGAATAGTAGAATCGCAATAAGTTAGAAGTCTCCATCATCACACTAGATTTCCACCCATTCTTCTTTGAATTCCTCGATCTGATGGAGCGTCAGTCCTTAAGACTCCATTTCTTGTAGAGAAGATTCAGCAGATTCCTCGCTAAACAATGCCACTCCCATTCTTTTACCTAATTCCAAAATTTTCTTCAGATCTTCAATATTATAAGTGCACTTGCCAGCAACTATCACCCTCCTATTTCTGTCACCCAACTCCTCCTGAAAAGCACTGAAAGTCTACACCTTGACGCCCAAATCACCAAAGGTCATTCCCCCACTATCCAGCACAACGAGATTTGCTGCCCTTCTAGGCACCATCAACACCTTTGTCAAGCCAATTACAAAGGCTGAAGCAATCCCCCATCTCCTTGCATAAGATCTTCGGTGAAGATCTCACCCTCGGTAGGCAAGAGCAAGCCGAATCTGGCACCTGCAAAGGATTAGGGGTCTGGGTCCATTGTTGCAGTTGTCCTCACTTCATCTTGGGACAAGTATGTGGACGACTCCTCGAACTCAAATGATTCTTCAACCCAATTCTGTTTATTAAAAATTTTCATGGGTCAAGAGCAAAAGATCCACCTATCTTTCATTTTGGGCTTGGACTTTTTTGGCCTAACTAGTTGCTCTGGTTCGCAAAATAGGGCCTCCAAGTCATAGAGGGGTAAATCTCTAATAAAAGAAATACTAGGCTCAGTAATGTCGTCTGGCCCTTGCATGCACTCCCATTCCCACTACATGTGTGCAAAAGATGTCATGTGGGAAAACCTCTTCCCTTCAATTCACTCTCTTCTCCACTGCCAGAAAATTTAATTTTTCTTTCTGATTCTCCAATTCTTCTGTCATCAAGCACTATTCAACATATACCATTTCTCTGATTTGGACACGATATGTTCCATCCAAGATTTTTAGGGTTATCTCCTCTAGCACCTTACTGCATTATCGACCTCCACCAGAAGTCTTAGTGTTGATAGATCCCTTCCCGCCAAATTTTCCTCATCAATATCAAGGACCTTCCCCAACCTACCACTCAACTCCATCATAGATTCCTTATTCCACCCACTTAGGGGGTAGCCATAACAGTGAATCATGCTTTCTCAATGATGAAAAACAACCAAAATTCCAAATCTCCATAGAAACAAATATAAATAATTTCCTTCTTGATTCCTCCTCTACAATCCTCCATGGTTCAATCTCACTACCAAAGGTGATAAAGAAGAAATCACCCCCCAACCAATTTACAACTGGATTGGAAGTTCCAGTTCCAAGCAGCTTTGCCAGACTTTTGTAGTGCAACTTCCCCCAACTATTTTAGACGCTAATACCTTCCGAAACCATAAAGTGTGCTTCGTCCAAAGCCCTTTTGCTCACAAGGACCTCAAAAGTAGGAATTACTTCTCCAAGTCTGTCCGGCAAGGTTTGGAAGTTGCGCAGCCACTCCCCCATTCATTTATCTGCCATGACCACCTGGAGCCAAGGTCAAGACTCCAAAACCAAGACAGGCTTTGACCCCTCTACTTGATAAGCCCAGTTTTAGTTGGAAAATAATGGCCCATTTTGGAAATGATTCTGATTGGAGGAAGAAGGTGCATTCCTCTGCCAAGTCCTACCTTCATCTCTCCTTGAAACCAACAATTATCTCTGCCATATAATAATATTTGAACTTTAATCATTTTTCCACCAACCACCCTACCACCAATCGCATGTATTACATTTCTGGCTTCCACTGGAAGCACCATTCTCACAAAGGCAAAGATCTGTCCTCTTCGACCTCTCTACTTTAGAATAAAAACATCAATGACTAAACCCCAATGTCCAAACTAGTCCTACAACCATTTCCACACTACCAAATTCGGAACGGTCTCAACAAATAATTGTCCCTACCCACCACTACCTCTGCATTGTCTTCTAGTCGCTTGCTACCAGCCCGCCTTTCACCATTGCACTGATCGTCTCTTAGTGTGTGGTGGAAATCACAACCTAAGTACAATTGATGAACTCTGATGCAGACATCTACGGGCGTGACCAAAATTTTATTTTCGATCCGGGTCCGACCCAACTCATCGAGTCCATGACGGCAAGCCAGAGCCCAAACTACATCAAGCCAAGTCCAAGATAAAAAAAAGCCCAACAAATGATGCATTCGTTTCAGCCTCTAGCGTTTATGCATGGCAATTAAAAAAAATCATATGCATGGAATGGCATGGGAGTGGTCTAAACATGTTGGAGTCCTAAAGCTAGTTGCATGGGACATGTGGGAGTAGGACTTGCATAAGCAACCATGTGGGCTTGGTTTTAGTTTCATTAGGATTAGTACTTTTATTTTTTATTTTTAAAGTCATTGTCCTAATTAGATTAGGAATAGTTTTTATTTGGTGGTGTTTATTTCAAACTTAGGTTGTTTAATTAGGACTGCTAGTGATGAGGGTCGGCTCCAAAAGACAACAAGCTTAGGTCCGTGGTTTTTGATATTTAAACTGATGTATTAATATGTTTTGGAGGAGAATTAGTGAATAAAATTTCTTATTTTTCCCAACAAATTTCGTTGGAGTCTTAAGACTATCCAGGCAGCCAAGTTCTGCAATGCCGTTACTAAATCCTAATTGAGTCAGGCGAATTGAGGCGTCTTGAGGATTGAGTGAACTCTCCTCTTTAATAACCAGGTAATCTGATGCGGAGCACCATACGAGTTTCCATATTTAGCAAGTTTCTATATTTATATTTGGGATTTCCAACTTTTCATGATTGTATTTTTTTTCTTTCATTTATTTATTTAGTCCAATAGTTGGTTTTGTTTGGAAAAATTTAGTGATTTTACATGTAATTAGGGCTTTCTAATCATTGGAGGTAGTTTGGTATTTGTTTATTTGAGGGTATTTTGGTCTTTTTCATGTTTTTAAGTTATTATATATATGATGTAACCCCTCCATACGAGATTGACACTTAATGACGAATGAAATTGAAGTTTTCTTCTGCTGCTTGTGCGACGAAAATAATTTAGGAGTGATTCCTTTGGCGTGAGGCCCTTTTGGCATGAAGTCTAACGTGAGGCTACCATCTTTCCATCTTCGGGTATTCTTCTTCTACTTCTATCATTTAATCTCTCTTTCTCTCTCTTTTCCTTTTCTTCTCCTTGAATTGTTGTCCCAGAAACAACTCCAAAACCTGTCCTAAATCTGTCCGAGAAACAACCCCAAAACCTATCCAGATCTGTCCCAAAATCTGTCCCAGTTCAGCCCCAGATCTGTCCGAAAACAGCCCAGATCTGTCCGAAAACAGCCCCAAGACCAGTCCCAGTTTTGTCCAAGATCTGTCCTACACCTATCAGATCTGCTACTACATTTAAATCTGTATCTTAGACCTGTACAACCCTCTTCTTAACCCTTTTACTGTCGTTCTACACCTTTTCTTGTTGCCATTATTAATAGATTAATTAATTTTAGCCATATTAGATTTTAGGATGCATTATTTTTATTTAAATTTAAGCATTTAGGATCACCCTATCCCTAGTCTTGCATCAAATTGGTATCAAGATTGATGCGGAGCACCATACAAGTTTCCATATTTAGCAAGTTTATAGATTTAGATTTAGGATTTCCAACATTTCATTATTGTATTTTTTTTTTCTTTCATTTATTTGTTTAGTCCAATAAGTGTTCTGTCCTTTGGCAAAATTTGGCCGCTGAATAGTTGTGTCAGCGGGGTCTGAAGGAACAAGTTGCATGATGACAGGGGCATGCTACATGATTTCAAGATGATATCTTCTATAGAAACAAATTTAGGTTGTTCAAGATAATCGATTTCACGCCACATACTACGCATCTTAGTGTAATAATGAGTGATAAGTTCTCCCGCTAACAAAGGTGGGCAATATCCTGATAAAGTTGATAAATGAGAAGTAGTTGGAGTGATAGTCAGGAACCCGCCTCAGGAAGCGGAAGCCCTAAATTAGATTCCCACTCCACTCAAAAAGGTCACACTCGTAGGTGTACCCGGTGTGTGTGGGTAGAGAGACTTGCACATGCCCCAAGGATTAGTTGAGTGCTCTAAAAGGCCTGGACACCTTCGTCCTAAGAAAAAGTTCATAAATGCAAGCATAATTGTCCTTTTGAGAATACACTCACAGACAGTATGCTATATATCCTTCTGCAGCAAGGAGCACATACCTCGTGGGTCGAATATGAGGTTCCATCGAGTGGAGGAGCTAAATCTTTACCGGATAATTATTTGCTTGCCACTCTTTATGAGATGTAGCTTTGGAATTTGGTTCCACAGTAGTCCCATTAATATAATCAGTTTTACATTTTGCACCAATATACTTCTTTGCGAAGTGGGACCATTGAAGGTAATTGTATTCATTCAAGAGCCTAGTAGTGATTCGGCCAATATATGTGGGATGAGAAGGTGTCCCACTAGCGTCGTTCTTATCCATGGAAGCCATTGAGAAGGAGAAAATCACAAAGATAACAATCAAATGTAATAGAAAGCCCCACACAAGCAGTTGATTATAAAAAATGCAATCAAGTAGTACATCCAAGGAAAAAAAAAAAAGATAAGAAAACCAAAAAAATACAATAATAGTTGGTTGTCCCTGACCAAATCTGAAATCAGGTAAAAAAGTGGGCCTCACAAATCACAATCAGTACAATAATCCAATGGGATGTGCACTAGGGCCCTCAGCAACTAAGGTAGTGCTAGTTTCAAGGAGAATAGCAAGACCTCGACTCAGATATGAGGCGAGAATAGTAGAAAACACTATTCGCAGGTGTCCCTGGCGGTGAGAAAAAAAATAATAGAAATGGGTCCCACAAAACACCGAACCCTAAGATCCACCAATTGGATGGGAGGAGGGCCCAAAAACAATTAGGGGTGAAGTGGTTTTGACATGTAATAAATTGCAAGGTTGTCAAACTCGAATCGTATCGTGAATCAGTTTAGGGGGTGTGAATCGTGAATCATAAATCGTAGAATCGTAAGATTCGTAATATTTTTTCTAATATTATTATTGTACTATAATTATATATGACATGACATAGAATAATAAGATATTTTTTTCAATTCACATAAATTTCTAAAGTCACGTCCACAAATTTAACATTTATCATCCATCATAAATAACCATAAAAAAAAAAAAAAAATATATATATATATATATATATATATATAGATATTAATATGAGATTTAAATTAAATATTAAGTATAGATAAATTTAAAAAATCAGTAAATAAATCAACAATATTTAAAATTTAAAATAACGATTAATAATATCCATCAAATATTTTTTTTAAAAATAGAACAGTTTATTTTTTAAAATAGACACAAAAGAATGAGCCAGAAAAAGAAATTAGTTTATTACTAAAAAATAATAAGAAATTAGTAAGAATAAAAAATACTTCTCATCTTATTAAATAATCCTTAATAAGAAAAAAATACTCAAAAGCATGGCCTATATTAAGAGATTTTATATATAAAATACCGAAAGAGGGCCTGGAACAATGCTCGTGCGAATTTAAGTCACGGCAAAATTGTCCAGGACCTAGCAAGGGACATGCGAATTTAAGTTATAGTAAAGCCACGGGCATATGCGATGGGATATTGTTAGGACTTAGGGTTTACCAAAGCAAATGAAAAAAAAACACGAAAGCGAGACAGGGAAAGCGAGAGCCGAGAAGCACAGTTGATGGCGAAAATGAAAAAGAGCAGCAGAAAACGAAGATAAAGAAGAAGAAATAGGAAAGAGGAAAATGAAAAAGAGAAAAGGAGTGGAAGATGAACATGTTCTTCGCCTTCGCAAGTACGTCTTTCATTCTTCCATTTTCTTTATTCATTCGAATCATATGAGACAACAATTTGTTCGATTGACTAACAAATCTTACGAGTCAACCCAAGACTCGTACGATTTTTTGTAACTACCGATTTATTATGCGGTTCGAATCGCTGGACCCTCCAAGTCAAGTCAAATCGTACGAATCGACTCGCGACTCGTACGGTTTTGACAACCTTGATGAATAGTATTCACATCAATGCTGTCAAACTCGAATCGTATCGTAAATCGGTCTAAGGTTGCGAATCATGAATCGTAAATCGAAAATCATAAGATTCATAATATTTTTTCTAAAATTATATATAAACTATAAATAAATATAACATAACATAGAACAATAAGATAATTTTTCAATTCTTTATAATATATAAGTAAATATGTAACCAATTGAGAATGTGACAAAATGTGCCAATGCAAAATAGAATAAAAATATTTCACATTTCAAATAATCATTGTACATAAATTTTTATCATCCAAATTCCAAAATCTCAACAAAATCTAATAAAAAAGAAATATATTAATGAGATTAAAATATAACTATTAAGTGCTCATAAATTTTATTAACATTCATGATTTTTTCTTAAAACTTAGAGATTTTTATCTTTTTTAAAATAGATATAAAATATTGAAAAGAAAAAATAAAATAAAAATATTTTTAATTAAAAAGTATGGTAAAAACTAAAAATATAATCCCAACTAAAAAAGCGAGAAAATGTCCAAAGTGGGCTCACGTTCGTGCAAAACAGTCCTCGCACAAGCAAGATTGTTGAACGAAATTAAACCAGGAAAAAGCATGCAGCCGAAGCTTAAAACCCTAAAGTTTAGGTCATGCAGCTAAGCAGAAATGAAAAAAGGCATGCGACGGAAGCTTTAAACCCTAAAGTTTAGGGCATGCGGCGGAAGCAGAAGATGAGGAAACAAAGCAGAAGAGAAATGAAAGAAAAAAAAATGGAGAAAGAAAGGAAAGATACCTACGACCAATGTTGTCAAACTCAAATCATATTGTGAATCGGTCCAAAGGTGTGAATCGTGAATCGTAAATCGTAGAATCGTAAGATTCATAACATTTTTTCTAAAATTACTATTTATACTTTAGTTACATATAAAAGGACAGAATAATAAGATGCTTCGTTCAATTCTCCATAACATATAGGTTTAGTTGGTATGAAATTTGATACTATATAGATTTTTCAAAAATGTTCAATTTGCTTTCACAGACATATATTTTTAAAGTATCTAGCATAATTTCAAACAATTTTTATTATATAGTGACACAAATTAAAATAATTGGTGCATGCGCTGTTAAATTATGAAAATTAATCCATGTTTGGTTACATAGAGTTACAAGAAGAGGGACACCAAATATTTTATAATATCTGACTAAATGGAAAGTATGTTAAAATAGTTAATGTGCTATTTTAAATAATAATTATTTAATTGAGATATGTACTATTTTAAATAATAATTATGTTAAAATAGTTAGTGTGCTATTTTAAATAATAATTGTTTAATTGAATCTGATTGGTGTACTAGATAATAAATCAATAGCATTTAAAATTTTAAATAACCCTTAATAACATCTATTAAAAAAAAATTAAAATAGAATTATTTATTTTTAAAATAGATATAATTATACAGAAGATTGAAAAGAAAAAAGAGAGATTTGTTAATTAAAAAAAAGATAGTAAAAAATTAAATAAATATCACAACTAAAACATAAATATCACACATACCTGACGGCAAGAAAAAAGGTTAAAGAGTCCTCGTGTGAGGGCAACGTGCGATGTTAAGTTGGAGTTTTCCCATTTGCATCACTTTGCATCACTAGACAAGGAAAAAAAACAATAAACCTAGGAGCGGGGAGCGGCAGAGAAGAGACGAAGGAGAAAAAAGGAAACGTCTGCCAACGATAAAAAGAAGAAGAAAGAGGAAAGAGGACAGAGGACGAAGAAAAAGAGAGGTAGTTTCCTTTAAAAGCCCTGCAAAAACCCATTTTCCAAAACGTATGACTCTACAATTCATGCAGGTAAATCGTATGATTTGTGATTCACGTCCAGAATCGTATGATTATCTTCCATTTACGATTCTGTATAGGATTTGGCTCGTTAGAGGTCACAACTCGATTTGAATCGCACGATTCGAAACGTAATCATGCGATTTTAACAACATTGCCTGTGACGATGCGATTCAAGAAGAAAAAGAAATGAAAGAAAAGAAGAAAGAAGAGGAAAAAGGAAAAGCTGCTGACGAAAAATAGGTACTGCAATCACCCGATTCTACAATTTTAGGGTTTGAATCGCACGATTTGCGATTCAACCCTAAAATCATATGGATTTCTTCTCTTTGCGAATTCATAGCCGATTTGGCTTGTTGAAGTGATGCAGCACAACTAATAGAGTAACCCTAAATGCCTAATGTGGTCCCCTAAAAATTAAAAGAAATAAAAATAATGCACCCTAAATCTAAAATGAGCTGAAATTAAGCAATCAATTAATATTTGCAAATAATTAAATATAAATCTATCACAAATAGTCATGTAAAATATTTCCAGAACCTAATGTAGGCAATTGTATGAAAGTTAAGTAAAAGGGGATGGAACGGTTTTAACTATAAAGGCCATATGAATTTAAATGAACTGAATATGGTTTTAAATAGCATATGGTTTAAACGAAGAAATAAAGGAAGGAGGGGCACGAATGGAAACTTACGGAAAGGGTGAAATGCGAAAAGGACCAAAGTAGCAATGGAAAAGAGGGTGGCGGAAAGGTGGGAGAGGATAAGGGGATTACGGCAGCAAAAGAAGAGATAAAAAGGGGCACGGCAGCAACAATGGTGGGATTTGAGTTGGTGAAGACACAAATCTGGATTCGGGAATGGAATGACGATAGGAGCTATGGCCAAGGAGGGACTGACGATGGTTGATAGGGGTCAAGAGGGAAAGGCAGCAAGGCTAGAAGGTTCTAATAGGGGTAGGCGAAGGCAAGGAGGAGGAGTTGGGAAGGGGGCGGAAGTTAAGAAAGGGGCTAGGCCACAAAGGTAGCAGCAGATCTGGATTTTGAGGTCTCGGCAATAGTAACGTTCAGGTTCCAGAAGTGCAAAAGAAAACAAAGAGAAAGGAAAAGAGAGAGAAGAAGAAGATAGAGAGGATGAAGAGAAGTACCTAAAGAAGAAAATGGCCTCACGCCGTGGCCTCTCGCCCTTTAGAATCACTCCAACAATCTCAAATGCACAAGGTATGCAGAAACTCAAATTTTTCTATTCATTCAATCGTATGTCTTGCCTCCAAGAGGCTACATCTTATAAAGAATTTCATCTTACTAAAAAAAATAATAAACAAAACTACCTAAACTACCCTTACTAAAATAAACTACAAGCAAACACATGGAAGAAAAAATAAAGAAACACGGTAATAGTAAGGCAATATGCGAATGGAGGATGCCCCGCATCATGAAGCCTACGATTTGATTCGAATAGCATGATTCAAACCGTGAATCGTGGGATTTTAACAACGTTGGTTACGTGGTAACCTTATTTTGGGGCTATTTGGGGCATTTTCCAACAATGGAAAATGAAGAGCATGAAAAATGAGTGTTTTTGTAACGCACCATCCCTCTAACACAATATTGTCCTCTTTGAGCCCGTAGATGGGCCCGCACGGCTTTGCTTCTAGCGAGCAGACCTAAGGAATGCTCCCAAATGGCCTTGTGCTAGAGGGAGGAAGCACACTACTTAAATATCAAGGAAATTTCATCCCAACTAACTATGTGGGACAATGGGAAACAAGCCTAGCGCCTAGGCTGGCGAAATTCTCTCCATGTATGGGACGCTCCAGACCCCCCTCCAAGGCAGGGTATCGCAATCCCTCCCTTAAAGCCAAAGTCGTCCCCAGTTGTATCCGCCCGAACACACACAACACACCCACACCCTCGGTCCGAGTGCTGAACCGTGCTCTGGTACCAATTGTAACGCCCCGTCCCTCCAGCACAATATTGTCAGCTTTGGACCTGCAGATGGGCCTGCACGGCTTTGCTTTGGCGAACAGACCTAAGGAATGCTCCCAAATGGCCTTGTGCCAGAAGGAGGAAGCACACAACTTAAATATCAGGGAGATTTCATCTCAACTGGCGATGTGGGAAAATGGGAAACACGCCCAGCACCTAACCTGGCAAAATTCTCTCCATGTGTGGGACGCTCCAGGCTCCCCTCTGGGGCGAGGTATCACAATTTTCTATTCTTCCATAGAATCGGTGCTCTTTGCCAAAAACATGAAAAATGAGATCTTCCCCTCTTTTTCCAATGATCCACTTCCCATAGGAAGGGGGGTAGGAAAATTTAATGAGGAAAAGAGAGTGATTTTCCTTACTCACCGAGATAATGCTTCGTTCATTTTTAATGAGGATAAAGATTTTTTATGCAAAACACAAAATTGTCAGGTTTCCATGGCCCGGCACAAGGTTGATTTTCATTGCAAACGTTGGATGACATGAATTGAACTTAAATATAATTTTTCCCACAGAACTGCTTTCCTCGAGAAAATAGACAAACAACCCCTTAGGCTCATCTCTCCAAGAAATGAGGATGACACTTGGATCAGTAACTTCTGAGCTCATTTCTAGTTTGAAAAGGGAGCCAATACCCTGTTCAGCAGCAGCCCTAATAGTTGGGTTGTCTAGTGGGCCAGTGAACGGCTGAATATGCTAGGCATTGGCAGAGTCCAACAGCTTTCTGAGATGGTTAGATTCAGGTATACTTCTAGAGCATTCCTAATGAGGAAAAGACAGGATTATACGTAGACGAAGTCCAGATAAAGTTGGAGTACTCGATAGTGACAGAAATGTGAATAAAAATTTATTTGAGATGATGATGACAAAGTAACATAGTAATGGGGGATCTTGAAGTGAAGTAATTGCTTTTGGAAATCCATATTTAAGCTTTTGAAGATCCAGATTAACTTATTTTTGTTGTAACCCTAGGAAAATACAGAGTGCTTTAAAAGTCTCCCATGTGACTCCAAATATGTTTGCAAAGTTAAAAATTAATAAAAATGAGAAACTTACTTGTATAAATAGGCAGCAATACCAAGAATTATACACAACAGAATGATATCGATACAGAAATTGCGACTGGACCTAAGCTGGAACAGAACCAAATACAACCATTGTTAGAAAAGCATGTTGCAATTCATCTCAATCATATGAACAATCGAAACTCAAATGGAACCACAATCTACTTACCTGATTAACAGTTTCCTTAAGCCGCACGTTTGTATTTTTAAGGTCAGAGGTTGCTTTGTCCACCTGAAGTGGCATGAAACAGCGCAAGATTTTTTTAGGCAATTGCACAATTTAATGCTTCCATGACATGGATAAAAATAGTAATAATAAATTCATTCACCTTGTCATCGATCTCATCCATTAAAGGCACTTGCCTGTCAAACTCCTGCCAATATTAGAGAACTCGTCAATCCCTGACATTTCTTCAACACAAGCAAATGCAAAGTAAAAAGTCTAACAGCCAACCTCATTCATATCATGGGCCATGTTTTTCAGCGTATCTAATCCTTCTGCTATAACTTCCAACCCTTGGTCCTGTTAGAAGGCCTAAATTAGATCTCAAAAAAAATAAAAAAATTGGTAAAGTCACATACTCATGATAACTACTAGAAATAGACAGGTAGCACGCATGTCCTGGATCAACTAAAATAATGCATCATAAATTTGTCCAATTAAGATTTTAGGAGTTGATGCCAGTTCCCACTTTAAATGAAGGGTTGATATAATGATGTAACTAGTAAAATGCAGACTTTGTGCAACCAAGCAACCCTCCTAATTTGAGATCTATAGATCTTCAAACATAGTTGCTTTTAGACATTCTAATTTGGTGAACAAGCTTTCAGAAGTCCTCTCATCGCACTGGTCAGAATTCTGACGACTTGGTTGCATTCTGATGAACCAAATCCATGCAGCCAAACGGCCCCTTAGGTGCACTTTGTCTTTAGTCCCTATATTCTACAATCTACATAATGATAAATAGAAAAGTGACTTAAAGTAGCATAGAGTGATCATAGGATAGTGGACAGCAGCTTGGATAAGGAAATTAATACCAGAAGGTAAGTGGACAAAAGTTCAGAGATGATAATGTTATCCAATGACAGTTTTCATGGAAGCATATCTTGATAACTTGGCAGATCAATATTTCCCAGTATGCTATAATCAGGGATGAATATCCCAAGGACACAAAAAGTGTAAATAGAAGATCAATTGCATTTGTGTGTGTCAGGATGGGAAAGGAAGTGGCAAAAGCCATTTATGCAAGAGATTTTTGTGGATAGTACTAGGGTAAAGGTGATGAAAGCAGCTTCCGGATGGACCAGAAAAGAGTAGCTAACAGAAAAGGTAAGAGGATGAAGGATCTTGCCTTTAATACCAATAAGGTTGTGGTGCAGAGATACAAGATTAACATAAGGAACCCATTAATATCAATTGGGCCGGGTTCCAAGATGTGGAGGAAGCACACATGAGATCACCCACATCACAGACTGAAGGAAGACAGGACTGACGAGGTAATAAGCAACAGCCACGAAGAAGAGGCAGATGCAAAGGAGAACAAAGTGTGGGGAGGACAGCTTTGTCATGTTCTGTCCCAAGAATCAAACAACTTGATGATGACAAAGATGGAAACAATGACAGGGGATGAACAATGGTGGTGGATAATGGGATGACAGATGAGAAACGAAGAGAGGGCAATGGACAATGGTGGCTTGAAACTATGATAATGCTTGGAAGGGAAAGAAAGATATTCTCTCCATAACTCTCCCAATGTTGGAAGACATGTCATGAATTCAGGGTCAATGATGTGGAACATTAGCTTAGAGAAGCTTTGGTTGTAATAAGTTGTAATAAAGGAGACTCCAAAAATGCAGTTCCTTGGTTGGGCATTGAGTAACGAATTTGAAGGCTCACTTCCATTTGTATGGAGAATTAAGGTATCATTATGTAACCTTCAGCTTTTTTGGATAGGTAGCAACAGAATATTATTATTAAGAGAGAAAAAGAAAAGGATATACATTTCTAAGAGGAAGCTCAATGAGGTTTTGGGCTCAATCAACCACTACTGCGACAACAGACAAACACAAAACAGGACATCTACATAAACCAAACTTAATAGATTCATACCCAACAATCCCTGAAATAAGTCTCTAAGAACCCTGCAAACTCATTTATCTCAAATGTCCATTGGATGAAGCAGGATTTGATTCTTTCCACAATAATACTTCTAGGAGACACCTTAGCTTCATTCAAGGATACTTACAGACTTCAAGACACATGCCCAAACCATCTAAAAATGGCATTCCTCAATTTCCTCTTCTATTTCAGGTTCACATAAAAAATATGTGGTTTAATTTAATTAGATGTGTTTGTATTTCCTCATTGACATATTTCTGAAGTTTTTTTAAGTAACATATTTCTGAAGTTCAGTGACATAACATAATGCAAAAATAATAATTTGTAAGCAGCATTTCAATCATAAAGACTAACACTCACCTGCTTAATTTTTCTCATTTCATAATCCTGCCTGAACTGACTTGATTCTTCCGTTTGATTATAGAATTCGCTATCAAATTTTCCATCTAGATTATTTGTGCAAAAGAGGAGGCAAAAAATTAATTAAATTTCAAACCTGTCATACACAAGAATATAAAAATCATGAAGTGAAAAATGTAATGAAATTTCAGTAAACTGAATTGATTACCTGAAGTATAATCAAATTTTATCTCTGTACGAGACCCAGAAGCTGTCCAACTTCCTGTTTGTTTAGCTGCAGTTGCAGTGCCATCTGGTATGGCTTGAATCCTCTCTGGCAGAGCAAGAACCAAATCATTGCGGGTGGCTAGTTCTTCTTTTGATAGCCCTTTGACCTGAGATTTTTTGGGATTCTTGATGATTAATGCAAATCTCACTTTGCGAGTTACAAGAATAACTAACCTAAAGCATGGTTTTATGAAATTACAAACTTTTCTTCAAAGATAACAAAATAATGTATTACTGCAATAGAACTTATTTAAATCTTTAAATCTAGTACAAACTTTGAGATGATCCATTTATTAATCTTGTAGTCTCCTAACAGAAACATTAAATCATAACAATCAATCCTTGTATGTAAAAGCAGAAACAGACCCAAATATGGTCATGTCATCATAATATTTAGAGAAGACAAGAAAACAAGATCAAAATGGAAGTATGAAAAGGGCCAGATTCAAGGTACAGCTAAGAATAAAATAACTTTTGAAAGAACTCCATGCCCTTAGATGCAAAGTCCATTACCAACTATTTCTTCTTTTAAAAAAAAAAAAAAATAGTTCATGAAATCTATGGTGATTCCAACAAAGACATTGACGTGTTTTGCACAGAGTGCAGAAACAAAGGCCGGCAATCAAGATCTTCTGATTATGGACTTGGCTCAGGACCTTATTCTTTAGGAGCATATTACATGAATTGGTCTAAACCCAGGGCATATGGGATTGGGATATTTTTTTCATTGTAGGGACATAATACTTGTATTTCTCTTTTCAGTTAGGATGTATTTTGATTCTTCATCAGGTTTTGCATAACCCTCTCATACAAGGCTGTGTACGCCTTTGTATCTCTCTTTCTTAATAAAATATTTTACAGGCTCCGTTTAAAAAATAAAGGTGTTTTAAACCATGTCCACTCCAAAGGCTTTTATCATAGAAAATGAGGAGACAAAGGCCCCTTTACCGTGTGCCAAAACTTATGTCAATACCCTTTTTTTGCATTTGAAGCAGAATTTTCTCTTGTTTGCTTTCCACTCTGACAGAGAAAATTGTGCAAGAAAAAGTGTCTCGGAGAGGAGAGGGGGGGGGGGGGAAGGGAGGGAGGGGGAGGAATTGCTTAGTTTTGCTCAATGAATTTTCAAAACCCCTCCCATGGAGAATTGTTCATTGCAAAAAAAAAATATTTGGAGAACCTTGCTTTCCAACAAAAATGGAATCTTTTAGTTGGAAGTTAACAAATCATCCCTAAGGTCAGAATACAAGGTAAATGGTGATGGATAAGTATGATCTTGGTTTAGTTGAACAAAGCAGATATTGGGGGGAAATCCAGTGCTAAATATAAGGTTAATGCTTCAGAAGAATTTATATCACGCCCCGACTCAACGAACACGTGAGAAACAATAATATTTTTTTTTTAACTCTGAAGCATGCATAACTCATAGTCCAAACACGTGTTACCTACACGTGTTGCGAGATCCCTACAGATCCTAAGACTTATTGGACCCTTGATTTCATGGCACTGAATCCGTGCTATTCATGACGTCACATCAAGACATTCTAATTACCCTATTGTGGGCCTCATCAATAGAATAGATCTCATCTATCACAGGTCTAGCCAATAATGGGTTTATACCAACCATGGGAACACCGTCAACCATGGGGTCAATGTCACACATAAGATAAGCCTCAACCATGAGACCTAAACCCGAACATAAATACGTCCCTAATCGGGGACAATACTCTAAATATGGGTCCAATCCTCTATGGAATCAATACCCTCTGCGGGAATATCTATCCACGGTATACAATACTCATCCATGGTCACAAAGCCCTCCATGGGAATAACCATCCATGGGAAAATAACATCTATCAATGGAACCGTCACGTCCACCATGAGACCAATACGTCTACCATGGGACCACTATATCTATCATGGGGTCAATATACCCACCAATATGTCTAGGCATGAATCCAATATGTATACCATGGGAACAACATCCATAGGATTCATCATCCATCCCTGGTAACTCTCCATCAGTGAGTATCATCCATCCATGGATAATAACCATCCATGAATATCATAATTCATTCATGGGTATAATTCTTACATTCGTAGAACCAATATGTCTATCATAGAACCAACAGGTCTAACATAAGACCAATACGTCTACTATGGGACCAACATGTCCACCATAATATCAATACGTCTGCCTTGGGACCAACATGTCTAACATAAGACCAATACGTCTACTATGAGACCAACAGGTCTACCATAATACCAATGTGTCTACCATGAGACCAATATGTCGAACATAAGACCAATACGTCTACCATGAGACCAACAGGTCTACTATGAATCCAAACCACCATGGGAACCATCATCCATGGGTATACACATCCATCCCTGGTAACACTCTATCAGTGAGTATCATCTATCCATAGGCCCTGAATATAATCCTTTCATGGGTATAATCCATCCATGGGCATAACTAATCCAGGGGCACATCATATACCATGAGATCTTCTATCTGTAGGAACAACACTCGACTGAATCACTACGTGACTGTGGCAACAATATCAAATAATCATATCATAAATATACCACGACCCCTAGCAAGACTTAGGGCCCATGACTTACTAAACGGGAGACCCATAACTAGCATAATCAAGTCTACCTCGCCCTGCATCCCTTCACCTCATGGATGATTCAGTCAAGCTCTAAGGCGGTTGGACCGCGTCTAACGAATCTAGCACCACCCCCATGGGATAAAATATTATCTAGCTCTACGCATCAACGCATATCAAGTGTGCTAAATAGCCGTGAGAGCGCCCTCCAACGCGTAGCATGTGAGGGACCTACTCCTCGACGGAAGCCCTACGAAACCAAGTCTCCGTAGCCGACCCCCACCGTCCCGAATACCTCTCTGGAACGGTCAGTCAACCATCATAATCACGTGAGGGACGTACCCATACCACGTCTCAATATCAAGCGACCAAGTCACATATACATCTCAATGCCACAGTCTCCGTATGTTCATATCGAGGCTCCCACAGTCTCACGGCTTACTCTAGGCCTTACTCATGGAATCTATATACTTATCTCATCCTTTTAACTATACAAAGGTGAGACACAATGATCTACTGATCGGACTGTTTCCTTTTTCAAAGGACTAAGGCATAACGTTATCAATATCACGTGAGGGACATACCCATACCACGTCTCAATCATTAATATCACGTGAGAGACACACCCATACCACGTCTCAATATAATCAAGTGACCTAGTCACATGCATCTCAGTGCCAAAGTCATCATCTGTCCATCTTAAGACTTTTCACAGTTCTCTCGCAACTCTAGGCTTTACTCGAAGTAACAAACATATATGTCTTATCATATCGGAACTCCCAAGGCATCATAACCTCTTCGGGCCGCCTTCGAGGGATCCAACATTTGCATTAGGGTCTATATTAGGGAATGTATATCCCACCAATCCATTTATACCCTTCACATTTGCTCAACATCTTACATCATCCTTAATATAAATGGATGACACAAAGCATCTTTTGATCAAGCTGAGACACAATGCATCTTTTGATCACGTACTACATAGTGGATCAGATCAACCGTAGTTCATTATTTTCACATTTGGGTTGACATTGGAGAGTGGTCATACTTTTACTTTGGGAAAAATCAGACAAGGCTTTCTTAGCATTTACATTGCATTACATACATTCTCAATCATGCTAGCCCATTCCCATTGTAGCACAAGTTGACCCCCTTGGGTTCTAAGATACTTGACCTTAACTCACTCATATCACTTAATCTAACCTTTTACCAAGTCCTTCTTCAAATCATGGAAATTTGTTCTACACATGGTTAGGTCAATCCACTACAACCATTATCAACATAGGCACTCACTAGTGATGTACACATCATCAATTAATCCAAGCATGGCATTAAAACACATTCATCATGCTTATTATATGAGTTACCCATCTCAAAATTCACAATCATGAGAATTCATTTGATACATACATTACTCATAACCATACACAAGTATGGGAAGTTATCAAGGCCCTACATTACACATCTTGGACAATCTTGATTTATCATACATTCTATGATTCTTTAACACATCACAAATCTATGAATTCTCAATTATAGTAAACATATAATCATAGGGAACTTGGGAAACTCATACAAATGTATCTAATACAATTTATTCACATCAATCACACATAGGCATAAAAAGGTCAAACCATAACCTCACCCAACTATGCATTGGAATGTGCACAAGGCAACATTCACTCAAACATATTATCAGACACCTTGTGAGCATGGAATTTTACAAATATTTTCAATGCTCTAAGTGTATGGCATTCTCCAATTTTACTCAATGGTATCAAACTCGAATTGCATCGAAATTGATCTAAGGGTGTGAATCGTGAATTGAAAATCGTAAAATCGTACGATTCATATATCCTCTTACTCCTTGGGCCATTACAATTTATGTCAAGGTTTTGAGAATAATTTAAATTAAGTTTTAATTCTCATATACAGGACATAAATTAGAGATCTTCAAAACAAGATGGCATCGATGCACATACGATTCGTTTAAGCTTTGATTATCATTAGGTCCAAAACCTGATATGCATGGGCAATACGCAACATGACAAAAAACATTGAATCATATTCACAATAAATAGAAAAAAATAAGGAAAGCTAATGGAGGCAAGATAATGGAGTGCTTGTGACAATAAAAGGTCACTTCAATTGAAAGGGTGTTTCTATAAAATGGTACTATGGTAGTTAGACTTACGACACTATATAGAGCTAAACATTGGCAAAGGAGAGAAGTCAAGAAGATAAAGTGATCATGACAGAAAAGTGTATGTGTGGTGTAACAAAAAAAATATAGAAGTAGAAGTGAAAGGCTTGGAGAAAGCAAAGAAAGCCTAACAGTTGCTCTGACAAAAGAAAAGATAATGGAGTGTCAATTAATACGCTTTGGCACATCTGTAGAAAATAGAAAATGGCCCAAGTATAAAGAGTGTAAGGATTACAAGTAAAATGTATAATGGAGTGTCAATTATTACACTTTGGGCACATCCATGCTTTTAAAAATTGGTCAGTTCACGTTGAACCCGATACGGTTTTTTGGTTAGAACCAGCATCGGCAAAATATCACACGAGTTTTTAAAATATCATCCAGTATTTCCTTTAGAAATATTGTTTTTAAGTCCAAGGTATCCAGGCCTCTTAGAGCACCTGACTAAGTCCTTGGGGCTTGTGCAAACATCCTTGTCCATACACATCAAAACTAAGGGGAGTGGCCCTTATATATTGAGAGTGGGACTTGAACCTCCCACAGCTCATTGGACTTCTTCTGTAAACAAGATTTGGGACCAAACAAGAAATTTTATTGCATTTTTTAACTATTCTTCAACTTTTTTCGTTTTTCATAATTTTGTGTTACTTTTTCATTCTTTTCAAATAAAATAACATAAAATGGTTCAAGAAAATAGTTTCTATTTAGATCTGATGGGTTACACAACACATCTTACTTAGATCTAAGAAACTTTTTATATTTATTTCAAATTTTTATTTTTCAGTTTTTCTATTGTTTTGAAACGAAATAAGATGAAATTCTTTAAAATCGTAGGTTGCATGTGGATCTAATCACTAACAATAATACTAAGATCTAAGATCATGAAGAATTTTTTATTATTTTATTTTTATTTTCATTTTTATTTAATAATAAAAATACATCAATTTTCATAACAACGCTAGATATAATAGGCTTAGAGGGGGCGGTATGTTTCCATATCTTGAGTGGGATTAAAACAAAGTCTACAATCCATGATTTCCCAACATTCTAGATTTTTTGGATATTTTATCAAAAAAATTATAAGGTTTTGAAATTTCAAACCAATTTAGACAGTTCATCAATATTTGAAAAAATCATCCGGTACGTACTGTGAACCGCTAGGGACTGGTACAATCACCAAATCAAAGGCACATTTATAGATAATAAAAAAATAGCCCATGTATAAAGAGTTTAAGAACTTATCTTTCAAAAAAAAAGAGTTCAAGAATTAGAAATAGAACAAATAGAAGGTACAAGGAGAAAAGATGTCATTAATTATGAAGAACATGAGTTAACAAAATAAGGGTTGAATGGAAAAGTGGAACTCTAAAAGCCGACTCCAAATCACATTTGTCAAACATGAGCATAGCTCCAACTGAGCAATCTAGTAAATTGAACCGTGCATTGGAAACATAGTCAAACAGCATTTAATCAATGGGTCCATAGGATCAACTAGATGCTCAAAAGAGAATTCTAAAGGTAATGTTTGAGAGAGAGAGAGAGAGAGAGAGAGAGAGAGAAGAGAGCATCTTGCAAATGGGTGGAATGAAAATATGCCAAACTTGTAGAATGAGCAACTACACAATAAAATCCTTTTCCACAAACTACATATGGATCAAAATCTATAGCAACTTAAAGGGCACATAGGTGGCATTTCAATACATGGCAAGTGTAAAAGAGGAATTATCCTTCCAATAGTTACTTTTTTCTAAAAGTTATTTGACGCAAGACGAGACAAAAGGTGACCCTAAAGGTTACCCTAAATGCCTAAATGCGATTTATGCAATAATAAGAAACTAAATGAGGCTGAAATTAAAATTAAAATTAATAATAACAATTAGAATAATAAAATCTACTACAAATAATCAATAAAATTCAAAGGATTTAATGTAAGTAATAAAATCATAATCCAAACCATGTCATAGCTCAAGTAAAAGGCTCTCAAAACCAAAAGGATTATCAAATCATACAAACACATAAAACCAACATCAAATAAAGATTAAATCTGATTTTAACAGCAGTGTGAGAGGTTAATGAGGTTAAGAAAAGGCCCAGTTTTGTGGGACAGCAGTAAGAGAGAGGGGCAAACAGGTTGAAAAGGCTAAGATAGGGACTGGAAGAACAGGACAGGTATAAAGGAGGTTAAGAAAGGCTATGGGAAAACATGACAGCTGTAGTTTAGGGCTGTATGGAGGTTGGGATAGGTGGTAAAGACTGTATGAGGATTGAAAAGGGTCCAAAGGTTTGAGGGCAGCTGTATGGTGGACTGTTAGGGACTGGATGAAGAGGCTTAAAACAGTGAAAGGGTAAAGGAGGCTAAGATAAGGGGTTCAGAAGGTGTGAAAATGGTCAGCAGGGGGTATGGTTGCTGTTTGGGACTGTCTGGGAACTGTAGCAGTAGTAGGACAAGTTTCTGGAAAGGTACAGAAGCAGTATGAAGATGTAAAGGCTGGATGAAAGTAAAAGAAAGGATCTGGGACAGCGACAAGGGGTTTGGGATTTGGGAATCACTGTAGGTAAGGGAAGAATAAAAGGAAAAGAAAAGAGAAGAGAGAAGAGAAGAGCAGAGGAAGAGAAGAGGAAGAGGATCAAGTATCTGGAAGGGAGACAGCTTCACGCCAAACTCTCGGATTCGCTCCAAGGTAACCACAGCAGAGGATTTGCAGAGAAATTCTCAATCTTGATTTTATTTCATTGTAAAAACTGTCTTTACCCAAAGGGCTACAAAGCCTTATATAAAGAATCACTTACTTAAAATAAAATAAAGCAAAATTACAACACTACCCTTGCTTAAAATAAAACTAACTAAAACAAAAATAGCAAGTAAAGAAAAAGGCAACCCTTGCTTAAAATTAAACTAACTAAAACAAAAAATAGCAAGTAAAGAAAAAAGAAGGATGCACCGCATCAATCCCCCCATCTGAGAAAACTCGACCTCGAGTTCAAACAGATGAGAAGACACAAATCTTCTCACGCACGAGTCTTCCCAGTGTAGGGTCTTCATAGTGCAAAACACGCACACGTGAGGTCTTCAATGTCAACCAATTAAATCTTCATCGAGCCATAATGATGGAGTTGGAGCGGCTCTTTTCCGTAGTCGCTGATAGACTCGAAAACCTGTTTTGTCATTGCTGTCATCTTTTGCTGTAGAAGAAGTAGGCACCTCTGACGAAACAAAACTCCAATATCTCTCTAGAAGGTCTAGATCAAGTCGCTGCAGCTCACTTTCTTTCAACCATGTGGCGTCTGTAATCGATCTGTTTTTCCACTTCATAAGATACTTTTGATAGCCTCCGGCACGTGTAGAAACAACTTCCTCATCCAGAATAGATTCTATCTCATCTCTCTTAGGTGGCAAGGAAGGTAAAGTAGGTAAAGGCTGTGAAGACTGGGAAGGTTCATGCCGTGGCTCATGAAGTGGGTCAGGTAGGCCAGTAGAATGGTTAAGGGATTGATGTGATGATGGGCTTACAGGTGTAGCTGTTGGGCCTTGGAAAGGGACTAAATCTTCCACATTGAAAGTAGGACTAATACCCATATTAGATGGTAGGTCTACAATGTATGCATTGGATCCAACTCGCCTCAAAATTTTGAAAGGCCCTGCACTACGAGCATGTAACTTTTTCACAGTTCCTTGTGGGAACCGTTCAGGTCTTATGCGAATCATCACATAATCACCCACATTAAATTCTTTGAATCTACGATGAGTATCTGCAGCAGATTTATACACTTCATTGCTCATATTAATTTTTCTTTTAATTTCAGCATGCAATTCATGTATGCAATATGCAAATGATGATGCAGACTCAAATGGCCTATTTGACATTGACATGGGAATGAGATCTATAGGCTTCCTAGGCTTATAACCATGCATGACTTCAAAGGGGCTCATACCTATAGATCTATTGATCGAACTATTATATGCGAACTCTGCAATCGGTAGAACAACATCCCACGTTCGCGTATTCTCACCAACTAGACAACGCAACAGATTTCTTAGGCTACGATTAACTACCTCAGTCTGTCCATCAGTCTGAGAATGATACGCAGACGAAAACTGTAACCTAGTACCCATCATGTGCCATAGGGTCTTCCAAAAATAACTCATGAACCTAACATCCCTATCTGACACAATCGTCTTTGGTAACCCACGTAGTCTCACTATTTCTCCGAAAAATATCTTGGCAATATTAGAAGCATCGGAGGTTTTAAAACACGGAAGGAAATGGGCCATTTTAGAAAAACGGTCCACAACCACCAAAATGGAATCGTACTTCTTAATAGTCTTCGGAAGTCCAAGTACGAAGTCCATACTGATATCCTGCCAAGGAGCATGGGGAACTGGCAAAGGCATATATAATCTCGTATTTTGCTTCCTTTGCTTTGCCAGTTGGCAAGTTCGACATTGCCCAATGATTTTAGCCGCATCTCTCTTGAGACTAGGCCAATAAAACATGTCTTCAACCAAGGCAATTGTCTTGTCTCTCCCAAAATGTCCGGTCATACCTCCGGCATGTAACTCCCAAACAAGAAAATCACGCAGGAAAGTTCGGGGAATGCAGAGTTTATTTCCTTTAAATAATAAATTATCCACCATGAGAAACTCTTTATTACTCCTTTCTTGGTCACTCAAGAGTGAAGCATACAACTCCCAAAAATCCGGGCATATGGGATATTCATCCTTCAATTGCTCAAACCCGGTCACCTCTACACTCATGGAGTGCATTAGTGCAATCCTACGACTCAATGCATCAGCTGGCTTGTTCTCAACCCCGGCCCTGTGTTTCAACACAAAAGTGTATTCCTGAAGACATTGAACCCAATTGGCATGTCTTGAGTTTAACTTTTTCTGTGAATTGAGATATCTCAAGGCCTCATGGTCCGAGTACAAAACGAATTCGTGTGGCAAAAGGTAGTATCTCCAATGACGGAGTGCTTGCCTAACCGCATAGAACTCTTTGTCATAGATGGAATATCGTTGTTTGGCTTCATTTAACTTCTCACTAAAGTAAGCGACAGGATGTCCTTTCTGACTTAGGACTCCACCTATACCAACACCAGATGCATCACACGCAACTTCAAAGGCTTTGGAGAAGTCTGGTAGTCGCATGACAGGAGCTTCGACCAAACGAGTCTTGATCTCCTAGAAAGCTTTCGAGGCTGCTTTAGTCCATTGGAACTCCCCTTTTTTTAGGCAATCCGTGATGGGGGCTGTGATGGAACTAAACCCTCGGATAAACCGCCTATAGAAGGTAGCTAAGCCGTGAAAGCTTCGTACCTCATGTATATTCCGCGGTTCGGGCCAACTTACTATGGCCTTGATCTTTTCGGAGTCCGCTGACATACCTTCAGATGAAACCACAAACCCTAAGAAAATAACCCTATTCGACATGAATGTGTACTTCTTCAGGTTTGCGTATAATTTTTCAGTCCGAAGAGACTCACAGACTAACCTCAGATGCTGCAAGTGTTGTTCCTGAAAGGTACTATAGATAAGGATGTCATCAAAATATACCACCAAGAACTTACCCATAAAAGGTCTTAACACTTGAGTCATTACCCGCATAAATGTACTGGGAGCGTTGGTCAAACCAAAAGGCATAACCATCCACTCGTACAGACCATCTTTCGTCTTGAAGGCTGTCTTCCATTCATCTCCTGGTCTAATGCGGATTTGATGATATCCACTCTTGAGGTCAATTTTTGAAAAGATAGTAGCACGGGCCATCATGTCAAGCATGTCATCGAGACGTGGGATTGGAAACCTATACTTGACAGTGATCTTATTAATAGCCCTGCTATCTATATACATGCGCCAGGTGCCGTCTTTCTTGGGTGTCAGGAGGGCTGGCACAGCGCACGGGCTTAAACTCTCCTTGATGAATCCCTTTTGTAGAAGCTCATCCACTTGACGCTTCAACTCTTCATGCTCCTTAGGGTTCATCCTATAATGAGGCAGATTTGGCAAAGTCGCCCCAGGGACAAGATCTATGGCATGTTGTATGTCCCTCATGGGAGGTAGTTCATTTGGCAAATCAGATGGGAATACATCTTGAAATTCCTTAAAGACCGGAACTACAACCTCTGGCTACTCAGTACCAACCTCAGGAGAGGTCTCTCTCGACACTAGGGCATACACAACCGAAGTTTCACTAGTCTCTCTTTCAAATTCTTTAGCAGCAATGATATGTAGAGACTTGGACTGGGTCTTTGATGGGGTTTTCGGTTTGTCCCTCTTTGTGTCATCCTGTTTTGAGTGAGGGGGCCTAGGTTGCATAGGGAGGATTTTGATCTTCTTACCATTATGCTCAAAGCTACATGTGTTCGCTTGACCGAACAGTGTCACATCATTATCAAACAACCAAGGACAACCCAAAATAATGTGTCCTATGCCCATAGGGATTACATCACACCACACAGTGTCCTGATAGGTGAGGATCTGAATGGGCACGGGGCACCGATGAGTGATCGGGATTGACGTATCATTGACCCACGCAACTCGATGTGGATTAGGATGAGGTTCAGTCTTCAAACCCAATCGAGCAACCGCACTGGTGGATACGACATTTGCACAACTTCCACTATCCACAATCAATTTACAAGATTTCCCACTGCACTTAATGTAAGTGTGGAAAATAGCTGTGCGCTTCCAATCTTCTGAGGGTTGAGATCGAGCAAAGGCACATCTAACTACTGCAAGAAAATCTGCATCAATCTCCTCATCAAGTTCCTCATCACTCGAAGGAGGATATTCACCCTGAAATTGAGCTTCTATGCCATCTTCATGGGCAATCTCTTCAATGGGTGGTTCTCCCAACAAAAGGGCTCTTTCCTGGTTCCTGGTCTTATTAGGACATTCACGAGCAAAATGCCCGAATCCCTGACAGTAGTAACACTGATGACCATTCCTAGAAGAGCTCGCACCAGAAGCTCCCTTAAAACTTGCATCCTTATTCTTGGATGGAGTACTGGCGGCTTATTTGGGTTAACTCACCGTATTCTGCCAAGATCCTTGCGGATTAGGCCTACAATTGGCACCCCGGGAGTCAAAATGCTTTGGAGGATTCGGCTTAAAGTAACCTTCTAAACCTTTGACTATTTGGTAAGTTTCCTCTAAAGTTTCCACCCCATGTAAGATAAGCTCACGCTGGAACTCAGGACGAAGACCTACTCTAAACCTAGAAAGGGTTTGGCTGGGGTCCTCATCCAACTCGCATCTCATAAGGAACTCATCAAACTTCTCAATGTACTCATCAATGGTCTGATTGCCATGACGTAGAGAGTTCCATTGGTCAATGAGTTTTTGTTTGTATCTGAGAGGGATATACTTTTCTTCCAAATATTCTTTCATCTCATCCCAATGCAGATTGACGGGTTCAACTCCTTGCCTCCGGCGTTTATGTTCCACTGTGGTCCAGAAAAGTTGAGCTTGTCCCACCAACTTCATTTTGGCAAAACGGACCCTACAAGGTTCCTACATATCATGCCACTCAAAGTAGAGATCCATGTCTGACAACCAATCTGAGAAAACCTTAGGGTTTGCTCGTCCCTTAAATTCAGGGGCTTCTAATCGCACGTTCTTTAAAGCACGTTCCTCATGGTTGATGGGTTCCTGATGCCTGTGTGGCTGTTGGAATCTACCATGACCAAATCTGCGGCCTCTATGGTCTCGATTCCTAAAATTCTCATTATCCTCATGAACTGACTCATTCTCATCATTCCTAGGGGTTTCAAGGACTTCAATCCGGTTTCTCAAGTCGGTCATGTCAGTACCTAAGGTATCTTGACCTCTCTTAAGGTCAGTGAGCCGGGCACCTAATTGGGCAAAGGCCTGAGTAAACCAAACTGGGGGTTGATCTCCTGACATTTCGCTAGATGGTTCGGACTCTTTCTGATAGGTAACTCCACTCCTAGTGGTCATGCACGGGTAAACGCACTAGTGTTCCTCTAGACTCACAAATATAGGGATTAATTCTGACTATATGCTATGACTTAAGTCTATATGCAATGAATGAATGAATTATTTTTTTTTTAAATAATAAATGCAAATTTTTTTTTTAAATAATAAAAAAAATGCAATTTTTTTTTAAAAAAAAAAAAAAAATTAAATAAGATGCAACCTAAGACTGTGGGTGTTTAAGGAAACAACCCAACCTTGCTCTGATACCAAATTTGACGCAGGACAAGACAAAAGGTGACCCTAAAGGTGACCCTAAATGCCTAAATGCGATTTATACAATAATAAGAAACTAAATGAGGCTGAAATTAAAATTAAAATTAATAATAACAATTAGAATAATAAAATCTACCACAAATAATCAATAAAATTCAGAGGATTTAATGTAAGTAATAAAATCATAATCCAAACCATGTCATAGCTCAAAGTAGAAGGCTCTCAAAACCAAAAGGATTATCAAATCATACAAACACATAAAACCAACATCAAATAAAGATTAAATCTGATTTTAACAGCAGTGTGAGAGGTTAATGAGGTTAAGAAAAGGCCCAGTTTTGTGGGACAGCAGTAAGAGAGGGGAAAACAGGTTGAAAAGGCTACGATAGGGACTGGAAGAACAGGACAGGTGTAAAGGAGGTTAAGAAAGGCTATGGGAAAACATGACAGCTGTAGTTTAGGGCTTGTATGGAGGTTGGGACAGGTGGTAAAGACTGTATGAGGATTGAAAAGGGTCCAAAGGTTTGAGGGCAGCTGTATGGTGGACTGTTAGGGCTGGATGAAGAGGCTTAAAACAGTGAAAGGGTAAAAGGAGGCTAAGATAAGGGGTTCAGAAAGTGTGAAAATGGTCAGCAGGGGTTATAGTTGCTGTTTGGGACTGTCTGGGAACACTGTAGCAGTAGTAGGAAAAGTTTCTGGAAAGGTACGGAAGCAGTATGAAGATGTAAAGGGTGGATGAAAGTAAAAGAAAGGATCTGGGACAGCGACAAGGGGTTTGGGATTTGGGAATCACTGTAGGTACGGGAAGAATAAAAGGAAAAGAAAAGAGAAGAGAGAAAAAAAGAGCAGAGGAAGAGAAGAGGAAGAGGATCAAGTACCTGGAAGGGAGACAGCTTCACGCCAAACTCTCGGATTCGCTCCAAGGTAACCACAGCAGAGGATTTGCAGAGAAATTCTCAATCTTGATTTTATTTCATTGTAAAAACTGTATTTGCCCAAAGGGCTACAAAGCCTTATATAAAGAATCACTTACTTAAAATAAAATAAAGCAAAATTACAACACTACCCTTGCCTAAAATAAAACTAACTAAAACAAAAATAGCAAGTAAAGAAAAAGGCAACCCTTGCTTAAAATAAAACTAACTAAAACAAAAAATAGCAAGTAAAGAAAAAGGAAGGATGCACCGCATCATTATTTCCTCTTCCAAGCTTTCAGCATCACATTTTTTGGGCAATTCTCCTCTCTTACATGCTATCCAACTTTTAATATTATATATACATATGTGTGTGTGTATATAAATAATAAATATGTGTATGTGTGTCCATATTATGTATGTTGAATGTATATATGTGGGAAAACTACAAAAAAAATGGATATAGACAACAACCCATTCCACATCAACATAACACTTAAAAAGTTACCTTGAAAAGCGTGATAACACCCACATGATGTAAATGACATGGATACCTACCATTGATCCAAAAAAAGGGGTGTGATTTTTTCTACTACACCCAGATGTATATACATACACGTCCAAAATTTATAATTCATTATCTTTCAAAAAATTAATAATTCATTTTTTATTGTCAGAATTTCTAGAAAAAACTTCACAATCTTTGCTAAAGTTCATCTCTACATCTGGTTAAGTATATATTAGATGTTTTCACGTCAAAGGAAACTGCAAATTTGAGGATTTGGCACCATGTTTTCCATGGGCAACTTACCTCCCAACACCAAAAATGGTCCTCCTCGAGCAAATACTTAGGAGGCGTTTAAATGTAGAGCAAGTTTAAAGTGGGGTTACTTATTAATTGGTGCAAAGTTGATGTATAGGAACCTCTGTATAGAAACTCAATACTTTGATTTGCTCTATTTTGGTTTTCACGAGTGACAATGGAGGTGGAGAAACAATTTTACAGACAGACCTTTTGCCAAACAGCTTTTTTATGAAAAGGTGAGCAACGTAGCTAGATTAAATGACAAGTTCAACACAGTAGTAGGTGCAAACATTTGCACCAAAAACTGGGACAAGTGGCATCCACTTTTCCCCTCTTAGGTTCTCATAAGCAATGGCAAACACCCCACCTTCTTGTTCCCCCCAACTCTCCATACCCCAAACCAAGCATCACCATATGGTTCATGACCATCAGCCTACCAAGGCAGGAGCCATTTGATCAACAGTCAATACCATAGACAGTTTGCATGCCATCTGACCAATATATAATAGATGTCCTCACAACACATGTAATTACATTGGATGAACGAAACCAACATAATGAATTCAATCGTTCAAGGTCAATCATCTTCAATCAAATAAATGGAGAAATAATTTATACATTTATAGAACAATGATGAGAAAAAGGGATTGAAAATAAAGAAGCTACTACAAAAGCAATATTTTAGGAACACAACAAGATTTATGTGGTTTGGTGATAAGCCTACACCCACAATTAGAAGGGAGTAATTCCACCATTTTCAAGAATGGGGTTGTGTGATCTTTTCCTCATGCCTCTCTAAATACAAAACGATTCCTATAACCCTAGAAGTCCTTATTCATGGTTTACCCCCACAAATCTGAAGGAAAGAGACCCTGCGAAAACCCTAAAAACCCCATCTTCTAAAACCTATATCGATTTCCGCATCTCCCTGTGCCGGAGTTTGCTCTGGCAAAGGGAGGACTATAGATCCTTAGCCTTGCTTCTGTCCCCGCTTGCCTGCTCTCTTCTACTCTCTCCCTTTCTTCCTCTCGCCTTTGTCCCTGCTCCTACCATCGCTTGACATCACCCAACGCATGGGAGGGGCGCCTTCATCCATTTCCGACGCGCTGAGCCTTTGTCCTCTCACCTCTCTCTGCCATGCCGTTCCCATGAAGAGAACTCCCGATCTCCTTTTCTTTTCTTTTCTTCCTTGACGGTCCCACCGCTCGACCACCGCAGGGTCGTCGGCCCAGTTGTTCTCTGCTTTCCGTGTTACCCCATGAAGAAGGACCATTCGCTACCTCGTCTTCCCTGCCAAATCTCGTGCAGAGCACTCCCCTGGGTCATGTTCTTCTCTTTCTCTCTTTTGTGCCTATTGCCGACGATCGATTCTGCAAGCCGTCACCACCTGCGTAGTACCACCTCTGTTCCTGGTTCCAAATCCACCAATCTCCAGCCTCTGTTTGCAGTGAGATCAGTCCCTTGGCTACCGTGTTGTGTCGTCGGTTCCTGTTGCGTCCCGTTTCTTCCGCCACCAGCCAACCCATCTTTGACGGTGTTTTGGGTCCCGTGCTTGCCTCGATCTTTGTGGATGTCGACTTTTGCAGTTCGAGCTCCCTCTGCTTGTTGTTCGAGTGTTTTGTCCCTCGCCCAGCTTCCTCGGGCATGCCAAATATTTTTTTTCTTTCTTCTATTTGCCAAGCTGTTAGGCTTCCACCGGGCCTCCTGCCAGTTGGTTTTTTTTCCTCTTGGTCAGTTGTTTTCTAATTTTTTTTTTTTACTTTTTTTCCTGACTTAGGATCCAATTATTGGGCTTTTCCTGTTGTTGTATTGGCACCCCTAGTGCTATTTATCTATTATTGTTAATATATGAACCATTTCAAAAAAAAAAAAAAACCCTAGAAGTCCCTTGAAGATACATTTATAGGTGGTACTCAGTACAATAACTATAAAGATACCGGTATCATACTGGGTTTGAGTGCTTGTGGCCTAACCCTGGTGGCTATCCTGTGGGGGTATGGGACATCACCTGAAAGGGGGGTTTAGTAGGGTTGTGCTCGAGGTTCCCCCCTCCGTCATCAAAAAAAAAAAAAAATTATGAACATACCCCTGTACCCTAAAGTTAAACATGCCCTTACAAAAACTATAACTAATTAAATGAATTTAATGCTTCAACCTCAATCATCTTCAATGAAGTAAATAAATTTATAACTTATATATACATGTAAAGGTGAATAATGATAAAAGGGAAACTAGACCTTTTTAACTGCTAATCTTTGCAATTTTGGGACTTCTTCAAGTAATCGAGCTTTTGTCCGTCGGATCTCGGCATTCATTGCCACTGCTGCTGCCCTATTTTTTTCCTTCGAAGCAAGCTCCGCCTTCTGCAAGTAAAAGAGAATAATTACATTATATATATAGAGAGAGAGAGAGATATATATATATATATAGAGAGAGAGAGAGAGACCATTCACAGTAGGAATCAAGACCCATTTACTAGAACACCGAACAGATAGAAAGAGAGAGAGCGCGAGAGAGATGAAGTAGGCAGCAAATTGAGATCAGAACTGTTTGTGAAAATAACGTGAAGAGAGAGGAAGAGGGAGATTGACCTGGAGAGCGGCTTCGATGCCGGCCTCAACCGTAGTGAAGAGGCGGGCAAAGGCATCGTCGCCAGAGACGTTGAGTTCTTTCTGTTTGTCGATGTCATACTTATCGTATTTCTTGCAGATGGAATCGACGCGGGTGAGCAGATCTATCACGCTCATCTTCTTCTTCCCTTCCAAAATTATAATCACGTTCAGACTCAGATTCAGTTCAGATCTAAACAATTGAACGAGAAACCTAAATCGAAAACTCACGAAATTGAAATCTTCTTCTTCCCCTTTTTCCTCTTCTTGCCTGGAGGAGAAATTGAAATCTTCTTCTTCCCCCTTTTGCTCTTCTTGCCTGGAGGAGAAAACCAGAGATTTGAGTATTATGGGTTTTGACGAGTGACAGAGTAAAAACCGTGTGACGAGAAAACCAACGAATCGTTGACGTTGCACGTGGATGTCCAACGAGGTCGTGTAAATAAGGGAAAATTTTCAAGGGCAACGGGTCTGCCGTTGGATTTCACCAACGGCTCAGATTGGAAAAGAAAGATGACTTGAGTGGTTAATAATATTAATTCATAGATAGTGATTTTTGTACCACTATTTTTTCTCATTGTGCATAATTTTTAAAGAAAAAATTAAATTTATTCATACTTTTTCTTCCATTTCTTTTCCGTCTTTTTCAAAAGTAAAAATAAAATTGATTTTGTCATTAAAAGTAATATACCATCTCGAAAAAAAATCGTCATCCTTTATACAAAGGAAATATAAAAAAAAAAACCCTCTCAAATCGGTTGAAGCACCCAAATTGGTGATTTCCCCTATCACTAAGACTTAAACTCAAGTAAGTCGGGCTCAGTTTTTAAGAACTCAACTGAACCCATGTCAAAACATATTGAACTGACTTGACCCAACCCGAATTACTAACTCGATTTAGTGAATCCGACTCGATCTGAATTTCTAATACACTCAATTCGACTGTTGACCGAACCGACCTGACCCGATCTGATCCGAGTTGGACCTGCTGCCCAAACTATTTTTTAACCTAATATATTCCAATTTGGATTAACTTAAAAACTAATAACATCTACTGCATGCTTGTAATGTTACATGGAATTTTCTTACAATATGACTTGCATTGGTATACATTTATATTCAATTATTCATGAATTTGCTTAATGTTATTTTAACATTATTTTCAATATGATCAAGTGTCATACAATTTTTTTCTATTTGACTCCTTGAGTAGTGAAACGTACAGTATTTTTCTTTATAAGACAATGAAACTTTTATTTTGGAGGGTTCACCTCAAAGATACAACCAACATTAACAATGAAAGCATTAGAATTTAGCAGGGACCCATTTTTCATCCTTCTTGATTTGAAATTCTTGAACTTCATTGACTTGGAGAAAAAGAGTTAGGCCAGTAGCCCAGTAGCATCAGAGTGAAGAGAATGGCCCAGGACTTTGCTTGAGGGCATGGAGGATAATAATTCATCATCATCCCTCGTGTTCCAGCCCTCTTCTTTTCTTATGCAGCCATCTTCCTCTCGTATCTTTCAAAACACCCCAGTCACCTCTGCCACCCTCCACCTTTTCTCCTTTCCTCTCTGTTTTTCTTCTCATGATTCAATGGAGAAACAGAAAAAATCACAGAAATCTTGGGGTTTCATGTAACGACCCGACCCAAACACACTATACGTTGAAACAAGGAGAAAATCATCCATATACGTTGTGTTGAGCACTGAAAAATGACATTTTTACCATTTAATTTTAGATTATTTAGTCTTTATTTTGTAAATAAAAGATGTAGTTAATGTAATTTTCTAGTTTTGTAGATAAAATATGAGAAATACACGAAACAGTCATAAATCAGTGTATAATTGCAAGAATTGAGCTTAATTTGGAAGATCTGGAATTTTATAACTAATTCACACCACTTTTAGGATTTTTAATGTATAATTGATTAATCTAAATCCAGTTATAAGAGTATAGATTAATTCAATATTTTATATTTTAAGTGGTTGGTTAATTATTTAATTCTAAGATAAAAGAACTTGCAAATCAAGAGCCAAATGCTGAAATTCAAGATCTATAAGCCAGAGATCCACTTCAATTGGGTCAAGCTAAGCTTCACAGGCCAACATTAGGCCAGGCTATACAAGACCATGCGCATTTCACATAATGGGTAAGGCCAATGTGCACTTCAAGTCCTTAAACTTAAGTCCAAAATTCAATGGAGGCCCATGTGCTCATTTAGAAGCCTAATCCAAAAACCCTATGTCCATAACCCATTTACAAGACCAAAGCCTTGTCCATTTCCATGTCATCCACACCATCCATTCTCTATCTTCAATCTCAACCGTTCATCTCATGCATCAAAATTAGGTAAAACCTAAAGCCACATTTCCATATCCAATGCATTCATAATTCATATTAGATCTAGGCCATCCAATCCATCCATCATGTAGATTGCCCTTTGAATCATAATCATTCATGCATCATTTTATCATTCATAAATATAGATTAGCCATCCATTAGTTAAACTATTAGATCTAAACCCAAACAAATCATAGCCATCCACCTAAGATCTAACCCAACTTGGAACCCAAGCAACCTTATCCCAATCCACACGATTTTGACACATCACACATACACTCCACACGATTGTTGCAACTAAAAATCCTCCATGCATTTGACCAAAAATCCATCCAAGTTCATTCTTAAAATCTCTAAACACCTCATCATCCCAATCTTTCCAACCCATACACGGTTTTGCACAATCCAAAACACCTCATGCGCATATCACTAGTCAACTCTAGGCCATGTCATCTACTTCATCTCATCCATTCATTCATGTCACCTTTAGATCTCCACCATCCATGCATTAAACCACAAAACCCTAATCTTACATGTCAAATTCGACCCTACCCTATTTTCTCTCCTAAATCCCAAACTTTTATCCACCATTGCTTAACCACCAAGCCAACCTCAATCCAAGCCACCCTAAATTCGTGTACACCTTGTTGCCGTAACCTTTTCAACTTCAAATCCCATCCATCCACTTCTAAATGAGATCCAATCCAAACCATCAATTCACAACTTAAACCAAGATTTAATCTCAACTGTCCATTCCAATCTAGGGTCTATAAATAGAGCACTGAGACACAACATAGAATTCGAATTTGACCTGGAGCTTGAAAGGACTAAAGGCTAGAGAAAATACAAGAAGACAAGAGCACCATTCGAATTTTACAAGTGAGAGTTGTAAATTTTCATTTTTAATTTGTCTTTCTTGTATTTAATTTTCAATTTCCTGTATTTAATTCTTTCATTAAATAAATACACGATATTCCTTTAGAACCCTGAAACATCCAATTTTCAGATTTCATTGATGATTGTTTTGATTTGATTTTAAGTTTATAATTTTTGTTTATTTAATTGGACATGAAATAGTTAGGACTTAAGTTATAAGTGTTGAATCTAAGTCACAAATGCCTGATTTCTTAAATTAAAATTTATAATTCTTGATTTTTTATGAAAGAACTTGAATTGAGATTTGGATTTTTAAGCGAATTTCATATCTAGATTTTGTATTTGTTTACACATTTTGGGCAATGAGCGGTCTATTCCAACAACCATCCTTTATATTCTGCACCTTTAAATTATGTCATTTACTTTACCTACAATTTTATTTCCAGTCTTTTATTATGTTAGTTCATTTGTGTGTTTGTTTTATTTTAAATGTTCAATTTATTTTCATGTTTTTATTTCAAGTCTTGTATGTTCATGTATTTTATTCTTTAAATCTTTGTATCAAAAAATTCTATCTCAAGAATTACATAACTAAGGTTGGAGATATGATATTTTGACTTAAAACATGTGATTTTAAATTATGATGAGACTACATATCCATATTTCATGAATTTAATAAAATGAAGATGGATTTGATTCTCGACTTGTTAAATTCACAAGTTAGATAATGATGGTGTTAACTTTGGTTTAGTAAGATCTAAATTAAAATTGTAATTCCATGTTTTGGATTTCTTAATATTACATATTTTTAAAGGTACCAATTTAATTTTAAGCATATATTTTGTGGATTTCCTTTCAGTTTGACCTTACACTCATACTGCTATACGATACATGGTTCATACACTAGTGAGATTTATAAATGTAAAATTTGATTATCAACACGTTGGGAGCCTTAGTATTTTTAGAAAATCTTATCTAGGAGAGAGAAAAAAAAGGAAAAAGGCTAAAAATAAGAGAGATTCTCTCTCCTTGGCTGACCACTATATTGTTATTAGAGAGAAATCGTGTAAGGCATGCAAATCTCGATGGAAGCCTACACAATTTTCGTGTGAGGCTTGAAAAGAAATTGAATCGTTGGAATCGTAATTGAGAGATCTATCTACTGTAAAAATTTGATACTCAAATAAAATTAGGACTGTTACATCTCGTCCCGCTACGGGCACGTTAAAACTGATATAGACTCCTAGAACCAATCCAATACTATTTCAGGTACCTATTTTAAAGGGATACACCACTCTCGCAACCCATACTAACTATGGGCAACCCACAATTAAACCAATAACCAAAAGTACAAATAAAGTATTAATCATAATTAAAACGATAACATCACCCCATTATTACATTCATCCAACTCATACATGAATACATATCTCAAATACATTAACAAGCTCTCAACTACAAAATGGAATTATGATAGAAAATAAAGTTGCAGCTGCACACCCAATACCCGATTGAGGGTCCTGTTGACCCCTCATCTAAGAAGTACTTGTAAGGTAATAGTGAGCTCTACATGCCGAGTGAGGGTAACACATGCATCATATGTCATCAAGCATACACTACATATAATCGTATGGACACATCAATGTCTAGGTGTCTACATGCACGACCATGCAAACGTGTGCCCTACCCCTAGCACATGGGCCCACATCTACTGGGCCTCCAGCACATCCTCTAACGAACCCAATGCAAGTCTAAGGAAACTCCCTCATATGCCCATCCGCGACGGTCCACCCACCCACGGGTACACAGACCGATCCCCAACCAGATTAGGGTCCATGGCCCTCAACCAATCCTATAACTCTCCTAGGACAACTCGCACACATACCACAACCAACCTATGAGTCGGGCTCACTAAGGTCTCAAACAGACTATCACACGGAAGTAACCACCGCACTAGTCCTCAATGGGTTGGCAACCAGACTTATCTGTTGTCTCTTTGACTAAGCACCAGACTCCCGGTAATTATACCTGAAGCCTCGGGCTTTATCTATTGGTCTCAACACAATCGGCACACCCACCCATCACGGAATTCCATAGGCCTTCCATCGAGTGAGCCGGCCAAACTCACTCGTTAGACGCCCAAAAACTCTCAGTGAGTCAACACCCACATCACAAATTTCAACTATGAACCCCAAGGTCATAACCACGGGTAATCATACTATCACACCCCTCAACAAAAAAATGTGGGCGAACAGACACTCAACCCATCTGGACCCCAGGACAACCCAGTACGTATTCGACGTACACTACGACCACCATATCTCTAGGAACACCTCCATAGAAATCCACACACATCACAGACCGGTACCACGAGTCGTGAATCCTAATCTGGCCATCAGGCCTATAGGAGTTGTCCTCCACTGCACCATCTCTCGACCAATGAGTGGGCGAAACACCCTCAACCTCGGTCATCCGGGGATCATAAACCATACCAGCGAGAGCTGTCCTCAACCACTGTAAGGGCCCGGAATTTTTAAAATTAATATAAATGGGAATATTATTTATTTTAAGGATGAAAATTGGAAAATTGGTGGAGTAAATGGTAAATGGGCCAAAATTTGGATAAAGGCCCAAGTGTGGCCCAATAGACTATGGTTTGGATTTAAATTTATTTAAATGGGTCAAGAATGGTCAAATTGAGTCAAATACCCATTTGGGACCCAATGGGTCAAGATGGTTAAGCTCTAAGGTAAATGGGCTAGTGGGAAATGTAATTGGGCCATGGGCCCAATGGTAATCCACTTAGAGTGAATTCAATGATTTTAAATCACCTAAGTTATTTGGAATTAAACAATGGTGATGTGGCCAAGTGGGACCCACCTCCACCTCATCAAGTGAGGTGGCGTGTGGGCCAAGGTTTGGTGGGGCCGGCCACCATGGTTGATTTGGTCAACCATGGGTGGAGTAATGGACTTAGGCTAAGTACCAATGGATTAACCTAAGTTAATTATCTAATTAATTAAATAATTAAATTATTTAAAATGGTAGTTAAGAGTGGTCAAAGTGGGGCCATGAGGTGAAGACTCACCTCATCTCAAACTCAAAATTTACACACGTTGGGGCTTGGTGGTGGTTTAGATAACCACCACCATAAAGCAAATAAAATATCTAAAGAATATCTTAGGGTGGGTGAGATCATTAATGTAAAGAAAAATGGGGATAAGTCTTGAGTTTCTTTTCCATTTTTTTATCCTCTCTTCATTTTCACTCCATTCTCATCCTCCATTGCCGTCCCATGTCCAAGTGAAGGAGAAAAAAAAAAAAAAAAAAAAAAAAAAAAAGAGAAGGAGCTCAAGGAGAGAAGAAAAAAAAAATGGAATTTGGAGGGAGTTCACTCTAAGATTAAGGTCATCATCTTCCTCTCATCATCTTTTCCTCTTTTCATCTCTCAAATTCAAACCTAACATGGCTGATTTTAAGGTTGGGAGTTGCCACCCTTGATCAAAGATTTTGACCTATCAAAGATCAAGAGGAAGGAGAGAGGAGGCTAAGGAAACCGACGGGAGCGGCGGAAGTCGGAGGAGACGACGGATTGTGAGTATTTCTTAAACAAGAAATTTTGGATTTTTAGGGTTTAAGATTTGGAAATTATTTTTGTAGAATTTAATGGTGGTTACATAAATTTATGCCATGGATGTTAAACCCATCAAATGAGAGGGTGGAAGATGGAGAAAACCCTAAATGGATGAATTAGGGTTAGGGAAAATAAATAAGTAAATGTAGTATGTGCATTGTGTAATTTATTAAATTGAGCATGGAATTGGGTGATTAGGTGTTTGGTTTAATTAGTTAGGGTTTAAGGAATAGAAAGTGGGTAAAACCCTAATGGAGAAAAATTAGGGTTAAGAAAAAAATAAAAGGGACTAAGGATAGTACATGCTTAATGTGATCAAACATAGAGGTATATGCAATTTTTTTTGAGTCAAGGACCATAGGGTTCGGCCATGTAACATGGCCAAACCCCATGGTAAGTAATGTATGATTTATTAGGGTTTGAAAAATGGAAGGCAATGAGGATTTTTAACTAATGAATTTTAGTAAATGAATGAATGTGGGAAAGTTTTAAAATGGTGTTATGATGAAAATGCAAAGAGGTGTATAGCCTTGAAAGGCATGGATGAAGTGAACCTTGAACCCTATGGTGATGAAATGATGATTCAAATGGGGTTAAGAATATGGTTTAGATGCATGATTTAAAACCCTCAAAGAAGGATTAATGGTGGATCATTTTTAAGTCTAAGGTTAATGTGTATGTATGTGATTAAGTAATGGGAATTGGATTAATTAGATGACAAGTTTTAATAGTTTGGTGGGTCATAAATGAACCTAAGTTAGGGATCTAAGCTTAAAGATCAATTTTGGACTTAATCATGCATGGATAAATGGGTGATTAACCATGGAAAATGAGGTAGTGGCAAAACCGTAATTAAATGCCAAATTCAAGAATTCCATGGAGATTGATCATGGAATGAGGGGATCTAATGTGATAACCTTATAAGTGGTTAATAAAGCCTAGGGTGGCTGATTTTAGACATATGTACTTAAAAGTATATAATGGATTAGGTGGGACCCACAAAACCTAAATGGTGACCGGTTTTTCATAAGGGCTTATAAATGGTTGAAACATGGACTAATGATTAATGTGTAATAAGGTACTGGACATCGCAAGCGGTGCGCGATCGGCGACCGGGCTTATCGAACGGAAAATGTAAAAGGACGCAAATCAGTATTGGGTAGGATTCCTACATTTTTGTAAGCCATGGATTGTGTGATGTTTTCCTTTAAATTATTTTGGAAATCATGTGAATGTCTTAAGATGCATTTTGGGATTAAATATTATGGGATGTTTTTCCCTTTGATTTATTTGATAATCAAGTAATTGTTTTAAGATGGGTTTTTGTATTACTATTGAACTACATATATTTACATGGCACATGGCATCTACATCTCATGCTGGCATGGGAGGGATATGATAGGGAAATGATGAAATGAAACCGGAGTCCATGCTCCGTCGGGGCGACCGATAAACAGCATGGGGACATTTCACATATGTATTATGATACCTTGATGATGCTTTTCCATCAAGGGGGATGTTGTATTTATTATTGTACCTTGATGATGGTTCTTCCATCAAGGGGGGGATGCCTAGTGTGGATCGCATCTTGATGAGGCTTTTGCATCAAGAGGGTCATGGTACGATGATGGTATGGATTCTATTTGGAATACTATGGATGGTTGGAAAAAGGGACATTCTAGAGTTGAGGATGAGATTGATGGGTGGGATTCATGACATAAAACACCATTGCATTACATTGTACCAAATGGCATAATTTTGAGATAATATCTTCTATATGCTTTGTTATTACTAATCCATGTGTTAGCCCTACTCGGAGTCCTACTGGGCGCGTGGTCTAACGCCCTACTTCTACCCTAGCCGACGATGCAGGAGATGGCGGAACGGAAGGACAGGACGGGAGTCAAGCTCAGGAGCTTGGGAAGGCGGATTCATTATGTTGTTTAAGTTTATGTTGGAAAAATGTAATTTGAGTAGCATAGCTTGTCGGAATGTAATAAATTAGATTACTGGCTATGTTTTGGGATTTTATTATGGACATTATGGTTTTGATGTATTATAGAAATTTAAATGAACGTTATCTTCCTTGCTATCTCAAATCTGTAGGATAGTCTTTGTTGTTAATTCCGCACTGAGAAGTAATATTCCTTGAGCTTACATCTACGCGTGAACCGTACTCGTGGACTTGGCTCCACGCACGCGTAGGGTTGGCCAGTTAAGGGCCGGGCTTTAGAAGCTCGGACTTAACTCGCGTCGTGACGTCCGCGCCCTTTGTCACTTTTATTTTTAAAAAAAAAAAATGTACTCTGATTTTTCGGTGAAAAGGGGCGGGCGTTACAGTTGGTATCAGAGCGAATTCGGAAGAATGAATCTCTCGAAGTAAGATTTAAGACGGTTGCACGTCTCACTGACGGCTAAGAATCCCAACCGACCGACTCTTCGGAGTCCGCTGCACGGGGGCCGGGTTAATTTACTTCGATTGACTCAAACGGAAGTGTTTAATCTGAGAACAACAATTGACGGAAAGGAATGATAGCAAGGGAAGAAAGATTCATTCTAGGAGAGATTTATTGAAACATAGCAAGATAGGGTTTACTTCCCCAGAAATGAAAAAACATCTAGGTTTTCCCCCAAATTGATGAAACAGTACTAGATTTATCAGACATAGTAAAGTAGGATGTACTTCCCCGGTATCCCCAATTTGAACAACAGACAATAGCAATTTAGAGATTCCCCACCAGAAACAAAGGAAAAACAAGTGTGCTTATTTGGCAACTTTCCCCAAACCAAATACATTGTGATATACATAAGAAATTCCCCAAAACTGAGATTGGTTTTATTGGAAATTGCAGTTGATGATTTTTGGGTTCTATTGTATTCTATGAATACAGGTATGTCAAATGAAGTGGACTGTACGGAATTATGGGATAAGGGAACCCATAACTGTCTCATAGATTTGGTGTCTGCTTCCAGCATAGAAGTTAGCATGGACATGCAGGAGGGACCTCCCGAGGAAGATGAAGAGGATTTAACATCTCTTTCTGAAGAGAATGTGGAAGACTTTCTGATGATAAGATAGTCGGTAGGGGAATTGGAACCCAGTTATATGTGCGAGTTGTGTAACCAGGTTGGGCACAATTGCACATATTGTCCCTACCCTCTTGAAGTGGTATACCCGATTTGTGGACTACATGGACACGGGAAAGAGAGGACTAACCGTCCTTATATTGGAAAATAATTAATGATTTTGGGGTTTTAAATGAAGGAAATAAGTGTGATATTAAATTGCACAAGCATGCTTGTATTGTGAGTGCATGTGAAGATACATGTGTTAAATTCTTGTTGTTGAGTGTATGAGGTGATGAAATGTGGAAAGATTAATAGTTATGATCATACTAATTAAGTGAGGAAAGAGTATGTAAAAGAAAAAATGTACAATGATGAACTGCATGCATCAAATGAGGATAAGAGGCATGAACTTTTGATGTGGGGTATATGTTGCATATGCTTATGAGTAAGGTAAATGTGAATAAAGAGGGTGGGGAGTATTTGTTAATGTGATGAATGGGTATACTTGGGGGATGGTACAATGGCTTTTAGAAATGGTTTTTATATTGGTGATAACCCATGGTTTGATAAATTTGTCATGACCAAGTGAAGAGATTTATGTTATGACATATAATGGGTGATGATGTAAACGCTTTGAAGGGGTATAAGAGGTTCTCATGTGAACAAAGTGCCATTTGAGAGATGTTGGATAAACAATGTACTTGAAAGAGACCGGAATGCATGGGTTAACTTGCCATATGAAACTCGTGAGAAGATGATATTATGAGGAGAATGTGAAGGGTCTAGCTTGCAAAGACTAATATATTGTAAAAAAAAAAAATCTTGTATGTATAATGCAATTGTATTCCCTCAATGTGTTGTGGAGATTATGAACGAGTGATGATAGGCCTTGAAATGGGTTTACGGCCTTAAAAAGCATGAATGAATGATGGACCATGAACTTATGAAAATATTTTATTTAGTGATTGCATGAGGATTCCCTATGATGTTACTAAATTGTAAATTATCAGTCGTCGCAATGAGTTTATATGATGTTACTTTGATAATTGGTGGTATGCAATGAATAGTCATTGAGGAACAAGGATGTGTCATAGACTATGTGTATGATGATGAGTAGATAAAGTACAGTGAGTCGTGAATATGTAGTATGCAGGAAGAGGCCGTGATATGTTAATGTGTTTGGTTGGAAACCCAGGTGGGGCTGATGGATAATTCCAAAGTTTAGGAATTTATGGATGGTCATGGATGGTCTTCGAATGTATTGGGATGACTTGGTTTGGATGAGTAGGATTGTTATTTCAAAATCTCTAGGTGTATGTTGTAAATGGGGTAGGGTAACCTAATCAGAATTAGGTTGAATCACTAGATCTTATTAATGTGTTATTTCTTACGTTACCTCAAGTTATTGTTTGATGAGAATGGAGATGAAAGATCTTGTTACACATGAGTTATGTTATTCGATGATTGTGTGTAATTTCAATTCTACGTGACTTGATAATGAAGGCATATGAACCGTATGATGTGGTAACCATTGATAACGTAGGCATGTAGGATGGAATTTGGTGGTTGGTGAAATTTGTAATACTTGTGAATGTTTTAGTGGTGAATGGGTACTATATGACATAACCTAAGTAAGCTTAGATGTATCATTATTGTTAAGAAGCTGTGAATATGTGGAATAATCCAGAAGGGTAGGAAATTAGTATCTATATGACTTGGATTGATGTTGGGTATTGGTATTGGAGGAGTTATGAACAAAAAGGGTTAGTCCCATAGTGACTTATATGCAAATAAAAGGTATGATTGCTGTTGAGAGATGGACTTAAGGGAAAGATTAAGAGTCTAGTGAAACTTGAATGGGAAGCTATGGGCGACTGCCGAGTGAGACTGATCACCTGACTCTGTAGTTGGCCGATGGAATTCCACGAGGGTGAAGCTAGAAACCTAGTTAAAATGGAATCAACAATGGACTTGAGCATAGGCTCGTACTGGCAGACTAACTCACACAGAGAGTAGACGAAAGAACGTATTGAAGGAGTACGTATGGGAAATGTCTTGGTGACAAATAAAGTGAAATAGGATACATTAATTTACATAAGGCTGCAAATGGGTTTATGAAGAAAAGAGGTAACATGAGACAGAATAAATTTTGCAAGAATGAAACTCATAGGTTGATATGAGTGATATTGATGTAATTAAGAGATATTTAGCACAATTGAACGAGAACAACGAATAGACCCAGAAATGGAGGAGATCTGGACCAAGATATCTACATGTGAGGTAGTATAGGAATTTGAGTTACGACCGGGATAGGGTCTTGTGTTCCGAAGTAGGACGTAGGTACCTAAGAGTTGCGGAAGGGAGTTGTTGGTTGAGGCACACCAAACCAAGCTCTCTACCCATCCGGACAGCGCCAAAGATGTACCATGATCTTAAGAGGCACTATTGGTGGCATGGACTCAAGAGAGATGTGGTAGAGTTTATGCTCGCTGCCTAACTTGTCAGCAGGTCAAGGTGGGGGCATCAGGAGCCACCGGGGTTACTCAAACCTTTACCAGTGCCGGAGTGGAGATGGGAACATGTAGCCATGGACTTTGTAACAGGGCTGCTAAGGTCATCAAGGGACAACGATGCAATATGGGTCGACACGGTACATCCGAAATATTATCAGACTACATGGTGTACCCCGGACTATTGTGTCCAACAGAGATGGCCGATTCACTAACAAAGTATGGCAGAGCGTGTAATTGGCTATGGGGACCGACGTGTTGACCAGCACAGTATTCCACCCACACACTGATGGACAATCGGAGAGAACAATACAGATATTGGAGGATATGCTGAGAGCAGGTATGCGGGATTTCAAGGGTGGATGGGAGAATCGCCTGCCACTGGTGGAGTTCTCCTACAATAACAGTACCTCCAGATGGATCCATTTGAGGCCTTATATGGTGGGCCATGTAGATCACCAGTGTGTTGGACAGAAGTTGGTGAGCCTGCGCTGATTGGACCGGAGTTGGTTGCAGAAATTACAGCGCAGATTAAATTGATACGGCAACATCTGCTCACTGCACAAAGCCGACAGAAGAGTTACGCCGACAAGAGGAGAAAGTTCCTCGAATTTGAGGTGGGGGTAGCTTATCAGTTGGAGCTCCCTCCGCAGTTATCCTCTTTACATGATGTGTTTCATGTGTCCATGTTGAGGAAATACAACCCTGATCCTTCACAGGTGTTGAACGTACAAGACGTCGATGTACAAAGCGACGTGATGTGTGTGGAGAAGCTGATCAGAGTGATCGGGAGAGAACAAAGGGTACTGCGGAACTCTTTGTGTCGATGTTTTGAACCTCTACTTCGCTCGAATTTTCGGGACGAAAATTTTAAAAGAGGATTGTATTGTAAGGGCCCGGAATTTTTAAAATTAATATAAATGGGAATATTATTTATTTTAAGGATGAAAATTGGAAAATTGGTGGAGTAAATGGTAAATGGGCCAAAATTTGGATAAAGGCCCAAGTGTGGCCCAATAGACTATGGTTTGGATTTAAATTTATTTAAATGGGTCAAGAATGGTCAAATTGAGTCAAATACCCATTTGGGACCCAATGGGTCAAGATGGTTAAGCTCTAAGGTAAATGGGCTAGTGGGAAATGTAATTGGGCCATGGGCCCAATGGTAATCCACTTAGAGTGAATTCAATGATTTTAAATCACCTAAGTTATTTGGAATTAAACAATGGTGATGTGGCCAAGTGGGACCCACCTCCACCTCATCAAGTGAGGTGGCGTGTGGGCCAAGGTTTGGTGGGGCCGGCCACCATGGTTGATTTGGTCAACCATGGGTGGAGTAATGGACTTAGGCTAAGTACCAATGGATTAACCTAAGTTAATTATCTAATTAATTAAATAATTAAATTATTTAAAATGGTAGTTAAGAGTGGTCAAAGTGGGGCCATGAGGTGAAGACTCACCTCATCTCAAACTCAAAATTTACACACGTTGGGGCTTGGTGGTGGTTTAGATAACCACCACCATAAAGCAAATAAAATATCTAAAGAATATCTTAGGGTGGGTGAGATCATTAATGTAAAGAAAAATGGGGATAAGTCTTGAGTTTCTTTTCCATTTTTTTATCCTCTCTTCATTTTCACTCCATTCTCATCCTCCATTGCCGTCCCATGTCCAAGTGAAGGAGAAAAAAAAAAAAAAAAAAAAAAAAAAAAGAGAAGGAGCTCAAGGAGAGAAGAAAAAAAAAATGGAATTTGGAGGGAGTTCACTCTAAGATTAAGGTCATCATCTTCCTCTCATCATCTTTTCCTCTTTTCATCTCTCAAATTCAAACCTAACATGGCTGATTTTAAGGTTGGGAGTTGCCACCCTTGATCAAAGATTTTGACCTATCAAAGATCAAGAGGAAGGAGAGAGGAGGCTAAGGAAACCGACGGGAGCGGCGGAAGTCGGAGGAGACGACGGATTGTGAGTATTTCTTAAACAAGAAATTTTGGATTTTTAGGGTTTAAGATTTGGAAATTATTTTTGTAGAATTTAATGGTGGTTACATAAATTTATGCCATGGATGTTAAACCCATCAAATGAGAGGGTGGAAGATGGAGAAAACCCTAAATGGATGAATTAGGGTTAGGGAAAATAAATAAGTAAATGTAGTATGTGCATTGTGTAATTTATTAAATTGAGCATGGAATTGGGTGATTAGGTGTTTGGTTTAATTAGTTAGGGTTTAAGGAATAGAAAGTGGGTAAAACCCTAATGGAGAAAAATTAGGGTTAAGAAAAAAATAAAAGGGACTAAGGATAGTACATGCTTAATGTGATCAAACATAGAGGTATATGCAATTTTTTTTGAGTCAAGGACCATAGGGTTCGGCCATGTAACATGGCCAAACCCCATGGTAAGTAATGTATGATTTATTAGGGTTTGAAAAATGGAAGGCAATGAGGATTTTTAACTAATGAATTTTAGTAAATGAATGAATGTGGGAAAGTTTTAAAATGGTGTTATGATGAAAATGCAAAGAGGTGTATAGCCTTGAAAGGCATGGATGAAGTGAACCTTGAACCCTATGGTGATGAAATGATGATTCAAATGGGGTTAAGAATATGGTTTAGATGCATGATTTAAAACCCTCAAAGAAGGATTAATGGTGGATCATTTTTAAGTCTAAGGTTAATGTGTATGTATGTGATTAAGTAATGGGAATTGGATTAATTAGATGACAAGTTTTAATAGTTTGGTGGGTCATAAATGAACCTAAGTTAGGGATCTAAGCTTAAAGATCAATTTTGGACTTAATCATGCATGGATAAATGGGTGATTAACCATGGAAAATGAGGTAGTGGCAAAACCGTAATTAAATGCCAAATTCAAGAATTCCATGGAGATTGATCATGGAATGAGGGGATCTAATGTGATAACCTTATAAGTGGTTAATAAAGCCTAGGGTGGCTGATTTTAGACATATGTACTTAAAAGTATATAATGGATTAGGTGGGACCCACAAAACCTAAATGGTGACCGGTTTTTCATAAGGGCTTATAAATGGTTGAAACATGGACTAATGATTAATGTGTAATAAGGTACTGGACATCGCAAGCGGTGCGCGATCGGCGACCGGGCTTATCGAACGGAAAATGTAAAAGGACGCAAATCAGTATTGGGTAGGATTCCTACATTTTTGTAAGCCATGGATTGTGTGATGTTTTCCTTTAAATTATTTTGGAAATCATGTGAATGTCTTAAGATGCATTTTGGGATTAAATATTATGGGATGTTTTTCCCTTTGATTTATTTGATAATCAAGTAATTGTTTTAAGATGGGTTTTTGTGTTACTATTGAACTACATATATTTACATGGCACATGGCATCTACATCTCATGCTGGCATGGGAGGGATATGATAGGGAAATGATGAAATGAAACCGGAGTCCATGCTCCGTCGGGGCGACCGATAAACAGCATGGGGACATTTCACATATGTATTATGATACCTTGATGATGCTTTTCCATCAAGGGGGATGTTGTATTTATTATTGTACCTTGATGATGGTTCTTCCATCAAGGGGGGGATGCCTAGTGTGGATCGCATCTTGATGAGGCTTTTGCATCAAGAGGGTCATGGTACGATGATGGTATGGATTCTATTTGGAATACTATGGATGGTTGGAAAAAGGGACATTCTAGAGTTGAGGATGAGATTGATGGGTGGGATTCATGACATAAAACACCATTGCATTACATTGTACCAAATGGCATAATTTTGAGATAATATCTTCTATATGCTTTGTTATTACTAATCCATGTGTTAGCCCTACTCGGAGTCCTACTGGGCGCGTGGTCTAACGCCCTACTTCTACCCTAGCCGACGATGCAGGAGATGGCGGAACGGAAGGACAGGACGGGAGTCAAGCTCAGGAGCTTGGGAAGGCGGATTCATTATGTTGTTTAAGTTTATGTTGGAAAAATGTAATTTGAGTAGCATAGCTTGTCGGAATGTAATAAATTAGATTACTGGCTATGTTTTGGGATTTTATTATGGACATTATGGTTTTGATGTATTATAGAAATTTAAATGAACGTTATCTTCCTTGCTATCTCAAATCTGTAGGATAGTCTTTGTTGTTAATTCCGCACTGAGAAGTAATATTCCTTGAGCTTACATCTACGCGTGAACCGTACTCGTGGACTTGGCTCCACGCACGCGTAGGGTTGGCCAGTTAAGGGCCGGGCTTTAGAAGCTCGGACTTAACTCGCGTCGTGACGTCCGCGCCCTTTGTCACTTTTATTTTTAAAAAAAAAAAATGTACTCTGATTTTTCGGTGAAAAGGGGCGGGCGTTACAGTTGGTATCAGAGCGAATTCGGAAGAATGAATCTCTCGAAGTAAGATTTAAGACGGTTGCACGTCTCACTGACGGCTAAGAATCCCAACCGACCGACTCTTCGGAGTCCGCTGCACGGGGGCCGGGTTAATTTACTTCGATTGACTCAAACGGAAGTGTTTAATCTGAGAACAACAATTGACGGAAAGGAATGATAGCAAGGGAAGAAAGATTCATTCTAGGAGAGATTTATTGAAACATAGCAAGATAGGGTTTACTTCCCCAGAAATGAAAAAACATCTAGGTTTTCCCCCAAATTGATGAAACAGTACTAGATTTATCAGACATAGTAAAGTAGGATGTACTTCCCCGGTATCCCCAATTTGAACAACAGACAATAGCAATTTAGAGATTCCCCACCAGAAACAAAGGAAAAACAAGTGTGCTTATTTGGCAACTTTCCCCAAACCAAATACATTGTGATATACATAAGAAATTCCCCAAAACTGAGATTGGTTTTATTGGAAATTGCAGTTGATGATTTTTGGGTTCTATTGTATTCTATGAATACAGGTATGTCAAATGAAGTGGACTGTACGGAATTATGGGATAAGGGAACCCATAACTGTCTCATAGATTTGGTGTCTGCTTCCAGCATAGAAGTTAGCATGGACATGCAGGAGGGACCTCCCGAGGAAGATGAAGAGGATTTAACATCTCTTTCTGAAGAGAATGTGGAAGACTTTCTGATGATAAGATAGTCGGTAGGGGAATTGGAACCCAGTTATATGTGCGAGTTGTGTAACCAGGTTGGGCACAATTGCACATATTGTCCCTACCCTCTTGAAGTGGTATACCCGATTTGTGGACTACATGGACACGGGAAAGAGAGGACTAACCGTCCTTATATTGGAAAATAATTAATGATTTTGGGGTTTTAAATGAAGGAAATAAGTGTGATATTAAATTGCACAAGCATGCTTGTATTGTGAGTGCATGTGAAGATACATGTGTTAAATTCTTGTTGTTGAGTGTATGAGGTGATGAAATGTGGAAAGATTAATAGTTATGATCATACTAATTAAGTGAGGAAAGAGTATGTAAAAGAAAAAATGTACAATGATGAACTGCATGCATCAAATGAGGATAAGAGGCATGAACTTTTGATGTGGGGTATATGTTGCATATGCTTATGAGTAAGGTAAATGTGAATAAAGAGGGTGGGGAGTATTTGTTAATGTGATGAATGGGTATACTTGGGGGATGGTACAATGGCTTTTAGAAATGGTTTTTATATTGGTGATAACCCATGGTTTGATAAATTTGTCATGACCAAGTGAAGAGATTTATGTTATGACATATAATGGGTGATGATGTAAACGCTTTGAAGGGGTATAAGAGGTTCTCATGTGAACAAAGTGCCATTTGAGAGATGTTGGATAAACAATGTACTTGAAAGAGACCGGAATGCATGGGTTAACTTGCCATATGAAACTCGTGAGAAGATGATATTATGAGGAGAATGTGAAGGGTCTAGCTTGCAAAGACTAATATATTGTAAAAAAAAAAAATCTTGTATGTATAATGCAATTGTATTCCCTCAATGTGTTGTGGAGATTATGAACGAGTGATGATAGGCCTTGAAATGGGTTTACGGCCTTAAAAAGCATGAATGAATGATGGACCATGAACTTATGAAAATATTTTATTTAGTGATTGCATGAGGATTCCCTATGATGTTACTAAATTGTAAATTATCAGTCGTCGCAATGAGTTTATATGATGTTACTTTGATAATTGGTGGTATGCAATGAATAGTCATTGAGGAACAAGGATGTGTCATAGACTATGTGTATGATGATGAGTAGATAAAGTACAGTGAGTCGTGAATATGTAGTATGCAGGAAGAGGCCGTGATATGTTAATGTGTTTGGTTGGAAACCCAGGTGGGGCTGATGGATAATTCCAAAGTTTAGGAATTTATGGATGGTCATGGATGGTCTTCGAATGTATTGGGATGACTTGGTTTGGATGAGTAGGATTGTTATTTCAAAATCTCTAGGTGTATGTTGTAAATGGGGTAGGGTAACCTAATCAGAATTAGGTTGAATCACTAGATCTTATTAATGTGTTATTTCTTACGTTACCTCAAGTTATTGTTTGATGAGAATGGAGATGAAAGATCTTGTTACACATGAGTTATGTTATTCGATGATTGTGTGTAATTTCAATTCTACGTGACTTGATAATGAAGGCATATGAACCGTATGATGTGGTAACCATTGATAACGTAGGCATGTAGGATGGAATTTGGTGGTTGGTGAAATTTGTAATACTTGTGAATGTTTTAGTGGTGAATGGGTACTATATGACATAACCTAAGTAAGCTTAGATGTATCATTATTGTTAAGAAGCTGTGAATATGTGGAATAATCCAGAAGGGTAGGAAATTAGTATCTATATGACTTGGATTGATGTTGGGTATTGGTATTGGAGGAGTTATGAACAAAAAGGGTTAGTCCCATAGTGACTTATATGCAAATAAAAGGTATGATTGCTGTTGAGAGATGGACTTAAGGGAAAGATTAAGAGTCTAGTGAAACTTGAATGGGAAGCTATGGGCGACTGCCGAGTGAGACTGATCACCTGACTCTGTAGTTGGCCGATGGAATTCCACGAGGGTGAAGCTAGAAACCTAGTTAAAATGGAATCAACAATGGACTTGAGCATAGGCTCGTACTGGCAGACTAACTCACACAGAGAGTAGACGAAAGAACGTATTGAAGGAGTACGTATGGGAAATGTCTTGGTGACAAATAAAGTGAAATAGGATACATTAATTTACATAAGGCTGCAAATGGGTTTATGAAGAAAAGAGGTAACATGAGACAGAATAAATTTTGCAAGAATGAAACTCATAGGTTGATATGAGTGATATTGATGTAATTAAGAGATATTTAGCACAATTGAACGAGAACAACGAATAGACCCAGAAATGGAGGAGATCTGGACCAAGATATCTACATGTGAGGTAGTATAGGAATTTGAGTTACGACCGGGATAGGGTCTTGTGTTCCGAAGTAGGACGTAGGTACCTAAGAGTTGCGGAAGGGAGTTGTTGGTTGAGGCACACCAAACCAAGCTCTCTACCCATCCGGACAGCGCCAAAGATGTACCATGATCTTAAGAGGCACTATTGGTGGCATGGACTCAAGAGAGATGTGGTAGAGTTTATGCTCGCTGCCTAACTTGTCAGCAGGTCAAGGTGGGGGCATCAGGAGCCACCGGGGTTACTCAAACCTTTACCAGTGCCGGAGTGGAGATGGGAACATGTAGCCATGGACTTTGTAACAGGGCTGCTAAGGTCATCAAGGGACAACGATGCAATATGGGTCGACACGGTACATCCGAAATATTATCAGACTACATGGTGTACCCCGGACTATTGTGTCCAACAGAGATGGCCGATTCACTAACAAAGTATGGCAGAGCGTGTAATTGGCTATGGGGACCGACGTGTTGACCAGCACAGTATTCCACCCACACACTGATGGACAATCGGAGAGAACAATACAGATATTGGAGGATATGCTGAGAGCAGGTATGCGGGATTTCAAGGGTGGATGGGAGAATCGCCTGCCACTGGTGGAGTTCTCCTACAATAACAGTACCTCCAGATGGATCCATTTGAGGCCTTATATGGTGGGCCATGTAGATCACCAGTGTGTTGGACAGAAGTTGGTGAGCCTGCGCTGATTGGACCGGAGTTGGTTGCAGAAATTACAGCGCAGATTAAATTGATACGGCAACATCTGCTCACTGCACAAAGCCGACAGAAGAGTTACGCCGACAAGAGGAGAAAGTTCCTCGAATTTGAGGTGGGGGTAGCTTATCAGTTGGAGCTCCCTCCGCAGTTATCCTCTTTACATGATGTGTTTCATGTGTCCATGTTGAGGAAATACAACCCTGATCCTTCACAGGTGTTGAACGTACAAGACGTCGATGTACAAAGCGACGTGATGTGTGTGGAGAAGCTGATCAGAGTGATCGGGAGAGAACAAAGGGTACTGCGGAACTCTTTGTGTCGATGTTTTGAACCTCTACTTCGCTCGAATTTTCGGGACGAAAATTTTAAAAGAGGATTGTATTGTAAGGGCCCGGAATTTTTAAAATTAATATAAATGGGAATATTATTTATTTTAAGGATGAAAATTGGAAAATTGGTGGAGTAAATGGTAAATGGGCCAAAATTTGGATAAAGGCCCAAGTGTGGCCCAATAGACTATGGTTTGGATTTAAATTTATTTAAATGGGTCAAGAATGGTCAAATTGAGTCAAATACCCATTTGGGACCCAATGGGTCAAGATGGTTAAGCTCTAAGGTAAATGGGCTAGTGGGAAATGTAATTGGGCCATGGGCCCAATGGTAATCCACTTAGAGTGAATTCAATGATTTTAAATCACCTAAGTTATTTGGAATTAAACAATGGTGATGTGGCCAAGTGGGACCCACCTCCACCTCATCAAGTGAGGTGGCGTGTGGGCCAAGGTTTGGTGGGGCCGGCCACCATGGTTGATTTGGTCAACCATGGGTGGAGTAATGGACTTAGGCTAAGTACCAATGGATTAACCTAAGTTAATTATCTAATTAATTAAATAATTAAATTATTTAAAATGGTAGTTAAGAGTGGTCAAAGTGGGGCCATGAGGTGAAGACTCACCTCATCTCAAACTCAAAATTTACACACGTTGGGGCTTGGTGGTGGTTTAGATAACCACCACCATAAAGCAAATAAAATATCTAAAGAATATCTTAGGGTGGGTGAGATCATTAATGTAAAGAAAAATGGGGATAAGTCTTGAGTTTCTTTTCCATTTTTTTATCCTCTCTTCATTTTCACTCCATTCTCATCCTCCATTGCCGTCCCATGTCCAAGTGAAGGAGAAAAAAAAAAAAAAAAAAAAAAAAAAAAGAGAAGGAGCTCAAGGAGAGAAGAAAAAAAAAATGGAATTTGGAGGGAGTTCACTCTAAGATTAAGGTCATCATCTTCCTCTCATCATCTTTTCCTCTTTTCATCTCTCAAATTCAAACCTAACATGGCTGATTTTAAGGTTGGGAGTTGCCACCCTTGATCAAAGATTTTGACCTATCAAAGATCAAGAGGAAGGAGAGAGGAGGCTAAGGAAACCGACGGGAGCGGCGGAAGTCGGAGGAGACGACGGATTGTGAGTATTTCTTAAACAAGAAATTTTGGATTTTTAGGGTTTAAGATTTGGAAATTATTTTTGTAGAATTTAATGGTGGTTACATAAATTTATGCCATGGATGTTAAACCCATCAAATGAGAGGGTGGAAGATGGAGAAAACCCTAAATGGATGAATTAGGGTTAGGGAAAATAAATAAGTAAATGTAGTATGTGCATTGTGTAATTTATTAAATTGAGCATGGAATTGGGTGATTAGGTGTTTGGTTTAATTAGTTAGGGTTTAAGGAATAGAAAGTGGGTAAAACCCTAATGGAGAAAAATTAGGGTTAAGAAAAAAATAAAAGGGACTAAGGATAGTACATGCTTAATGTGATCAAACATAGAGGTATATGCAATTTTTTTTGAGTCAAGGACCATAGGGTTCGGCCATGTAACATGGCCAAACCCCATGGTAAGTAATGTATGATTTATTAGGGTTTGAAAAATGGAAGGCAATGAGGATTTTTAACTAATGAATTTTAGTAAATGAATGAATGTGGGAAAGTTTTAAAATGGTGTTATGATGAAAATGCAAAGAGGTGTATAGCCTTGAAAGGCATGGATGAAGTGAACCTTGAACCCTATGGTGATGAAATGATGATTCAAATGGGGTTAAGAATATGGTTTAGATGCATGATTTAAAACCCTCAAAGAAGGATTAATGGTGGATCATTTTTAAGTCTAAGGTTAATGTGTATGTATGTGATTAAGTAATGGGAATTGGATTAATTAGATGACAAGTTTTAATAGTTTGGTGGGTCATAAATGAACCTAAGTTAGGGATCTAAGCTTAAAGATCAATTTTGGACTTAATCATGCATGGATAAATGGGTGATTAACCATGGAAAATGAGGTAGTGGCAAAACCGTAATTAAATGCCAAATTCAAGAATTCCATGGAGATTGATCATGGAATGAGGGGATCTAATGTGATAACCTTATAAGTGGTTAATAAAGCCTAGGGTGGCTGATTTTAGACATATGTACTTAAAAGTATATAATGGATTAGGTGGGACCCACAAAACCTAAATGGTGACCGGTTTTTCATAAGGGCTTATAAATGGTTGAAACATGGACTAATGATTAATGTGTAATAAGGTACTGGACATCGCAAGCGGTGCGCGATCGGCGACCGGGCTTATCGAACGGAAAATGTAAAAGGACGCAAATCAGTATTGGGTAGGATTCCTACATTTTTGTAAGCCATGGATTGTGTGATGTTTTCCTTTAAATTATTTTGGAAATCATGTGAATGTCTTAAGATGCATTTTGGGATTAAATATTATGGGATGTTTTTCCCTTTGATTTATTTGATAATCAAGTAATTGTTTTAAGATGGGTTTTTGTGTTACTATTGAACTACATATATTTACATGGCACATGGCATCTACATCTCATGCTGGCATGGGAGGGATATGATAGGGAAATGATGAAATGAAACCGGAGTCCATGCTCCGTCGGGGCGACCGATAAACAGCATGGGGACATTTCACATATGTATTATGATACCTTGATGATGCTTTTCCATCAAGGGGGATGTTGTATTTATTATTGTACCTTGATGATGGTTCTTCCATCAAGGGGGGGATGCCTAGTGTGGATCGCATCTTGATGAGGCTTTTGCATCAAGAGGGTCATGGTACGATGATGGTATGGATTCTATTTGGAATACTATGGATGGTTGGAAAAAGGGACATTCTAGAGTTGAGGATGAGATTGATGGGTGGGATTCATGACATAAAACACCATTGCATTACATTGTACCAAATGGCATAATTTTGAGATAATATCTTCTATATGCTTTGTTATTACTAATCCATGTGTTAGCCCTACTCGGAGTCCTACTGGGCGCGTGGTCTAACGCCCTACTTCTACCCTAGTCGACGATGCAGGAGATGGCGGAACGGAAGGACAGGACGGGAGTCAAGCTCAGGAGCTTGGGAAGGCGGATTCATTATGTTGTTTAAGTTTATGTTGGAAAAATGTAATTTGAGTAGCATAGCTTGTCGGAATGTAATAAATTAGATTACTGGCTATGTTTTGGGATTTTATTATGGACATTATGGTTTTGATGTATTATAGAAATTTAAATGAACGTTATCTTCCTTGCTATCTCAAATCTGTAGGATAGTCTTTGTTGTTAATTCCGCACTGAGAAGTAATATTCCTTGAGCTTACATCTACGCGTGAACCGTACTCGTGGACTTGGCTCCACGCACGCGTAGGGTTGGCCAGTTAAGGGCCGGGCTTTAGAAGCTCGGACTTAACTCGCGTCGTGACGTCCGCGCCCTTTGTCACTTTTATTTTTAAAAAAAAAAAATGTACTCTGATTTTTCGGTGAAAAGGGGCGGGCGTTACAACCACACCATCCCTCGATCAATTAGTGAGCGAAACAACCTCAACCCACTTGGTCATCCGCGGATCATAAACCATACCAGTGGGAGCTGTCCTCAACCACACCATCCCTCGACCAATGAGTGGGTGAAACACCCTCAACCCACTCGGTCATCCGGAGATCATAAACCGCACCAGCGGGAGCTGTCCTCAACCGCATCATCCCTCGACCGATGAGTGGATGAAACACCCTCAACCTACTCGGTCATCCAGAGACCATAAACCATACCAGCGGGAGCTGTCCTCAACCGCAACATCCCTCGACTGATGAGTGGGCGAAACACCCTCAACCCACTCGGTCATCTGGGGAACATAAACCATACCAGCGGGAGCTGTCCTCAACCGCACCATCCCTCTATCAATGAGTGAGCGAAACTCCCTCAACCCACTCGGTCATCTGTAGATCATAAACCATACCAGCGGGAGCTGTCCTCAACCGCACCATCCTTCGACCAATGAGTGGACGAGACACCCTCAACCCACTCGGTCATCCGGGGATGCCTCATCCATCACGCACTCAGGTACCATATCTATGATGATCTCTAAGTCGGCCTTAGGCGAGGCAACACTCAGTCCAAAAACTTCTAGGAGGTTTTCATGACCACCTCATAACATGTCCCTCCTGGATCTCACGGGCACCTCGCCCCTCCAAACTGGACCACGCCTTTCACGTAGGCGTGTCCGAAGATCACAGTGGTAGACCTGACATTCAAACCCACACCAGGGAGTATATTCACCCATCACAAGAATAAGTACAAAAACCACACCAGGGTAGACCCAACATGCTCACGACTCTGCCAAAGACCCACATACCTAAGAGGGAAATACCTGCTAGGTACTCACACACCTACAGACCCACCAACAAGTAGTCCATAACTCAACTGTATCCACTGCGCTGTTTCCCATGACTTCCCAACCCTAACTACCTGATAAGCTAGGGGGAGTCTATAAATCTTGATGTAGCCTAGTACCCATGCCCTACCGGATTTCCATGTATACTAGCTACATGCATGCACAGTTATCTCTATGCATGTTATTAACATGGCATGTCATACAAAAATCAGATATATTCTATCATCTATCGCATGTTATCAACAAAGGCAATATCATATCATAATCATACATAAGCGTTGCTATCTACCACTTGTTAGCATATTAACACTTCAACATATTATCGTATCATGCACGCATCTGAATCAACATAGTCAGGGCCGACCCAGATATTTCAGGGGCCCTAGGCGAACTCTTAAGATGGGCCTTTTATACACTTATAAAAAATAAAATCATATTTTTTTTACAAAGTGTGAAACATCTAAATAAAATATCATAATCAAATTTATAACAAAGTATTATTTAAAATTTATTCTTCTATGATTTTGAAATACAAAATTACTAATTAAATTACTATATTCAAATTTTTGTAACATTTCTTTCTTCAATAGATAAGATAGCTAATCCATTTAATCTTTCTAGTGACATTGTAGACCGAAGATAAGATTTTATCAGTTTTAATTTTGAAAAACTTCTTTCTGCAGATCCAACTATAACAGGTACAGTTAACATTATTTTATAAGCAATCCATGCATTTGGAAAACAACAATTCATTCTTTTTATATAATTTAACACTTTAATTGTTTCTTTTACTTTTTTTTGTATTGCATCTTTTATCATATTCAAGTGCGACACTAATGTTAATTCTCATGTGAAATGAAGATATTATTATTATTTTATTTTTTTAATTTTTCTGAATTTTTATAAAATTTGAAATTTATCTTAATTATAATGATTTATACTTGTATATTATATTTATCTAATAAAATCTACATTGATCAAATAAATAAAGCTATGTTTTTTCATCTCTTCAAATTTTAAAAGCTTTAAATTATTTTTAATTCAAAATTAGCTACTCAATATAATTCTCTTTCGCTCTATTTAAACGATACATATATCTTAAAAGATTCTTTATTATTTAAAATTATTCTTCTTTTCATCATTATTATTAAACTCAATAAAAATGAGGATTATAATAAGCATTATTATGATTGTTACTATCATTATTTTAATTTTTTAAGAAACTCACGTTTTAAATTGAGTATAAAAATTATTAATATATAAATTTCCAATTTTGAGTCTTTTAAATTCAAAATAGTTAAAAATAGTCAAATGATTTCAAGTGGTAGTAACTTAAAAGTCATAAACGAGTTTAGTTGGGATTTGAATGCCCCTCTACTTAGAAGATACATATATTTTAAAATATTCTTTATTAATTAAAATTATTGTTATTTTCATTATTATTATTAAACTCAATAAAAATGAGGATTATAATAATTGTTATTATGATTGTTACTATCATTATTTTAATTTTTTAAGAAACCCACGTTTTAAATTGAGTAGATGATACATATATTTTAAAAGATTCTTTATTTGATACATATATTTTAAAAGATTATTTATTAATTAAAATTATTGTTATTTTCATTATTATTATTAAACTCGATAAAAATGAGGATTATATTAAAAATGGTTAAATGCAATTGGGATTTGAACCCAGGTTGCCTAAGAAGAAGGCAACTTTCCTAACCAAACTAAATGACAATGGATTTGTGCTTTTATACGAATTATTAACTATTTAACATATAACAAAGGCGTTTATGGACTTGAGGGCCTATCTATTTGGGGACCTTAGGCGACGGCCTACTTCGCCTATAGCAAGAGTCGGCCCTGAGCATAGTATAATAGGCATGGCTCATCTACTTTCTAACACATGTTTATCTATAGCATACCAACAAATTATTGAACATACTCCTATTATCAAGTGATTCAACCAACATGTTACCATACATACATGTTATCCAAACATTCAACTAGCATGCTCATATATTTGTCTGATCTACATGCTATCATGTTGCCCACACAACGTGTCCTCACATATTCAATCATCATGTTATCACAACACCACTCAACATGTTGTCGGACGCAAATGACACGAGTGTGCTCAAATGGGGCCCTTGCCACATATTCATCAGAATGGTTTCACTTGCCGAGTGGCTCATAACACAACAGGGACCTCATTCGTCGCACTCTATATTCAAACAATTGCAAGTTAGATATATGCACTTCATGGTATGCTAAAACAAGTGTGATGAGTCCGCTCACCTGTTAGTGTGCTTTCGAAATCCAAGACGGCAAAACAGGGCGATGGGTTGAAGAGAGCTCAATTTGTTGAAAAAGAACAAGAGAATAAGTAATCGGGGCCAAAAGGGTCAAACAAAGCCTGGACTGCAAACGGGCCAGTACTGGGTTGGGCCCAAAACAAGGCCTAATCGGGTCGAGCCTAAAACTCGGTCGGGCCCAAACAAGACTGGGCCCAAAATTGGGTCGAATTAGATCTGGGTCGGGTCTGGCAAACTGGGCCAAATAGAGCTAGGCCAGACCAAGTCTGAGCCAAATTGGTTCAGACCACTGGGCTTGGCAGAAGGTCGGTCTGTTGGGCCTGGGTTGAGAAAAGTCTGGGACCAGCCCAGTTGAGTTGACTCAGTAACTCGGCTGTGTCGACCCAACAACTCAATATAGAAGGGAAAAAATAAGGAAAAATGAGGAAATGAAAGGAAAAGAAAGGAAAGGGGAGGAAAAAGGGGGGAAAACCAGAAAAATTGTGGGAAAAGGAAAATGGAGAGGAGGAGAATCAAAGAGAAAAAGAAGGGAAGAAGATGCGTACCTGATCTCAATCTGAGAAGGGAGAAATCCGGCTTGTTTGGGGCTAGGAGAGAATAAAGGTAGTAGGGGTGTTTGATTCTGGTGCAGGCAGCGTTTGGAGAGGGGTGGGTTTAGGGTTAGAACGAGTGGGAGAGAAGAAGAAGACGGATGGAAAGAGGGAAGAAGGAGAGGGACGAGAGTGAGAGGAGAGAAATAAAAAATAGAGAAGAGAGATCAGAGAGGAGAATGAGAGATGCAAGAGAGGAGGGGCTAGGGCGGTGGCGAAATCAAAAGGAATTAGGGTTTGGGCCGAGAAGGAGAAGAGGGAAAAATAAAGAGATGAGAGAAGGAGAGCGAGAGAGAGAAGTGGATGGGACATCTATCTGCGATGCTACAGTGCGACTAGGTGAGGAGAATAAAAGGGAGGTAGGGTTATAAGGGATTTTAAGGTTTGAATTAAGTGTTTTTTTTTTTTTTTTTTAAGAAGAGAAAACCATAGTATCTATAAAATAGTTTCAAATAAATAATCAAAGTGTGATTTTGATTTTATTTTTTTTCTAAAAAAAGGGAAAAACGCTATTTCTTATAAAATAATTTTAAAAAGATAACCAAGTGTGGTTTTCAAATAATTTTTCAATGATAAGAACACTAGGAATGTCAAAATTACCATAATACCCTTTAAGCTTCCAAGCTCAAAATCAGACAAATTGGGCCCCATCGTGGAGCCTAAGGTCTCTCTCCACTACCACGAAAACACTAATTTGACACGGAGATCTGAAAATCTCTCCAAAAATTTCGAAAAATAGGGTCAGGTCGTTACACGGATTGTTCCCAATAAATTCCACAAGAGGGACGAATTTTGGGTACTGTTTGGTTTTCCAAGAACTTAGACTAATCATGGAAATCTTCATGTTTGGGGCTTTAATCGTGTTGGACATAACCTTAATTATTTAATTAATGGTTAACCTCATTATAAGATGTTGGAATGAATTATTTTTAATTAGATCGAACCTTAAACCAAATTGTAGTGAATTTGGACTTGGACGATCGATCTAAAGGGTGATTTTTGGACATTGCTAGATTTAGCATCTCGGGGTGAGGGAAACAATACACTTTCATGTATGTTATTGAATTATGGATTGCTATAAAATTATATGTTTATGTGTTGGAACGCAAAAAAAATTGGATTTAAACAAAAGGACTGAGAATTTATGGAATTAATGGGTAAAGTCTTGTGCTTCTCACCAAACGTAAGGGGAAGTTATGTTTGGCTAAGTGTTTAAGCCAATGAGTGACTCAGTTAGCCTGGACTGGTATTCGTACTTGTTACCTTGTTGAAAAACCTATAATATGTATTCGAATTTGATTTGGAATTGTTCTATGTTGTGTTTGGGAATTTGGTGATTATGGTTGGATTATGTTATGCCATATTTTGATAAACCTTGATTATTGCACATGTCTATATGGAATTATATGTGTCTGGAATTTCAATTTAGACCTTGCTAAATTATTGAGATGTTGGTTCATTATGGCATATGTTATTATGTTTAGATCTCCATATTTTATTTTTGACATGTCATTCATGCATGGGTTATTATGTGTTATCATGTATGAACATCCACAGTTTGAGTGGGTATTGGACATTTGGGTTGTGAGCGTTTATGTTTTTGTTGGTGACTTTTGAGTGAGAGACTAACAGAGGACTAGTCGGGTCAAATTGTTACTTGGACTACTGGGGACCGGTTTGGTCATGTCCTTGGATGTGTGGTTGATGACCAGAGAGGATGAACCTATACGACCATCAACGTAAGTTGTTGACTGATGCGGGTTGCGCTGCGGGTCATGCCTATGTTGGTGAGTAAGAGGTAGTCATGTCGTTTGACAAGCTGGCATCGGATGGTACGCCGTAACAGACAACTTAGCTTATGGTTGACGAGTCAGGTCTATGGACCATGGTTTTATGAGCCAGGAGTTTGGATGATGGCATGGGATCCTGATTCATGCATCGTCTTGGCATTATTTGCATTACATGCATTATTTGCATATATTTTTATAAACTTTGATCTATAAGGAATTCATGTATGGCTATATTGCATGCTTGTGTTTGTTTCTCTCACTGGGCGTGGAGCTCATTTCCCTATGTTTCAGGAGTTTCGTTGGAGTTAGATCGGGGAGCGGCGCAGAAGCAAGACTAGATTGTGGATGTAACGACCTGCCCCGACCTTCTAGCACAATATTATCTGCTTTGGTTCCACACCCGGGCCCGCATAGCTTTGCATCTGAGGACCCACCCCAGGGGAGCCCTCAAAAGGCCTTATGCTAGATTGAATGAAGCAAACCTCTTATATCCCATTGCTCATCACCCATACTGGGCGATGTGGGACTCTAAGGAAACACGCCCAATGCCTGGGCGTCCCATCCTGGCGGTTTTCTGTTTGGCCTTGGCACCCTCTAGTCCATTCGGCTAGGCCCCCATCTGGGGCGGGGTTTGATGAACACCGTAAAATTACAATTTTACCCCTTAATATTAGATTAATTAGTCCTTATTTTATAAATTTAGATATGTTTAAATGTTGTTTTTAGTTTTATAGTTTATTTTGAAAAATACAAGAAAAGAAAATAAAAAATGATAAAAAATGGCTAAGTCAAAAATTCAGTCGACATCACCTTCAGAATGGGTAGATTAAAGTTTTTCTTCTACACTCATGTAATTAATATTTAAATTTTATTCGAGTCGCATTTACCAGCCCTTCTCGTTTACTGTCGATCGGGGTGCCCGGCACCTGAAAGAAAACCTAAATAAACTATTACCATTTCTTTTCTATGTTTTTTTTTTCTTTATCTGGTTGCAGGACTTATGGGAGAAATAGAGAAGATCGATAGAAGAATCAGTGGAGGAGGCAGCCAGCAATGGTCAAATAGCAGCTGAAGCCAACAGCAGCCAGCTGAGAAGAAGCGACGCACAGTGAACACAGCAACAGTCCGAGGAGAGGCATGAACAAAGCACTGAATGAGGCAGCTAAGAAGAGAAAGAAGAGCAGCCAGCTAAAGAGAAGGCATCGTACAACAGCCAGCACCGCACACAGAGGCAGCAGCAAGGTTCCATCACAGCTAGCTGGGGAGCAACTGCAACCAACACACAGCACAGCAGCGGCACACACAAGAGCAAGCAGCATCAGTCCAGCAAGCTGGGCCGATGGTGGAGCAGTTGTAAACAGAGACAGAGTAGAGGCAACCGACATCAGTCTGTTTCTAATAGAAAGCAGCAAAATCAGCAAATCTCGGCAGTTGCAGAGATTGAAAGCAGAAGAAACAACAAGATCAGATCACAGCAAGCTGGGACGATGCTGGAGCAGATGTAACCAGTGGCAACAGCAGAGTCTGCCGCTGACAAATTGCAGTTTGAGGTTCAAAGGAAGAAGGTGAGCAGCCAACTGAGAACGGTTAGACAGCAGAGAAGGCCGAAGATCGTGATGCAATTGCAGCTGAGAAGGGTAGCTAGCTGAGAACAGAGGAGGCAGCTGAACCGTGTAGCAGCTGAGATAAGGATGAGCAGAGAAGATAAGTTAACCGATTACAGTAAGATGGAAGAAATAAGGAAGGATAAGGTGATACCCGATCCCTAGCTGGGAATTGAAGAGGGAAGATAAGATAAGAAGAAGTAAAGGATAAGACTTTTGAGTTATCTGCCAATGTACAGGGTTAGCCGAAAGAAAGAAGAAAAGGATAAGATAGCAGTCGAGCAAGAAGATAGAGATAAGAAAGAAAAGACAGCAGAGCTACCGTATAGCAGCTGGTTTTCTTGAAGAGAGAAGGGATAAGGAGAGATGAGATAGAAGAGATAAGTAGGGAAACAACAGTGTAGATAGAAGAGCAGAGAAGGAATCAACAGAAAGAAGATAGGAAAGCTGGGAAGAAAAGATAAGAGAAGAAGAGATAAGATAGAGTCAGCCGTGCAGCTAGGTTTAAAGATAGATGAGGATAAGGTGTTGGCCGATTTTATCAGAGGAGGAAGAAAGATACGGAAAAAAAAGAGTTATCTGCTGGATAAAGCTAGGGAGTAACGATGCAGAGAGGTTTAAAACTGAGATAAGGGGATGAAGAGTTAGCCGATGGGAGAAAGATACGGATAAAAGAGAAACTTAGACAGCACTCCTTTATTTGAATTTAAATGGATCTTTTATCCCGGCTGAGTTTGAAGGGTCTCTTATCTCATCCCTTCTTTTCTATAAATTCAAAGCTTTGAGTTCATTGAAGGTTGAACGGGGCAAGATATTGAAGATTGAAGTTGGACAACGAAAGACAGAGAAACATAAATAATTTTTTATAAGTTATTTTATTTTTTTATTTTTATGTAAAGTCCAAAAGGATTGTATTTCATTTCCGAATTTTTAAATAAAATTCATGGCGGTTTGTTTAGATGTATGTTATTCCCAATTATTAAATATTTAATAATGATGGTTTTTAATTTTATATTAATTCTTTTTATGAACTTTATGAAACAAATTAAAAATTAGAAATTTTCAAGGAAAAGCGGAACCCCTTTTAGGATCAGTGGGACTTGACCAATTTTCCAGTCTAAGGTTCTTTTCAAGAACGGTTTGTTTTAGATCTGGAAAATGTAAGTTTAAATCTCACTCAAGCCTAAGGCTTGATTTGAAAAATTTCATTTTAATGGATGGCATAATTATTCTAATTAGAATTTTATTAAATAAGGAACTTGAATTATATTTAATAATTCCAGAATATTTCATAGTCTAGGCCATTTATTTATTTTTTAAATAGGATAACATGCCGCTTCGATAATTGACCCGATTCCATTGTAGATTATGTAAACAAATTATTTATCATTGATTTATTTTATTCTTTATCAAAATTCATCAAAACAATTTATTTTTCTAAATTAAGATTATAACTATATGTTTTAGAAAATTATTTCCTTAAATCACATTATTTTAATAATGCCATTTTCTATTTCATACATATATTTTGTCGGTTTCTCTTGGGTACGACTTCGCACTCATACTCTATACTATAAATTGGTTCGTACGCTTGCGAGTAAATTAAAATCACATCAAGTTTTTGGCGCCGTTGCCGGGGAAATCTCGAAATAAAATTGTGTGCTATTAGATTTTGTGATTTTGAAAATAAATCTAATACTGCAGATATGTCTTAATTTAGAATTTCATCTAACTTAGGAATTTTTTTTAGTTAAAAAAAATAAAAAAAAATTTAAAAAAATTTTAAAATTTATTTTTTTGAAATAAAGTTTGAGTTGAATTTTTTTTTTTTTTTTAATTTCTTCCGTTAGTTGTAATTTTAGGACAATTGCACTTAGATTAGTATCATGCATTTTATTTTATTTTATTTATTATTATTCATTTTATTTATTTGAATTAGAATCTTCACCAAAGTTTTTATTGTCTGTTTTGCAGGAATTTTAATTACGCTGCGCTTAAAAATCGATGGAGATATGCACAACAGACTAAATCTTCACCAAAACTTTAAATTGCGCGTTTGAAAAAAAAAATATTGCTGAAAATACGCATAAAAGGCTAAGGTGAGTTTTTATTTTTTTTTCTTTTTATTTTATATATGTCATGCATTCATATAGATTTATTTAGGGTGTTCTTTATTATTTCTTGCATCTAATCTGTCCATGCATCTAGGTTGTTAGTATTCATGCATTAGTTTAGATTATTTTATTAATGTCTGCATATTTGTTTGAATGTTGTATGGTAATTTAGGACTGCATTTTCACAATATTTAGAAAAATAAGATTAGTAAAATTTGTTCATGCATTTCCCTAATAAAATCAATTAAGGAACCATTAGGGTAGATTTTAGGGTTTCATGGTCAATAGAAACCTTTTTAATCTAAATTAATTTTTGTAACCGGTGAATATTTGTTCTTCAATCATGGTGTCTAGGATTAATTCTGTCACCAAGGTGTAAAGAGCCTAAGAATAAATGGAAATGAAGATGCCGTGTGCTCCTCCACTTACCTGGGAACTTATTTGGCCATGATTGTAGTTAAGCTCTCACCGGAGACTTAGATTATTTGGAGAGAAAAGTAGGAGCAAGTCTAGAAATAATCCTTAGGGTCCCAACAAAAAATTTGATTGCATTATTGCAATTCAAATTTAGATTTAGGCATTCTTTTTGTGTGAATTTGGGTGAACATAAATGATCTTGTTTGTGTATGAAATATTTGTATCGTGACTCACACAACCGTTTAGTTCGAGTCAAGTCTTCTGTCGATTTACCGACCATTGTGTTTGGATCTCAGTTTAGCTCAGTCATAGACAGTACAACTCCATCACTACCACCATCATCTAAAATGGCTGAAGAAAGAGTCGAAGAGAGAACCCTCCAATATTACTTTTCAGCAGTCACTCCCAATACACCATCAAGCATAGTTGTCCCACCAACTAATGCAGCCTTTGAACTCAAACCAGGCCTATTACATCTTCTACCTGCATTCCATGGATTTATCATGAGGACCCTTACCTACACATCAAAGAATTTTTAGAAATCTGCGCCACCATCAGACTCCAAGGCATCTCTGATGAATCCATCAAACTTCGGTTATTTCTTTTTTCTCTTAAAGAAAAAGCGAAATCTTAGCTAAATTCTTTACCTCCAAATTCCATCATAACTTGGGATCTGTTAGCCAACAAGTTTTTGAATAAATTCTTCCCTGTATCTACAACTAACGCCCTCAAGAAAGAAATTTCAAATTTTAATCAGAAAAAGGGTGAACAATTCTATGAATCATGGGAAAGATTCAAAGATACGTTGAATAAATGTCCCTACCACGGTTTTGAAACGGGAAGACTCGTGCAATTCTTTTATGATGGTTTAACCATATCAAACCGCACAATGGTCGAGTGTATGAAGGGTGGAGAATTTTTAATGCTAACTGCAACCAATGGATGGAATTTCTTAGAAACTTTGGCAGAAAGTTCTCAGCGATGGGACTTCTCCAAAAGAGATAATGCAGCCCAAACCTCAAAAAGAGGAGGTTTATATGAAGTTAGTACCGACTTAGATGTTAAGTTTGCAATCGCAAACTTAACAAAGAAAATCAATACGTTAGCGATGACTCAGGCGATGAAACCAACATTAGGATTGAATGCAGAGGTTTGCGCGATGTGTTCTAACTTAGGACACACTGCCCAAAACTGTCCTTCCTTCGGATCTAACACTGAGTGCTCAACCGAACAGGCCAAAGCACTCAATAATTTTGGAAGACAGCAGGAAACCCCTTTTTCTGCCATATACACTCCTAATTGGCAGAATCATCCCAATTTTTCTTGGTGCCAGAATCAACCTCCTGTAGGTCAAGGACCCCCTCAATATCAAAGTCCACCATATCAAAATCCACCATACCAACCACCTCAGAATCAACCATTCCACCCATCTCAAAATCATCCAGCCCAGTCGAATCAGTTTTATCAATCCAATCCAGTCCAGTCAAATCAGTCTTATCAATCCGGTCCATCTCAACAACGTAAGCCCTCTCTCGAGGATACGTTGCAACAATTCATGCAGTCTACCCAGCAGGTTATGCACAAGCTTGGGCAATTAGCCACCGCAATAGGAGATAGGGAGAAAGGTAAATTTCCCAGTCAGCCTATCCCAAACCCCAAGGGCCAAAATGAAGTTTCATTGTCTAATCCAGAAGACGCTAACTCCATTATTGCCTTGAGATCTGGAAGACAGGTAGATAATAAAGTGAAATTACCTACGCAACCGGAAGACCAGACCACTGGCCATTCCAAGCATCAGGATGACCCATCTAGTTCATCCCCAGTCCAAAACGAACCGGATCCATTTGTTAGAAAAACTTACGTACCTAGGGCTCCGTACCCTCAAAGGCTCATCACCAAGCAAGGGGTACCTTATGGTGACATATTAGAGGTCTTCAAAAATGTCAATATCAACATTCCTCTACTAGATGCCATCAATCAGATACCGTCATACGCTAAGTTTCTTAAAGACCTCTGTGCAGCAAAACGGAGAACTAATGTTCCCGTAAAGGCATTTCTAGCAGAAAATACAAGTGCTCTCCTCCAACAACCGTTCTCGATTAAACATAAGGACCCTGGGTGCCCAACCATTGCATGCACCATTGGTACATATGAAGTTGATAGGGCCTTATTAGATTTGGGAGCTACTGTTAGCCTATTGCCATACTCCATTTATGAGCAGTTGGGGCTGGGAGAGCTGAAGCCCACTCATATCATACTACAGTTAGCTGACCGCTCTGTAAAAATTCCAAGAGGTGTGATAGAAGATGTTCTGGTGAAAGTAGACAAATTCTACTTTCCGGTCGATTTTGTTGTGTTGGATACACAATCTGTTAAGAACGAAAGTGGGCACATTTCGGTTAATTTTAGGACGACCATTTTTGGCCACCGCGAAAGCTGTTATCAATTGCCAAAATGGTATGCTTAAGTTGTTGTTCAGAGATTTGACGACAGAACTCAATGTGTTTGGCTTATGTCGACAACCTTTTTGCAGAGACGATCCGTGCGAGGTTAACATGATCCAGAGTTCTGTCCAAGAGTCTTTCCTTCACTTCATTTGTGATGACCCATTTGAGAAGACTCTATCCACTTTTAGCACAGACTTCAATGAAGATGGTAAACAAGAAGTGAACGAAATATTTGACGCATCTCCATATGTGCGAAGGTTCTCCAAATCCGAACCTCTCCCTATTAGTCAATCTATTCCGATTCCATCTATTGAGAAGCCACCAAAGTTAGAGCTAAAGCCACTTCCTGAGATCTTGGACCATCAGAAACTTTACCTGTGATCATAGCTTCCGATTTAAATTCTGAGTAAGAGTCTAAACTCCTTGCTATTTTAAGAGATCACCGTGAAGCTATTGGATGGTCCATTGCCGATCTCAAAGGATTTAGTCCCTCTGTGGTCATGCGTAAAATTCACTTGGAAGAAAATTCCAAGACATCTAGAGAACCATAGAGACGGTTAAATCCGGCGATGCAGGATGTGGTAAGAGCTGAAATTTTAAAATTTCTCGAGACGGGTATTATCTACCCGATCTCTGATAGTAAATGGGTGAGTCCGATACAGGTTGTACCTAAGAAATTGGGTGTTATGGTAGTAAAAAATCAGGATAATGAGTTGGTGCCAACCCGCATCGAAACGGGTTGGAGAGTTTGCATTGACTACCGTAAGCTGAACACTGTCACTCGAAAGGACCATTTTCCTCTTCCGTTCATCGATCAGATGCTTGAGCGGTTAGCCGGTCATGCATTTTATTGTTTCCTTGATGGTTATTCCGGCGACAACCAGATCTACGTTGCTCCTGAGGATCAGGAGAAGACCACCTTCACATGTCCATTCGGTACGTTCACATATCGCCATATGCCATTCGGATTGTGCAATGCACCAGCTACTTTTCAAAGGTGCATGATCAGTATTTTCTTCGATATGGTCGAACGTTTCCTAGAAGTCTTCATGGATGACTTCTCTGTGTTTAGGTCCACTTTTGACCAGTGCCTGCACCATCTGAGCCTTGTGCTAATTAGGTGCCAAGAAAAGAGCCTGGTATTGAATTGGGAAAAATGTCACTTTATGGTGAAAAAGGGCATAGTACTAGGGCACATTATCTCTGAAAAGGGTATCGAAGTGGACAAGGCAAAGGTCAACCTGATCTCTAATTTACCAAGACCCCAAACCGTTAGAGAGATCAGGTCATTCTTAGGCCATGCTGGTTTTTACAGGAGGTTTATAAAAGATTTCAGTAAAATTTCAAAACCTTCTGTAAACTCTTGGCCAAGGATGCTAATTTCGATTTTGATGATGAGTGCATTCAAGCCTTTGAAAAATTGAAAACCGCTCTGACCTCCGCTCCGATAATACAGCCACCTGTTTGGTCTGTCCCCTTTGAAATAATGTGCGATGCCTCCGATTATGCAGTCTGAGCCGTTTTAGGACAAAGGTTAAATCGGTTGCCTTATGTTATCTACTATACTAGCAAAACTCTCAATAACGCTCAGCTCCATTATTCCACCACGGAAAAAGAGCTGTTGGCGGTCGTTTTTGCATTAGATAAGTTTCGATCCTACTTAGTGGGTTCGAGGGTCATTATTTATTCTGATCATGCAGCACTTAAGTATCTCCTTTCTAAGAAAGATGCTAAGTCTCCCCTGATTCGATGGATATTGCTACTACAAGAGTTTGATATGGAAATCTGGGACAAGAAAGGTTCCGAGAATGTAGTAGCAGACCACTTGTCTAGATTGATAACTGAGTTCACTGATGAGACCCATCCTATCACTGAGTCCTTCCCTGATGAGCAACTCATGTCAGTGTCCCAAGTACCATGGTTTGCGGATATTGTTAACTATCTTGTTACTAGTCCAATGCCTCCGCATTGGACTAAGCAAGATAGGTCTAAGTTTCTGGTCCAGGTCAAAAGTTTTATTTGGGATGACTCTTATCTGTTTAAACACTGTGCGGACCAAATCATTCGTCGGTGTGTCCCAGAAGAAGAGCAACAACGTGTCATAAATTTCTGCCATGACCAGGCCTGTGGAGGGCATTTTAGCACTAGAAAGACAACTGCAAAAATCTTGCAGTGTGGATTTTATTGGCCCTCCATGTTTCGAGACACCCACACTTTCTGTGTCTCGTATAATAGGTGTCAAAGATTGGGAAGTATCTCCCGTAGAAATATGATGCCTTTAAACCCCATCCTAACCATTGAGCTTTTTGATGTTTGGGGCATCGATTTCATGGGACCATTTCCTAATTCTTTTGGCCATCAATATATCCTTGTAGGGGTCGACTATGTGTCAAAATGGGTAGAAGCGGTGGAATGCAAAACCAATTGACCACAAGGTTGTCCTCCGCTTCATTAAAGAAAATGTTTTCTCTAGATTTGGAATTCCACAAACCATCATTAGTGATGGGGGTAAACACTTTTGCAATCGCCCATTTGCAAATTTGCTAAAATTATATGGGGTGACGCATAAAGTAGCTACTCCTTATCACCCACAAACAAGTGGCCAAGTGGAAATTTCGAATAGAGAGATTAAGCGTATTCTCGAGAAGACAATCAATCCAAATCGGAAAGATTGGTCTTCCAGACTCATTGACACACTATGGGCGTACCGTACAGCTTTCAAAACGCCTATAGGAATGTCACCCTACCGTCTGATTTATGGAAAGGTATGTCATCTTCCGGTCGAGCTAGTGCACAAGGCCTATTGGGCAATTAAAACTTTCAATTTTGCTCTAGACTCTGCTGGACAACATCGGAAACTTCAGCTTGTTGAGCTGGAGGAATTATGAAATGAAGCCTATGACACGGCTAAAAGGTACAAAGACCGGATGAAAGTGTTTCATGACAAACACATATTGAGAAAATCTTTTACAGTTGGTCAGAAGGTCTTGTTGTACGAGTCAAGGATGCATCTTTTTCCTGGAAAGTTAAAATCCAAATGGATAGGTCCATTCATTATTTCATCCGTATTCCTACATGGGGCAGTAGAGATCAGGCATCCTACGAGTCGTCGTGCTTTCAAAGTTAATGGGCAACGATTAAAGCCATTTTTATCGTTTCCCATTCTTGAAGAAGAGACCGAGGTCGAGTTAGCTGATCCTGTGTACCAGGACTGACTTAAGAACCCATACATATTCACTCACCTACCCATCTTCATCATTTCCATTACCCAAACCCACATATCCATCTGTCTATGTTTGAGTCCGTCTGAATCTTCAGTGTCTAGTTTAGGTTTTCATTGAGTCAGTCTAGGATTTCCTTATTTGGTCCATGTTGCACCTCATGCATTCCTAGGTTTGTCCGAACCCCGATTGTTCGTTTTCTAAAATATTTCTTCTTTTACACCTGGCCAGTGTCAATTAGGGAACATTGAGGACAATGTTCAATTTAAGTTTGGGGGGAGGTCACTTAAAAAAAAAAAATTAAAAAATCATCATCAGTTTTGTCTTTGTGACCAGCAGACGTTAAAGAACTGGATAGGAGTCATTCACGTAGACGGTCCAGTTTTTGTCTTCGCATTGTGTCTGTCTAGAACACAAGTTACCCCTGACTTGTGTAGGAATATCGTTTCCTTAGCTATGAGGGTGAGGAAGCTGGAAATCCAAGAGGAGCAACCCAGACCTCTTTGTGGTCGATGCACTCTGGCTGCAGAGAGGAAAGCTAAGAGGCTAGGCATCTGTCACAAATGTGGACGTGGGGATTGTAATGGAAAAATATCTGAGCAAGGAGTTCGTTTTGTGACAGCAGCAAAACATAGTCCTATTAGTGAAAATATACAGATTTATTTGAACTTAGTCAAAGGTAGAGTAAGTCCGGAAAGACTGAGACTCCTTGATGTCCAAAGAACTGTTGATTTTCGCTTAGGGGACTATAAACGCCTTGACAATCTGACGTTAAACGAGTCATAGTTTTCTTAGGCAGAGAAAGACATACTTAATCTTTTAAGGGTAGAGTAGGCAAAAGCTGAGACACCTTGGTACTTAAAAAGAATGTCAATTTAGGTCTAAGAGAATCATGCGTCTTGACAATCTGACGTAAAAAGAGTCATATATAATTTTTTTTTTTTAGCATTAAGACGTAAATAAAAATCTTTATATCATACTTTTCCGGAAAGATTTTTATAGGATTTATGTTCGGAAGTATATGTACACAGTCATATTAATGTTAGTCTGAAAAAAAAAAAAATTTCATGAGTCGAGTGATCACCAGAGGAATACTGGTGGAGACTTAAACCCAGTGAGTTTTAGAGCCATTCTATGCTTCTGAGGGTTATAAGTAAACTCTTATTTCTTTGATAAGCGCATCGAGTCATTGAGTGATCTCATTATCATTGTTTTGGTCATATTACTAAGAACGCCATCAAAATTGAGTTAGTACACCTGAAATTTTTCTGAATTTATTCAAAACAAAGAAATCATCTTATGAAACTTAGGATAAGATATAGGCCATTTTTGGACAGTTTTGAACCTTCAAGCCCACCTATTTTGGTCATTCCATCTTGATAGTTCCCAATTTGAGCCTAATATAGCCTCTTTTATTGACTAGCCATATCTTCCATACCCAACTCCGGACATGGAGTTTGAGCCAAAATTTTATATCCATAACCTATCATCATATGAGAAAAGGTTAGGGAAGACTTTGGGATAGAATTCACTGAAAAATGAAATAAAAGAGAAAATAAATGGGAACATCCGCACATCAAAGAGGGATGTTGAAAAAGAAAACGAAAGAGGTTTCTTTAAAAAAAAAAAAATTCCATAAGTCAAAATGGGATGTTAAAAAAAAAAGGTGAAAAATATTAGAGGAAAAATATCCCGCTCATATTATGAAGACCTCTAACCTTTTCTTATGAAAATGTAAAATTTTAGAGTCTTTTATCCTTTCTTTGATATGACCCGGTCCTAAGCCTCGTTTCGTCCTATTAGAAAGTCCTATTGATCCTAAGTCTAAATAAGGTATTTCATGTAGAGAATAGAGGAGGAAAAATAAAGGTGTTTGACTCAACGTTCTTAGGAAAGTGGCATCTAATCATGAGATCAATTATTTTCTTCATCTATGCCGTCTTTGTTTAAAACATATGTGAGAACTTTGATTTGAAAACGTAAACTCTGCTCACATATACCTTGAGAGAAAATAAACCCACCTTTGAGCGTTAGTCTTTCTGAGAGATATATCTGGTTGTAGGACTTATGGGAGAAACAGAGAAGACCGATAGAAGAAACAGTGGAGGAGGCAACCAGCAACGGTTAAATAGCAGCTGAAGCCAACAACAGCCAGCTGAGAAGAAGCGGTGCACAGTGAACACAGCAGCAGTCCGAGTAGAGACATGAACAGAGCACTGAATGAGGTAGCTGAGAAGAGAAAGAAGAGCAGCCAGCTGAAGAGGAGGCATCGTACAACAGCTAGCACCGCACAGAGAGGCAGCAGCAAGGTTCCATCGCAGCCAGCTGGGGAGAAAAGCAGTTGCTGAGAACAGAGGAGGCAGCTGAACCCTGTAGCAGCTGAGATAAGGATGAACAGAGAAGATAAGTTAACCGATTACAGTAAGATGGAAGAGATAAGGAAGGATAAGGTGATAGCCGATCCTTAGATGGGAATTGAAGAGGGAAGATAAGATAAGAAGAAGTAAAGGATAAGACTTTTGATTTATCTGCTGAAGCACAGGGTTAGCCGAAAGAAAGAAGAAAAGGATAAGATAGCAGCCGAGCAAGAAGATAGAGATAAGAAAGAAAAGACAGCAGAGCTACCGTATAGCAGCTGGTTTTCTTGAAGAGAGAAGGGATAGAAGAGATAAGCAGGGAAACTGCCGTGTAGATAGAAGAGCAGAAAAGGAATCAACAGAAAGAAGATAGGAAAGCTGGGAAGAAAAGATAAGAGAAGAAGAGATAAGATAGAGTCAGCTGTGCAGCTGGGTTTAAAGATAGATGAGGATAAGGTGTTAGCCGATTTTATCAGAGGAGGAAGGAAGATACGGAAAAAAAAAAGAGTTATCTGCCGGATAAAGCTAAGGAGTAACGATGCAGAGAGGTTTAAAACTGAGATAAGGGGATGAAGAGTTAGCCGATGGGAGAAAGATACGGATAAAAGAGAAACTTAGACGGCACTCCTTTATTTGAATTTAAATGGATCTTTTATTCTGGTTGAGTTTGAAGGGTCTCTTATCTCATCCCTTATTTTCTATAAATTCAAGGGTTTGGGTTCATTGAAGGTTGAACGGGACAAGATATTGAAGACTGACACTGGACGATGAAAGACAGAGAAAAATAAATAATTTCTTGTAAGTTATTTTATTTTTTTATTTTTATGTAAAGTCCAAAAGAATTGTATTTGATTTCCGAATTTTTAAATAAAATTCATGGCGGTTTGTTTAGATGTATGTTATTCCCAATTATTAAATATTTAATAATGATGGTTTTTAATTTTATATTAATTCTTTTTATGAACTTTATGAAACAAATTAAAAATTAGAAATTTTCAAGGAAAAGCGGAACCCCTTTTAGGATCAGTGGGACTTGACCAATTTTCCAGTCTAAGGTTCTTTTCAAGAACGGTTTGTTTTAGATCTGGAAAATGCAAGTTTAAATCTCGCTCAAGCCTAAGGCTTGATTTGAAAAATTCCATTTTAATGGACGACATAATTATTCTAATTAGAATTTTATTAAATAAGGAACTTGAATTATATTTAATAATTCCAGAATATTTCATAGTCTAGGCCATTTATTTATTTTTTAAATAGGATAACATGCCGCTTTGATAATTGACCCGATTCCATTGTAGATTATGTAAACAAATTATTTATCATTGATTTATTTTATTCTTTCTCAAAATTCATCAAAACAATTTATTGTTCTAAATTAAGATTATAACTATATGTTTTAGAAAATTATTTCCTTAAATCACATTATTTTAATAATGCCATTTTCTATTTCATACATATATTTTGTCGGTTTCCCTTGGGTACGACCTCGCACTCATACTCTATACTAATAAATTGGTTCGTACGCTTGCGAGTAAATTAAAATCACATCAGGGTACTACAACCTACCCCCCTTAAGACCAGAGTCTCCCTCGGCTCGACAGCTTGTTTGAGAGTCACACCAGCGTACACCCTCAGTTCGAGAGTTGAACTGTGATCTGATACCATTTGTAACGACCTGTCCCGACCTTCGAGCACAATATCGTCCACTTTGGTCCGGCACTCGGGCCCGCACGGCTTTGCATCTGAGGACGCACTCCAAGGGAGCCATCAAAAGGCCTTGTGCTAGATTGAAGGAAGCCAACCTCTTATATCCCACTGCCCATCACCCATATTGGGCGATGTGGGACTCTGAGGAATCACGCCCAATGCTTGGGCGTCCCTTTCTGGCAATTTTCTCTCTGGCGTTGGCACCCTATGGTCCATTCGGCTAGGCCCCCCTCTGGGGCGGGGTACTATATTGGAGTGGTTAGAAGCAAGTCTTAGACCAGTTTAATTCGAGACTAGAAACTATCAGTTTAGTTTATTCTTGGATTGGTTCTGAAGCACTTTAAGTGTCATTTGAGGATTGTAATAATTTAGTTGGTTTGAGGCTTGGATATTATGGTTATTTGCCTTGGGTGTGAGACAATGAGATTTAGTTATAATTCTCATTGGTTATTTGATATTGTTAGTTGTGGTTTGGCTTGATAATTCATACATGTTAATAGGAAAAACAAATGTGGGATGTTATAGATATTTCTATCGTGACTAAATTTGAGATTATTCCGCAACTTTGAATTTTATTTATAAACCATATGAATGGTTATCGTATTATGACTATAAAGAAAAAAAAATTGAGCCTTGTTGGATGTCCCATGTTATTTGGTCTTTTATTAGTTTGAGGACACGTTTGATGAGGTTAAACGAGCGGGGACTTACATTTTGAGTCTCCAGATACTTAACTTGCTGCTACTTTAGACCTCAATGGAGAGGCTGACTACCTGGAAAAAATCATTCTCAAAATAAGTATTGGACAGAAGTTGGGAATAATTGTTCCTGTAGATACGCCTCAAAACCTACTAGCACAAGCCGAAACTATCTTCCTTGATTGCAAAAAAGAATCTTTCAAGAAGAAGTTCCTCGATTGTGAGAATGATGAAAAAATGGAACTCATTGCCAAATGCATATGAATGAAGCAATCTGATTTCATCCATGATTCTATTCCCATGGAGCTAAGAGAGCTCAATGCTGATAGAGTGAGTCTATATAGCAGACACAACTCATCTGAGGTTCTAATGGGTAGTGAATACTCTACGGGAGTCCCATCTTCCATCCAGAATTTCTTCGATGTACAAACATTCTACTCGGCCACTAAGGAAGACAAAGTGGTTATGATCTCTGCAACAATTGCATTTGCCAATGGCAATCAAATCCCGGGGGATATTGATCCAGCCTTGATCAAGGAAGCTAGGAATTTCATTTTACAGTCTTCACAAACCTCCACCTCTAGTTCAGACTCTTGTGGTGCTAGATGTGCTGGTGAGGATGTTTCTTCAAAATCCCCTGGGCTTGATGGTTCTGGTGGGACAACTAGAAAAACCAATGGGAAAAGAAGTCTACTTCACCTAGCATTGGCATATCAGCTACTGATAGAGCTAAAACAATCCTACCTCAAGCAAGGGATCACATCCTAGAAGCCAAACATTTAAGATTGATGCTGCAATAGTCTCAAAACCAAGAAAAGTAGCTGCTTTATCAACCTCTCCAAACAAGACTTCGAAAAATGTACCTCTACCAACCTTGGCAAACGACCTCTAGCAGCTACTTTAAGATTGCCAGTCTTATTGGAAAACCTTTGTTCATGGACTCTACAACGACTAAAGGTACCAATATGGCTCAAGCTCAAGTTTGTATTTATTAGTGCCCCGGCTATGCCAAGTCACTGTTTGTCGATTCCAAGACTCGGGAAGAAGCATTTGCTAAGAAACTTGAAGATCTAAGATGATGAAAGAGTGAAGATCATGCTCCACCAACTCATCGTCATGGCAATCACAAAAACAGGTATTTGGCCATAGTTGACATTAGGTGATACCCACACCTTAGAGAAGACTATCTCTAGGCGTTGTTGAACTCATGGTAAATCCACAAAGAAACCTAAGAGAGGAAGTTGGACAGTGAACTTGGAAATGTGAATTATGTTCACTAACAGCTCGACCAGTCGTACTCATCGACCCCTTGGTGGAGACAGGATAGACCCATCGTGTCCAGGACTGGTCGGCCAGATTGACAGAAGTTCTGGATCAAAGAACTGTCATTCTGGAAAGCCTCTGACCGAGAGTCTCATATGCACCGACCCATCGGTGACGAACTTAAATGACCCCTTGTGGTCGACGACTCATCAGTAAAGGCCTTGTGAGTTCTGGACTGTGAACTTAAATGCGCTTTCGAAAAACAGACATATCGGTAGTGCAAGACCAATCGAGAGTACCAGGACCGACCCCTCGGTAAAGGGAGAGATGTCGTTCTGGGTAAGACAGGTTTTTTATTTGAAACTACTGTCAGCATGGTTTTGCCCCATATCGAAACACTCGTACGGACCAACCTCTTGGTGCCATAACAGTCGACCCATCGGTGACACCTATCTGTTGTCTGGGAAGTAATAAAACCGTTGGGAGGGCATTTAATGTGTAACGGTCGGGTGGTTGAATGGTAATAAATATGAACACCGACTTGTCAGTTCTGGACTGTCAGAAAAACTGTTAAGACTCCTCTATAAATATGAGTGTTGGATGATCGTTTTATTATCTTCCTTGAGCTGAGAAGAGTTATATACTCTAAGGAACGATCGACACTCTTGTACTGAGAATCATAAACAATCAATCTTTTGATTGTTTTTGGAAGTGAGAAAAAGAGGAGGAAAATCATAAACAACCAATCTGTTGATTGAGTTTGAAAGTGAGAAAGAGAGGAGAGACAAACTAGGAAACCTGTGGTAAAACCAGTTTCCTTGCACCTTGAGATTGTGATTGCTTTGCGACGACTACAAGGAGGAGTGTCGGGGCTCAGTGGGTGGGATTTTCAAGAAGCACACATCAGTAATAAAGGGCTTCAAAGACAAATGCTTTTTGGTTTTAATTTTATTTTAAAACCTGTGATCCAAAAGTGGATTAAGGAGGATTTGCTTCGGAACCACTATAAAAAACTCTAGAGCGTCGTCTCTGGCACAGTGGTGGGTGGAATTCCTAGCAGATTGGATAGATGGAATTCCTATTCTAATGTGGTGGGTGAAATTCCCAGCCGATTGAGTGAGGTGTAATCCCCCACATAGTGAATTTGAAGATAGCTCAAGGTTGAGCGAGTCCTAACAGTGGATGTAAGTTGGCTAACCGAACCACTATATATCTTGTGTCCTTGTACTTGTAATGTTAGAGCTATTTTCTTGTGTTGATTATTAAATCATATTTGCTAACACACACTCACTTGATTGATATATCTGTTGTGCTTAAACTAATCAATTAAGTAAATTTAAAAAGGACCAACGATTTTAGATTGACTTATTCACCCCTCCTCTAGGGTCAGTTGTGTTATTCTAGCTCCCAAGGGAACTTCCAATTGGTATCAAAGGCTAGTGCTCATTACAAGGATTTAACCATCCATGTAGATCCAAGCTAGAACATCAGGAGAGACAGCCATGCAATATCCAAACCTCTTTATCTCGATGGAACAAACTATGCCTCATGGAAGGCTAAAATGAGAAACTTCTTTATTTCCATGGATTCGTCGGTGTGGGATATTGTAAAAACTGGATGGCATGAACCCATGGAAGAAAATAAGATAGAGATCGGGTGAAGGTGGCACACATCCTTGGAGAATGGGAGAGCACAAAATATGTTGTCTAGCAACTGTCACTGGTCATGACAGTGTAGGAAGGAGGATAAAAGCTTGAAATAAAGCTTGATTGAAAATAAACTTAAAGGCAGTTAAGTTTATGGGGGAGATAATCTGGAGAAGTTGGAAAATATAGCTTACTCCATAGGGGAGATGAGTCAAAGAAGCTACAAAAGATAGCTAGGAGAATAGGGAAAAGACTTTATGTAAGCTAAGTAAATGAGCTTGTCCCATGGAAGAAATCAGCTAAATAAGAACTTAATTTGAGTAGGAGAAAAATAAATCTTGTTACACAAGGAAGTACAGTAAACCATGGGGGAGAACCATGAGTTGCAGCAGAACTTAGTTAATCACTAAGTGCAAATAGCATAGAGGAAGTGTTGTCGATATCTACTGAAACTTTGTCAATTGTATGACAAAATGAGGGAGAAATTAGTAGAAGCTGTAAGCAACATGGGGAGTGCAAGATAAAACCGAAGTACTTGGGCCTCTAGAAAGAGAGAGCTATAAAGGGGAGGAATATAATAAAGCAAATAGACATGGGGAGAATGTCTATGCTTGGAGTTTGGGAGATCAAACTCAAGAAGCTTGGGGAAGACTTCTCAACACTGGGTAGTGTTGTTGGCTAGAAAATCTCGTTTAGTCGTTGGATCTATATTTTGGACTAACTCCTCTAATGATTTCTCCAGTGTTGCTTGTTTATGTGCTTAAAGAGGAAATTATGATTTGAAGCAAGCTGAACAAGAATATGTGAAAAATATAGTCATGTTGTACCATTTGAATATGTAAGTGATGTAATATTTTGTATTCAAATGTAATGTAATAAGGGTGGGCTTGTAATTGGGTTAACTTCTAGGTTTTGTCATGAAATTAACAAAGCAAGAAATTGTTAGTGTCCCGGCTGTGCCGAGTCCCTGTTTGTCAATTCCATGACTCAGGAAGAAGCACTTGCTAAGAAACTTGAAGACCCTAGATGATCAAAGAGTGAAGATCATGCTCCACCAACTCATCATCATGGCAATCACAAAAACAAGTATTTGGCCATAGATGACCTTAGGTGATACCCACATCTTAGAGAGGACTATCTCTAGGCTTAGTTGAACATATGGTAAATCTATAAAGAAGCCTAAGAGAGGAAGCTGGACAGTGAACTTGGAAATATGAATTATGTTCATTGACAGCTCGACCAGTCGTACTCACCGACCCCTCGGTGGAGATAAGATCGACCCGTCTTGGTCAAGAACTGGTCAGCCAGATTGACAGAAGTTTTGGATCAAAGAACTACCATTCTGGGAAAGCCTCTGACTGAGAGTCTCCTATGTACCGACGCCTCGGTGATGAACTTAAACGACCACTCGTGGTGGATGACTCAGCGGTAAAGGTCTTGTGAGTTCTAGACTGCGAACTCAAATAGGCTCTCTAGAAAAAAAGACATATCGATAGTTCAAGACTGATTGAGAGTACCAAACTGATCCCTCGGTAAAGGGAGGCAAGTCATTCTGGGTAAGACAGGTTTCTGACTTGAAACTACTGTTAGCATGATTTTGCCCCAGATCGAGACACTCGTATGGACCTACCTCTTGATGTCATAACTGTCGACCCATCAGCGACACCACCCTATCGACCAGGAAATAATAAAGCCGTTGGGAGGGCATTTAGTACACAACGGTTGGGTGGTTGAACGATAATAAATATGAGCATCGACCCATCGATACCATCGACCTGTCGGTTCTGGACAGTCAGAAAAACTGTTAAGAATCCTCTATAAATATGAGTGTTGGATGATCGTTTTACTATCTTCCTTGAGCTGAGAAGAGTTATATACTCTAAGGAACGATTAACACTCTTGTACTGAGAATCATAAACAACCAATCTTTTGATTATATTTGGAAGTGCGAAAGAGAGGAGGAAAATCATAAACAACCAATCTGTTGATTGAGTTTGAAAGTGAGAAAGAGAGGAGAGACTAAACTATGAAACTTGTGGTGAAACCAGTTTCCTTGTCACCATGAGATTGTGATAGCTCTACGACGGCTACAAGGAGCAGCGTCAGCACTCAGTGGGTGGGATCTTCAAGAAGCACACATCAGCAAGAAAAAACTTCAAAGGCAAATGCTTCTTGGTTTTAATTTTATTTTAAAACTTGTGATTTGAAAGTGGATTAAGGGGGATTTGCGCCAGAACCACTATAAAAAACTCTAGAGCGTTGTCTCTGGTACAGTGGTGGGTGGAATTCCCAGTCGATTGGATAGGTGGAATTCTTATTCTACAGTGATGGGTGAAATTCCGACCTGATTGAGTGAAGTGGAATTCCTACTCTAATTGTGAGGGTGTAACTCCCCACATAGTGAATTTGGGGATAGCTCAAGGTTGAACTATAACGCCCCGCCCTCTCTGAGAAATATCAGAGTCTAATTTTTTTTGTAAATAATAATAATAAAACATCGAAGAGAGCGGGCGGCATCACATCGCGAGTTAAGTTCAGACTACTCAAGTCTGAACCTTAACTGGCCACCCATGTGTACATGGACTAGACCATGATAATGAATCACACATGGAACTAACAACAACATGCGGAATAAACTAGATTAACTGCGGAAATAGTATGAAAAGATAGCAAGTAACAGTCCCAAATGATAATTAAGATAAACAACCATCCATAGTTAATAGTCTAATCAAACCATAGCAAGTATTAACTTATTACATGTCCATCAAAATATATGATTCAAATAACAGTAGATAAGTAATCCTGTTCATCATTCAAGCACTTAGGCTTGGCTCCCCTCCCGGTCATCGACCTTTTCTTTCCCCTTCCTTGTACCTGCATTCTCCTCTGAGGATAGAATTAGGGCGTTGGATCAACGCGCCCAGTAGGTTCCCGATCAGGGCCACCACATGATTAGCATATAAAACATGCATATATATCATAGTACATGATTAGTAAAAACAGGTAAAACCATGCTATGAAGTATGCACATGCAATGAGTCTCTCCCATCATGTACATTCATAGCCATCACTTGACGTGCCTCGCACCGTCAAGGTATATCAGAATACACTTCCATCTCTTCATCATTGAGTTGATTCATATCACCTATTAGTCCTCCTGGCGGGACTCTCATCGCCTAAGGAGACCAATGTGACTATGATCATCGTGTTACTCCTCCTGGCGGGACTCTCATCGCCTAAGGAGGACGTAACTCATAATTGCAACACTGTAGAACCTCAGTCATCATCCCATGTCCATGCATGAGATGCCAATGCTTTGTATGCCATTTGTAAATGCATAACATATCATTCGAAATCACATAAAAATATACAAGAGTTTCATAAAGAAAACTAGGGTAAAATTGTGGTTACAAGTAGGTAAGAAACCTACTGAAGATTCTCTTCAGTACTTGATCTTTCTTTAGCGTCACCCGATCACGACTCGCACGTCGTTCAACTTCCGGTACCTTATCCATATATCAATCAGTAAGTCATAACATCATTTACTTATTCAATCACATCTACGACCCATCCACATCATGTGGGGTTCTTCATTCATCACCTTTAATCCCATTTATTACTTAACCCAATTCTATCAAATAATCATTGATGGGGTTCGGCCATACTACATGGCCGAACCACATCCTATGGGTTTTTATCCCACTTTCCTTCATCAACCATGATTTGTTATTTGTTTACACTAAGTTCACTAAATTTCATAACTTAGAAACTTTTCAATCAAATAAAATGGTCCATGGGGTTCGGCCATACATATGGCCGAACCCAATGGTTCCCTTGGTTCCATCACTCCAACATTCATGCATAATTTTTTGTTATGATTGCTACATGATTCAGCCCTCTATTGGCCAACCAAAATCAGCAAGCTTATTTCTATTTAAAACACATAAGAAAACCCATAAACTTGGTCCATTCATCCCAAAAACAGCCCCATGCGGCTCGGCCATGCACATGGCCGAACCCAATGGTTCTCTTGATTTGATTGATCCATCAATTACCCATGATTTGAATCAGTAACTTAACCCTAATATTGACATGGTTCAGCCCTACATTGGCCAACCAATAACAGCACATTAAACTTCACCAAATCACATCAAACACCATATTTTATATGGTTTTACACTCATCAAAATCATCAAATACTAACATGGGGTTCGGCCATCCAAAGTGGCCGAACCCTATGTCCATGTTTTGGTCCTCTTTAGCATGTTTTAAGTGTCACTTATTCATATAAAAATCAGTACATCATTGCTGCATTTTTACCTCTCAAAACCATCCAATAAATTCATCACTTTGTCTAAATGACCATCATACTTCATGGGATTCGGCCATCCAAGATGGCCGATCCAAATGGTCCATTTCATCAGTTTCAAACCACTGTTTTAGACCCATGATACCTTCAGTCCTTATGTCATTCAGATCCATGTTTTTAACCCTCTTTAAAACATGCAATTGAGTCTTAATGAAACATCAAAAACAGTCCACCAACTTCATGGTTTATATGTTTCAAACACATCAAAACCAAACCATCATTTGCATGGGGTTCGGCCCTCCATGGTGGCCGAACCCTATGACCTTTGGTTTTGAATTTCTTAATCATTCATCTAGGTCTAAATCAAACTTCCTTATTTATGTTTTAACCTTTTTAAAACATACACTTTAAGTCACCTAAAAACAGTCCATAAAACTCCATGGTTTCCATGTTTCAAAACATGAAAACCAACCAATCTTTTACATGGGGTTCGGCCCTCCATGGTGGCCGAACCCAATGATTATTTTTACCATTTTTAAACCTCTATTAATCAAGGTTAAAACCTTGGTGTATTCGGCCATAACCTATGGCCCAATACACACCCCATTTGTTCCATGTTATTAAACCAAAATAACATATAATTACTTACCAAACTTCCAATCTTTCTTCTTGCCTTTGGTCCTTGGTTTCTCCCTTTTATTTCTTCCTTTATTTTGCTATTTTGTGCTTGATCTACTGGTGCAAACACCTCTGATGTTCCAGCTAGGAAAAACTGAATTGGAGAGAGGGAGAGAGAGATGGAAATTCTTGGCTTTCCAAGGTGAAAAACGGCCAACCTTGGTGTTTGTTTCCTTTAGTAATTCAGCCCCCAAGACCCCTCCATTCCCTCATCAATTCTTATAAAAAACGATGGGTCTTGGGTGCTATCCAATGCATCCCTTGGTACCTACCTATGCAGCCTTTCAACTCCCCAAGCAACACCTCCAATTCCCATGCATTTCATTTAAGATTTAACATGGAAATCACCCCAACAAGTCTCCAACGTGTGGGACTTGTTTTGGTGGTTAAGACTGAGCTAAACTACTCCTATTCCCTCTGAACTCACTGATTTACAGTCCCATTAATTTCCATTTTGACTCACCCAACTCACATGTCCAACTCACCTCATTAATTGACAATCATTTAATGCATTTGAGTCAACTCATTCTTAATTCAAATTAAATAAAATCAGTTCCACTTAACCTGATTTAACTCACCATTGAACTCATTTGTGGGCCCACACGGTCGGCTGTGGTCAACAAAGTCAACCCGACCCGTTGGGCCCCCCTTTAGCTCCTTGACCCGTTTTTGACTCCATGACCCAATTATGGGTATTTTGGTCATTTGTAATTGGTTTTCACATGTGCATTAGGCCTACCCATTTTTACTCCACTTGATTTCCAATCAAATCAGCTTAACTCCATTTAATTTAAGTTCACACAACGGTCAAATAATCCAGTATGACCCGTTGGGTCCCATTTGGGCCCTTTGACCCATTTAGCCATTTTTGACCCAATTGATGTATATTACCCATCCAATCAAACTTGACATTCTTAATGTGCTCATATGATCTTAATTTGAGCAATGGGCCCCACCATTTCCTTACTTATCATCACAAAGAAATTAATTTAACACATCAGGGGCATTTTCGTAATTATCCACTTCATTGAGAAATTGGGGTGTTACATGAACGAGTCCTAGCAGTGGATGTAGGTTGGCGAACCGAACCACTTTATATCTTGTGTCTTTTTGTTTGTGGTATTAGAGCTATTTATTGTGTTGATTGTTTAATCACATTTGCTAACACACATTCACTTGATTGATATATCTGCTGCGCTTAAACTAATCAATCGAGTAAATTTAAAAAAGACCAACGATGTTAGATTGACCTATTCACCACCCCTCTAGGGTCAATTGTGTTGTTCTAGCTCCCGAGGGAACTTTCAGTATTGAAGTCTTTTCAAATTGTTCCTTTCTTGTTTCTATCAAGATAATGACTACAGATGGTTCTCTCTCACAGAAGGTGCTATATGACTGGAAGCCAAAGTTGCGTAGCTTTTGCCTATACTTCTGTCATTCTCTTGAGTAATGCCCAAAAAGCATCAAACAAAAGAAAGTTTGGGTTCAAAAAACAAAAGTTGTGGTGCCCCCTACTCACGTTGCTACAACTGTAGCTGTTGATAATGGATTTACAGTGAAGGTTACTAAAGGAAAAAGTACAACAATTGTTACCAATTCTGAAACATCAATTCCCTAAGTTGTGAAGGATGGACAATGCTCCAAAGCAAGGAAGCAACTTGATGCAGGACAAAGGATAGAGTAACCCTAAATGCCTAATATGGTCCCTAAAAATGAAAAAGGATGAAAATAATGCACTTTATATCTAATACTGGTTGAAATTAAAATCCAATTATATATGCAATTAATTAATATAAAATTTACAACAGATAATCATGCAAATTCTTGAAATGTAATGTAAACAAACCCAATAAGATAAAATAAATAAAAAGGGGATGGAATGACTTTGACTAAATGGAATTGACTAAGGTTTCAAATAACAAATGGTTTCACGTGGGGTATAAAGGGTTAGGGTAAAACAAAACAGAGTGGAAAGAACAAAAGGAAACGAAAGAGGGAAAGCACGGAGAAAGGGAGGCGACAAGAGGAAGGGTCGAGGAAGCAATGAATTTGGATCTAGCTATTTTGGAGGGATCAAGAAAGGTTGTAGCAGCAAGATTTGGGCTTAAAGGAGTATGCAGCATCAAAAAGAAGCAGTTTTGGGTGGGGCAAAACTAGTTATGAGGGCTGTAAGGAGTTGGGAAGGGGCAGAAGTCAAGAGGGAACAAATCTGGGTTGCAGTTGTAGCAGGGAAAGAGAACGAAGGTGAAGAAGGAAGAAGAGAAAAGATAAGAAGAGGAGAGAGATAAAAGATGAAGAGAACTACCTGAAGAAGAAGATATGGTGGCTTCACGCCGTAGCCTCACGCTAAGGAATCATTCCCAAAGATCGTCACACCACTCATTGGTATTTGCAAAAGCTTTCTCAAGCTTTTATTCATTCAATTATATTCTCCCAAAAACAGAATTACATAGAGTATTTATAATAATCTCAAATCAAGAAAATAACAACACTTAAAATTGGAAACCTCTAAATACATTGAAACGAAAGTAACTCACTCAAAATAGGAAATCCTAATTTCAAATTTAAACCAAATCGAAAATAGAAATAAATAATAAAAATAAACTCCACATTCATATGTGGATCTGCTGCTCCGCATCAATCTCCCCATTATTAAAGAACTCATCCTCGAGTTCAAACAGATGAAAATACATCAATCTTCCCATGCAAGCGTCTTCCTAGTGTGGGGTCTTCAATATGCATTCATGTGCACGTGAGGTCTTCAAATGTCATCCAATGGAGTTATCATCAAGCCACAATGTTGATGGATTGGCTTTCTTCCGTCGTTGCTGGGATGATTGGATATCTGATCTGTCATTGTAGTCAACATGCTCTAAAAGAGAAAAGGACGCCTCTGGCGATACAAACCTGTGGTATCTCTCTAGAAGAGCTGGTTCTTGTTGCTGAAGTTTATCTGCTATCAACAATGTGAATTTTGTCTTCGGCTGGTATGTGGGAATCACTTTCTCATCCTGTATAAACTCTACATTCTCTCTCTTTGGTGATAGGGAAGGCTTTTTAGGTTCAGGCCAAGGATTAAGAAGTGAGCTAGATAGGCCAGTGTATGGGTCATGATGAGGCTCATATGAGGTGGGGTGGAGTGGTAAAGCTGCTAGGTCATGGAATGGTATAGGGTATGATGGGGAATGCACATTGGGTCCAATTTGCCTCAAGATTCCTTGTACGAATGGTTCAGGCCTCATGTGGATCGTCATAGAATCACCCACATTGACATCCTCGAATTTACAATAAGAATGTGCAGCAAACTCATATTGTTCATTGTATGTATTAATTTCACTTTTAATTTCAGCATGCAATGCATGTGTATGTGGTGCAAATGCAGATGCAAACTCAGATAAGTTGGGCGACACTGGAAGTGGACTAGGGTCTATGGATGTGGAGGATATGGGAACACACCTAACCAACTAAAGGGGATATTAGTAGAAATTGTCAATGCCCTCATCACTTTCTAGATCTACTCCATCATATAACAATTCATTTTCAACTTCCTGGTCAGTCTTTTCATTAGATTTTTTTTTCCCAACACAAAGGTTCTTTCCTTATTTTGATTCTTGGTAGGACACTCGTGAACGAAATGCCCATAAGCATGAAAATTGTAGCTTTTGGTCCCTTGTTTGGAAGAACTTGCACCAAAAACTTCTTTAACACTTACATCTTTGTTTTGGAATGAAGCATTGGTGGCAGGCTTGGCCTGACTCACCGTGTTTTACCGAGCTCCTGGCGGAGAGGGCTCGAAGTTGACACCACGGTGGTCTGACTGCCTTGGACGATGCAGTTTCAGGTAGTCCTCATATTCATGTTGTTATTGCCCCGACTTTCCCGAGTCTCTGTTTGTCAATTCCATGACTCGAGAAGAAGCACTTGCTAAGACGCTTAAAGACTCAAGGTGATCAAGAGTGAAGATCATGCTCCATCGGATTGAAGCTCATCATATGTGGCAATCACAACAGATATTTGGCCATAGATGAATTTAGGTTGTACCCACACCTTAGAAGAACTATCTCTAGGCTTAGTTGAACAAATGGTAAAAAACCATAAGCTGGACAATGAACTGGAAGTAAACTTCGAAATATGAATTAAATTCACTATCAGTTCGACCAGTTGTACTCACTGACCTCTCGGTGGAGACAAAATTGATCCATCTTGGTCAAAGATTGGTCGGGCAGATTGACAGCAATTCTGGAACATAGAACTGTCATTCTGGGAAAGCTTTTAACCGAGGGTCTCGTATGCACCGAACCCTCGGTGATGAACTTAAATGACCTCTCGTGGTCGACGACTCATCTGTAAAGGACTTGTGAGTTCAGGATTGCGAACTCAAGTGGACTCTCGAAGAAATAAACATCTAGTAATTTAAGACCGATCGAGAGCACCTAGACCGAGCCCTTGGTAAAGGGTGACAGGTTGTTCTGGGTAAGACAAGTTTCGGGACATGAAACTTTGTTAGCATGGTGTTGCCCCAAACCGAGCCTCTCGTATGGAGCGACCTCTCGGTGCCATGACTGTCGACCCATCGGCGACACCGGCCTGTCGACCGGGAAGTAAATACACCGTTGGGAGTGCATTTAATGCGCAACGGTCGGGTGGTTGAACGGTAACAAATATGAACACCGACCCATGAGTGCTACCGACCTGTCGATCCTGGACAGTCCAAATGACCGTTAATACTTCTCTATAAATATGAGTGTTGTATGATCATTTGTGCATCTTCCCTCACTGAGAAAAATCATACACTTTGAGGACTGATCAACTCTCTTGTGCTTATACCAAAAATCAAATACCCAATCTTTATTAAAGATTGTGAGAAAGAAAGAAATAAGAGAAAAGACAACATCTACTAGGACTTCAACCAATTATCTTACTCTTACTGAAACCGTGATTGCTATACGATGATTACAAGAAAGAGCATCATCAACTTGAGTAAATCTTTGAGAAGCCAACATCATCAATGAGAAAGAGCTTTAAAGCAAGTGCTTCTTGATTTTAACTTTGTTTTTAAAACCTATAACACGAAAGTGGATTAAGAAGAGGTACTCCGGAACCACTATAAAAAAACTCTAGAGCGTCGTCTCTGGCACAGTGGCGGGTGGAAGTCCTAGCCGATTGAGTGAGGTGAAATTCCTACTCTAATTGTGAGGGTTTAAGCCCTCACATAGTGAATTTGGGGATAGCTCAAGGTTGGACGAGTCCTAACGGTGGATGTAGATTGGTTAACCTAACCACTTTATATCTTGTATCCTTAAGATTGTGGTGTTAGAGCTAACTTCTTGTATTGATTGATTAATTACTTTTGCTAACATACAACTACTTAATTGTTATATCAGCCGCACTTAATCTAATCAATCAAGTTAATTTCACAAGGGAGCAACAAATTGAGATTGACCTATTAAACCACCCCCCCCCCCCCTCCCCTCTCGGATCAATCATGTTCTAGTACATTGGGATTTCCAATTGGTATCAAAACAAGGTGCTCTACATATTTGGATTTAATCATCTGAGTAAGATCTTGTTGTTAGAACAACTGTTATGGATACCTACATGACAATGTCCAGAAAGTGGAATAAGAAGGATTTACTCTGGAATCACTATTAAAAACTCTAGAGCGTCGTCTCTGGCACAGTGGTGGGTTGAATTCCCAGCCGATTGAGTGAGATGGAATTACTACTCTAATTGTGAGGGTGTAAGTCCCCATTTAATGATTTTGGGGATAGCTCAAGGTTGAACTAGTCATAATAATGGATGTAGGTTGGTTAACCGAACCACTACATATTTTGTGTCCGTGTGCTTGTGGTGTTAGAGCTAATTTCTTATGTTAATTGCATAATCACTTTACTCACACTTGATTGCTATATCTGTTGCATAAATATTAATCAATAAAGGAATTTTAAAAAGGACCAACAAATTGGGATTGACATATTCACCCCCCTCTAGGGTCAATCGTGTTGTAACACATAGGAATTACACATGTACAACTTGATATGCTTCATCAAAGGTAACAACATGACGCAAAATGAGCTCACGCTGGAACTCGGGACGAAGACCTAATTTGAACCTGGAGAGGGTCTGACTTGGGGTCCTCCTCAATTTCGCATCGCATGAAATACTAGTCAAACTTAGTAATATACTCATTAACAGTCTAACTTCTTTAGCGCAAGGAGTTCCACTGATCAAGGAGTGTGTCCCAATACCTGCGGGGGACATATTTTTCCTTCAAAACTTCCTTCATCTCATCCCATGTCAAGTTTAGGGGGTCATCTCCTACCTCCTCATCTTCTGTTCCGCAGTGGTCCAGAAGAACCTAACTGGTCCCACCAACTTCATATTGGCGAAGCGGATCTGACGGACTTCAGACATGACATGCCACTCAAAGTAGTGGTCCAAGTCCGACAACCAATTTATAAAAATCTAAGGATCTAGATGTCGGTCATAGCTGGGGGCTTCTACGTGGACATTCTTCCAGGCACACTCATCGTCCTCGATAAGTTCCTATTGCCTATGTGGTTGTTGGAATCTACCACGACCAATTCCACGGCCTCGATGGTTTCTATTACTAAGATTCCTATCCTTTCTAGCTGCCTGGATCGGCTCGCCGGTTCTTCCCGCATGTGGCTTGGGTTTTCAAACGAGCTCGTTTCTCCACTGATTTGTACAAATGAGTATCAAAATTCATCTAGTCTGAATTTTATGAACTTCGGGACTGATTTTAAGTGATAAGGGTATAGTTTTGGACTTAAAAAATTTTCTCCAAAGAATTAAGAGGGAATGTCAGTTTCCTAAATTCTTTGGAGACGATTTTTTAAGCCCAAAACTATATCATTTTCATTTAAAATAGTCCCGAAATTCATAAAATTCAGAATAGATGAATTTTGATACATTGTTTTTAGAAATCGATCAAGAAACGACATTGTTTAAAAACCCGAGCCAAACGCGGGATCAACCAGAACAGTGAGCCGATCAAGGCCTTATTGGCTCACCGATTTCTAACATTGGTTTTTTTTTTTAAAAAAAAAATTGGTATGGATAGCTGGAGGGTAAATTGGGAAATTCACGAAAATCCGTGTCACTTAAAAGATTTTGTCTATGTTAGGACGTCCACCCTTATAGAATTGTAGAATCCTTTTATTAATATTAAAATAAATGAAAGTTAAAATGGTAATTTAATAACTTATAAAAAATTAAACAATTAGATAGATAAATTTGATCAAATTTATAATGAGACATCTAAATTGCACATCCCATTCACAATATATATGATTATATTTAATGATACAAAATTTTTGCCACAAGTAATAAATAAATAATATGTAATTTCTATGTTTTGATTTAATGGCTTTTAGATTGAAATATATAAGAATTTTTCATTGATATCATTGTTTACAAATAGAAAAATATTAAATGTCAAATTGTATAATAGAAGAATGACGGTCCTAAGATAAAAAAATTACATAATGAGATTTCCCTTATTAAATTAAATGTTTATGATATATTTTTCGAAAATCAGCATAATAGTTTTAGAAAATCAAATACAAAACTATTAATATAAGAAGTTTTACAAATAATTTAATTTAATAAATTTAAAATATACTGAATTTAAACTAAAGTAAAAGACGTGAATGAAGTAAAGGCCTTCCTCAACTGATAACGCAGGATAAAGCTTTTTAAATAATTTTTAAAATTAAAATATAAAAATTTTTAGTTTGTTTTTAATAACGTAATATTTATGATTAAATGGAAGTTCTGACTCAGTGCAGGACGCGATTGATATGATTTTCCATAAATGAATCTTTCAGTCGGTCGTCCATCTCCTCTGAAATATTCAGAGCTTTCTATAAATGAGGCCTTTTAAGGTCGTCCAGTTCATCTGCAGTAGCTCTGGTTGAAGCTCTCTTACGTACGCATATAAACAACAGGGTTGATTGTTTAACACTCTAATTTTGAACTTCACTTATAATGAAATGATAAATTATTTTTTAAAGTGATTATTAAAATTTATGAAAACTTTCGTAAGGTAAAAATTTGATGAGTAATAAGTTATTTTGACCTTATTAAATATCATATAATTACTTTTATATTTTTCTTAACATATTTTCTATTAAACATTTTTTTTTGTTATCTTTACCTCTTGTTCTTTTTTTTTTCTTTTAAATTTCCTCCAATGGACTTGGTATCATGATCTCTGTATCAAGACCATCTGTTTGTTTCTCTGTGATTAAGGGATAGATTTCATTTGTTTTATTTTTTATTTTACACAGATTTTAAATTTCATCTCGTTACTTTTTTAAATTTTCTTATATATTTATATGAGATTTGGTTGGAGGTAGATTTAAAATGTGAAAATTGCATCTATATTCTTATTTGCTTTTATTTTATTTAATATTTTGTGCAATCGTTAAATCAAACTAGTTTATAAATGAGGATGTTATTGTCTTCCCTTTTCAGCTTCCTCATCTACTGTTTGATGGTTATTGCGTTATTGGTACGTGGATTTTTTTTCTTCCATCAAGATATTTATGGAAAAAATTTACAGGTTTCTTAACCTACGATCGGGCTCCTTTGCAGTTGGGCTTCAGAAGCTTAGGCTCATCCAGAATTAAAAAAATGCCCGAGATATCTCGTATCGGCTGAAATATCTCCACGAGGTCGTTCAGATGAGATCTTGGTCATATATATCGACTGATACGGCCGATATTTGTAAAAAAAAAATAGAGAGAGATTCAAAATATCTGACTGATATCAGTAAGATATCGGCCGAAAAATGGTGGATTTGAGATCTCGACATCTCGGCCGAGATCTTGGGTCTACCGTTTTTTGGACCCCTAGGCTTATCACAAATGTATAAGCCCTGCCTATCTATCACATGTTTAGCTCAGACTTCTCTATTCAAGTTTAATCTCAAGGTTGATAGATGATATGAGCTAAGTTGCACTTTGAATTTTAGATTTGGATTTTTAAATTGAATCATGAATTTAGATGAAGAAACTTAAAATTGTTGTTCTCGAACTTAAGTACAGTCTAAATTCGAAGAGTTGTTGAGAAGTTCAAGTACGGTCTAAACTCAAGAATCTTCTAATTAATTAACTTGATTATGAAATCCAAATTTAATTTGACATTAATCAACGCAAGACATGAAAAATAAGAATTTCACTATGCAATTAATTAATATTAAATTAAATGAAATTGAACACGAGCAAATTAAAATCAAAACAGATAAATTCACCAAATGAGAAAAAGCACGCAACTTTAGATAAATTTCAAAGAAACAAAGTTCGAATTTTTACAAGCTGGGCCAACAACCAAATTTATAGAACTTATTTTGAAATTATAAAAAAATAAATAAAAAAAATAAAAAACACAAAATACCAAGTTAACCTCGGTCAATTGCCCCGTCAATTCCCTCTCTCTGTAATCGATATGCTCTAGAAATCTTCTCTTTATTTTCTTCCTTGTTTCTTTTCGGGTCGTGATATTCACACGGGAGGTTTTTTTCGTTAAATACGGGTTTTGAATTTTTTTGTAAGTATTCCAAGTTTGCCTCCGTGCCTCTCTTTCCTTGCGAATCCTTTCCTCTTCGTTGACGATTCTGGATTGCCCAGTCCTCTTTCCTATTGCCAGCATTTGTCACCTTCTCCTCTACTTCGTGGAGTCGAAGTCGAATACGAAATCACAACGTTCTCCTTCTCCTTTCGGCGGCCACCATCACAGCCCTTCTTCCTACAGCGGCCTCTGATATGTTTTCTTTTTTTTCTTTTTCTTTCTTATTCTCTTCCCCATTTTCATTTTCATTTCCTCCTTATTTCTTTTGTTTCTCTGTATTTGGCATCTCCTATTCTTCTTTTTCTAATTTTTTTAACTTTCTTTCTTTATTTCTTCTTCTTATCATCATACGGCGTCCTCTTCCTCCTTTATTTTTCATTTTCTTTATATCCCATTCTCCTTTCTTTTTCCTTTTTCCCCTCACTTCCAGACAGTATTTGCATCTCTCTTTTTTTTTTTTTTTCTCAGAATGGAGCTAAGATGTGCCTTCATGGAATGCATGCCATTTTTGTATAAGATGGACAAGATCGGGCCATTCAACTAATCAAAATAAATCGAAAACTGAGATCATCTTCATATTGTTGAAATATATTTAGATTAATGTAATTAGGATTCTAGTTTGGGTTTACCTCTAATTAAGAGGTGTATTTGATTTATAATTAGTTAAGTGTTTGAGTCTGATTATGATAGTCGTATGGTCGGATAGAGGTTATATATACATGTAATAGTTTAGATATTCATTACAAGTTTCTCTTTTCTAACATGGTATCAGAGCAGGAATTCGTTCCTATTGAGTGAGGCTCAATAATCACGCCTCTTCTTCTCTCCCTCTGCTAGAGAGATTAATCGGCAGAGGGAGGAAGTGAGATACACGGTGAAGACCGCTACTCCAGCAGAGAGATCTCATGCAGTTTCTTCTCAGATATGTCAACCAGATCCCTTTTTGTCTGGCGATCAAATTTTCTCCAGCCCTTTCGCTGTTTGCTGCAAGTAGCGTTCGCTGCCCAGATTTGCACCGTCCCTTTGTTTGCCAAATCTGACATTATAGATCTGATTTTTCTGCTTCTGCTGCGTGCTCTCCTTCACGAGAGCCATTTGAATTGGACGGACGTCTGCTGCTCAACTGTGCCAAGCACCTCAGATCCGGATCTTGGATCTTGACATCAGATCCGGCCAGCAGAGACGGTGAAGGGGTTCCCTTCACCTCAGTTCATTCCAAACCATATCCAAAAACCTCAGTTCTGCTTCTGGCTATCCCTCCTGCCTCAGCCGAAGCACTGCTTTCTGTTTGCTGCCTGCAGTGCCAACGAAGACACCATCAACCAGATTCGTTCCGCTATCTCTGCATCCAATCGCTGCAGTGCTCTGTTTTTTCGTTGCCTAACTGCACACGTCCATGCGCATGACTTCTTCTCCTCTTTCTCCGGCGCTGCTGAGTTTTCAAACGCACCTGCTTGACTGCTGCAGGACGCCCTTCTTCGCTCCTTTGATCTGATCTCCACTCAGATCTGCTGCCGCTCCGGCGATGGGGTTGCGCCTCTGCAGTGATCAGATCTCAGATCTCTTAAGCCGATCCAAGCTGCAATCGATCTCTCTTGGTGCTGGTTGAAAGAGGGTTGTGCGTGCCTGCAATGGGATCTCTGTTTCTCAGATCTCTGCTATAAGACTGTTGCAGCCGATCTCTATCTCTTCTCAGATCTCGGTCACAACCCCTTTCGGAAACCTGCTACTCCTGCCGCCGTGTCTGCCGTTGGCGCTGCCTCCACTTGAGAACGCTGCTCAAGCCTCTGCTGTCGGCGCTCTCCTCTCTGTTCCGCGATCTGTATCTTCCTCTCTGATCTCGCTGCTTGCAGCGCTGTCGCTCCGCCCAGGCTGCTGCCCACTATTCTGCCTTGCGCTGGGATTTTTCTCCCCCTGGGCAACCAGGCAGACACACCTGCCTTCGGTCTTAAACCTGCATATCAGATCTGCATTCGTGCTGCAACCTCTCTTTCTCGGCATGAGTGACTACCGATCTGTGCGAAACAGGGCTGACTTGCCCTTCTTTATTTTCGCTGCCTCTGCTCGGTGCTGCTGCGATGGCTGGCTGCCATCTTGCTCGGCTTCTGGTTGTAGAACGGCTTCCCCTGGCTGCTTCAGATCTGCACCTGCCGATGCTCCTTCAGCCACCTCTGGCGTCACAGCTGCCGTGCACACCTCTTCTACACACCAAAGGAAGCCCACTTGTAGGTCTTGCTGTCGCTTCAATCTTGGTGAGGCCTGCTCACCGTCGTTACCGCTGCAGTACTCTACTGTTGCTGAGCCGCCACACAGAGTTGTAGTCTGCTCTGTTTTCCCTGCGTGTAAAACCGACGCAGATCAGTGTTTTGCTTTTTCATTCCCGCCGTTCTAGCTCGCTGCTCCGACCTATCAGTCCATCGGCACCTTTCCTTTCGCCGGCATTGCTGCTCCCCATCTCTGCCAAATCTGATTTCGTTTCTGTTCTTCGCTGTGCCAACGTTTGTGGGCCCGTACGTGTACTTCCTCTACAGTCGGTATGTTTTTTGGATAGGGGGAGATTGGGCACCTCTTCATCGCTGGCTTTGGATCTTCTATGTTATTTGGAACGATTGTTGGGTCGTATATTGGGAGGAATTGCTACATCCCTCTTGTTCTCAGCCTTTGAGTCGTGGCTTGTTGCAGAACACAATAAGAGAGGTTTTGACCAACAATGGTTGTCCTTGATTTTCTCCAAGGCAATATTTCTTGGCAATGGTCTTGTTGCCATTGTCTCTGGGTTATTTGCAAACTTAATCGACTCCATTAATCATGCCTCTGCACTCTTCCATGGATCTCTGATCGCCCAAGCTCTTCAATACTTTTTGAAGTTCTTCCGCTGAAATCGATCCTTTGCCGTCGAGATCGAATATCAAGAATGCAGTTTTCAAGTCCTACAGCAGCGTCTTACATGATATTATTTTGATGTTTCTTCTCGCCACAATTTACAAGTTATGTGCCAAGAAGAAAGGGGGAGAGCTAAAGAAAGGAGCACAAATTCTTCTTCTACTTTCGTCGATTTCGTCGATGTGCTGAAGAAAGGGACACAACTTGTCCTTCGTTCGAGCAGCCTTATTTTGTCGTTTCTCAAAAATGAGACGGCATGTCCATTTGTTGTGGAACTCATCTACTCATTTTATTTGGAGGACTCTGTTTTCTCCTCAGTCATTCGCTGGCCTTTCATGGTTACAGCCCCATTTGCTGGTCTTTTAAGGTTTCAGCCCTCATTCGCTGGCCTTTCATGGTTACAGCCCCATTTGGTGGCCTTTTAAGGCTTCAGCCCTCATTTGCTGGCCTTTCATGGCTTCAGCTTTCATTTGCTGGCCTTTATGGCTACAACTATTGTTCACTAGCCTTTCCGATCTGATTGATCGATATAATGGCTTCAGCCCCTTGTTTTTCAGGCCATTCGTCGCCTGCATTTATCGCATATTGCGATCACTATTTTTGCCGGACAACTGTCTTACAGCCACTGCCGTCGTCCGTGCTAAGTTCTTTGTTTCAGGCCGCCATCTGTGTTTGCCGCCTGTCATTTTGTAGCCAGTCAATGCTGCCACATAAACACAAATTTGTAGCCAGTCAACGCTGTCACTTCAACAACTTTTGCTACCAATCAGTTTGCTGCCAACAATCTTTGTGGCCAATCGATTGCCACTTTTGTAGTTCACCTGCTGTTTCTTCACATTCCAAGCTTCGCGTTTATCCACACTTCAGCTTGCCGAGGAGTGTTGAAATATATTTAGATTAATGTAATTAGGATTCTAGTTTGGGTTTACCTCTAATTAAGAGGTGTATTTGATTTATAATTAGTTAAGTGTTTGAGTCTGATTATGATAGCCCTATGGTCGGATAGAGGTTATATATACATGTAATAGTTTAGATATTCATTACAAGTTTCTCTTTTCTAACACATATGAAGTGATGATGTAGCACAGAGTCTGATCCGACCCGATTAAACATCGAAAACCTTATCCATTTATTTTATTGTATTTTTCTTTTTCATTTTGTTATTGTTTTTTCGTTTTATTTATTCCCTTAATTTTATGGATTAGGGTTTATTTCATATAAATATGAAAAAGAGTTGTATTGAAAAAGGAAATAATGTGAATATTTGATTTGAAATTTTGCCTGGCTATCTTCTTCTCTTTCCCCGATGGCTTTCGACTTTTCTTCTTCCTTTATGGTTCTTGCTGTCGCCGGAGTTCGGCTGCACCCATCAAAGTCTCTTCATCTGTTGGACACTGCAACACAAGCATGGCCCTGCCTCAGTCGCCTTGTTATCGTATTAGCTGTGTCACCTCTGCTGCCGGACTGTCTGCCCTTCGTGCCCTAGGCTGCTCGAGTTTTCCTTGTCCCCTGCAACCGGACGACTCTACCCGGAACCTATATCAGGTACCGTCATCTTACATCCCATCCCCTTTCTGCCATCGTCCAGATCTCGGCCCTTCAACCTTCCCTACAACACCACCATCGCCACTGCCTAGCTTGCATCCTTCTACCCTTCTCCATTCCTAAAATTACCTAGATCTGTTGGACTTCCTCTCCGATTAGCCACCATCCACCAGATCCATCTTACCCTTTCTTCATTATTCACCCGCACTTGCCCATGGCTCATCCCCATTTTCAATCGATCCCTTCGCTGTACATTTCATTCTTCCTTTCTTAGGGCAACCGGTGTGGGGTGGCCATATATGGCTAGCTATGTCACTAAATGTAGCCAGCCATATAATTAAATAATATTTTTTTATGACATGGCTGGTTATAATTTTTAGTCAACCTCGTCACACGGTATAGTGTTAACTAGAATGACTACTTTTTAATATTTTATTATTATTATTTTTTTTACATTTTTTAACAAATTTAAAAGAAATTAAATATAAAGACATTACATATTTTTTCATAAGTAATTAAATAAATTAACAAAACATATATATTTTCTCACAAGTAATTAAATAAATTAACAAAACATATATATTTTCTCACAAGTAATTAAATAAATTAAAAAACATACATATTCTCTCACAACAAATTAAATAAATTAAAAAGACATATTCCGACAGATGAGCCAGTTTGTCTTCCACACTACAATCAAGACCGATCATTTTTAGCGGCACACATTTCCATTCGGCTTAACAGGATTCGCAATGCAGATAACAATCTGGAACTCAGGAGAGATCTGATGGAACATTTGTGGAATAAATTTGGTAATGAAGAAGTTTAAAGAGAATATTTTTAGAAATGTAATTTTTCATATTGTTTGTGATAAATAAAATATTATTTTTAATATTTTTGTTTCTCAATAGCTATAATTTTAATTTTTTGTACAGAATAATTTTAATTTTTTGTTTCTCATGTATTTTGTTTACAAATGTAAAGGAAAAAAAAATTCAAAAGGTAAAGAGTTATTTTTTATTTTTTGTATAAAAAATAAAATAATAAAGTAAAGAAAAAAATAATTATTTGCCCTAATATACAAATTATACCCAAAAACAAAACAAAAAATCCAAAATAATCAAATAAATAAATAAAAAGAGAAAATAAAAAAAATCAAAAACTATATATATAAAAGAGGAGAGAGAGAGAAATGGTTGGCTACACATGTGTTATCTGTAGCCAGCCATTTAACAAAAAATGGTGTGAGCCCCACAGATAGCTAGTCCCATACGGTCCAAATAAAGTGGCCATATGGCCACCACATCGATTGCCCTTACCAGATTTTCTAACTTTACCTTTAATTCCCACCAACCCTTGCCAACGTGTCAGCATGATCTTTTTGTATTTCCCATTAAAACCCACATGCTTTTGACCTTTATTAACGTCAATATCCAGTTACCCACTAAAATCCAATAGAAAAAAGTTACCCACTAAAATCCATTAGATTTTCTATTTAAATTCATCTATTATTCCATTAGTGTCACTTACCAATCCCATTTTGTTATAAATTTAATTGAATCTCCCATTCATATCTTAACCCAATCCTACCCGCTGTATCAATTGGTATCAAAGCCTTGATAAATCCCATATTTCTGAACGAATGTTTGGCCATCTTCATTGTGAACGTGTGGGATATCATCCATCAAGAGGTGTCGAAAGCCAAAAACAAAAAACTTCATGAATTCCTACAATGATGATTCGAGTGAAGATGATGAGATTGAAGAACTTTTTATGCGAATCCTATAACTCAGGAGTACCTTATGGAGATTGACTTTCCACCTTTCTACGATCAACTATACATTCAGGACTTCCTCGATTCACTTTCGGTAGTAGAGCATTTTTTTAATTACTAGAAAATCGACGAGAAGAAGAAAGTGAAGTTTGTAACGTATCGATTCCTCAGTGAAGCATATGCATGATAGGAAAAATTACATGCCACCTGCAAACGACAAGGCAAACTTCCTATCTAGCCATGGCCACAGTTGAAAAAGTAGCTATGCGCTTGTTTCCTTTCTGCCTCTAATGAGCAAAGTCTAAAGAAACAAGCAAAGTCCTTGTGTCTGTCGAACAGGAGACGGTCCAAGACCTTGCATTGATCTTAGAGCCTGCACATGTTCCCCAAGAGAATTTCAGAACTGCTGCTTTCTTTCTTGGGTCGTGTGTCAGTTCCTCCAAAGACTGTATCGATACCCATGCCACCTGCCCTAGAAATCGTGTCAATTCCTCTAGAGATGGTGTCCTTTCCATAATTGCAACTTGTGCAAACATCACTACCAGTGCCAGTGTTGGAGAGTCGATCAATTTTCTTATTCTAATATGGTGAATCAACTTTTAATCTTAATCATATTTAGGATTTCAAGTTACAAAATTATTTACACATCTTCCTAACTTTAATTGAATGGATCTTTGAGACAGAGAGTGATTTAAGAGAGAGAGAATCAAAGAATCAAAGAATGAAATAAATAATTAAAGAGTTATTGAATTAAAGATTAGATTATACAAGATTTGGGGTTAATTATACAAGATTTGGGGTTAGAACAACTATTACACAACAAATATGAAATTTAACATAATTAAAAGGCAGATAATTAAATTACATGAAAATAAATGACTGAAATTAAATGTGCAGTAACGAAAAGGTTGGTTGTTTGGAATAGACCGTTCATCACCCAAGATATATAAACAAAGTAAAGGCTTAGATCTGAAATTCACGTAAAGATCTAAAATACAGTTCATACTTATTAATAAAATAAGGTTCACAATTTTTAGTTTAATTAATCAAAACCTTAGTAATCATTATTCAAGTCTTACAATCAAGATCCTAACTATTGCATATGCTCATGTTCAATCAAATAAATAAAAGTTGTAGTCTTGAAATTAAAAATAAAGTAATCATAAAAGTATTTTAGAAATTGGATGTTCTAGGATTCTAAATGAATAATTTACTTTATTAAATGGAAGAATTAAAGTACAAGACTTTTATAAATTAAATATGAGAAAGACAACATAAAAGATAAAAATCTACACTCTCACTTGTAAATTTACATATGGATGATGGGTGGGACTCATGGCATATAACACCCATGGCATGGCATTGTTCTGCATGGTTTTGATCTTATTTATATCTATGTGATTTTGATTATACTAATCCATGTGTTGACCCTACTCAGAGTACTTACTGGGCGCGTTGTCTAATGCCCTACTTCTACCTTAGATGATGACACAGGAAATAGACGGAGCGAAGGACGTGATCGGAGCCAAGCTTAGGAGCTTGGATAATCAATATATATTTGGCATTTATTTACTTTAATTTGAATTTTGATGTGATGGAATATCAAATGGATCGAATTTTGGGACAAAGGCCCAAGAAGGACCCAATGGACCATAGAGTGAATGGAATTCGTCGGAAGGGTCAACGATGGTCAAAGTGGGCCCGATCACCATGTGGGACCCAATGGATCAAAATTGGTCCAAACTCTAAGGTAAAGGGGTAGAAAATAATTTGGTTGGGCCGTGGGCCCAATGGTGGGCCAATTAATTTAAAAAGGCTGAATTGGAATTAAACCCTCTAAGTTAGTAATGAAATGAAATGGCATGACCAAGTGGGGCCCACCTCCACCTCACCAAGTGAGGTGGCGTGTGGATCAAGGCAAAGGTGGGGCCAACCATCATGGTTGACTTGGTCAACCATGGATAAATTGAGAGGACTAAGGTGGATTAAGGAGAATTAAATTGATTAAAATTATTGTAAAATTATCTAATTTAAAATTAATGGAATTAAAGTGACATGGCCAAGTGGGGCCCACTTCCACCTCATCAAGTGAGGTGGCGAGTGGGGTAGGTATAGGTGGGGGCCGTCCACCATGGTTGACTTGGTCAACCATGGGTGGATTTCTTAGATAGATAAATTTTATGAAATTAAATTGGATGGAAATTAATTAACCTAAGTGAGGATTTAATTTAATTAATTAGGTTAGTCAAGGGGTTAACATGGGAAGACCAAACCACCAAATTCAAACACCCAAAACCATTGGCTAGTGGTGGTTTTGTCTCAACCACCACCACCAAAGTCAAGGTAGCCCATACTTTGGTTGGCGAGGCCATCATGGAGGAGCATGGTCCAAGTAAGACCCAAGAAATGAGATGGGTTTTCCATCTCATCCCTCTCATTTCACTCTCTCATTCCCACCACCTCTCCACCGTCCTACACCAAGAGAAAATAAGAAAAGAAAAAAAAATTAGAAGAGAAGAAGAAGAGAAGGAAAGAAAGATTAAGCTTGGCCAAACCATTATCACTTCAAAACCAAGGAAGCTAGACATTTTCTATCCCCTCCTCCTCTCTCTCTCTCTCTCTCTCTCTCTCAAGCAAACCCACTCAATCTTGGCCGACCCTAAGCTTAGAGGGCCTCACCATTTGATCAAGCTCATCTTGACCGTACATCAAGGGGAAGAAGAGAAGAGAAGGCTAAGGAAAGCAAGAGGAGAAGCAAAGAAGGACCGGAGGAGTCGTCGGGTGGTAAGAATTCTTAAAACAAGAGTTTATATTTTTTTTTTTATGATAAGATATGGAATCCATTTCTTAGACTAAATATGGCCAAAAATGTTGTGGGCCATGGATCTAAGATCCATCCAATGGTAGGATAAGAAATGGATGAGATAGAAGAGATGGTTTAAGGAAAAAATAAAATGAATGGATTAAACATGGAAAAATAGAAATTTTAATGGATTGATGGGCCATAGGGTTCGGCCATGTAGCATGGCCGAACCCCATGGTAAATGATGGATGATTTTTAATTAGGGTTTGAGGTCTAAAATTATGGAGAAGGGTTAATGATGTTGAGGTTTTTAAGTGATTAAAAAGTTGGTGATTTTTAAGGAGTTTTAATGAGAAAACCATGAGGAATGTAAATAGGTATTTTGGTTTTAAAAATGGCATGGATAAGATGGACCATGAGCCATGGGTTCGGCCATGCTGTATGGCCGAACCCTATGGTGGTGATTAGTGATTTTAATGAATGGAAAAGGATGGAGATGGATAAAAAAATTTAAATGGATTTGTAAGTATAGTAGCTAATACTTTAAATGAGATGAAAATGGGGAGTTCAATGAATGATTTAAATTCAATTGTGATAGGATTAAATGAGGCAAGATGGACCCAAGAAATTGGAAAATGGACATCATGGGTTCGGCCATGGTGTATGGCCGAACCCATGACCCTTTTTTGTGGGCCACATTTTGGGCCAAATATGGAATGATATATGGGATTAAATGTTTTTCAAAATTAATAAAATAGGTGGCTGATTTTATGATGCTAGGTCATGATTAATGAATCACTAATGGGTCTAAGTATGAATGAATTTTGGACTTAGAATGTACATAAATGAATGGATGATTAACCATAGAAGAGAGAGTGGCAAAATGATAGTTATTAGCCACCTTGAGGAACCACCATGGCCGAACCCTATGTATGTTAGACATAAAAATTGGATACATTGTGAATGATTAAATGAAACGGATAGATGCTGCGTTTTAGGCTCGCAAATCGGAATATTTAAAATGGCCAAAATTGGATTTATGGATGTGTTTTAAACCACGGAAAACGAGGCTAAGTTAGGGGCCGATTTTGGTAAACGAATAACGTAATTAGGAACCTAAGGTTGTAATAAGTTAGGGATTTAATCATGAAATAAAATACGGACTAATTCGGTAAATGTGTAATAAGGTATCGGGACGTCGCAAAACGGTGCATGATCGGCGACCGGTTTATCGAACAGAAACGTAACGGGACGCTAAGCGGTATTCAGTAGGATTCCTACCTCTTTGTAAGCCGTGGATATGTGATGGTTGTTTTAATCTATTTTGATAATTATGTGATTTGTATTATGATGGGTTTTTGATTTATGAATTATATATTCATACTATGGCTTATATTTTCAATGTTATGCATTATATGGCTATGTATGATATATTAAGTTTATGAGATATATATGTATATTACATAGCATAATGCACTTACATCTCATGCATGGCATTGGCGGGAAAATAATGAAACCGGAGTCCATGCTCCGTCGGGGCGACCGAGAAGCAAACATGGGGATAGCCCGAGGGGCTATAATCGGAGTCCATGCTCCGTCGGGGCTACCGAGAATCAGACATGGGGATAGCTCTTATGCTATAACCGGAGTCCATGCTCCGTCGGGGCGACCGAGAAGCAAACATGGAGACACCTTGACGAAGCTTTGCCGTCAAGGGGGATACGATATTTTATGATGATACGGTGGATGGGTGGGACACATGACATAGGCACCCATGGCATGGCATTCATCATATATTTATTATATTATTGTCGGTATGCATGTTATTACTAACCCATGTGCTAGCCCTACTCGGAGTCCTACTGGGCGCGTTGACTAACGCCCTACTTCTACCCTAGCCGATGACGCAGGAGATGGCGGAAACGGTGGACACGCCGGGAGTCGAGCTTAGGAGCTTGGGAAGCGGATATCTAGTTTTATTTCAGTTTCATGTTGGAGATGTAATTTAAAGTAGCTTAGCTCGTTGGACTGTATAATTTATATTTCTTGCTATGGTTTGGACTGCATTATGGACAATATCGTTTTGAGGCATAAATGTGAACATAGGGGTATTTTGGTAATTTTATGTTGTATCTTCCCTTCTATTTAAAACCGGTAGGATAGTCTCTATTATAACGTTTCGCACGTAATTATATTCCGCGAGCTTACTTCCTACGCGTGAACTGTTCCCGTGGACTTAGTTCCGCGCACGCGTGGGGTTGGCCAGTTAAGGGTCGGGCTTTAGAAGTTCGGACTTAACTCGCGTCATGACGTCCGCGCCCTCTCTCACTCTCCATCTCAAAAAAAAAAAAATAGACTCTGATTTTCGAAAAGCGAGTGGAAAAAGGGCGGGTGTTACACATTTTATGTAAGTTTACTTATGGACAATGTAATTTGAGTAGTTAGTATTGGGATTGTAATAGCTTAGACTCTTTCCTATGGTTTGGATTGTTAATTTTGGATATTTTAACTTAAGGTAATTATTGTTAAGTGATGGAATTCCTTGCTACTTAAAATTGGTAAGATAGTTATTCTATTATAATTCCGATCCTAACTATTTATTCCGCATGTATAACCTTATTGCGTGTGAACCATTCTCGTGGACTTAATCCACGCACACATAGGGTTGGCCAGTTAAGGGTCAGGCTTTGGAAGCTCGGACTTAATTCGCGTCGTGACGGTCCCTCTCTCTCTCACTCTTTTATTTAAAAAAAAAAAATAGACTCTGATTTTCGGCGAGTGAAAAAGGGTTGGGGCGTTACAACATCAATGTCTAGGATGTCTACATGCACAACCATGCAAGCGTGTGCCCTACCCCTATCACATGAGCCCACATTTACCAGATCTCCAGCACATCCTCTAACCAACCAAATGCAACTCTAGGGCCACTTTCTATAAGTCAATCCGCTACGGTCCACCCACCCACGGGTATACTGACTGAGCCCCAACCAGATTAGGGTCCCTGGCCCTCAATAAGTCTTATGACTCTCCCAGGACAACCCGCACACATACCACAACCAACCCATGAGTCAGGCTCACTAGAGTCCCAAAAAGATTATAACACAAGAGTAACCACCGCACCAATCTTTAACAGACTGCCAACTAGACCTATCTATGGTCTCCTCAACCAAGCACCAGACTCCCGGTAGTCTTACCTGTAGCCTCAGGTCCCATCTACTGGTCTCAACAGAGCCGACCATCCACGCCTCATGGAATTCCATAGGCCTTCCACCAAGTGAGACGGTCGAACTCACTCGTTAACCGCCCTTAAACTCCCAGTGAGTCAACACCCACATCATAAGTCTCAACCATGAACCCCAAGGTCACAACCCCAAGTAATCACACCACCACACCCCTCATCCAAAATGTGGGCAAACAGACACTCAACCCACTTGGCTACCAGGGAGACCCACTATGTACTCAACGTGCTCTACAACCGTCCTACCTCTAGGGCCACCTCCATAGAAATCCACACACACCACAGACAGGTACCACTAGTCTTGAATAATCACGAAAGTTTTCTTCCACTATGCCAACAAGCACGGGAGCTATCCTCCACCGTGGCAACAAGCACGAGAGCTATTCTCCACTGTGCAAATAACCACAGGACTTGTCCACCATTGTCCCAATAACCATGAGAATTGTCCTCCACCGTGCCAGCCGGAGATGTCCTCAACACCACCATCCCATATCTGATGGGTAGGCAAACCAACAATCAGCCCACTTGGTCATACAGGAATCATATCCACCATTCCACCCTCTGGTCTTCACGCGGGCGAACCATTCAGCCCATCAGACCACTAGGGACGCCTCAACCACCACGCACTTGGGTACCGTGTCTATGATGACTTCCAAGTCGACCTTGGGTGATCTAACACTCAACCCAAGAGCTTCCCGGAGGTTTCCATGACCACCTCACAACATGTCCTTCATGGGACTCCTTGAAACCTCGCCCTCCAAATCGGACCATTCCCCTCCCCTAGGCATGTCCGAATATCACAATGATAGACCTGACAGTCAAATCCACACTAAGGAGTATATCCACCCATCATATGAAAAGTACCAAAACCACACCAGGGTGGACCCAACACGACCATGACTCTGCCAACGACCCAAATACCAAAAGGGAAACACCCGCCAGGTACTCACACACCTACGGACCCACCAATGAGTAGGCTATAGCTCAATCGCTTCCACTGCGCTGTTTCTCATGACTTCCCAACCCTAACTACCCGACAAGTTAGGGAGATTCTCTAAATCCTGATGTAGCCTATTACCCATGTTCTACCGGAATTCCATACACGCTAGCTACACGCATGCTGTAATGGCCCACGTCAACAAAATGGTTATGGGAATAAGATGATATATGAATCGTACGATTTTATGATTTTTGATTCACGATTCACACCCCTAAACCAATTTCGATGCGATTCGAGTTTGATAACATTGGATAAAATTGGAGAATGCCATACACTTAGAGCATTGGAAATATTTGTAAGATTCTATGCTTACAAGGTGTGTGCTAATATGTTTGAGTGAATGTTGCCTTGTCCACATTCCAATGCATAGTTGGGTAAGGTTATGGTTTGACCTCTTTATGCCTATCTATGATTGATGTGAGAATATTGTATCAAATACATATATATGAGTTTTCCAAGTTCCCTATGATTATATGTTTAGTATAATTGAGAATTTATAGATTTGTGATGTGTTAAAGTATGATAGAATGCATGATAAATCAAGATTGCCCAAAATGTGTAATGTAGGGCCTTCATAACTTTCCATACTTGTGTATGGTTATGAGTAATGCATGTATCAAATGAATTCTCATGATTGTGAATTGTTAGATGGGTAACTCTTATAATAAGCATGATGAATGCGTTTTCATGCGATGCTTGGATTAATTGATGATGTGTACATCACTAGTGAGCACCTATGTTGATAATGGTTGTGGTGGATTGACCTAACCATGTGTAGAACGAATTTCCATGATTTGAAGAGGAACTTGGTAAAGGGTTAGACTAAGTGATATGGTTGAGTTAAGGTCAAGTATCTTAGAACCCAAGGGCGTTAATTTGTGCTACAATGGGGATGGACTAGCATGATTGAGAATGCATGGAATGTAATGTAAATAATAAGAAAGCCTTGTTTGATTTCTCCAAAATAAAAGTATGACCACTCCCCAATGTCAACCCTAATGTGAAAATAATGAACTACGGCTGATCTAATCCACTATGTGGTACGTAGGCAACTGAGAGCATCGTGCTTCAGCTCGATCAAAAGACAATGTATCATCCATTTATATTAAGGAGGATGTAAGATGTTGAGCTTGTGAAGGGTAGAAAAGTATTGGTGGGATATACCTTCCCTAATATAGACCCTAATGCTAGATGTTGGATCCCTCGACGGCAGCCTGAAGAGGTTATGATGCCTTTGGAGTCCTAGTATGATGAGACATATATGTTTGTTACTCGAGTAAAGCCTAGAGTGGTAAGAGAACTATGAAAATACTTAAGATGGACAGATGAGGACTTTAGCACTAAGATGTATGTGACTAGGTCACTTGATTTTATTGAGACGTGGTATGGGTACGTCCCTCACGTGATGATTATATTAAGACGTGATATGAGTGTGTCCCTCACGTGATATTGATGATTGAGACGTGGTATGGGTGTCTCTCACGTGATATTGATTTTATTAAGGCGTGGTATGGGTGTATCCCTCACGTGATATTGATGATTGAGACATGGTATAGGTGCGTCCCTCACGTGATATTGATGATTGAGACGTGGTATGGGTATGTCCCTCACGTAATATTGATAACGTTATGCCTCAGTCCGTTGAAAAAGAAAATTGTCCGATCAGTAAATCACTGTGTCTCAACTTTGTATAGTTAAAATGATAAGATAAGTATATAGATTCCATAAGTAAGGCCTAAAGTATCTGTGAGACCGTGGGAGCCTCGATATGAACATACAGACACTGTGGCATTGAGATGTATATGTGACTTGGTCACTTGATATTGAGACGTGGTATGGGTACGTCCTACACGTGATTATGATAGTTGCCTGATCGTTACAGAGAGATATTCGGGACGGTGGGGTCGGCTACGGAGACTTGGTCCCGTAGGGTTGCCGTTGAGGAGTAGGTCACTCACATGCTACGTGCTGGAGGGGGCTATCACGGCTATTTAGCACACTTGATGTGTGTTGATGCGTAGAGCTAGATACTATTTTACCACATGGGGGTGGTGCTAGCTTCGTTAGATGCGGTCCGGCCGCCTTAGAGCTTGACTGAATCACCCATGAGGTGAAAGGATGCAGGGCGAGGTACACTTGATCACGCTAGTCGTGGGTCTCCTGCTTAGTAAGTCGGCCCTAAGTCTTGCTAGGGGTCATGTTATATCTATGATATGATATGATGATTTGATATTGTTGCCACAGTTACGTAGTGATTCATTCGAGTGTTATTCTTACGGATAGAAGATCTCATGGTAGATGATGTGCCCCTAGATTAGTTATGCCCATGGATGGATTATACCCATGGAGGGATTATATTCATGGATGGTTATTACCCATGGATAGATGAAACTCATTGATAGAGTGTTACCAGGGATGGATGTGTATACCCATGGATGATGGTTCCCATGGTGGTTTGGATTCATGCCCGGATGTTGGTCTTATGGTAGACCTGTTGTTCTCATAGTAGACGTCTTGGTCTTATGTTAGATATGTTGGTCCCATGGTAGACATATTGATATTATGGTGGACATGTTGGTCCCATAGTAGACGTATTTGTCTTATGTTATACCTGTTGGTCTTATGATAGACATATTGGTTCTACGAATGTATGAATTATGCCCATAGATGGATTATACCCGTGGACTGATTATTTTCATGGATAGTTATTACCCATGGATATATGATACTCACTGATGGAGAGTTAGCAGGGATGGATGATGAATCCCATGGATGTTGTTCCCATAGTAGACATATTGGATTCATGCCAAGATATTGATTATATTGTGGGCATATTAACCCATGATAGATATAGTGGTCCCATGCTGGACGTGACAGTTCTATAGATAGATATTATTTTCCCATGGATGATTATTCCCATGGAGGGCTTTGTGACCATGGATGAGTATCCTATACCGTGGATATATATTCTCACGGAGAATATTGATTCCATAGAGGATTGGACCCATATTTAGAATGTTGTCCCCGATGAGGGATGCATTTATGTTCGGGTATAGGTCCCATGGTTGAGGTTTATCCCATGTGTGACATTGAGCCCATGGTTGACGGTGTTCCCATGGTTGGTATAGACTCGTGATTGGCTAGACCCGTGATAGATAAGATCTATTCTACTGATGAGGCCCACGATTGGGTAATTGGAATGTCTTAATGTGACATCATGAATAGCACGGGGTTAGTGCCATGAAATAAATGAATTGAGAACTACGTAAGATCTGATTTCCATTGGAGTACGTAGGCATTTGATAATGCAGTTTGATCAAATCAAGGGTCCAATAAGTCGTAGGATCTGTAGGGATCTCGCAACACGTGTAGGTCTCACGTCTTTGGACTAAGAGTTTTGCATGCTTCAGAGTTAAAAAAAAAATATTATTATTTCTCACGTGTCTGTTGGCTCGGGCCATAACAGTTGGTATCAGAGCTTAGGCTCAATTTTCCCGAGGACTGTGTGTATGGGGTTCAAAACTCTGATGAAAGCATGAGATTTTTTTGGGTCGCAATGGGGTAAGCAAGATTTTGAGTGAGGCTGAGACCTCCTATTGCCACCAGATTTAAGTGATCAATGTTTAGACCGTGCTTTAGGTGGGGTGACAAGTGTGATATTATAGCATGAGCTCAACCCACGAGGGTTAGACTCACGTGGACCCTGAGTTGTGAGGTGCTAGATCTGGTCGGACTTGAAAAGGTCTCGAGGAAATGATTAAGCTTCATGAGTGGAAAACTTTGGAATTCTCCTAGAACTGTATGCGAACCACCTTGTGAGTTGCAGATAATCCTGTCTTCCCAGGAAGTGGAAGTGAGACCATTAGGCCGAGGGTCCTGTGATGGGGGTTTGATAGACCAGGCAATGATACAATGGCAGGTAACCACCCGACGGACATCGGTGAGGTGAGGTCGTCACTTTTACCACGTTGGAGAAAGACTAGAGGGACATGTGTATTTGTGGCATCAGTTGGGAATGACTAGTACTATAAACCAGAATTTGCTTGAAATACGACTTTTAGTCCAGACCAAGAGGTTGAAATCTATAGTTGGTTATAAGAAGTGGTAATGGTAGACCACTAATTTTGTTTAGAAACAGTCTCAATTGGATAGTTGACCCATTAAATTAGACTAACACAATTTATTTAAAATCAAGTTTACCCATGATCCATTGGGTCTTAATTGGGTAATTGACCCAATTCCTTACCCATATAAGGTCCATTTCAACTATTTAATCTTAAATTCAATCAATTTGTAATGCAAATAGACCAATCCAATATATTTATAAGTGATGAAAATCTGTGGTGTTACATATACAAGGCAACCGATTCCCATACAACAAATTATATCTAGCCAGACTACTCCTTTCATGTCAAATCAGAGCCCTCTCATTCAACATCAATTTCTCCATCATATTAGAAAATCATATCTCTCAAATCATCATAAGGCAATTCCACATACATTTTACATCATAATTACATCATTAAACAAAATTGAATCCATACACAAACACAAAATTTTTACTCATAAGGCATGAAGTAACAATCTATACCATCATGGATTTTTCACACGAGCAAGGCTCTAAACACTCATTCACTACACAAGGGGTACTCAAACCATTTACACCCAAGTGCAATACAACATTGAAGTACAAGCATCACATTGCTTGATCATCGCTATCGTCGATATCATGGGCCAATGTACTCCGTGTTCAGAGACTTGGGGAAAGCAATCCCTCTCATCATAGGGCAACTCTCCTCAGAAAATATCTATATATGTCTGGCCTCTTGGACCCACTCATCATTTCCTCAAGGAACACCCTTGAAGGTTTTACCGACCTCTCCTTAGTCCTTCGAGCCCCCAATCCTTGGCTCAAACTTTCTATAGTCATAAATCAAATCTGACTCACTTCACGAGGATGCTCTCGGTCGTACCCAATGGGTCATAGTGAACTTAATTTTAAGGTAATTGGGTAAGGTCAAAGTAATTGGGTCAGCTACCCAATTAAGATCCAATACATTAAATCCACCTCATCAAGTGAGGTGACAAGTGGGTGATGTGGCATAACAAGTCATCACATGGAAGCCAACTAGGCAATGTGCCACATCATCGAGTGACATGGCCAAGGTGGGACCCGAATGCCATGTGGTGCATGGTCGGACATGTCATGGTTGACTTGGTCAACCATGAATGAGTTCAAGACTTGAGTTCAAGTTTAAATGGCTTGAGTTGTGTTGGGAATGTGAGGAGTCTTCCATCTCAAAGGACATGAAACCCATGGAATCGATTGAAGTCAAAGGGTTTCTTGGCTTAAGCCAAGAGTCTCCTTGTTAAGTCAAAGGACACCTTGATTAAACAAAACCTTAATGGGGGAAAATGAAAGGGTTTAGGCTGTTACTTAAAAGATACCAACCAAGGGGCACTCCACACCCCTTGGTCGATCACTTTCTCTCTTGAGCAAAGAGTTTTCTCTTCTCTTCTTTTCTTTGTCTCCCACCTACATTTCAACACTTGGAGAACTAATTGAAGAGCAAAGGAAGAAGAAGGATTAAGAAAGGAAAGGACAGACCAAACGAAAAAAAGGAGACGGGAAAGAAGGTATGTCTAATGTTTAACAAGATGGAAATGAGATTAAGGAAGCCATAAGTTTGGCCATGGTGTGGCCAAACCCATGGGCACCATGAGTGGTTGAAATAAATGGTCAAACTGTTATATGATCATGGAATTGGTAATCCATTCGTGGAATGGTGATGGGTTGGAACAAAATAAGATTTAAAACTGAATTCATGCTATGAATGAAAGAATTATGAAAAAAAAGACTCTAATATTGACTAATGGGTTAAATAAACTTAGTAAATGAAGGGTTGAATATGAAATCCATGTTTAGATATGAATGAGGATGGATTTCATGAGGAAGGGCCTAGCCATACATGCAAACAAAAAGGACTGACAAAGAGTCAGTCGACTGAATCTCTGTATTCAGTTGATTGAACTGGTACTGGCCGAACAAAAAAAGGGTTATCTGGGAATTTCAGCCGACTGAATCTTATGATTCAGTCTACTGAACATGGACTGGATTAAAATATATGGGATCTATTGGTGTTTCAGCTGACTGAATCTAGGATTCAGTCGACTGAACATAGAGGTACCAAACAAGTTAAGTGATCTAGTGTGTTTCAGCCGACTGAATCTATGATTCAGTCGACTGATATGCTTATCGAACACGAAAAGAGTTGGTTGATAATTCAGCAGACTGAATCTTTGATTTAGTCAATTGAATAAATACTAGCCGAAGACACGAATGATCTGATCCAACGTCAGCCGAATGAATCTATGATTCAGTCGACTGAAAAGACATTGACTGAGAACATAGAAGGGTTTGACCCAAAGTCAACCGACTGAAAGGCTATGGGTGAAATGTATACAGTACTTAGTTGAGTTTCAGCTGACTGAATATTGTATTCAGTAGACTGAAAGTGTGCGGGTAAGGCAGAGAATAGTGATTGGGCACGATTCAGTCAACTAAATCCCTGATTCAGTCGACTGAATTGAAAAGTTTAATTTTTACATAATGTTCCAGATGCTTCAGTATATCTGGAAGGATGTAAGGAATGATTAAAATTAAATGGATAATCAATTTATATATCTATATCTATCTATATATATATATATATATATATAGTGGTTGAATGTGATAAGGTAATGACGTTCGATTCGTTTTCACGCAAGCGTTAGCATTGTTTTTGCGTAACAAGAAAAGGACAGTAATCGGACGTGGTAGGATTCCTACCTTATTAAGACACTATGGATTATATATGTTACTGGTTTTATGTCCAAATATGATGATTTACTTTGATTAAACAAATGGTTATGTTTTATGAACTAAATTTCCATGATATTATGTAATTTGATATGAAATGGCATTTTTGCATTCATTATCTCATGCATGGCATGGGAGGGAATACATGGGACCAACAAGCCAAGTTATGAGCGGTCCGGACATGATTTGGGCATGAAAACTAGCTTGTGTGAAGCTATATGAACTATTTATATGTTGGCCTTGTCCGAGATGGTAACGCCCTGCCTGTTTTTACTCGTCGAAAATCAGAGTATATTTTTTTTTTAAATAAGTGAGAGAGAGCGGGACGCTAAGACGCGAGTCAAGTTTGAGTTTCCAAAACCTGACCCTTAACTAGCCACCTTTATGTGTGTGTGAACCAAGTCCACCAAAACATTTCACACACTAAAGAATATTTGCGGAGTTATTATATAAATAAAATATTATTCATATCCATGTCATTAATAAGCAAGGAAGCCAATCACCATATAATTAACTGAAACTTAAATATCCAAAATATCATCAAACCATAGCAAAATAAATTATAAGTTATTACAATCCAAAATATCAGTTCACCCAATACATCTTTCAAAATCAAATTAAGTAATATAACATAAAACTTGTCCAAGCTCCTATACTTGACTCCTTTCATGTCCCATGTCCTTGTCATTCCCTGTTTCATCATCTATAGGGTAGAAGTAGGGCGTTAGTCAACACGCCCAGTAGGAATTCTAATTAGGGTTATGTACACTTAGGAATAGTATAAAAATCAAGATAAGTATATCATATCAAAACTACAAAACATCTACAGTACTAAAAACCTTCCATTATAATAAAAAACCATAATCATGCTGATATGATGTCATGCCATGGGTGTCATATACCAATGATCCCTCATCCACTTCCATATCCAAACATCATATATCATATCAATGTTTTCCTTGATAAATTATTGCCATATCAAGGTATTCCCTTGGCCATTTACGTTTGCAGTTTTTTGTGACGGCACTAGCAAGTCACTGTTATACCTCCCCACATATGTTAATTAAAATTATCGATGGAGTGTGGACTCCTCCCTCTACGCAGGGTTTTTGGACTGATTACCCAGGAGCTCTTTGGCCCAAATTACACCGTACCCCTATCTAGTAATCCTGGAGAAGGCCAAAATATCAATGGTTCACATAGCTTCTTTCAAGCTAGTTTTCAAGCCCCAAGTCATGTTCGGACAGCTCATAACTTGGCTTATTGTCCCATGTGTTCCCTCCCATGCCATGCATGAGATAATGTATGCAAATATGCCATTTTATTTCAAATCACATGTTACCATCGAAAACAGTTCATAAACATATATATTTATTTAACCAAAGTAAATCGTCATGTTTGAAAATAAAACCAGTAATACAATTATTTATAAGATCCACATGTATCTCAATAAGGTAGAAATCCTACCCACGTCCGATTTACTATCCTTTTCGTGTTTCGCATGAACAATTGTTAACCGTCACGTGAAAGTGAATCACGCCTCTTTACCTTATCAATTCAATCACATACATATATCAATTTGATTTTTCCTTTAATTTAATTACTCCTCACATCCTACTAGATAAACAGACATATCTGAAAAATATTAAAAATTCAAACTTTTCAATTCAGTCGACTGAATCCCTGATTCAGTCGACTGAATCACGTCCAGTTACTGTCCTCTACCTTACCGCAGACTTTCAGTCTGCTAAAACCCAACTCAGTACTATTATTCCTTGACTCATTAACTTTCAGTCTGCTGACTCTGAGTCAAACCCTCTGCATTCTCGGTCAATCCATTTTCAGTCGACTGAATCACAATTCAGTCGGCTTACTTTGGATTAGATCAACTGTTTGTTCGGCCAGTATATATTCAGTCGACTGAATCAATGATTCAGTCGGTTGAATCATCAACCAACAACTTACGTGTTTGATAAGTAATCATTCAATCGACTGAGTCATAGATTCAGCTGGCTGAAACACGGCTGATCCTTTTACTTATTTGTTACGTCTATGTTCAGTCGATTGGATCCTAGATTCAGTCGACTGAATCACTAATAAATGCCATATATTTAATCTAGCCCATGTTCAGTAGACTGAATCACAAGATTCAGTGGGCTGAAACTCCCAAAAACTGATTTTTGTTTCGGCCAACACCTTGTTCAGTCGATTGAATCCCAGATTCAGTCAACTGACTGTTTGTCAGTCTTCTTTGTTTGCATATTTGGCTTGACCCTTCCTCATGGAATCCATTCCTTATCACTTTTAAACACAGATAAAGCCATTTATATCACTCACAGTGAGTTTACTCTATCCTCTAGCCAGAGCTAGGGTCTTTTCCTTAATTCATTCAATCTTATGCCATTAAAATATGGTTTTGGGCCCAATCCTTTGATTGTTTGTATTTACCACATATCCATTCCCTGAATGGATATTCAACTCCATGGCCCTATAATATTTTGGCCAGCCCTTGCAATCCAATATGGAACCCATAGGTTCGGCCACACCATGACCAAAACCATGGTTTCCCTTAATCCAATATTCTAAACATATTAAACTCAAAGCATACCTTCTTTTCCCTTCTCCTTCATTTTCTTTTGGTCTGTTTCTTTCTTCCTTGGACCTTCCTCTTCCTTCCTTTGCTCTTCACAAATTCTCTAAGTGTCGAAATGTAGGTGGGAGAGAGAGAAAAGAAGAATATAGAAATCTTTTTACTCTAGAGAGAGTGATTGGCCAAGGGGTGTGAAGTGCCCCTTGGTTGGTATCCCTTTGTAACAACCCAAGACTCTTCCACTTCCCCTCTTTAAAATTTTGTCTAACCAAGGAGTCCCTTGGTCTGACCAAGGAGACTCTTGGCTTCCCAATGCATCTCTTGGCTTCCATCAAGTTCAGGGGTTTCAAGTCCCATGAGATGAAAACCCTTCATCTTCCCACTCAACTCACTTAACTCAACTCAAGTAATTAATCTTGAACTCTAATCTTGAATTCATTTAATTGTACTCACTCATGGTTGACCAAGTCAACCATGACTTAGCCGACCATGCACCACATGGCATTTAAGTCCCACCTTGGCCATGTCACTTGATGATGTGGCACTTTGTCTTAGTTGACTTCCATGCATGCCATATAGAAATGCCACCTCACATATATGCCACCTCACTTAATGAGGTGGATTTATGCATTGGATCTTAATTGGGTAGCTGACCCAATTAATTTAACCTTACCCATTTACTTTAAAATCAGCTCACCTATGACCCATTGGGTCCCAATTGGGTAATTGACCCATTCCTTTATATTTACTGAATTACTTAAAATCGAACCCTATCCATGATCCATTGGATCTTAATTGGGCAATTGATCCAACTCCTTAGCTATCTAAGGCCCATTTCAACCATTAATCTTAAATTCAATAAATTTGTAATTCAAAATAGACCAAATCCAATATATTATAAGTGATGAAAATCCGGGGTGTTACATGGATTGCTAGGAATGGGTACGGCGTATTTTGGGCCAAAGAGCACCTGGGTATATAGTTCTGAAATCCTGCGCAGAGGGAGGAGTCCACACTCCATTGGAAATTCCGATTAAGATATGTGGGGAGGTATAACAGTGACCTGGTAGTATCGTCACAAAACACTGCGGACGTAATTGGCTAAGGGAACACCTTGATATGGTGAGTTATCAAGGAAACTATCTATATATGATTGATTGGATATGGAAGTGGTGCTTGATTATTTGGCATTGACACCCATGATATGATGCATAAGTAGGCATGATTATGAATTGGACATCATGCATTATATTTTCTGCGTACGAGATGTTTTACAAATATGATATGATGTTTCTATCTTAATTTTATATTGATCCTATGTGTACCATAACCCTACTTGGAATTCTTACTGGGCATATTGACTGATGCCCTACTTCTACCCTATAGATGATGGAATAGGAAATGACAAAGACATGGGACATGAAGGGAGTCAAGCATAGGAGCTTGGACAGATTTATGATTATATTACTTATGTTGATTTTGAAAGATGTTTTGGGAGGATTGATATTTTGGATTGTAATAACTTAAAATTATTTTACTATGGTTTAATGATATTTAAGTTCCAGTTATTTATATGGTGGTTGACTTCCTTGCTTAATAGTGACATGCATATGGATGGTATCTTACTCATATAATATTCCGCAAGTATTCTTAGAGCGTGTGAAATGTTTTAGTGGACTTAGTCCACACACAAGTAGAGGTGGCTAGTTAGGGGTCGGGTTTTGGAAACTCGGACTTAACTCGAGTCGTGACGTTCCCGCTCTCTCTCTCTTTTATAAAAAAAAATATATACTCTGATTTTGGCGAGTGAAAAAGGGTCTGGGCGTTACAGTTGGTATCAGAGCGAAACCGGAAGTGTTGAATCTTGCAAAGTAAGATTAATTCGGTATCATGTCTCACTGATAAGATAAGAATCCCTACTGACTGACTCTTCGGAGTCTGCTGCACGGGGGTCGGATTAATTTACTTTGTTGAGAATCAGACTGTAAGTATTCAATCTGAGAACAACACTTGACAAGGAAAATAACAGCAAAGGAAGGACAATCACTATGAATTGTGGGTTATCAAACATAGCAAATAGGACGTACCTCCCCTGAACAAGAAACATCATGATGAGAAACACTATGTGACACATAGGAAAATTCCCCAAAACAAGAAATACAAGATGATGATTAGGCAATTTCCCAAAGTATGTAAACATAAGATCTTATGAGAAAAGAAAGTCAATCAATGTTTCGATGACTTAGGAAAATGCCTCCAAGAAAAAGAAATACCCGATAGAACCCGCATCAAGAAGAAGAACAGGACAGAGAGGGACAGGGTAGTGCGAACATTCTTGAAGTGCCTTCTGAGCTACAGAGCTTAGTACATGCAGTGGTCACTTCTGTTCTACAGCAACACCAGAATGACAATGGACTCGCCAACTCCAATGAATCGCAGGATTGAAATATGGTCAGAGATTTCCAACAACAGCATCCCCCATATTTCAAAGGGAAAGAGGGATCCACAGGAGAGGAGAACTGGATCGAGAATATTACCAAGATTTTGAAGCTGCTCAAGATCACTGGTGATGAGGATAGAATACTGCTGGCTATTTCACAATTGGTAGATGATGCCAGCAAATGGTGGACAGTTATAGAACGTCAACAAGCACAAATTCCAGCGGAGGATAGGACAGAGATGACTTGGGACCAATTAGCTGGGATGTTTCTAGATCATTACTTTCTAGAGGAAGAGAAGGAGAGCCAGACACAAGCGTTCATATCCTTGGTCCAGGGCACCATGACTGTTGTGAATTATTATCAAGAATTCCTCCGTCTATCATGTTATGCTCTATACATGGTGGACACGGAATACAAGAAGGCCCGGAAGTTTGAACGAGGCCTGCGACCTAACCTAAGAGCCAAAGTCACTATTTTCAAGTCAGCTACTTTGGCAGAAGTGGTCAGTTGAGCTTCCATAGTCGAACAAGAGCTGATGGAGATAGTCAGACGTGTGGATAGCCGACGAGGTCAGAGTGGGGGAAATACTTTCTTCCCGAACAAGAGATTCAGACCCAACTTTCGGAGACCCTTAGCCTTTACTGGTTCTACTGGAGGTTTTTGTCCCAATCAGCCCTCCACATCAGGACCAGTCTCTCAGGTTCCTCCAGGCGTTAGCACATGTTTCCAGTGTAGTCAGCAGGGCCATTTCAAGAGGGAGTGTCCACAGAACAATAGACCTCCTCACTCCAGGGGTTCATTTCATCCTCCAGCTCGACCAGCTTAATCTATAGTATCCAGAGCACATAACTAGACAGGACGGGCACCTATTCCGATAGGATCTGGACGGCTATATACTTTGGTTCCTCCCCCAGAGATAGTGGATCACTCGGTGATTCAAGGTATGGCAGTAGTTGGTAGTTCTTATGTTTTCGCATTATTTGATTCAGGAGCATCCCACTCCTTTATATATGCTACCTTCGTATCTGCTACTGGTACCTTAGTACAACAACTGTCCACTGCACTTACTATTGTATCTCCTATTGGTGACCCATCACTGGGTCTAATCTGCACCTCTTTAGACACTGAACTTGCTGAGTTCAGATTTGAATTCAATTATCTGGTACTTGAGATGACAGAGTACGACATCACATTTCGTATGGACTGGTTGGCTACCTTCCAGGCCGGCATTGACTATCATCTTCGTCGAGTGATATTTTGGTCACCCGAAGGGAAGTGGTTTATAGTACATGCCAACAGACAGAGCATTCCTATGACCAGAAGATTACATGAAGAAATGAACCATCTAGTACTGAACAACATCAGACTAGACAAGGTGCCAATGGCCGAGCTACTTGCGGTAGTGAAAGACTACGTAGAGGTATTTCCGACAGAGCTCCCTGGTTTGCCTCCAAAAAGGGAGATTGACTTCGAGATCAAACATTATCCTGGCACTACTCCTGTATCATTACCTCATTACCGGATGACCCCAGCAGAAATGTCTGAGCTGAAGAAACAGATTGATGAATTGCTCAGACTAGGATGCATCCGGCACAACACCTCATCTTGGGGAGCACCAGTATTATTCGTAAAGAAGAAAGATGGTACTCTTCGGATGTGTGTGGACTACAGGAAACTGAATCAACTGACGATCAGGAACATGTGCCCTCTACTCAGTATTGATGATTTGTTTGATCAACTCAGAGGCTCCAGCCATTTCTCCAAGATTGATTTGATATCAAACTACCATCAAATCCATGTCAGGGATGAGGACATGGAGAAGACAGCTTTCAAAACTCGGTATGGACTGTATGAGTATGTGGTCATGCCTTTCGAACTCACCAATGCACCAGCTGTATTCATGGACTTGATGAACAAAATCTTTCATCCTTATCTGGATGAGTTTGTAATTGTCTTTATAGACGATATCTTGATTTATTCCACCAGTTGGGAGGAGCATGCTGAGCATCCGAGGATAGTCCTGGACACCTTGAAGAAGAATCAATTATATGCCAAAGCAAGCAAGTGCGAGTTCTGGCTATCTGAGGTCAACTTCTTAGGACATGTCATGTCAGCAGAAGGAATAGCCGTGTACCCGGCTAAAGTGGCAGTGGTTAGAGACTAGAAAGCTCCAAGAATGTGACCGAAATCCACAGCTTTCTGGAACTGGCTGGCTATTATCGGAAGTTTATTATGGACTTCTCCAAGATTGAGGCTCCACTCACCCGATTATCCCAGAAAGGAGTCAAATTTGAATGGTCTGATGTGTGCAACCGAAGGTTCAAAGACCTGAAAAAGAAGCTTACGTCTGCTTCTATTCTGATTCTGTCGGAAAGAGGCAAGTATCTGAAGTATACTGTGATGCTTCAGGAGAAGGACTTGGGTGCTCACTCACTCAAAGTCATCATGTAGTGGCATACGGTTCAAGGCAACTAAAAATTCATGAATGCAACTATCCCACTCATGATCTGGAATTAGCTGCAGTGGTCTTCGCTCTCAAAAGTTGGAGACATTATCTATATGGTGAGAAATTTAAAGTATTTTCTAACTATAAGAGTTTAAAGTATTTGTTTGATAAGAAGGAACTCAATTTGAGACAGCGCAGATGGATGGAATATCTGCAAGACTATGAGTTTGCACTGCGGTATCATCCTGGCAAGGCGAACAAAGTGACGGATGCCCTCAGTCGCATGTCATACAACAGTGGCCAGTTTGATTATGAAGGAATGGGAAATGCTGACGACCATCCGAGAGTTTAATTTGTACATCAAGGACCGTGGGAGTATGTATAATCTGATGGTACGGTCTAGCATGGTTTCCAAGATTGAGCAAGCACAATGGATAGATCCGGAAGTGGAAGAAATATGGGCCAAGATGTCTATTGGTGAGTTCGTACCAGAATGGGAATTATGACCTGGACAAGGTCTCTCATTCCGAGGCAGGACATATGTGCCTCAAAGCTGTTGAAGAGAGTTGTTGATTGAAGCTCATCAAACAAAACTCTCTATTCATCCGGGTAGCACCAAAATGTACCATGATCTGAAAAGACATTATTGGTGGCATGGACTCAAAAGAGACGTGGCTGACTTTGTTTCTCATTACCTTACTTGTCAACAAGTCAAGAGAGAACATCAGAAGCCGCCAGGATTGCTCAAACCCTTACTAGTGCCAGAATGGGAATGGGAACATATCTCCATGGACTTTGTGACAGGACTGCGAAGGTCATCAAAAGGTAACGATACAATATGGGTTGTCGTGGACCGTTTGACCAAGTCTGCACGTTTTCTCCCAATCAAGATGACAGACTTGTCTGAGACTTTGGGACGGCGGTATATTAAAGACATCATCAGGCTACATGGTATACAAGGACTATTGTGTCCGATAGAGATGGTCGATTTACCGGCAGGGTGTGGCAGAGCATGCAGTCGGCTATGGGAACAAGTTTATTAATCAACACAACTTTCCATCCACAAACCGATGGTTAGTCGGAACGCACAATACAAACTTTGGAGGATATGCTGAGACCTTGCATGTTAGACTTCAAGGGTGGTTGGGAAGATCATCTACCACTGGTTGAGTTCTCATACAACAACAGTTACCAGGCAAGCCTCAAGATGGCTCCATATGAGGCATTGTAAGGTAGACCCTGTAAATCACCAGTGTGTTGGACAGAGGCTGGAGAACCTACACTTATTGGACCTGAGCTAGTTGTAGAGAACATAATCCATGATTCAGCCGACTGAAGGGTTACGGGTCAAATGTATACAATACTTAGTTGAGTTTCAGTCGACTAAATATTGTATTCAATCGACTGAAAGTCTGCGGGTAAGGCAGAGAATAGTGATTGGGCATGATTCAGTCGACTAAATTGAAAAGTTTAATTTTTACATGATGTTCCAGATGCTTCAGTATATGTGGAAGGATGTAAGGATGTAATACCCTGACCCAGATTAGTGACTAATCATGTGATTAGTGATCGTTGATTGTGTTTAATGGCCAGTTAATCTGAAAAATTAACAAGTGGGCTTTGTTAGAGTCAAAGTTTGACTCGATTTAAGCTCGAAAACCTGTGGATCCGACTTTTTAGTGTAGTGGCAAAGTTGAAATTATGTTAATTTTCTCCAGCTGAGACCTTAAAAATCATTTATATTTGGAAAACCCTTTAATTATACTATTTGATTTGTCAAAATTGCATACAAATATTTAATTTTAAATTCTGAGTGTGAAGAATTTTGTCGATTGAAATTCCAATTTTTAGAAGTGTAATTTTTTAATTGTGAAGGGTGTAAATGTTAGATTTTAATGTTTAAGAGTGTCAAAATGTCTCGAAATTTTAGAATGCTTAAATATCAGCTAAATTTTATGACCTGACTGTAAGTTAGAGTTTTTACAAAGTTTTGTTTTAAATTTTGAAATTTGACATTTTATGATTTAAAATTAAATCATTGGGTTTTAAATAACATTTTATCTCCAAATTTTTATGGTATTTACAATTTTTAATATTTAATGTACTGACTAATTGACTTGATTTAGTGGAACCTTGAAAACACCCAACTTAAAAAGGGTGTATCTTAAAAGTGTGTTTTTAAGTTAAAAAAGTAATAAAATATTATTTTGATTGGATAAACATATGTTCTTATTTAAATAATAGAATATATTATAAAAAAAAATATATGCAATCAATGCATAGTTATCCATAAGCTACTAGTTACCCTCTAAGTAGGTGGAGTGCAAGGCAATTTAAAGACAGTGGAAATTTAAAAAAAGCCCAAATACCTATACCTTTGCTTCTCTCCACCGTCCTTTCCTATTCCTTTGTTTTCTTCTCTTTCTTCCTTTCTTGCCTTGGTCATTCCAGCAACTGAGAGTTTAAAGGTTTTTCTGTGCTTTTGGCTCGGGGTTTTCAAAAGTGGTCATTTCTCAGTCGATTTTCGCAAATAAGGTATCGAAATCCATCTATTCAAAATTTTAGAAGTTTCGGGACTGTTCTTCTTATGAAATGGGTTGATTTTGGGCTTCATTTTTAGATTTTTAGAATTAAGGGAAAAATGCCCCTTTTCTTTTAATTGTTAAGTAACACCTTGAGAAGTGAACTTTTATGTGCTAAGAATTTATGTTGCATTTTTAAGCTATGATTTAGTTTAAAGTGGATTTCAAGATTTGGTTTAAGTTGATTAAATAAAATTATTTTAATAATTAGTTGAAGTGATTATATTTTTAAACTTAGTAAATTAGGCGTTAATGTATTTATTATTTAAATTATATATGTATTGAGATTGACTATCTTATTTTTAGACGGTAAAATGTTAAAAGAGCACCTTGACGGAACTATGTTCTGTAGGTCGGACCCATCAAGTTGTCGGTCGGGTCAATTTAGGCCAATAAATAATGTCTAACTCCATCAATTATCCAATTGAAACAGTTGGACCGGTTCTCTCTCTCATTCACGCAAATCGAGAAACTCACGTAGCTTCGTCGATCAAAGTGAGGAGACTCAACCTAACATGTATAATGGTTATTGTTAAAACCTATTAGATTTTAGACTGAAAATGGAACCCATAGAATTTTTAAGATGGAAAAGACCAAGTGGGACCAGAAAACGAGACTTGACACCGCTTCCATGTAAGGGATGGTATTTTTGTTTTTACTATTAGAATGGAAGCGATCAAAGGTGTCAGGGAGCCGAGGCCTATTGGTCTAAAACGCAGTATGGGACCCATTGGAAGTCTAGAGGGTGATATGTTTAAGGTTTGGACAAAAGAGTGAAAATTCCAATGACGCTGAGATTTATGAAAAGGAACATGTAAATCACGTTAGGATGTGTGCATGTGATTCATGTTTTGGTTGGTGTGCATGTAGTAGGTTTTATACTAGTTCATGCATGTGATTCATGTATTGGCTAAGTGAATAGGTGATAAATATGGCATTGATCATGCATAGAGTTTTGGATGTATTTGATTATACTTGTGCTAACAAGTTTGTGCAGGTAATGAGATGAAGAAAACATTTTAGGTTATTAAACCTGGATTGAAACCAATGGATGGTAAGTGAAACTCCATTGTTAAAGCCTCGTGGAAAAGGTATATGGAGAAAACATATGTGAATGATGATTTTATATTACTTCTGTGTTTATGGATAATTGATAGATAATATACATGTTAATGTATATGCACACACTTGTACATTCGGTCAAGCTCTTGTAAGATGCTACATTATGTTTGCCTTGACTTAATGCATTCGAGGATGAGTGGGATTCCTCGACAAGGTTGAGTGGGATACCCTGGAACTGTACAGTTGGGGTTGAGTGGGATACCTCAACGGGGCTGAGTGGAATACCTCAGTATATTACAAGATTCATTGTAACTTTGTAAATGGTAAATATGATTTATTTATCATGTTGTTAAACATGCATTGCGTTATTGATATTATGAATACATATGTGAGTTTGCAGGTACAAATGTGATAATGCATGTGTGGGTGTCATCTGCATTTGTGTGTATACATGGGTGGGTTTACATGTATATGCGTGAGTATGCATGGGTGTGTGTGTGGATAGAAAAAACAAATCGTAAAGGTATGCTATGGTGTTTTAAGTATTTTCCTCGTAGACTGCATTGTAAATTTGATATTATGAAAATTTGGAGGGACTTGTTAAATTGAGTTCTCTTTACTAGGCTGGAGCTCACGTCCCTTACAATGCAGGTCATGTACTTGATGGGCAAAATGAAGAATCCCTCTGCGATGCTTAGGAGTTGAAATCCAGTGCTGATCGAGGGTAGGATTTATACTTGTTTAGTTTTATATTAAAATCATGTAAATATTAGGTGATTATCCCACTTGTGGCATAAAGACCTTGTGTATAAATCACATATGTGTAATATGATAATATGAGGCATAATTGATTGTAATACAGTGTGCTTGGTGAATCCCTATGTAGTAAGTGGGAAAAATTGGAAATTTGAGAAGTCATCGGATATAACCAATACTATCAATGCCGAATGGTTCGACCAAGAGGTGATCATTAGTATCGATTGGTGGTCGTTGAAGGTTGGATTTAGTCACCCTGATGTCCACATGGAAATGTGTGACATTTTCTATGGGCTTAAGTGAGCTCACTTAAAGGCCCATGGACTTGATAATTGGATTTGGTTTTAAAAAACAAATTAGTCGCGTTCCGGGCCGACATCTGGGTTCGGGGCGTGACAGAGTGGTATCAGAGCATGGTGCAAATCTCGGACTGTGCATATGGATGAAAATAGAATGATTGATTGAATTTGGATTCTGTCGCTTGATTGTAGACTAGTGAATGTAGAACTTTTAGATGTCGTAAGGATGGACCTCTTTATTTGTCTAAGATGTGTGATTGTGGTGTCGAGTTAGGATTCGAACCAACGTTTGAAAGTGATTACTCCTTACGGATATGGAGACAAGAGGAGTTGAACTGATAATAAACCCTCTCGTTATGTAAGTGGTGTGATTTTTGTATTGAATTAGTACTTGCTGTAACACCCCGCCCTTTTTCACTCGCCGAAAATCAGAGTCTATTTTTTTTTTTAAATAAAGAGTGAGAGAGGGCGGGACGCCACGACGCGAGCTAAACCCGAGCTTCCAAAGCCCGACCCTTAACTGGCCAACGATACTTGTGCGTGGACCGAGTCCACTAAAACAGTTCACACGATTTAAAGTTATACTTGCGGAATAAACACATTGCGGAATTATCATATGAATTGAATTACTATCTATATCCATTGATTAGCAAGGAAGTCAATCACCATATAATAAACTGAACTTAATTATCCAAACATCATCAAATCATCATAGCAAAATAAACTAAGTTATTACAATCCCCAAAATGCAATTAACTCAAATACATTGTCCAAAATTCAATATTAAATAAAGTAAGCTATAAGCTGCCCAAGCTCCTAAGCTTGGCTCCTTTTGTAACGACTCGACCCAAAAACAGGGCTTAGGGTCAAAGTCAGTGTGATATTGTCTGCTTTGGGCCTCGCACACAAGCGAGCCTGCACGGATTTGCCTTTGGGCCTGGGCCCAGATGGCCCGGCCCAAAACGAGTCACATGAACAAGGGGTGGTGGCCTCAAAGAACCACCCAATCCAATCCATTCCAAACCGATGTGGGACTCTCCCACATCGGAGGTGTAGCTAGGGGCAGGGTATCACAATCACCCCCCCCGGAGGCCTCGAGTCGCCCTCAGCTCGACTCGGCCCAGCTCAACAACACCAGGAAAGAGGAAAACCCACACAGTCCGAGTGTTGAACTCGTCTCTGATACCAATTTGTAACGACTCGGCCCGAAAACAGGGCTTAGGATCAAACTCAGTATGATATTGTCTGCTCTTGGCCTCGTACACAAGCGAACCTTCACGGATTTTCCTTTGGGGCCGGGCCATGTACGTGTCACATGAGTACAAGGGGTGGTGGCCTCAAATAACCACCCAATCCAACCCATTCCAAACTGATGTGGGACTCTCCCACATCGATGGTGTAGCTAGGGGCAGGGTATCACACCTTTCACGTCCATCGTCCTTTCCATTCCCTATACCATCACTTAAAGGTAGAAGTAGGGCGTTACTCAACGTGCCCAGTAGGCATTCCAGGTAGGGTTATACATATAGGATTAGTATAAAATCAAGATATAAAACATCATACCGTACTTGTAAAACATAAAACCCAAAAACAGAGCATGATAATAGAGATCATAATCATGCTGATGTAATGTCACATAATACCAAAAACAGTGCATGATAATAGAGATCTTAATCATGCTAATAAAATAAAAAAACAGTGCATGATAATAGAGATCATAATCATGCTGATTTATGCCATGCTATGGGTGTCATATGCCAATGATTTCCCACCCAACAACCATATCACGAATCACATTGCTAACCTTCTTGATGAACAAGCCACATCAAAGTATTCACTGTCATGCCTCCCCACGTATGCCTTATCGGTCCCACCGAATGGAGCGTGGACTCCTCTTATAACTGTTATGCCTCCCCATGTATGCCTTATCGGTCCCACCGAATGGAGTGTGGACTCCTCTTATATTTCAAACATCATATATCTTTTCCCGTATGTCAATTGGAATCAGTGTGGATTCCTCTAAAACGCCTCGCCCTTTTTCACCCTCTTTCCCTTCCGAAAATCAGAGCCTATTTTTTTTTTTTTATATAAACAAAGAGTGATAGAGAGCGGGACGTCACGACGCGAGCTAAGTCCGAACTTCTAAAGTCCAACCCTTAACTGGCCAACCCTATGTGTGCATGGACTAAGTCCATGAAAACGTTTCACACATAGCAATATAAACATGCGGAAATAAAACATCATTGCGGAAAATATAATAGAACCTCATTCTATTCTATTCAGATAGCAAAGTATGTCAAGTCTTTAATCATAATCAAAGTTAACTCAATTATCCAACTAACATCCAACTATAGCAAACCATTCTAAGTTATTACATGTTCAATAACTAGTTACTCAAATACATGTCCATAGGTAACTTAATCAAAATATAAACTATAATCATCTAAGCTCCTATGCCTGGCCCGTTTCGCGTTCGTCATTTTCTTTGTTTCCTGTATCAACCACTAGGGACGGAGTGTGGCCCCTCCGGTTACATATCCTTCACCCCATGCCATGCATGAGATGCCAATGAAACACATGCTATTTTATATAGTAAACATAGCATTTAAAATCACAATTTGAAACATATTCCTTTACAACATAATTTCATAAAAAAATAAGATAAAACAATTGTACATAAACCCATGGTTTCAAAGAGGTGGAATCCTACCAAAGACCACTAACTGTGTCCTTGCGTCTTTCGTCCAGTAACCGCTCACTATCGTATACACCGTTTGTGAGGTCTGTTACCTTATAATATAACAATCAATTAAAACCAAGTCCTACTTGATTTACATAAAGTCCATAAACACATCCTCATGGGGTTCGGTCATACACCATGGCCGAACCCATGATTCCTCACTTTCACCCTTTATTACAACTTTGCCATTCATACCACTTTTATTCATTAATCTAATGATAAACAACTTAATCATCAAGTTACATCACACCTTCAATTCAGCAAATCTTCCCCATGGGGTTCGGCCATACACCATGGCCGAACCCATGGTCCCTTATTTTCACTTAATTACGAAAATGTCATCCATGGCTATCATTCCATTATTCTCACCCTTCATTTAAATCTACCATAAATAGACCCTAAGTCCGAGAATGATCCATCAAAAATTCATGGGGTTCGGCCATACACCATGGCCGAACCCTATGTCATTATTTTCAATTATTTACGACATTGCCATCCATGGCTAACGAAACCCATAACCATAGCCATTTACCTTATATTTATTTCCAAAACCATTCCATAATCATAGATTCATGATTCATAAAATAAAACCCTCCATAAATGATCCATTGAATTGATTCATTGGGTTTGGCCAATCACCATGGCCAAACCCTATGATGTCTAACTTTCCATTTTCATCAATAGTCCATAATTAGAAACTTTCTAATTTTAATATCCATCCTCCATTTTAATCAATTAACATTCATTAAAAATACCAATACACCTCCATGAGGTTCGGCCATACACCATGGTCGAACCCTATGGTCCATAATCCTCTTTTTAAAATCGTTCATCCAATAAAATCTCCTTAATAATTGAAGCCTATAAAAAGGCCTCATGGGGTTTGGCCATACACCATGGCCGAACCCATGATCTTTCAATTTGGCATGTATTTACAACTTTGCCATCATCTCCAAGATCTCCATTTAATCAATCATTAAAACCTTTCTAAAATTAAAACCATAACTCTATGATTTTGATCCTCCAAAGTTCCATTAAAATTACCAAAGTCCTTCCATGGGGTTCAGCCCTTCATCATGGCCGAACCCTATGGTTCATCAACTTCTTCTTAAACCATTTAAATCCTTTTAAAACATACATAATTATTCCATGGTTTTCATCATTAAAAATCCATAACCTAACCCATGTCTTTCCATTAAATTAAATACTATGGTCATCCAATTTCCTTCCATGGGGTTCGGCCATACACCATGGCCTAACCCTATGGTTCCTTATCTTAAACAAAAATATCAAAACTACTTAGCGGTTCAGCGACTCCTCCGGTTTTCCCTCGGTTGTTCTTGCTCTTCCAATCTTCTTCTTCCTTAGTCTTTTCCTCTCCTTCTTCTTGATCTTTCACCTTTGTTGGCTGCCTTTCCTTCTCTTTGTTCTTACCGTGAATGAGAGTTGAGAGAGAGAGAAAATTCGGCCTTATGTGTGTGTATTGCCATGCGTCCCTTGTGTCTCTCTTTTTATCAACTTCTAATTGATCCCAACTTAGAAGGTGTTGATATAGTAATTGCCATGCGCCCCTCTCCTAACAAGGAAATGACTCTTTTTAAAGAGATACACTCCATGGATTATGCATAACTCCCACACGGCAAGGCATGTCTAATTTTAATCTTAAGACTATTTCTTTATTTAGTAATCCCTTAATTTCACTCTTAATCAAGGAAATACCCCTTTTTAAAATGATCTTATGCGCCTAACCTTGGATATGGAAATCCCTACACACGACCATGTGCTTTATTTAATCTTAGATATCTTCTCAAGATATTCTAGCATATCAATGTGGATATGAAAATCCCACATACACAGCCAAGGCAATCCATCTCTAATTCTCTCCATGCGCATAATCATGGATTGCATATCTAATATTCAGCCATGCACAATTATCCCATTCCTAATTCCTTATTTATAGATATTGTATTACCAATTTAATTCAGGCCCATTTAATTTATTTGAAACCATTTCTACAATCCGTTGGGTCTTAATTTGGCAATGACCCAACACTTTACCCATCTAAGGTTCATATTTAATAATTCACAAATTAAATGAGAAAATCCGTAAATATTTATAACTTGAAAATCCGGGGTGTTACATCCTCCCCACGTTTGTTTATCGGAAACCCCGAATGGAGCGTGGACTCCTCCCTTATGTTCCCTCCCATGCCATGCATGAAGAAATGAGTACAATGATGCCATTTCATATCAAAGTAAATAGCATTGAAATTCAAGTCTTAAAACATAATCATTTGATACCCAAAGTAAATGATATATGGAAATAAGACAGTTCATGTATATAATCCATAGTGTGTCAATAAGGTAGGAATCCTACCCATGTCCAAGTATTGTAACCTTGTTGTTTTGTGATGTGACGTACAACGATTTCGTGAAAACCGATCATACCCCCACTTGCGGAATCTTTTTACCTTAAATGAATTCCATCATATAAAATAATCAAATTAATTATCCAATATATTTAAATCATTCCTTACATCCTTCCAATTAAACTTAACCATCTGGAAAAGCAAAATCATACAAAAACTTCACTTTTAAAATCAGTCGGTTATTCGTCCGTTGCCCATCATGCGGACGACAGAAGCCCGTTCTACAGACTGTAACCCGTCCGCAGACAGCGCACATCCGTGGTTCGATACCCGCTATCCGCTACCCGCTGTCTGCTACCAGCTGTCCGCTACCCACGGACAGTCCACACCCGTTACCTGTCCTGCGGACGGTCCACACCAGTCCACCGACGATAAAAAACCGTCTCGCAGAAGGTAGACACCCGTCCCACAGAGAGTGTAACCCGTCCTACATACATATCACCCGTCCGCAGACAGTACCATATTATGTTTGTTACCCTTCTGCGGACGGTCGAAACCCGCCCTTTGACGACAGAAACCCGTCCTATAGCCATCCAACCCGTCCTACATACATATCACCTGTCCGCAGACATTACCATATTATGTTTGTTACCCATCCGCGGACGGTGATACCCATCCACAGATAGTGTAACCCTTGGTTGTTTGTTATCACCCTTATTCGTTTTAAACATGTATTAAGTCCTTGATTGTTTGATGTTTTGGCTTGGCCCTTCTTCATAAAATTCTTCCGTTAATCATGTATAAACATAGTCATCATCATCACAACTCATTTTTACAACTTATCTTACCCACCAAACAAGGTTAGGGTCTTTTCCTTTCATTCCAAACGTTTTACCATTTTCTCGGATGAATTTTTCAGTTCATGGCCTTAGTATAATTTCTTTACCAACTTTTCAACCAAATATGGAAGATTTCAGCCATTCCATAGTCGAAACCATGGTTCCCTTAGCTTTTTTTTTAATCATTTAATCCTCGTTAAACATTACGTACCTTTTCCGTATTTCCTCCATTTCTTTAGGTCTAATCTTGCTCCTCCATCCTTCTCCTTCCTTAGTCCTTGTTCTTCCTCCAAGTCTAGAGCCGAAATGGGAGGGAGAGAGATTGGGAAGAGAGGAAATTTCTATGTTAACTAGTGATGCAAATCGGCTAAGGGTGTTGAGAGAGGGAAAGAGATGAGAGATAGGAGTAGAGATGGGATTCTTTTGCTCAAGAGGGAGGGAGAGAGGATCGGCCAAGGGTTTGGTGTGAGCCCTTTGTAACTAGCCCTCTACCCTCTCAACCACCCTCATTACTTTTGGTCTTTCCCATGTGTCCCTTGGTTTAACCAAGAAGACACATGGCTTGAGTTAGGTCTTCCCAACGTGCATGCCTAGGGTTTCCATGAAATGGAAACCCTCCATCTCCCCCCTTGACTCACTTAGAGCCCCTTTCACTTCCATTTCAACTCATTTGCTTATTTGAACTCACTTGCCATTCAACTCAATCCCAACTCACTTTAACTCATTTAATTTTCTTGAACTCATTTCCATATAACTCAAGTGATTTTAGTTTCCAACTCAATATAATTCAACTCACCACATTTGAACTCACCCATGGTTGACCAAGTCAACCATGGTTAGCCGACCATGCATGTACATTAAATCATTTGCCACCTCACTTGATGAGGTGGATTTGGGTCCCACTTGGCCATGTCACTCATATGTCAGCTCATACACGCGCCACCTCACTTGATGAGGTGGATCCCATGTCTTGGGTCTTAATTGGGTACATGACCCAATTAAGTTAATCCTTTACCCATTTACTTCCTAAAATCCATTCACTTTGACCCATTGGGTCCCAATTGGATAATTGACCCAATTAACTACATTTACCCAATTAATTAAAATCAACCTTATCCATGATCTGTTAGATCATAATTGGGCCATTGACCCAATTCTTACCCATTTAAAATCCATTTCATCCATAAATCTTAAATTCAACAAATTAAACAATTTAAATAGTCAAAATCCAATATATTATTACATTGAAAAACCTGGGATTTTACAATATTACCCTCTTTTGAAATTTTTGTCCCGAAAATCGAGCGAAGGAAGGTTTCAAACGACTCATACAAAAAGTTCAGGATGAGTTTCTCTCATTTCTGATTCAAGTTCTTAGGTGGCTTCCTCATTACCATGTCGATCCCATACCACTTTGACGAACTGAATTGCTCGGCTCCATAACACCCTTTGTTCTTTCCCGATCACTCTGACCGGCCTTTCAACATAAGTCACGTCACTTTGCCCATCAACATCATGCACATTCCACACGTGTGAAGGATCTGGATTGTATTTCCTCAACATAGATACATGAAATACATCGTGCAAAGATGACAACTGTGAAGGAAGTTCCAATTGATACGCCACTTCCCCCACCCTCTTTTAGATTGGAAAGGGTCCCACAAATCTAGGTGACAACTTCCCTTTCTTTCCAATCTCATATGTCCCTTTCGTGGCTAGACCTTTAAAAATACTAAGTCTCCCACTTCAAACTCGAGGAATCTCCTTCTCTTGTCCGCATAGCTCTTCTGACGACTTTGAGCAGTGATCAAATTTGGTCGTATCACCTTGATCTGCTTTGTGGTTTCTGCAACTAGATCAGGTCCAATAAGTGCAGGCTCACCAGCCTCTGTCCAAGACACTGGTGATCTACAGGGTCTACCATACAACGCCTCGAATGGAGCCATCTGGAGGCTTGCCTGGTAACTTTTGTTGTAAGAGAACTCAACCAGTGGTAAGTGATCCTCCCATCCACCTTTGAAGTCTAACATACATGCTCTCAGCATATCCTCCAATGTTTGTATTGTCCTCTCTGACTGACCATCAGTTTGTGGATGGAAAGCTGTGTTAATCAATAAATTTGTCCCCATAGCCGTCTGCATGCTCTGGCACACCCTACCAGTGAATCAACCACCTCTGTCGGACACAATAGTCCTGGGGATACCATGTAGTCTGATGATATCCTTGATGTATCGTCGTCCCAAAGTCTCAGATGAATCTGTCATCTTGATGGGAAGAAAGTGTGCAGACTTGGTCAATCGGTCTACTACAACCCATATTGCATCGTTGCCCTTTGATGACCTTGGCAACCCTGTCACAAAATCCATGGAAATATGTTCCCATTTCCACTCTGGCACTGGTAAGGGTTTGACTAATTTTGGTGGCTTCTGATGTTCAGTCTAGACCTACTGACAAGTAAGGCAGTGAGTAACAAACTCTGCCACATCTCTTTTAAGTCCATGCCACCAATAGTGTCTCTTCAGATCATGATACATCTTGGTGCTACCCGGATGAATAGAGAGTTTGGTTTGGTGTACCTCGATCAATAACTCTCTTCTGCAGCTTTGAGGCACATATGTCCTGCCTCGGAATAAAAGACCTTGTCCCGATCGTAATTCCCATTCCGGTACAACCTCACTAGTAGACATTTTAGCCTATATCTCTTCCACTTCCGGATCTGTCCGTTGTTCCTGCTCAATCTTGGAAACCATATTGGACCGCACGATCAGATTATACGCACTCCCATGATTCTTGATGTACAAATTGAATTCTCGAATGGTATTCAGCATTTCCCATTCCTTCATAATCAAACTGGTCACTGTTGCATGTGATTTGCGACTGAGGGCATCCGCCACTTTGTTCACCTTGCCAAGATGATATCGAAGCGCAAACTCATAGTTTACAGATATTCCATCCATCTGCGCTGTCTCGTATTGAGTTCCTTCTGATCAAACAGATATTTCAAACTTTTGTGATCTGAAAATACTCAAACTTCTCGCCATAAAGATAGTGTCTCCAGCTTTTGAAAGAGAAGACCATTGCGGTTAATTCCAGATCATGTGTGGGATAGTAGCGTTCATGAATTTTCAACTGCCTTGAACCATAAACCACTATGTGTTGACTTTGGGTAAGTGAACACCCAAGTCCTTCACCTGAAGTATCACAATATACTTCATAGCCCTTGCCTCTTTCCTGCAAAATCAGAATAGGTGCAGTCGTAAGCCTCTCCTTCAGTTCTTCGAATCTTCAGTTGCATACAGCAGACCATTCAAATTTAACTCCTTTCTGAGTGAGTCAAGTGAGTGGGGATGCAATGTTGGAGAAGTCTATAATAAACTTCTGATAATAACCAGCCAGTCCCAAGAAGCTGCGGATTTCAGTCATAGATGACTTTAGGTGGTACCCAACACAAAAGGATGCACATGCCTAGGCTTAGAGAACACATCTGGATAATTAATAAAGCATAGTGGTTGTTTGACATCGGAACCGAACTTGGAAATATGTAAAACAATTGAGTTTAATTCAAGCCGACACATCGTGCCCGGTGACATAACGCCAGTGACAGGGACGATCAATCGTGGTACAACGATGCATCGTATGGAAAAATCAAGGTTCTGGTTGCAAAGGTTTATCAAAGATAAGTTGTCTTAGGATAAGACCAATCGTACAAACACGATCAATCATTGAGACAGGTTGCCGACCCATCGAGCATAACGATCAATCGACGGGACTCAGGCAAGTTTGGACTGTCATTCATAGTAAAGTCTCAGTCATCATATTGTAAGTGCCCCGGTTCGTCCGAGTCACCCTTATTGTCAATTACGTGATTCAGTTGGACTTGCCTTAGATGTATAAGAAGATCTACTATGAAGTTTAAGCTTCTATATCAAATATGGTATTGGCACACATGTAAGTGAACCGCAGAAGACCTTAGGCTAAGTCAAATACCTTAGAAGTAAATTGGTTATAAATTGGAATATAAGATATTAAGTGACTTTTAGCCTCGAGGCCTCATGCAGTCTGCCGAGGCCTCGCAGCTAGTTGTGCTGAGATGTGTTGAGTTGAGCTGAGTTGTTTTTTGTACAACTGTAATGTAGCTGAACTTGTGTCTTGCTGACTCAGTCTCCTACAGATTTAGGAAGTTAAAATCTATGTCCTTTTGATTGGGAGTTAATTATGGTAAATTGATTGGAAGTTAATTATGGTAAAATAATTTATCCATATGGTGAGATGCTGCCACCTCAGATAATTTGAATTTAAATACCGTTGTAGAGCTGGCCATGTATGACAAGAATGGAAAGGCTCCTCCGTGAGTTGTAAATCCATTTGCAATCTTCCTATCTTATCCTTGATTGGTGGCTGAGATATATCTACTGCAAATCATGCACGGTGGATATGAGGTGGCTGGATTCTGACTGGACAGATTAACTTATGCACATATGTGCTGTCTTTACAGACTTACCGCCATGAGGCCTCATTGGAAGCCTCGAGGCCTCGTGGGCGTGACTTACTGCAATACTGCAGACAGTCTTATAAATAAACTATAAGATGTATGTAAAAGGAACTGAACGCAGAGAAGAATAGGAAAAGTATTACAGTGTGTTAGATCATTCAGCCTTCTCTCTTTACACCTTCTGCATCATCTTCCTTAGTGAATGTTTGGGTAATCAATACACCAATCCTGATGAAGAGTAAGGTGTTCATATAGGACTATAAAACCAGTCATACGAAAGTCCTACTACTGTGCCGATGAATACTTTGATGATGCTGATTTGATGGAAAGGAGCACACAGATTCAGTAAAGAAGAAAGAGCTTAAAGGAAAACGGTTAAGGCCCAAGGCAAATATTTCTTTTTCGTTTTATTTTAAACATTGTAAAGTGGATTAGAACAATGTGTTCGAACCACTCTAAAAAATAGGTGTAAAGGATTAGACCGATTGAGTTGAACCTTTATAAAAAACTAAGCTGTACTATTTGGGTGTGAGACCCTTACATAGTATATTTGGGACGACCCTAGAGTTGGGACGTCTGACAGTGGATGTAAGTTTGTTGAAACCGAACCACAATAAAATATCTGTGTTTATATGTGATTAAATGCATGGATTGAATAATTGTTCACATATCACACACATAGATTGATCTCTCAGTTTTATGAACAACTGTTAATTTGAAAGGTGAATATAACTGATTGAATATTTTATTTACTTAAAGTATAAATTGGTTGAGAAAATTTTAAAAGAGAATTAAAATTGAAAACCGACTTATTTACCCCCCTCTAGGTCGTGCATTACTCTAGTAATGAAATTTCAATTGGTATCAGAACTCGATTACTCTGAGTTGGAGTTAATCGTCCAAGTAACCTTTTACTAGAATTATGCACAAAGGTGATAGTCACCCTATTTCTAAACCTCCCTATTTTGATGATTCCAACTATGCCTCTTGGAAGGCAAAATGAAAAGTTATTTTATATCACTAGATGGAGCTGTTTGGGAATCAATAGAAAGAGGTTGGGAACCACCGATTGAGGAAATCACAGAAAAACCTAGTAGAGATGAAACTGGAAAATCTGTAAAACAAGTTATTGGTAGCAAACTTAAAGACTATTTCACTTGGACAGACATGGAGAAAATGTTATACATAGCAAATGGAAAGGCGTTAAACGCCATTAACTGTGTTGTCTCACCTGATGAGTTCAAATGTATAATGACTTGTTTAAGAACTAAAGATGCTTGGAACATCTTAGGAAGAACACATGAGGGTACCTCTGTTGTTAAGAGGTCTAAATTCCAAATTCTCCAATCTAAATTTGATAACATACGAATGGATGAAAGTGAGATGTTTATGGAATTTTACTCTAAGCTAAGTGATATAGTAAATTCTATGTGGGCCTTAGGAGAAATAATTCCTTAATCTAAAGTATGTACCAAGGTACTTAGAAATCTGCCCAAAAGATTTAAACCTAAGGTAGCGGCTATTGAAGAGTATAAAGATGTTTCATTCATGAAAATTGATGACCTAATAGGATCTCTTCAAATCTATGAACTTCATTTTGAAGATGAAATACCTAAAAAAAGTCTATTGCCTTAAAGTCATCATCAAGCATTGAGAAACTTAAAGAGGAAAAATCTTAATCTGACAGTGAAGATGGTGTGGCCTTGTTAGCTAAAAAATTCTTAAGAAACTTCAATAAAAGGAACAAGTTTAAAAACTTTAAAAGAAGTGAGCCAAGGGATAAAAATACCAACAGATTCAATACAATAAAAGACACCAACCTATTTAATACATTAAAGGAAAAGGAAAAGACAAAGACAAATAACAAAAATGTTATAATTGTGGAGATCAATGACATTTTGTTGTTGAATGTCCTTCAAAAAGAAATAAGAAAGCCTTAACAGGAACTTATGAAAACACCTCTAAATCGGAAAGTGATTCTGATGAATCCACTCAAGATAAATCTGAAGATTTAAAAGGGTTCATAGCCTCTATAGCAACTGTTGGAAGTGACTCAGAAAGTGAGTTAGAAAATGAAGAAGATGATGATCTTCAAGAGGCCTATGACTCCCTTTTTCTGGAAAGTCAAAAACTGGCTAAGAAATTAAGTAAAAGAAAATCTGAAAATGCAAACTTAATAAGCCAGTTAGAAGAAGAAAAAGGAATAAATGAAAATCTTTTAAGAACTCTAAAAACTACAAATGAAGAAAATGTTAAATTAAAACAAGTTCAAAATGAGTTACAAGATAAGTTGAGAAAGTATGAGAATGATATTAAAAAATTGGAAGATATTAGAAGTATCTTATCAGAATAAATTATCAATGCTCATTCTAAAATAAACAATTTTAATAATTATAAACTCAACATTGAAAATAAGTTTACCCAAGGACAATATAAATGAGAAAGATTCCTGAAATCGGGTAAAACCATGGGGACAAGACTGGTCTTGGGTACAAACAAGACAATGTAAAAACAGTGAGAAAAACTGTATTTGTTAAGGGTCAATCTTCTAAACCTTCAAATATTACTTGTTTTTACTGTGCTAAAAGTGGTCACTTCAAATTTGAGTGCAAACTTAGAACAAGAAACTTATCAGAAAAAGCAAATTAGAAAAAATTGAAGTGTAAATTTATGAAAACGAAAAAAGAGAATATCATTACCGTGAAAATTATGCTAAAAAATTGAAACAAAACTTTAAATGAAAAAATGAGCAGAAAATTCGGATATAACCTTCAAGAATCAGTCCCTAGAAATTTAAAAAACACAACCACATTGAAATGGGTTCCCAAGTACAAAAACCTGATTATGTATACAACATTAAAGGTTGAAAACCAGTCAAAATGGTATCTTGATAGTGATTGTTCAAGGCACATGACTGGTGATAAAACATTTATGTCCACCTTGTAGATTTCAATGGTGGTTCGGTTACCTTTGGGGATGGAAATCTGGCTCAAATTGTAGGGAAAGGGACCTTAGAATTAAATGATTCCCTTACCTTAGATGATGTGCTGTTAGTTGATGGTCTTAAATACAATCTATTACGTATATCTCAAATATGTGAGAAAGACCATTATGTTACCTTCCGTAAGAATGATTGTCAAATCTATAACAGTGAAGGTGAAACTGTCCTTAAAGGGTTGAAAACTTCTATCAGTGTTATGCTCTTGAAAACTGTTCAACTCCTAGCAAAAATCATTGTAACTTGTCTAAACTTAATGAAGCTGAGTTATGGCACAAGAGACTAGGACATGTAAATTTCAAAGATCTATCAAAATTGAGTGAACACATCAAAGGACTGCCCAAGATAAATAGATTAGCTCAAGCATTTTGTGGTGAGTGTCAAAAGGGTAAACAAGTGAGAGCAGCCCATAAGAAAGTTAATGTTGTGACTACCACTAGACCTCTTGAGCTTCTACATATGGATTTAATTGGACCAACCCAAAATATGAGTATAGGAGGAAAGGTGTATTTCATGGTTATTGTTGATGACTACACTAGATACACATGGGTAGGTTATCTTAGAGAAAAATCCGATGCATATCATGAATTTAAAATTATTGCAAAACGCATTGTGATTGAAAAACAAACACCCATAAATAGAATTTGGTACCCATTTGATACATCATTTCATATTGTGGGGTACACCGATGCGGACTGGGCAAGAAACTTAGATGATAAAAAGTTTACAAGTGGGGGTTGTTTTTACATTGAAAACTGTTTGATTGCTTGGCATAGTCGAAAACAATCTTTAGTATCCCTTTCGATTGCAGAGGCTGAATACATAGCCGCAGCAAGTTGCTGCACTCAACTTGTCTGGATGAAACAAATGCTCGTCGATTATGGCATGACAGGAGGAACAATGACTCGCCATTGTGATAATACAAGTGCCATAAATATTTCTAAGAATCTTGTCCAGCACTCTCGAACCAAACATATAGACATTAGACATCATTTCATTCGAGAGTTAGTTTAAGAGAAAACCATCGCGTTTGAATATATTTCCACTGATAATCAATTGGCTGATATAATGACAAAACCACTTGACTCAATTCTTTTTCTTGCTTTGAGAAAATCAATTGGGGTGTGTATTGTATCCTAAATATTTCTGATACTATGATTAGTCAGTGGAGATAATATTTCAAAATTAAAAAAAAGGGGAGAGGGGGGGGGGGGGGATGTTTAGCTCCTTATTTTTGGTTCGGTACTTCACTATCAAAATCACCATTAGCGAGCCCTCGCCCCATCCCTCGAGCCCACTCAGTAGAGTTCAACTCCTTGTTTTCGGTTCGATACTTCTGTCAAAACCACCTTCAGCGAGCCCTCGAGCCATCCCTCGAGCCCTCGTGGTCGAGTTCTATTCTTCATTTTCGGTTTGGCTTAACATCATCCTCAGCGAGGCCTCGTGATTTCACTCGAGCCCTCGCCATTGCGTTCCTTGTGGTGCCTCTTTTTAAAATTCACTCAAGTCATTTTCGGAAGATCCATTAGACTACAGCTAGGGCTCCCACAGTCGGCACCGCGCGATAGCAAAGGGGATTTTTTGGGTTTTTCACTTCTGGTCATCGTCTTCTCTCTTGGTGTCTTGATCTTTTGATTTTTCGGTTTCAGGTACTCTTGATTCTCTGATTTTGCCCTATCTAGTCTATTTCTTGTTTCGATTTTGTCGATTAAGATGCCTAGGAAATCAGGGGCTATCAAAAGACATCATACCCAAAGATCCTTGAGGAGTAATGACGCCTCATCGTCAGCCCCAACCCAATCTCCCCCTCCACTGCCTATACAAAAGAAAGTCAGGGCGTATAAAAACCCTGATCGGGTCATTCCATCTGCTTCTGTGACGGTTTCTTCTTCCGACGAAGAACCAGAGGTTGTTCCTCAGGAAACCCCTGTCCCTGCTCCTTCACCCTCTTCTCGTCTCTCTCCCAGTTCATCTAGACGATCTCACTCGTCTGAGATCCACCTTGAAGGGTCTGATGCCTCCTCACCCCCTTTTGATCCTCCCCGAGCTCGGATTTTCCGATCAGTTCCGAAGGAACACTCTTTCAAAAAATTCAATGTCGAGCGAACATGTCACCTCCCGGGCCTTGAAAAATACCATACCTTCAAAATACTTCAGAAGGTTGGCTGGGAAAACATTTTAACTTGGGGCGCAATGCCTAACCCTCTATGGTCAAAGGCATGTATTCTTCTATCCAGAAATCCCTCGATGGTCTCTCTCATTCATTCATTATAAAATTCTCTAATCGCGAAAAATGTACTGTGACACCTGAGCTGATTTCTCAGCTCATGAACATTCCTTTATTTAAAGGGGGGGACATCTCTGCAGCCAGACATGAGGTAGCCCCAGAGGACTCCCACAAGATCATTAGCAAACTCTGTGGTGGTGATATAGACAGAGAAGGAAAACTCCAAATCCATTCATCTTCTGTCATTCCCAAGTACAAGATCCTTCATCTGATCTTTACTTTCAATGTCTATCCCCATCTGATGAACAAGTCCCAACTGAGTGACTACATGGTCAATGTCTTGTATTCTGTGGCTATGGGGAGAAAAATTTGTCTTCCTTCCTTGATTTGTGAACATGTTAAACGTTTCTGGAAGTCTTCTGCCCAAAGTGTTGTGCCCTTCTGCTATCTCCTTACACGCCTTGGTACTCATTTCGGGATAGTGCCTTATCCTGGAGAAGTTCCTCTCAATGTACGACCCCTAACAAAGACAAGAATTGAGAGAAGTATCGGCTCACCTATTTCCTTCACTCTACTGATCGCTGGAGTCGCAAAGGTGCTACCAGTCCTTCGCATTCCATTGATTGCAAGTATTTTTTATGAGCGATTCGCCGAGCTGGAAAAGCGTAAAGAATCATTTCTTTCTGATTTGAGCAAACGTCAAGATCGCCTCCTGTATCAACATCAGGAGCTCTCCGTCTATGTCAGAACATCCATTCGGCGCATCTTTCACTCTCTCTAGCAGATTTCAGATTCATGCCTCCGCAATGATACAGAATTTCCTTCCTCATCTCCTCATGATTAAAGCCTTTATTATGGAACTCTGTTTATTTTGTGTATCTTCAAACTACTTTTGTTTCTTTAATATTTAAACATTGCTTTTACAATGTAGTTTATGCTTGACTACTTTGCATTATAGTTCCTCCTATGCTGTCTATTATGTTCATGTCAGATTTAATGTTCTAAATATTTGCATATCTTTTGTTTTTGTTTGACTTACCTTTGTCAATTTTCTTGACAAAAAGGGGAGTAAAATAATGTGCTAATGTTGAGGGGGAGCATACAAGTCCCTCCAGTATCTATTTTTTTGTATGCAGGAAAATGATTGTGTCTTTGTAGGCACAAGTTAAGGGGAGATATTTGTGATATTAGATAATTTAATATCATTGTAATTTTATCTGTTAAGGAGTAGTCTTGTGTGCATATGTAATTTTGGGAAATTAGTGTAATGGATAGATCTTAGATTTTGTCATGAAATTGACAAAGGGGGAGATTGTAAGTGCCCCGGTTCGTCCGAGTCACCCTTATTGTCAATTACGTGTCTCAGTTGGACTTGCCTTAGATGTATAAGAAGATCTACTATGAAGTTGAAGCGTCTACACCAAATACGACATTGGCACACAGGTAAGTGAACCGTAGGAGACCTTAGGCTAAGTCAAATACCTTAGAAGTAAATTGGGTATAAACTGGAAAATAAGATAATAAATGACTTTCAGCCTCGAGGCCTCATGCAGTCTACCGAGGCCTTGCAACCAGTTGTGCTGAGCTGTGTTGAGTTGAGCTGAGTTGTTTTCTGGCACAACTGTAATCCAGCTGAACTTGTGTCTTGCTGACTCAATCTCCTACAGATTTAGGAAGTTAAAATCTGTGTCCTTTTGATTGGGAGTTAATTATGGTAAATTGATTGGAAGTTAATTATGGTAAAAGAATTTATCCACATGGTGAGATGCTGCCACCTCACATAGTTTGAATTTAAATACAGTTGGGGAGCTAGCCATGTATGACAAGAATGGAAAGGCTCCTCCATGAGTTGTAAATCCATTTGCAATCTTCCCATCTAATCCTTGATTGATGGCTGAGATATATCTACTACAAATCATGCACGGTGGATATGAGGTGGCTGGATTCTGACAGGACGGATTAACTTATGCACATGTGTTGTCTTTACAGACTTACCGCCACGAGGCCTCATTGGAAGCCTCTAGGCCTCGTAGGCGTGACTTACTGCAATACTGCAGACAGTCTTATAAATAAACTGTAAGTTGTACGTAAGAGGAACTGAACACAGAGAAAAACAGGAAAAATATTACAGTGTGTCAGATCATTCACCCATCCTCTTTACACCTTCTGCATCATCTTCCTTAGTGAATGTTTAGGTAATCAATACCCCAATCCTGATGAAGAGTAAGGTGTTCATATAGGACTATAAAACCAGTCACACCCAAGTCCTACTGCTATGCCGATGAATACTTTGATGATGCTGATTTGATGGAAAGGAGCACAGAGATTCAGTAAAGAAGAAAGAGCTTAAAGGAAAACAGTTAAGGTCCAAGGCAAGTATTTCTTTTTCGTTTTATTTTAAACATTGTAAAGTGGATTAGAACAGTGTGTTCGAACCACTCTAAAAAATAAGTGTAGAGGATTAGACCGATTGGGTTGAACCTCTATAAAAAATTAGGCTGTACTATTTGGGTGTGAGACCCTTATATAGTAAATTTGGGACGACCCTAGAGTTGGAAAGTCTGACAGTGGATGTAGGTTTGTTGAAGCCGAACCACTATAAAATATCTGTGTTTATATGTGATTAAATACATGGATTGAATACTTGTTCACATATCACACACATAGATTGATCCGTTAGTTTTATGAACAACAGTTAATTTGAAAGGTGAATATAACTCATTGAATATTTTATTTACTTAAAGTATAAATCGGTTGAGAAAATTTTAAAAGGGAATTAAAATTGAGAACCGACCTATTCACCCCCCTCTAGGTCGTGCATTACTCTAGTAATGAAATTTCACATATCGTGATGACAATCCTTCGTTTGAGTATAGGGATGACCAATCGCCCTTCAAGATGTATCGCCTGGAGCTTAGGATGAACATCCACTGTAAGACACAGTTAGGCTCAGGACTATGGTTTCTATCTGGCGGGAACCCTTTATGTGGTATAAAGCACGATGCATCGGTCGCACGACCCATCGCCGAGACAGGGCAATTATGCATCGGGTGCGCGACCTATCACTCTAGGCCTGGATGAGATTAAGACTGTCGTGACATGTTAGTATTAGGACGATGCATTCTCCATCCCGCGATCGATCTCTAAAAACACAGATGACCAATCGTGGGGCACGATCAATCGGGCGTGACTGTTTTCTATCAGTTGGAAAACATTTAATGAACAACAGTCACATTACAACGACTATATTTGAATACACGATCGATCGCCAGCCCACGATCTGTGAGGACCTGCCCTTTTTCATCGCTGAAATTTTTTTTTTGAAAAAGAATATAGAAAAAAAGGACTGAGAAGCCCCGACGAGAGTTGAGTCCGAAGACCCGACCCTCGAATGGCCAACTATATCGTGTGAATGGACTCAGTCCAAAATATCATTTATACACGTAAGACATAATCCTGTCAAAGCATTTGAAATATTTGCATAACACATAATATATTTCATTGCAAGCAAAAAATAAGGAATTCCCACAATAACATAAACCAAATACAAACCGTAAGGAGTTTATAGTTAAGGAGCTTATACAAACCACAATCACCAGGTCCAACTTCAGCTTCCTTTCTTTCACCTATGTTCACATCTGGAGGGGGAAATTTTATGGGCTTAGTCAACGCACCCAGTAGGAATTCCAAGAAATAGATATACACGGGGGATCGTTATAATCAAAATAATACATATATTTGTATTTCATGATAACATATTACTCATTGGGAAAACGTGATACATCTTTCGTAAATATCATTTATAACATGGTATAAAACACATATTCTAATAAAACTTGCAATTTCTCAAGAAATGCCATGCCATGGGTGCCATGCATCAATGAATGCCCTTCCATGCCCATGTATCAATCACACTAGTCATCTCATCCAACTAGTTTATCATTGTCCAATTATGTCCAACACCATTTGAGGCGGCAACCACTAGGGTGTTGTTACTCATCCACAAATTAACCGACACTATCAGTGGAGTGTAGACTCCTCCCTTTGTGCTGGGTTTCATGACCTTCCCAGGAGCTCTTTGGCCCAATTTCAAGCCGTAACATTCACAATCATGGACGTGGCCAAGTATAACATTTGTATTATCTCATCAATATCCTTGTACACGAAACCAAGCAATGTCCGGACATTTCATTTTTGGCTCGGTAAATCAATTCCCTCCCATGCAATCATGCATGAGGTACATGTATGCAACATGATGACAAAACCATACATTATATAATTCCAATATAATTCATGTTGAAATAATAAAATTCTCATAATTTAAAACATATGGTTTTAAAATAGTCAAATATAACAAGACATTTATTTCACACTCATGTGTTTCAACAATGTAGGAAAACATACTTGATTGGGGAAAATCAGTGGACGGGTAGGAATCACGCGGTAGTACATACGGTGTCAGGGTTCCCTCCGGTTCTTCATTCAATTCTATGTATAAAAATATAACAATTCATCACTAAGTTTGTAAATTCCCATCAATTGATTTATTAATGGGTTATTTGAAACCTACTAGTCACTTTACCAATATTGGTAAAGTCTATGTGGTCCAAACCTATGATCATCATCATATATGTTGAAGCTTGAAAATTGTCTTTCTCCCAGTTCAACACATCGACTCTGTCGATACGTAAAACTGTATATAGAAGCGACATGTCGATTTCGTCAACATGTCCACCTGGGTTTGTTCCATCAGTATTTATGTCTTTTTTCGTTCTCAGGCCGATACGTCGGCCTGGTTGATACATCCACCATAGATTCGTAAACATATAGAAACAGTCAATGTGTCCACTGAGATTTGTTCCTTCTTCGTCAATTTTTATTTTCACTTGCCGACACATCGACCTGGTCGAATATGTCGCCCTAGGCTTGGTCTGCACTACTATATTTTCTCATTTTCACTTCTCCTTTACTCCCAGGCCGACATATCGTGACTTCCGACATGTCGTCCTCGATCCAGTATGTTCTTAAAACATTTCAATACATTATCCGCATTAACATACTGTTCAGGGATTTCTCGATACATCGACATGGTCGATGTGTCGTACTGGTCAAAGTCCCTTTGTTTGTTTTCTTCCATTCGTTCTTTACTCCCAAGAAAATACATCGACGTTGTCGATGCATCTTTCTAGGTTCTAGATCAACACATCGACTATACAGATGTGTCGTCCTGGGTTGAGTCCGAAAGCCATAGATTCATCGTCCATGCCTCAACTTCCATTTGTATGTTCTTCATTCTTGGTTCTTTTCTTCCAGGTTTCTAAACGCCCTAGTGTGTTTATTTTACTTTAAATCATAATTAAAATCTACCTACCTCGAGTGATTTGTGGGCTTTCTCGGTTGAACAAATGGTGAGCTTCCCAATTTGAGCTCATTTCTTCCTCCTTGCTTTCTTTCATCTTCTTTGCTTTGTTTCCCTTTCTTCCTCAGAGTAGATGGAGTTAGTGAAGAGGGGAGAAGGCTCATCGCTGAAACTGAAGATTGAGAGGTGAGTGAGAGGAGGCGGTGTTTTCTTCTCCTCCTTTCTTTTTTTCTCTCTTCTCTTCTTTCTGTACTTTGGTTGCCCTAGACTCATAAATGAGTGGGTGGTAGATGAGGGTGGCGTGTAAGAGCAGCCCTGCATCTAATGCATGAAAAGGGGTGCATGGGCGGCGGTAGGTGAGCGTGTTTGAATCAAGTCGCTGAACACTGACGACACATAGACTTTGTCGATATGTACAAAGGTTAGGTTCTAAGACATATCGACTTGGTCGATATGTCCCTCTGGGTGGCTTTGTACCCATTTTACTCTAACCTCGGGCTTTCACCGATACGTCGACCATTTCGATGCATTGGTCTGGAAATTCAAGATTTGGGTTGGGAAGCACTACAAACTTGCATGCTCTCAGATGAGTGGTATCGATTTTGTCGATACATCCTGGTCGTATTTTGTATTTTGCGACACATCACCCCAGTCGATGTGTCGGCCTGGGAAATTCAGTTTTCCCTCTTATTTGTTTTCTTATTTCTTTCAATACACATTCAAATCTCATTCATTCAATACAACATTTTACATTCATTTTCATTCTTGAATCAAAATCTCACAATTCATTTCATTCATTAAGGAAAAATTACACACGAATAAGGAGTTAAAACTCTGGGTCCTTACACTATCAATCGCCCATTGTAAGTTCAGTTTTTTCTGGTTTGCCTATTTAATCACCAAACCATGTTGTGTTTTGTTTGTAGACCTTACAGCTTACACTTAGACAAATTCATAAGGCATTCCCAGAGATCCTACTCCTCTCTATGCACCTCACTTAGGAGAATGATTTTCAATCCAATCATCTTGATTGAGACTAAGAGAGAGAGGAAAAAAACCAAGCCTAGGATCAATTTGCAAATCCATATCCTAGCAACCTCCCATAGATTGTGATTGCACATACATAGGCACATCATCGTCACCATACGACATCGCATTGAAAGAAGTCTTCAAGAAGCATATTATCTACAAGTGAGCTTACACAAGGCAAGTGCTTCTTAGGTTTGATTTATTTTTTAAATCATATTCATTGTACAGTGGAGTAGATCAAGGTGATCGAACCACTCTAAAAAATAGAGCGATAAGGACGTAGACCGGAGTTTGGTCGAACCTTTCAAAAACCTTAGGCGATTGGATGAAATTCTCAATCAATTGGATAGGTGGAAGTTCTATTCTATTTGTGAGGGTGTAATTCCCCACAGTATATTTGGAATAGCCCAAAGTTGGGTGAGTCCAACAGTAGATGTAGGTTTGTTTAAACTTATTAGAGAGAAGGGTTGACCTACCATGTATATCTCATTCTATCTTTGTCAAGTTCCCTGATTAAGGGCTTCCATATTTAGACCTGTACATCTATATATACATTGTATAATGAGAAGGGCCATTGAACCAAATCTTCCAAACTTCTTCATGGTATAGAGCCACAAATCGATTCTCTAAATCTCTGTTTTTCTTTTTACAGGCCCCTCCCCTACCCTCGCGGTGGTCCTTCTTTCTCTTTCTCCACCGATCCTCTCCCTTCGACCACTTCAAGTTTCAGCCACCAATAAATGTTTAGGCTCTTCTTTTAAGTTTTCTCGTTCCCCATTTTGTAGTGATTGTGCTTTGGGCAAGTCTACGAGACTCCCTTTTTCACTTAGTACCCATTGTACTCCTACACCATTTTATTTAATTCATTCGGATGTTTGGATGTCTCCTGTTATATCAGTCTCTAGTTTTCGCTATTATGTTTTATTCACAGATGATTTAACGCGTTACTCTTGGATTTTTCCAATGCGCCATAAATCGGAAGTTTATACTCATTTTCATCATTTTCTTATGTTTGTTGAAAATTATTTTTCTACTTCAATTACATTTTTTCAAAGTGATGGTGGTAAGGAGTATGATAATCACTCCTTTCACAACCTCTGTGCGCAAAAAGGGATCATTCACTGTTTGTCTTGTCCACACACTCCACAGCAAAACGGTTTTGCTGAACGCAAACACCTTCATCTCTCCGAAATGGGTCGCACCCTCCTCCTTGCCTCTCATCTCCCTCATCATCTCTGGGTTGAGGCATTGTTCACTGCTGTCTATCTAATCAATCGACTGCCCACACCCCTTCTTCAATGGTCCTCCCCCTACCAGAGGCTTTATGGCACCAGCCCTGATTATCTGACCTTGTGCACCTTTGGATGTGCCTGTTACCCTTACTTGGGTGATTATACTACTAACAAACTCCGACCTCGATCGGTTGAGTGTGCATTTCTTGGTTACAGTGATCATCACAAGGGCTACAGGTGTCTGCACTCTTCTACAGGCAGAGTCTACATCTCCAGACATGTGTTATTCAATGAAGTTGTCTTTCCCTACGCCATGGCTACCGTGCGACATACAGATTCGCCCTCTTCAGATATGGTCTTCCTTCCTGTTAGCTCCATCTCACAGACACGACAATCCTTCCTGCCTCTCCGACAGTATCATCGACTTCTCCTCTGGTGCCACCTGTTTCATCCCCTGTCGTGTCACCGTTTTCACTCCTAGGACCAGCCACGCCTTCTGCTGTCATCTCATCTCTAGCTACTGCTCCACCACCGCCGACTAATGATCATCCTATGGTGACTCGCGCAAAAGCCGGCATCTCCAAGCTCAAATAGCGGGCCAATTTTTCTACACGGCATCTACTACCTCAGGCACTTGCCTCTATGGTCCCTACTTCCTCAGACTTTGAGCCCACTAGCTATACTCAAGTTGCTCGTTCTGCTGACTGGCGTCAAGCAATGAATGATGAATTCAATGCTCTTCTCCAGCAAAGAACTTGGTCTCTTGTTCCGCGCCGCAAAATTTCAACCATGTCTGTTGTAAGTGGGTCTTCAAGATCAAAAGACGTTCTGATGGTAGCATTGAGCATTACAAAGCCCGACTTGTTGCTAAGGGCTTTCATCAGCAGGCCGGTATCGATTATGATGAGACATTTAGTCCTGTTGTCAAGCCCACTACTATTCGCATTGTTCTCAGTCTTGCTGTTACTTCTGATTGGCCCATTCGCTAGCTGGACGTCAAGAATGCCTTTCTTCATGGCCATCTTACAGAAGAAGTTTATATGACTCAACCTCCTAGCTTCGTCGATTCTAATCATCCTCATCATGTCTGCAGATTACACAAAGCCATTTATGGTTTGAAACAAGCACCTAGAGCGTGGTTTCAACGGTTCAGCTCATTTATTCTCTCTCATGGTTTTGTTCAAAGTAAAGCTGATAACTCTATGTTCATATATCGACATGACAAAGGTGTTATGGTTCTTCTTCTTTATGTTGATGACATCGTATTGACTGGCAATTCTTCGTCGCTTCTTCAGTCTTTCACTCACAGCCTGGGAACTGAATTTGCAATCAAGGATCTTGGCCCTCTGCATTACTTCTTGGGCCTTGAGGTGACTAAGCATTCTAATGGGTTACATTTGTCTCAAACCAAATATGCCCTTGATCTTCTTCGTCGCAGCCAAATGCTTGACTGTAAGCCTTGCTCCACGCCTGTTGCTGCCAAGACTCAGTTATCTTCTACCACTGTGATTTATTGACGGACCCCTCTCCGTATCGTCAAATTGTTGGTGCTCTTCTCTATCTCACACTCACCAGGTCCGATGTTGCTTATGCGGTGCATATTGTCTCTCAGTTCATGAGCCAGCCCCAAACGTCTCATTTTGATGCTGTCAAGCGCATTCTTCGTTATCTCAAAGGCTCTTTGGGACATGGACTACATCTCAAGCGTACGACACAACCTTTCCGCTTGACTGCGTACTTTGATGCTGATTGGGCTGGTTGTCCTGATTTAATTTCTTGGTCTGCCAAGAAGCAAACCACAGTCTCTCGATCCAGTGCTGAAGCTAAATATAGGGCCCTTGCCTATACCTGTGCGGATACTGTCTGGATTCAACATCTTTTTTGAGAACTTGGTTTTCCTCTCTCTTCTCCGACTGTCATTTTTTGTAATAATCTCAGTGCCATGTATATGGCTGCTAATCCTGTGTTTCATGCTCGGACTAAACACATTGAGCTTGATTATCATTTCCTCCGCGAACGTGTCACCGCTGGCACTCATCGAATTCAGTTTGTCTGCTCTGAGGATCAACTCGCAGATTTCTTCACCAAAGGGTTATCGTCGCCGCGTTTTTCCAAACTTAGTTCCAACCTCATCGCTTTACCACCGTCGAGTTTGCGGGGGAGTATTAGAGAGAAGGGTTGACCTACCATGTATATCTCATTCTATCTTTGTCAAGTTCCCTGATTAAGGGCTTCCATATTTAAACCTGTACATCTATATATACATTGTATAATGAGAAGGGCCATTGAGCCAAATCTTCCAAACTTCTTCAAAACTGAACCGCTATAGATCTTGTGTTGTGGGTGTTTGTCTTGTTCTTGTGTGATTGTTCTCTTATTGGCACACTCTCTTATCACACAATACAATCTCTTGATTAATTTGTTAATCCACTACATATCATCTTAATTAATCAAGAAATTTGTGAAGACCATAAAAGTTGGTAATTACCCTATTCACCCCTCTCCCCCCGCCTCTATAATGTCAATCTTGCACCGTGTTTTAGCACACCGGGAACTTTCAGATCCGATTCAGAGAAAAACCACAAGACACAACTCAAAACACAAATTTGAATTTTTTTTCTTTTTTGTTTTAGGAAAATACACTAGGTTTTAATATAAATACACTTTTATATATTTTACTCAATTTTAAGATAAAACTCCGAACGCGTGAAAAATCGAGTTTCAAAATTGATAGTGTTTCCAAAAATAAATCTAAAATATGTTAATGTAGAACGTCAGCGGAGGAAATTGTGTGATTTTCAAATGTTTTGCATGATAAAATATTTAATAATTTAGAAATTACCGAAATTACCGAAATGCCCTTTGAGTCCCTAAACTCAAAACCGAGCAAACTGGGGCCCAACACGGAGCCCACACTCTCCCCATTGCCACTAGGACCATAGAATCCCAAGAAATCGAGTCTGGTCATTACAACCTTAATGTGTTTAGTTCGTTCATGAAATCCTGGATTTGAAGCAATGTGAATCGCAACCTGATTATCACAAAACATTTGTATTGGTTGAGTCGAACGAAAACTCAAATCCTGCAACACAGCTCGAAGCCAAATAATTTCACTCGTTGTTGAAGCCATAGAACGATACTCTACTTTTGTACTTAACCGTGCAACAACATTTTGTTTCTTACTCCTCCATGTTACCAAGTTACCTCCAACAAAGGTATAATAACCTATAGTAGACCTTCAGTCAACTGGGCACCCTGCCCAATCAACATTAGTGTTGGTGGTAATAGAACAATGTCCATGCCTGCTCATCCATATACCTCTCCTAGGTGAACCTTTCAAATACTGTAAAATTCTATTGACGACATTCATGTGAGTAATTGTTGGTGCATGCATAAATCTACTGACTAGACTGACTGTATATGAAATATTTGGCTGAGTAATGGTTAGATAAATCAATCTACCAACAAATGTTTGAAATTGACCAATATCAGATAATAATTCACCATCATCTCCAAGTTTACCACCACTGCTAGTTGGAGCATCAGATGGTTTAAATCCCAATTTTCCAATATCCAATAATAGGTCCAACACATATTTTCGTTGATTAAGAAATATGCCCTTTTTGAGTATTCAAGTTCTAATCCAAGAAAATATTTTAACATGCCCAGGTCTTTGCAAATTTCTCGTTCAGCAGACACTTAAGTCTTGAAATTTCATTTTGATCATCACTAGTGATCACAATATCATCAACATAAACTAAAACAATAGTTGTGCCATACATACCTTTCTTCACAAACAAAGAAGAATCAGCGGCACTCCTTTTAAGCCCGTTACTTATGAAAACAGAACTGAACTTAGTATACCAAGCACAAGAAGATTTCTTAAGCCCATATATGGCCTTTTTTGGTTTGCATACAAACCCAACTTTAGATTCTTGAGGATGACCAAGTGGAACACTCATATAAACCTCTTTTTCTAGATCACCATGTAGGAACATATTTTTCACATCCATCGATATAATTCCCAACCCTTATTTACAGCTAAAGAGATAAGCACTCGGAAAGTATTCATCTTTGCAACTGGCATAAATCTCTTTATAATCTTCTCCATAAGTTTAGGTAAAACCTCTGGCAACAAGCTTTGTTTTATGTCGTTCAACTGATCAATCACTCTTATATTTTATTTTATATATCCAACGACACCCAATAGTTTTTTTTCCTGAAGGCAATTTAACAATATCCCAAGTGATATTCTTATCAAGTGCCTGCAATTCTTCTTTATGGCATTTTTCCAAACATGAATAGAGTTAGCTTCTCGGAAAGTCTTTGTCTCTTATTCACGACACTGCACTCAAGCAAGACAGATGAGACTGAATAATATTGTCATATGTCAGGCAAGCCTCCATTGGATAGGATACAACATGGTAAGTGAAAAAAAATCTTTCGTACTTGTTATGTTTTAAATTTATACTCGCAAGCGTACAAACCATTTATAATATAACTTTGGAGTGCGAGGTCAAACCTATCAAAACTTAGGAAAATATATCTGTGGAAATATACCATTGAATTATATATTTTAAAAAATTTATAAAATCATAGAAATAAAAATATGGAATTAATTATCTAATCTAAGAAATTTAATTTTAATTTAAGACATTCTAAAAATAGAAAACATGGTCTAAAGTTAGAAACCATATTTAAAAATAGAATTTAACAATTAAAGAGACCTAATTTTAATGGAAAATCAAAATTTACATAAATTCAATTAAGATGGTGGATTTAATCTAAAAAATATAATAATCTTAAACTAATTTAGAATACAAAATTAAGATACAATTAATTAATTTACCAACCTAGTTCACCAATTTATGAGTGTTGAATTTAAAAAAAAAAAAAATATAACACCTAAAATTACCTCTGTACATATTTACATTGAACTGGCTCAAAAAATCAAGGAGGCACTATTTTCCATATTTTGAAAATAAAATAAACCCTAGACTATAGAGCTCACATAAATTACCCACCATGCATTCAAATTTTTCATCCATAATTATTATAGAAATAAGACCCATGAACTTCATTTCAAGAATTCCAAATTAAATATTAGACTAAATAGAATTTAATTTTTTTTCTCCAGACTTAAATATTTCATTTGTAACACCTCGGATTTTTCAATTTATTATTTTTTATGAAATTATCCATTTTAATTGTGGAGTTTAGATTGGATCTTATATGGATAAAGAATTGGGCCACGACCCAATTAGGACCCAATTGATTGTGGAATTGGTTTTATTAAAATTAAATGGGGTTGAATTAATTTAGTGATGCATTATATCTAAATTTAAATAAAAGATTGCATGGCCGAATTTTAGATGTAAAAATCTAGGATTATGCTCATGAGATAATTAAAGAAGGGAGCAAAGGCGCATAGCACATTCTAAATAGGGATTAAGGAAGGATTTTAATTAAGGAGAGCAAGGGAAGGTCGGCCATTCCAATTTAGATACAAGGAAGGGGCGCACGGCCTAAGGGGGGGAGTAGCTATTTTAAGCACTTCCTAAATATGGACCAAGGAAAGATTATAAAAGGAGAGAAGGACTAGGGGCGCATGGTTTACACACCATAGCCGAATTTTATCTCTCCCTTTCCCTCTTAATCTCTCACTCACGGCAAGAAACGAGTGAAAAAGGGTGGGGCATTACATCATTGCACTCTTAAAAAGAGGGATCTTAAAAAGAGCCTTAGATCGAAGAATAAAGTATATTTAATCTAAATATTTCAGTGCATTTAATTTGGAAACTTTAAATTAAATCAACACATAATCTTATTAAAAGAATAAAAATAAAATAAAACTTTCATCAAACAATAATTGAATAATTGGAAAAACATAAACTAATATTTCAGCACACCTTTAATTTATTATTAAAACATAAAATTGAAATTACAACTCAATGGAATTTGAAAGACAGAAAATAAAAGATAACAATGAAATAAATTAAGCTTCACCAACCTGAAAATCCCAAAGTCTTGTTCTTCTTTTCCTCTTCAATCCTTCTCCAAAGCCAACCCTTGTAATCTCCAGCCAAGTCCAAGTTTCTCAATGGGAGAAGGATAGTATTTATAGATGAAAGGAGGTGGAGTGAATGGCTCGGATTTAAAGATTTAAATAAAGCAAAGGACACTTGGAGGCTGATATAGTTTGTGCTAAACATGGAATGGCTTAAAGGAGGTAAGAAGGTGGAAAAAACTACTAAAATTCGTGTAAGGTGTGAAACCAAAAGGGAAGTGGGTGCAAAATCCCGCTTTTTACACTTCTACTACCTTGCAGCTCAATTTTGACCTAGTTAACTTCTAATTTACAAAATTTCGTAAACTACAAAGTTGTAGCCCTTGAAGTTGTCTTTCTAACCCAAAACTAGTTAATGCAATCAAATATTGGAGTGGAAAGTTATGGCCAAAAGACAGAAGCTGTGTCAAAATATTCCTTCTAAGTTCTTCCAAATTTATTAATTATTCTCTTTCTCTCTCCCCCGCATGGCCTTGTGGAAGTTTTGCATGATCGAGCTCCTTGAATTTCATGTGCTTGAATTTTAATGCTTCATTTCTTTATATCTTCAATTTATGAAATTTAATAATTTATCACACCACTTGAAAATAATAAAAAAATCTAAAAAATTATTGAATTAATTCAAACTCTCATAAATGGATTTGAATTAATTAGATTACAATGAACCCCTAAGTTTTGTTGAAATAATATTAAACAATCCGTTCATTCCAAGAATATCTCTTTCCAAAAATAGCAGCTTGCAAAAATAGATTTCTTCTCAATTTCTCCATTTTTCTTCCATTTAATCCTTATGTCCTGTATTTTCCAAACATACCTGTAAAACTCCAAAAATCCCATTAATGATATTAAAAACACTTAAAACAAGGGCTAACTTATCCAATATTCAGGGGTAAAATAGTCAATTTCCAGTGTTCATCAGTTCTTTTTGGAGGATGAGTCTCTCGATTCTATCTCCGCAGAGGAAGAGGAGGTGTCGGTATTTCAGTATTGTAGATGTTAGTGCCCCGGCTTGCCGAGTCCCTTATTTGTCAAATCCATAACTCGGGTGAAGCATTGCCTTGATGTTAGAAGCTCAAGAATCAAGTGGTGGTTGAATCAAGTTCAAGTATGGAAGACCAATCAAGATTCAACGCATCATCAAAGTGTATGGAAATCACTCAAGGTAATTTGGCCATAGAAGACTCTAAGTGGATCCCACACCTTAGGATGACCTTGCCTAGGCTTAGATAACACATCTAGATAATTAACATATCTTAGTGGTTGTTTGAAACTAAAACCAGAACATGAACTTAATATGTAAACTATTGATTTTACTGTCATAACGACACATCGTGTCAACGATCTATCGCATTGACATAGGACGATCAATCGTGGAATAGCGAGGCATAGTCCTGGAAAATGATGGTTCTAGCTGGAAATGGTCTGCCAAACAAATCTGATCTCAGGATGATTGTATCGTGGAGACAATACCTCTCTGGGACAGGGTCGATCCATCGGGCATAACGATTAATAATCGGGACTTAAACAAGGGTCAGGACTGTCATACATAGTCTAATGTCAGGACGATCAATCGTACAAACGATTCTTCATCTGGTACAAGGCGGATTAATCGTCCACACGATCAATCGCCTAGAGCCTGATTTGAACACACACTGTAAAATACAGTTCAGGCTCATGGATACATTCGTCAGGTGACGACCCATCATGAGGTACATATCACGATATATCAGGCGCACGAACCATCATAAGAGACAAGACCAGCACATCGGCTCCACGACCTATTTGCTGGGAAATATTTGAGGTTTGTTTTGACAAAGCACTGTTAAAACAGGATAGCCTTAGGCCGATAAAATCACCAATCCACGATCCATCGCCAATGGATGAGTACGATCAATCGTGGGGTGACCGTTTTTGAAGCGTTGGATTGCATTTAATACGCAAGGGTCATATTGGTGGAGAATCTTTTTGAACCACCATGATGTATCGTGAGGACCATCAATCGTCGAGGTCAAAACATTTGAGCTATCTATTTAAGCTCCGGATTTTGTGGAGGGAGAGAGTGCCTTTCACTTGTGTTGAGAAAATTTGAAGAAAATCTTTGAGACTCCACTCCTCCCTCACATGCTCTCTAAACTTAATTTGTGGAAAATCTTTTACAGATCCAATCACCTTGTTGATTGAGATTAAGAGAGAAAAAACGAATCTAAATCTATGATTAAAACTATCACATCTACAATCCTAGGATCCCTCTCTCTATCTTGTGATTGCTCCCTACAATGGTACATCTTCATCATCAACAAGATCAAAGGGAGAGCTCTTCAAGAAACACAACTTTATCAAAGCTTGAAATGCAAGTGTTTCTTTGTGTTTTTATTTTCAAACATCACTTGTGAAGTGGACTAGATCATGGATCAAACCACTATAAAAAATAGAGGGACGAGGACGTAGATCGGGGTTGGTCGAACCTTTCAAATCTAGGATTTTGTAGGTGAAATTTCTACACTATTAGTGAGGGTGTAATTCCCCATGAGATTGGGAGAGCCCAAGATTGGGTGAGTCCATCACTGGATGTAGGTTTATTAAACCGAACCACTATAAATCGGGTGTCCATATGTTTGATATCTTGTTTGTGTGAACCTTAAATTAATTGCCACATCTCTTGTTCACACAACACAATCCCATCTTGATTAACTTTGTCATTCCAGTTCATTAATTTGTGTTAATCAATAAATTTATTAAAGGACTGAAAAATTGGGAATTAGCCTATTCACCCCCTTCTTGACAATTTGATTCTTACACTTGGGAACTTTCAATTGGTATCAGAACCTCGTGCTCTTTATTAGGATTTAACCATCCAAGTTGATCCTTGTGCTAGATCACCCCATGGATGCTCAAAAATTCATATATTATTTTCTTCTATTTGTGCTCTATCTTGGTATTGTTGAAAGCAAAAATAGAGAAAATTTTGGCATCCTATGATGATGATGCTTGGACTTCCATTTAAAATAAATTTATCCATGGAAGATCCAAACACCACATCTTGTCTAGATACTTGTTATCATGTATATATCATTGCTTCTTTGAATCCTATGACAGGTACTCTCAATTGCAATCAAGAAAAATGTGACACAACAAAGGAAGATTTAGTGTATACAATGGGAAAATCAAAGACTGCTACAAACGTGGAGAATCTTAGTGGAGGTAAACCTGTAAATATTTTTGTTGCTTCCATAAAATCTAAACCAAATGAATCAAGTAATGAATCGGAAGATGAGAACAATACCGATGACCTTTTTGAATCGATCAATGCTTTGTACCTTGAGAGCATGGATTTGGCTAAGAAAATTCATAAACTTAGAAATGAAAATGCCAAACTTTCAAGCTAACTTGAAATTGAAAAATCAGAGAAAAAGAGTCTCTTGACAAAATTGAAAAACTCATATGATGAAATATTAAAGTTGAGAGAAAATGAACAATCTCTTCAAGGAATATTAAACTCATGTGAAAAGAATTTCAACAATCTCTTGGAAATGAAGAGATGCCTTGAAGATAAAATCTTAATTTTGAGCTTAGATTTGAAAAGTTGAAACATCACAAATCTCAATTTCAAGACAAATTTACTCAAGGTGAGGAGAAATTAGAGAAACTCCTAAATTCTAGGAAGAAATATAAGGATAAATTTGGACTTGGTTACAATGAGGAACATGAAAACAAACCCAGAAATCCTATCACTTTTGTCAAAAGTAAATCCTCCATTCTCTCAAACAAAATGTGTTATTATTGTGGAAAACTTGGGCATTTTAGATTTGAATGCCTCCTTAGAAAAAGTCATGTGAGAAAGCATTCCCTAGTCACTCATTCCAAAATTGGAAATCTTAAAAGGTAAAAGTGAAGTCATAACTCAAGCAATGTTGCCTTGAATCAAAAATTAAAAAATGTTCTTAAAGAATTGGGGAACCTAAAATTCAAAACTATCAATGGGAAGACATACTACAAATCTGGCCAAAAAGTTCATCAAAAGGCCTTGAGTGCTCCCTCCTTTTATGAATGGGTTCCTAAGTCAAAAAGTCTCATGATTCATACGGCTTTGAATGTTAAAAGGCAATCCAAATGGTATTTGGATAGTGGATTCTCTCGACATATGACAGGTAATAGCTCATATAGGTCGGATTTGGTTGATTACAATGGTGGCTCAGTTGTATTTGTTGATAGCAATATGTCAAACATTATTGGGCAAGGTAAATAGGATTTGTCATCATCAGTTGTGATTAATGATGTTTTTCTTATTGATTGTTTTAAACATAACTTGCTTAGTCCACGAACTATCATCAGTGATGGTGGTAATCATTTTTGTAATCGCCCATTCGAAAAAATGATGAAATCATATGGAATGATTTACAAAATAGCTACTCCCTATCACCCACAAACAAACGGACAAGTAGAAATATCGAATGGAGAAATTAAACATATTCTCGAGAGGGCAGTCAACCCATCTCGGAAATACAGTCTTCCAGACCCACCGATGCACTATGGGCATATCGAACTGCGTTCAAGACACCCATAGGAATGTTATCCTATCACTTAATTATGGAAAGGATTGTCATCTTCCAGTCGAAATAAAATACAAAGCCTATTGGGCTATCAAGTGTTTCAATTTTGCTCTAGACTCGGCTAGACAACTCAAAAAGCTTCAACTGGCTAAGTTGGAAGAAATACGGAATGAAGTTTATGATACAGCCAGAAATTACAAAGACCGAATGAAATTTTTTCATGAAAAACACTATTAGTGCCCCGGCTTTGCCGAGTCCTTATGTTCTTCAATTTCATGACTCGGGAAGAAGCACTTGCTAGATGCTTGAAAACTCAAGATGATCAAGAGGGAACATCATGCTCCAACGGATTAAAGTTCATCGTTATAGCAATCAAAAAACATGTATTTGGCCATAGATGACTTTAGGTGGTACCCACAATTTAGGAGGATCATTCCTAGGCTTAGTTGAACAAATGGTAAAATCATAAAAAACCTAGAGAGGAAGCTTGACACTGAATTAGAAGCGAACTTGGAAACATGAATTAAGTTCACTGTCAGCTCGACCAGTCATTCTCATCGACTCCTCGGTGGAGACAGGATCGACCCATCGTGGTCATAGACTGATCAGCCAGATTGACAGAGGTTCTGGATCATAGAATTGTCATTCTAATTAAGCCTCTGATCGAGAGTCTCGTATGTACCGACCCCTCGGTGATGAACTTAATGACCCCTAGTGTCAACGACTCGTCGATGAAAAACTTGTGAGTTGTGGTCTTTGACCTCAAGTGGGCTCTAGATAAAACAGACATCTCGGTATTTCAAGACCGATCGAGGGTACCAGGACCGACCCCTCGGTAAAGGGCGACGGGTTGTTTTGGGCGAGACAAGTTTCGGGACATGAAACTCTATCTGTATGGTGTTGCCCTAGATCGAGACCTTCGTATGGACCGACCTCTCGGTGCCATGACTGTTGACCCATCGGCGACACCGACCTGTCAACCGAGAGTGTATTTAATGAGCAAAGTCAGGTGGTTGAACGGTAATATTCTTATTCACCGACCCCTCGGTGCGCCCGACCTGTCAGTACATGACAAATTCTGCAACTGGCTGCCTTTTCTATAAATATCAATCTTTGCGCAACCAGTTGACATCCTGTGGCAAATCCGTTGGACCCTCATCATTATCAGTGAGCTTACACAAGGGCCAACAAAAGGATCACTCTTTCTCGTGTGCCTACACTTGGGAAATCTAATACAACCAATCATATGGATTGAGTTTGTGAGAGAAAGAGAGAGAGAGAGAGAGGGGGGGGGAAAGGAAAATCAACTAGGATAGATATTGGTAGAACCAATTTCCTAGTCACCCTGAGATTGTGATTGCTCAATGACGGCTACAAGGCGGAGCGTCGGGATTAACTCGAGCACACATTGGGTGGATCTTGGAGAAGCACACATCAATGAGAAAGAGCTACAAAGGCAAGTGGAATTCCTATTCTACATATGTGGGTGAAATTCCCAGCCAAATGAGTGAGGTGGAATTCGTACTCTAAATGTGAGGGTGCAAGTCCCCACTTAGTGGATTTGAGGATAGCTCAAGGTTGAGTTGTCCTAACAGTAGATGTAGGTTGGCTAACTGAACCACTATAAATTTGGTTTTATGGTGTTTGATCATTGTGTGTTTGTGTTTTAGTATTTAAGCACTCTTCTCAACACACATCACTGTTGCATTTGATTATGTTTATTTATACATTGCGCACAAGCATTGATAATCAAACAATCTACAAAGGGTTCTAAAATTTATCACACTAAATAAATCTCTTGATTAATATTGTAATCAAGAAATTGGTGAACACAATGGAAATTAGGATTGACCTATTCAACCCCCCCCCCCCCCCCCCCCTTTTTCTCTCTCTCTCTTCTAGGGTTAATTGTATTCTAGCACCAAGGGGTATTTCAAACACATTCTCCGGAAAGTGTTTAGCGTTGGTCAAAAGGTTCTATTGTACAATTCTCGATTTCACCTTTTTCTTGGGAAATTGAAATCAAAATGGACTGGTCTATACATTTGTCATTCTGTGTATCCACATGGAGATCAGACTTCCTAGGAATAGTCATGGTTTCAAAGTCAATGGTCATTGATTACAATCATTTCTAGAGGTTCACAATCCAGAAGGAAAAAAGGAAGTCCGCTCATTGATTCAATCTACTGAGACTAATTTGCACATCTAATTTCCTGCATTTACCTATCCATTCACCCAAATCCATTCACCCGTACCCACTCATCTTCCTTTGCCGAGACCCACCGACCCATCATTTATGTATGAGTTGTTCTGAGTCATTAGTGTCTAGTTTTTTATTTTGTTGAGTCTAGTTGTAGTTTTTCATTGAGTCATTCTAGCCTAGGAGTCAGTCATTCATCATCCCAGGATACATCTAAATCCTGATTGTTCATTTTCTAAGATATTTCTTCATTTACACCTGGCCAGTGTAGATTAGGGAACATTGAAGACAATGTTCAATTCGAGTTTGGGGGTATTAAGGTCATCATATGTCATTTTCATTAAAAAAAAAATTAGGGGAGAGTACGTTCAAAACTGAGACTCCTTTAAAAAAAAATTCTTTCAACATCCATCTTTGTCTTTGTGATCAACAAACGTTAAAGAACATAGAAGTCATACACGTAGACGGTCGAGTTTTCATGTTCGCAATGTGTCTGTCAAGAACACAAGTTCCCCCAGACTTGTGTAAGAAACTCATTTCCTTAGCTATGAGATGAGGAAGCTGGAAATCCAAGATGAACAATGCAAACCTCTCTGTTATCAAAGCACTCTGCCTGCAAAGAGGAAAGCTAAGAGGCTAGCTATGTAGCGCTCCGACCAGGAAGTGGACCCGAAACTTTACTGATTTTTTTTATTTTTTTATTTTTTGTAAACTAATCTCAAAGGCTTCTAACTGGACTGGATCAAAAGTTAGGCCCAGAAATAAAAGCCACACATGTTCTCAACATGTGGACTCAAACGTACCATAAACCTATCCACATGCAAACACATATCATACAATCATATATTTCCATAAACGAAATATTTCTTATTCAAATCAGAGTAACTGCAGTCACAAAGTGGTTTATACATTTTTCAACATAATAAGTACCACATGCTGTACTTTACAAAACATATGGTTCCAATGAACCAAAGATCAACAAGAAAGAAATTCTTGTCCGTGGGAATCCCAAGAAGCTGCAACAGCTTAACCATCCTAAGCTTGATACGGAGGTTCCTCCTCCTCAGGTACATCTCCTGAAATGTGAGTTGTGTGAGCTAACTAGCCCAGTGTAAGAACATAATAATGCAGTTTAGTGAACATCAGGTTAGCCAAAAATCAATATGATCAACATAATAATTTTATCCTGTCCAAAATTTCAATCATCATTCCATAACTGCTGACATCCACCGTAACACCTAGACACTACACTGAGACTATAAGTATTAAGTCCCAACACGGTCAAAATACAATTATTGCAAGTAGATCTCCGACACTTGGGCCGGTACTAACACACCCGAGGCCGGTAATAGTTAAGTAGTTTAAGGGTACGTGGAAACAATTTTATCATCATAACTCATAAGTATCATAACCACAATATATGATAAACATCATAGATAACAACAAGCACTCTTTACAATAGTGCATCAAGTCTAGGTATATGAGTGGGTTCATCAAATTTGTTCCTTGAAACCACTCATTGCACTAGATCCTCTTAACCTGATTTACTCCTACTGCAATGTTAAGTCTCCTCACCGAAAATGTGTGGCATCGAAGTATCTGTCAAACTTACAAACAGATAAACAATTAATAATCAGTCAATATACATAGCATACAAAGCAATACATACTCATAGTATTTCAAATCTTTATATCCTATTTTCCAGAAATTTCTAGGGAAAATGGAACTGAGTCTTCTATTTAGTTACCAACCATTTTAAGTTACAATAATCAGCAATATATAATAGGGTGATCAGGCCACTTCTCATATTGTCTTCTGGAAAGGACCATGTAAACGTATTGAGTTAGGCCTAGAGGTATAAGATGCTCAGGCCACTTCTCTTATAGCGAGTTAGGCCTAGAGGTCACTCAGTGCCTGAACCCTTCTTTTCTATCGAGCGGCGAAGGAAATCGCTCAGCTACAGATAGCTATCGGGTTGAGTCAGCCACAGATAGAGAGTATCGGCCTAAAAGTGAATATGTAAAATATACATACACTATAATACCAAGGAAAAGGGGTTAGTATCACTTTTAATTATAAAAAGGGGTATAAACATCACATTAAAACCTAGGATCTAAAACATGCAATCCTAATTTAGATCAAAATTCACAAACCAGAACTGGGTTCCTCGGAACATGTCTCGGAAGTAGGTATGTGGCTTCGGACCTTCCAAGCCATTGTCTAAATCTGGGTTTATAGAGTCTTTGGAACAAGGGTTTTGTCCTTCGGAACTTTCGAGGCTCATGTCTCGGAAGTTCCGAGGGTGCTTCCGAACAGAAAAAATCAGCAAGGACAAAGAAATCAGTGAGTCTGTGTGTCTCGGAACCTGCCGAGGGAAGCTCAGAACTTCCAAACAGTTCGGCTCTTCCAAACAGTTTCGGAACATCCCGTCAGCAAAGGCAGAGAGCATTGGCCTCTGGACACTTCGTAACCCCGGGTCGAAGCCCGGAACTTCCGAAGACAACTCTCGGACGTTTCGAGAGTCATCTTCTTCCTTTGTCTGCAGTAACAGACAGTAACAGGCAGCGGCTATGTGAAATACAAATCCAGAAATAGTGGATTTTCTGGGTTCGCTTTTCACATCTAACAGGTCAGATGATGCCTCAGTGAGTCCTCTTGACAAAGGGAATAAATTGAACCTCTTATACTTATTTAAAACATCCGATTTTAACAAGAAATCCAGAGAAACACATGAAAAATCCAAGTTTTCCTTAAAACTTCAAATCCGTTTTTAACACTCAAAACTTAACCAATTTTACTTCTGTTTGATTCTAAATAGGCTAGAATTTGAAAAGGAACACAGGGGTACCTTCGTTGTTGTCCTGGGTAGAAAATCAGAGACTTCAAAATCTTCCTCCTCAAGCTACGGTAAAAAATTTGAAAAGAATAGAGAGGGAGGTTGATTGTTTCTTAACTGAGGTGAATCCAACTGGGAAAAGAGGTAGAAATTTATAGACTCTTCACCATGGCCAAGTGAAAGACACCTCACCGGCAACCCACAAACGATTGCATGGGTCGACACGGCCACGTAGAGATGGTAACAGTAAAAACATTTTGCAAATAAGTCTTTCAGGGGATTTTGCAAATAAGACCATTTTTGTTTAAATTAGATTTTAACTAATTATATGATTTATTTGATTAAATTAAATTAATCCAACTTAACAAAAATGTTGGTTTTATAACCTCTACCTATCATAAAATTTTGGAGATTTAAATTTCACCAAAACTTATAGATTTAAATAAAATCCATATTTTGACATTATTTACTTAATTTAACTTGTATTTATTAAAAGGGTTTAAAGCCTTTATTTTCAAGATTTGAAGAAATAAAATAGTGAGTTATGAAAAGGTCGAAAATCACATATTTTTCTCACAATTTTCTCATTTCTAAATTTGTTTAAAAAAATATTTATTTCTTCACTTTCGAGATATTTTCAGGGTAGTTTTAAATAATATTTTCTGAAAATAATATAATATTGTATTTATAATTTAAAATCCTTGATTAAGGAAATCAATACTATTCAACAATAATCAAATGACTACATAAATAGTAAAAAAAAATAACATTGATAAATGGTAAATTACCATTTTGCCCTTCCAACTAGAAGAGATGGATCATCTAGCTTTCAAGATCTGAATGGGCCAAAACTGGGCTTTTCATAAAGCCCTAACCGTAATATTCAAGATTAACCGGTTGAAGAATGATTTATCGTACTAATTACGCCTAATTCGGGTCAGGGTATTACAAGCTAGGTGTCACAAATGCTGACGATGGAATTGCAATGGAATAAGATCAAAATATGGAGTCCGCTGTGAGACAACAGTAAGTAGACTTGTAGGAAATAGACAAATCTATGTAGATCTATGCAAGGCCAGAGTAAGTCCTGAAAAACTATAGAGCTGTTGATTTTGACTAAGCACTTACAAACGTCTTGACAATCTGACGTTAAACGAGCCATAATCTTGCTTAAAAAAAATAGGCAAAATCGTTTTAGAGAAGAGTAAGTGATGACTGAGACTTCTGGAGCTTAAACATTGTCAATTTTAGTTTGGAAAAGATTACCCGCGTCTTGACGATCTGACGTAAAAAAAGTCACATTTTTAGCATTAATACTTAGATAGAGATCTTTATATCATACTTTTCCGGAAAGATTTTTATAGGATTTATATTTGGAAACTCTTGTACACTTCTATATTAATTTAGCCTGAAAAATAAAAATATTCACGAGTCAAGTGATCACTAGACGAATACCAGTATAGACTTAACCCAATGAGCTATAGAGCCCTTCTTTTCTTCTGAGGGTTATAAGTCAATTCCATTTTCCTTGGTAGCACAATTGAGTCGTTGTTGATCTCATTATTTTTCGAAATTTATTTGAAATAAGGAAACCACTTGTTTAAACTTAGGATATGATCTAGGCCATTTTTGGATCGTTTGAGCCTAAAAGCCAACCTATACTTGGTCATCTTATCTTGATAGTTTTCCATTTGAGCCTTTAAAGAAGCATGTTTTCTTAACTAACCATACCCAACTCCAGTTACAAGAGTATGAGCCAATTGAAAAATATCCATGACCTATTCTTTAAAAAGGTTAGAGATGACAATTTGGGATGGTACACTAAAAATAAGGGCACAAGAAAAGAAAACAAAAAGAAGAAAATAGCATCTAAAAGAAGGGAACATCCAGATACCAAAGAAGGATGTGAAAAATAATAGAAGGATGAAGAAAAAAAATACTTTGAAAACTACTGAAAAGAAAAGTAGAGGAAAAACATCCCATTTCAAAATCGTAAAGACCTCTAGCCATTTATGTGCAAAGCATCACTTTTAGAGCCTTATATCCTTCTTTGATTGGACCCGAACCCAAGTCACGTTCCCTCCTAATAAGAAGTTCTATTGATCTTAGGTCTAAATAGGGTGTTTCACGTGGAGAATGAAGTAAGAAAAATGATGGTGTTTGACTCAACGTTCATAGGAAAGTGGCATCCATTCATGAGATCATTCATTTTCTTTGAAATTAGCCATCTTTGATAATACATATATGAGATATTTTGATTTTGAATACATAACTTCTGCTCACATATACCTTGAGAGAAAATAAAACCAAACCTCTAAGTGATAATTTTTCTGAGAGATATATCCGTTGAGGTTTGAAGTTAAAGTGCATTTTCCAACGGTGTGAACAAAAATTGGGTTTATTTAGAAAGTGAAGTCTATCTTAATATTGGCTAAGCACACACATACTCCGAGTATAAGCCTTGTAAAATGAAATTTAGAGTTGTATAATGTTTAGACCCCTTGTCTGTGTATTCTTATTAAAGATGTTGATATTTGTGGGTATTATCACAAAAACCCTCACAAGACTATAACTCGTCCACTAGTGGTGAGCTAGGGGTTTAAAGGCTTGTTATATATGCTAAATGCAATCGAGAGTACCAACGAAAGTGGTGTAGTTTTAGGATTAGTTTTTGTTTCAACATAGGTTCAGTTTAGGTTAGGCTAGGATTTGTGTGTTTTCATTTGTTTTTAGTCTTTTTAGGTAGTTTTGCTCGAGGACTAGCAAAATCTGAGTTTAGGGGTATTTGTTTAACACTAAAATCTTACATTTTTACCCCTGATTATTGGACTAGTTAGCTCTCATGTTTGTATACAATGATGCATTTAATGTAGTTTGTCAGTTTTGTAGTAGAAAATGGAAAGTTCAGGAAAATCAAGCTAATTCAGCAAATAATTGCAAGTTTAGAGCCTTAAATTGAAGACCTAGGATTTTTATAATTATTTCAGGCAATTTTTAGGACTTTCATGTAAATTAATTAATCTGGATCCAGTTATGAGAGTCTAAATTAATTAATAATTTTTAGATTTTAAGTGACTGAATAATTATTTAATTCTAGATGATAGAAATTGCAATCCAAATGCCAAAGTCTAAATTTCAAGTCATTGAGCCAGAGAATCATTCAAATGGGCCAAGCTAATCTTCAATGGGCTAGGCTACATAAAAGCCCATGTGCATTTTTACAGTTAAACCAAGACAGTGTGCAAGCTCAGTCCAACTAAGGCCCAAGCTTTCAAATCCAATTCCACTGGGCCTAAGTTGAGTTCTAGATCCAAGCCCAAGTCCAGGCAGCTCCATGGTCCATATTTGAATCCATCTAAGTCCATAAACCATAGCCCATATCTATTTACCCAATGTCAGCTCCAATAACTAAATCCTGACTATCTCTCTTGTGCATTCAATATCTGCCCTCCATCTTTCATCTCCACCCTTCATATCTTTCATGCATTATTAGTAAACCCTAGAAGCCTCTATGTTAGTCTAGACCATTCATTCATCCATCATTAGATCTAGGTCATTCATTCTGATCAAAAACATTTTAACTTGAGAATAATATTCATCCATGCATCACCTAGTAATTCATGCATGCATTTCATACATTGATCATTTTAGCTATTAGATATTAGGTCATATAATCTTATTCATTCATCTCTTAGAGACCCTAGAGTCTCCACATGCATCCATCACATACACAAATTGTATTCAATTTAGGTCATGCCTTTCATTATTCATCTAGGATTAACTCTTGAATCCAAACCCTCCACCAACCATCATCCTTTTTCTATATTTATTTTTACGTAAATAAACCTAGAACAATTAGATCTGAACTCCATTTAATCTTAGCCACCCACTCATTAAACCCTAAAGTATAGACAACTTGAGGTACAAGCCAGCCGCCATGCCCATTTTGCAACCCTAATCCCTTTGATTTTTGCATCTAATTTCTCTCCATGTATTTGACCCAAAAACCATCCACATTCATTCATGATAGATCACCACCTCATCATCCACAAAGCCCACACAATTTTTGCAATCTTTTATCCCCTTCATTCACATACACCTAGTCTAGTCTCCACATCACCTCATGTTATCTCCACCATTCAATCATCTCAACTTCAAATCTCCACCATCCATTTATCATCACCCTAAACACTAAAACCAACACTCCAAATTCGTGTGAGTCTATCCCCATCCTAAATCCTCTCTAACTTTGCTTGCACTCCACTCCAAGCCACCACACATAGCCAAATTTGTATACACCCCGTGTAAACCCTAACCTTTTGCAACCTTTAATCCCATCCATCCAACTCCATTGAGATTTAATCCAAGCCACTTCTTTGTCACTTAAACCAATATTTAATCTCAGCCGTCCATTCCAACTTTGAGCTTATAAATACCCCACTACCCCAAAGCCAAATTTGAATATGACTTGGAGCTCAAAAAGACCTAAAGCTGGAAAAATACACTGAAGACAGGAGCATACTCGAAAATTGCAAGTGAGATTTATTTTATTTTGTAATTTATTTTTAACTGTCTTTCATGTATTGTAATCCATCTTTTGTACATTGAATTCTTCCATTTAATAAATGAGAAACATCAAATTTTAGATTCTTGAAAAGTCCAATTATTCATGATGTCTTTTATGTCTCATTTTAATTTTTAATTTATGTTCTTAATTTGATTAAAGTCTTAGGTTGTGAATGGTGAACCTAGGATCAAACTTTAATCAGATCAAAGAGTGTAGAGTTTAATTAAAAGGTATAAAATGAATCTTGAATTCTATGCGTTGAATTTCATATCTAGGTTTCTTGTTTATTTAATAATTTTGGGCGATGAGAGAAAAATTCCATAACCACCTTTAAATTATGTCTTCTTTTATTTTGTCATTTATTTTTCATGTCAATTTAATTTCGTTATTTACTTTCTTTAGTTATGATTATTGTATTTTTAATATTTCTTTTGTATGTTTATCTATTTTATGATTCATGTTTAATCCATGTATTTTGATGTTTAATTCTTGATTTATGTATTCATTGTATACTTTGTTTAAATAATTCATTTATTCTTTAATTCATTCTCTCATTCATTTTTTTTTTTTTGTGAAACATTGACGACTTAGATTCCATAGAATAATAAAATATGAAAGTATTACAGAAGACTTGAGTATAGGAGAATATACTCAAAAACAAAAAGAAAGGAAACAAATAATAGAAAACAAGGGAAAGATACAAGATACACCCGAAATAACCCACACCACACACAAAGTGTGTCCAACCCCCTAGCTACCAAATCAGACCCAGAGGGAAAAATTCCAAAGGTCGTGCTTGTAAGTAAACATCAGCTTCTTTCATTCATGTATAAAAATAACTTCTCTCTCAAAAAATTCTTTAACTGGGATTGTGAATATATAATTTTAATCCGTATCTTTGTAATTTTAAAAGAGATAACTACATATCCACTGATTCACCACAGAAAAAATTAAAGGAACATATTTGATTCACATGTTTAATAAAAGATGGTGTTCACTTGTTTTCCAAATAAAAATCTGTCTTTTTATTTCAAATCCAAACTTAATCTATTTTTCTTGAGATTACATCTTTTTAAAAGCTACATATTTAATTTTAATCATATATTTTGTGATTTCCTTTGGGTTCGACCTTGCACTCATATGTTATACTATCAAATAGTTCGTACCTTGAGAGATTCACAAATTTAAAACATCAACAGTTACCGTTTTTGAAACGTTGGATTGCATTTAATGCTCAACGGTCATATTGGTGGAGAATCTTTTTGAACGACCACGATGCATCGTGAGGACGATCAATCGTCGAGGTCGAAACATTTGAGCTATCTATTTAAGCTCCGGATTTTGTTGAGGAAGTGAGAGCTTTTCACTTGTTTTGAGAAAATTTGAAGAAAATCTTTGAAACTCCACTCCTCCCTCACATTCTCTCTAAACTTAATTTGTCGAAAATCTTTTAGAGATCCAATCACCTTGTTGATTGAGATTAAGAGAGAAAAGGGAATCTAGATCTAGGATTAAAACTTGCACATCTACTTTCCTAGGATCCCTCTCCCTATCTTGTGATTGCTCCATACAATGGTACATCTTCATCATCAACAAGATCAAAGGGAGAGCTCTTCGAGAAATACAACTTCATCAAAGCTTGAAATGCAAGTGTTTCTTTGTGTTTTTATTTTCAAACATCACTTGTGAAGTGGACTAGATCATTGGATCAAACCACTATAAAAAATAGAGGTACAAGGACGTAGACCGGGGTTGGTCGAACCTTTCAAAACTACGATTTTGTAGGTGAAATTCCTACACTATTAGTGAGCTTGGGATAGCCCAAGATTGGGTGAGTCCATAAGTGGATGTATGTTTATTAAAACGAACCATTATAAATCGGGTGTCCATATGTTTGATATCTTGTTTGTGTGAATCTTAAATTAATTGGCACATCTCTTGTTCACACAAAAAAAATCCCATCTTGATTAACTTTGTCATTCCAGTTCATTAATTTGTGTTAATCAAGAAATTTATTAAAGGACCAAAAAATTGGGAATTGGTTTATTCACCCCCCTTCTAGACAATTGGATTCTAGCACTCGGGGACTTCCAGTAAAAATTAGTGGACTTTCAGTACTTATAATATAAGTAGAAGATGTCGGTATTTCAATTACTGCAGACATTGGTTTACTTTCTGGAGATATAATCTCAGTATTTCGACTGGCAAGGACATCATCAGTCACAATAGGAAGAGGTACCAAATCAGACAAGTTTTCCCCCTGGGACTGATTCCCTGAATCACCTTGTGCTTGGAAATAAAAGCCAGATTAAGCAAAACGAATATCACGGAAGATAAGAAGCTTATGAGATGTCGGGTCGTAAAAAATGTATCCTTTTTTTTTGTGGAAGAATATAAAAAAAAAATATACACCTAATAGATCGGGCATCCAACTTTTCACAATGAATAACTTGTTGATGTACCATTTTGAGATCAGATTTATTTGTGGGATAAATTTGAAGGACCCTTCTCTAATTTAATTAAATTGGAGATTTTAGATTGTTGCTTCAGCCCCTTGAAACAAAATTAATTTTCCCCTTTTCCCACATAATCTGATCCAATGCCAACCATTACTTGTGTTAGCCGAACTTAGGGTGACGATTTTTTAATTCCTTTGTCTTTTGATTACTTTATTTATTCTTTTAATTCCTTTGTCTTTTGATTACTTTTTTAATTCAGTTATTTATTCTTTTATTTGGTGAATTGTGATTGATACTAGATTGGTAATACTTTAATGGAAATATTGAAACAATAGAGTTTTGAGGTTTGGATATTTGAATATTGATAAAACAATAATTGCTTACGAGTTTGAAATGGTGTTGAAATGCTGAAAATGTTGGGATATGCAAGAATTGCTAAAATAATAGTTAAAGATATTATTTGAAATGTCCAACAAACAATGCAGTCAAATGAATGAAAAATTGAAGAAAAATGACTGTAAATCATCATTCTCTTCAAAGAAGTACACGACATTCACCTGGTGTTTCCATTGTGAACAAAGCATCAACTGGTGTTTCCATATACGTGAGCGAGAGACAGAGGTACACGACATTCACCTTATTCAAATTGGAAATACAGACGTGTACAATTGGGACTGCTTGCCTTAAAATACATGAGATGTACCGAGAAGGATAAGGACCCAATTTCAGCGTGAGAAAATATATATAATCATGAGACCAGTGTAGCAATGAGGATTTCCAATAATATTAGAAAGTTGCTAAAGTGGGTCGGTGCTTGCTTTCTATATATATATATATATATCTGAGACTACAAGGGGACGCCCGTAGAGAGAGAAAGGTATCAGGGAAGAGTTGTCTCTAGCGAGAGAAGTCATGAGAGGAGGGTATTTGGTTAGGTTTCAAGCTTGGAACTACAGATTTCAGCGGTGATTGATTGGGCATACAGAGAGACGGTCTGCAGTGTAGGCAGTAGAGGACTGCATGGTTTACAAGGGTGTGTATGATATACATGTTGGTGTGTGAGAGAGTTCTTCACTTCGTAGCAATTGACGCCAGAAAAGAGTGAGTCAGTTGGACCGTATACAGACACGAATCTGAGAGGAGTTCAAAGGGTACTACAAAGAGAACCTATATCTGGGTATAGCATACAGCGTGAGTAGGGCCGGCTCAACACAAGTTGAAGTATAATGCAAAAAATTTAAATGGGCCTTCTTGATATTTAACCTATTATTATAAGTATTATTTAATTAAAATTTTAATTATATATAATAAAAAGAATTTATCTAAAATTATTTTTCTTACTTTTTAAAATGCAAAATTACTAATTAAATTTTTATATTCAAGTTTTGTTAAAATCAAATTTATTTCTTTTTTAAAATCTCAATTTTTATAACCTATAAGTTTAAGGTTCATGGAGAACAATAACATATTATTCGCGAGGAGCTGGATGAGAATAAACTCTCATGTCCAGTTCTGCAGTAGAGATGGGATTAAGAAACAACCATCAGTTGCAACCCCAAAAGAGCCAGATTTCGTAGATAAAAATCTAGGTATAAAGTAAGATGAATGGTTAAATAAATGGAAGTGTCACTGATGTGTGATCTGAGATCTAAAATAAAAGTCGACGCCCTTACTCATTTTCTAGACGAACGAGTGGGATTCCATCTGTGAGTCGTAGGTCCTCTCATTGCACTGTCTGGAAAAAAACCTTGGTTTATAAGTGGGAGTCCAAGTCGGTTGCCTTTTTTGTTTATGGGTGTAGCCAGCCCTAAGCGTGAGAACAATCAAAGAAAGAGTTGTGACGCCAGATACACAGAACATGGGTGCTGCCAGAACTGAAAAACACACGTACAACCACGTTCAGGATCAAAGGAACTGCTGCTTGGGACTACAAGGCAGCATACTACAAGGTCTGTAGTAAGTGTTTGCACCGCATACATGGGAAAACAGAAATCAGCAATAGAGAATTAGATAAAGTTCTCATAGCCCGGGTCTGATAGGGTATTCGAACCAGGTTCTTATTCTTGTATGTAAAGAACTCTTCTATTTTTCTCTCTTAATATAAAGAATACACGTTCCGTGAACATAGGTCGGGTTTAGTCAAACCACGTAAAATTCTGGTCTTCGATTTGTATAGATTATTTTGTTGATTTTATTTCGCTTATATTCTTAACATAATGTTGGTTTAAATGTCAGCCTTTGATTTAAAAAACTTCCTTGCAAAAGTCGCCCATAATCCATCTCAAATCAATCCCGCACTCATCCATGCAATTCTGGTTTCCACCAAATTCAGCTCCATCTGGAAATGGGTGGTCCGGCTGATTAAGTATTCAAGGTGGGGTCCACACGAAATGGCTCCTCTCTTCTCCCTATCGATTCACGAAAATTTGGAGAAGAGACACGTCAACCCAATTTAATTGGGCAGACTCATCTTTGTTAGGAATTTCAGTGTGTGTGGCTCAATTTAATCGAGTCCTACTTTGATTTGGACTTCTACTTCTTTCCAATTTGTTTGTTGTTTCTATTTTTATTTTGAGATTGGCTTATAAAAACCAACTAGGACCATCGGTTGGGGAAACCATTTTGTTGTAGGAGAACTCTCTTATTACTCTCAATAAAATAAGAGACGGTCTCCTTCATGGGTAGAGTTCACCCGTAAGTTAGAGAGAAAATTGTGAGGAGAGAGACAGAATTTGTATACCCCTTTGCATTAGTGAAAAATTTGGTTTGCTACCTGTGGATTAGGCCCTTGGCCGGACCACATTAAAATCATGTTTTTGTGTGTATTGTTTGGTTTGATTTCATTTTGACTTCCACTGTGGATCGGTGATTAATTTCCAACAACTGGTATCAAGAGCTTTGGTTTCAATTCGGGCTTCGTGGGTTCGGTTATGGGCAATTTGGGTTCTCCATTTGGAAAGAAAGGAAAAAAAAATCATTTGGGTTTCTACTTCGTTCTTTGGTATTTCAATTAGGATTTGGCTGAAAGAAAAAAAAAATGGGCTTTTGTCTGTGGGAGATTTGAATAAAATGAAAAAGAAATATATAGACTCACGCTGTTTCCTAGTTTTGTTTCTGTCTGTGACGTAAGTCATATCTGTTCTGTCGTTGTTCACCACCGCCCTCTACTACTTTAGCTTTGTCGTCCGACGCAATCTCTGCTCTTGCTGCCATCGTTGTTGCCGCTAGCAGCCATTTGTTGCCTCTCATCGGTCGTTGCTACTGTCGTCTGCTGCCCATCGTTCTTGTCATTCACTGGCTCTCTCCATCATTTGAGAGAAAAAAAAATGAAAAATTTAATTTGTTTTGAAGATATTCACAGTATTTTTGTAAAGGTTTTTTGAGTAGTTTTGAAGTTGTTTTGTCGTTTGGTGATTATTCTTTAGAGAAAATATGTCTACCAAATCTGGATCAGCATCAAAGACCATTATTGAGCTTGTGTACAAAAGAAATCCTTACAAAAGTTCACTCCACTTGAGTGTGCAAAAGAAATCCCAAATACTTGATGCCCCAAATCCTTACAAGCGTCGACTATTAATAGTCTTAGATGACTCGAAACCACACATAAACCAAGGGTCAACCAACCATGCTTGGCACAATTAAGTTGGGTTGTTTTGGTATCTAGGTTAACTTTATGCATAACACGTCACTAGTACCAATGGGAAAAAGAAAAAGAAATTACAGCCAATAAAAATTCTACACCTAAGCTTATGACCTGTTCCAATTGAGGGATAACATGAATTCCATGTGCTTGAATGAGGTGGACCAATGGGAGAAAGCCAACTAGAATCCATGATTCTTTCAACTAATGCAGCCACGCCACATACGCCCTAGTGACTCATCAACCATTTAATTGGCTAAGTTGTCTTCCATGTATGCAAATGGTCTTTTACATCACAATTTCATGAGCTAAGTTCTTTCTTGAAGATCCATTTAATCCATTACGTGTAAAGGAGTCTTCATTGAGATGCAACTTGACCGACATTAATATGGTCCAGGTGTATGTGGCATGCATACTCCATGTAGCATATGCAAAATGCTCCATGAATCGTATGCCTTGTGTGATATTTTTTTTTAACCACCTTTATTTCCATCGAAATCCTCATACCAAGCCAATGAAATTTCAACAATTTTTTCTACTTCATTTTCAATATCATTGACCTTGATGTCCCCATCACTAAGGATAGAGTGAAATGACGAAATTGTAAAATAAATTCTTAAAGTAGGTGATCAAAGATTATAAGGTGGTGAAAGAATTTCTAAAAACAAACAAAGAGGTGACCTATTGCTTTTTGAGTCAGCCTCTTCTTTAGTTCTATATAATAAACGGTTTAGATTTATTACCTACCACATGGCAATAATCTGATTCATGGAAATCTCACAATTTTTCTCGAAAATTCTTCATTAAAACAGACTAGAAATACCCAGAAATCCTAATTTGCTTTTGTTCGCCTAGAAGTTAAATCTGTCTCCCCTGAATTAGACTGAGTTATCAATTTTATGACTGAGTCCGACTGAGTTATGAATTGTCAATTTCTATGATTGAGTTGTGATTGTGTTCAAGTGTCCAAGTGTCCTAAACCTTGCCTCTAGAAGACCGACAAAGTTAAATCAAGCTTGAAGCTCTAAAAATAACGTCAATTGGAAGGTCGTGCACCAAAAGAAGTAAACTCCATGCATGCCAACCAATTCAGGTAATCTAGACCTAATTAGACTTAGGAGACCTAAACCTACCACTTGATAAACCTTAGAATCCATGACTAAGAATTTGGTAGAACTTAATTGGGTTTCTAAGTTAATTAGAATTTGCCCTGTTTTGGAGAAGCTCTTGCATCTATAAAATGTGCTCAAGTATTAGTAAAATCTTTATTATTTGATAGATCACTCAATGAGATTTTCAAAAAGTCTAAGAATACCCAATTCCAAATGTACTAAAAGGGTACGAAATAGGGAGATTCCCTATTAAGATGAAATTTTCCCTCACTTGGAGAGATTATTTGAGATATCAAATGAATTTCAAATTAGCTTAAATCTTGTTAGAAGATAGATCTCTCAATGAGTTTTCCAACGAGCCTAATGACTCCCAAAACTGAGTACAGGAACTTAAGTTATAACCATTTTAGTGATAAGATATAAAACTAAAAGTTCAGACAATGTACTAGTCGACCAGTACAACAATTGGTGACTGTGCAAAACATGAAATGTGCCTCCGATAGATCTAGACGATCTACATGTCGAAAAGTTACATTGACTAACACTCAGACGATGTACCAATCGACTGGTGACTGTGCAAACTTGAAATGTGCCTCTGATAGATCCAGGCGATCTACCGGTCTATTGTCACATCGACTATCACTCAGACGATATACTAGTCGACTGATTGGGCAGAAATGGTCATATAAACGTCTAGTTTCTTGCGATTTTTTACCTCCAACGGTCATATTTTTTAGAGGTCTTTAAATACATGATCTTAGGGCATTCTCGCAGTAAATTCCTTTTGAGTAAAACCTCCTCTACTCATCATCAAGCATTCCAAACATTCTTAAGAGCTCATATATTTCAAGTTAAATCCAGTAGCTCTTAAACTATCTTTCACATACTTAAAGCTCTCATGGGCAAATCATGAGCATCTTATGCTCACTCTTGGTTGTGCATCATTGGATGATCTTCACTTCACCAAGGAGGATAGCAAGGAGAAGGACATTCAGAGCATGCTCTAAGTTACTTCAAGCAACTAGAGACTAGTGTTCTTGGTATTTCTCAAAAACTACTCTTTCCATCATTTGTTGAGAAAATTGTAAAGGGTGTTCTCTTGTGTGTCATAGGTTTGACCTTCACCATAAAGAAGATCAAATACTTTATAGGTTCAATCTCTACCCATGAAAGAGATCAAGAGTTGAAATAGTTTTTTCTCCACCCGTGAAGGAGAAGTTTAATGGAATCCTCAAATGGCGTACTTGAGGCGTGGATGTAGGAAAGGTTGCCGAACCATGTAAAAATCTGTGTTCGATTTCTCTATCTCTTCTCATCTCCTCAGCTTACTTTGTGCCTTGAGTTTATCTTTGTAAGGTCTCGGAATTTGGGAATTAATATCAATGTGAATATTAATTATTTTAATGATGGAAATTAGAAAATTGGTGGAGTAAATGGTAAATGGGCCAAAATTGGATAAAGGCCCAAGTGTGGCCCAATAGACTATGGTCTGGATTTAAATTTATTTAAATGGGTCAAGAATGGTCAAATTGGGTCAAATACCCATTTGGGACCCAATGGGTCAAGATGGTTAAGCTCTAAGGTAAATGGGCTAGTGGGAAATGTAATTGGGCCATGGGCCCAATGGTGATCCATTTAGAGTGGGCTTAATGAAATTTAAACACCCTAAGTAATTTGGAATTAAACAATGGTGGTGTGGCCAAGCGGGACCCACTTCCACCTCATCAAGTGAGGTGGCGAGTGGGCCAATGATTGGTGGGGCCGGCCACCATGGTTGACTTGGTCAACCATGGGTGGAGTAATGAACTTAGGCTAAGTATCAATGAATTAGCCTAAGGTAATTATCTAATTAAATTATTTAAATATGGTAATTAAGAGTGGTCAAGGTGGGGCCATGAGGTGAAGATTCACCTCATCTCAAACTCAAAAAAAAAAACTTCACACACGTTGGGCTTGGTGGTGGTTTAGATAACCACCACCATAAAGCAAATAAAAGATCTAAAAAATATCTAAGGGTTGGTGGAGGTAGTTAATGTAAAGAAAAAAAAATGGGAATGAGTCTTATCTTTTCCTTTCTCTCTCTTTTCATTCTCATTTCAATTCTTCACTCCTCCATTGCCGTCCCATGTCCAAGTGAAGGAGAGAAAAAAAAAAAAAAAAGAAGGAGCTCAAGGAGAGAAAAAAAAATGGAATTTGGAGGGAGTTCACTCTAAGATTAAGGTCATCATCTTCCTCTCATCATCTTTTCCTCTTTTCATCTCTCAAATTCAAACCTAACATGGCTGATTTTAAGGTTGGGAGTTGCCACCCTTGATCAAAGATCTTGACCTATAAAAGATCAAGAGGAAGGAGAGAGGAGGCCAAGGAGACCGACGGGAGCGGCGGAAATCGGAGGAGACGTCGGATAGTGAGTATTTCTTAAATAAAAGAATTTTGGATTTTAGGGTTTAAGAAATGAAATTTATTTTTGTGAAATTAATGTTGGATAGGTGATTTTATACTATGGAATTTAGATACATTAAATGGAAGGGTGGAAGATGGAGAAAACCCTAAATGGGTGAATTAGGGTTAGGGTAAGAAATTGGAGAAATATATTGTGTGCATTGTGTGATTGATTAAATTGAGCATGGAATTGGGTACTTGGAATAAGAATCATGGGCCATAGGGTTCGGCCATGTAGCATGGCCGAACCCCATGGTGGGTGATTAGAGTTTGATGAAATTGGTTAGGGTTTAAAGGATGGAAGGCAATGAAGGTTTTTGATTAATGCATTTAGGGTTTTAATGAATGCATGGGAGTAATGTTTAAAATGATTGTATGATGAAAAATGCAATGGAATGGTATGATTTTAAAATGCATGGATGGTAGGAAATTTGAACCATGGGTTCGGCCATGGCATAGGGCCGAACCCTATGGTGATGAAATGGTGATTAAATGAAGGGTTTAAAGGGTAATGTGTTGATGAATTTTGGATTTCAAGTGAACAAAAGTGATGATCCAAAGGGGCCTAAGAATATGGTTTAGTTGCATGATTTAAACCCCTCAAGGAGGGATTATTGGTGGATCTAAAATGTAAGAATGGACCCAAGAAAAAATGGAGAAAGGAACATCATGGGTTCGGCCATGGTGTATGGCCGAACCCATGCCCCAAATTGTAAATCAATTTGGGTTTAAGGTCAATGGGTATATATGTGATTAAGTATGGGGTTTGAATGGGTTTAAATGAGTAATGGTTAGATTAATTACATGACAAATTTTAATGTTTTGGTAAGTCAATAATGGACCTAAGTTAAGGGCCTAGGTTGTGGATCAATTTTAGGCTTAAATAGGCATGAATGAATGAGTAATTGGTTATGTAAAGGGGTAGTGGCACAAATGGTAATTATTGGCTAAAATGAAGAAACTCACTAAGTTATGATTTATGGGCTTCGAAATGATTAAAACTTGGATTGATTTGGTAATTTAATAAGGTACCGGATAGCGCGAGCGGTACGCGAGTCGGTAGCCGGATTGTCGGAAGAAAACGAAATAAAGACGCGAGTCAGTATTCGGTAGGATTTCTACCTACTTGTAAGCCATGGATGTGTAATGGTATATTTATCTTATTTTGGTTGACTTTGGGATTGATCTTAAAAAAAATTGTTCTATGATTATGGACATTATGTTTAATACTATGGTTTATTATTTTTAAGATTATGCATTATATGGTAAGGCTATGTATAGTATATTAAGAGTATGAGATATACATATTACATAGCATAATGCATTACATCTCATGCATGGCATGGGCCGAAAAAAATAAACAAACCGGAGTCCATGCTCCGTCGGGGCGACCGAGAACAGGCATGGGGACACCTTGACGAGACTTTGCCGTCAAGGGGGATATTTTACGGTTGGACATATCTTGACGAGGTTTTTCCATCAAGAGGGATATGACAGTATATGGCAAGAATGATGGGTGGGATTCATAACATTAACACCCATGGCATATCATTTACTTATATTTCAGTATATGGTGGTTTATAGTTTTCACTGTGTTATTATCTGTATGTGGTTATTACTAACCCATGTGCTAGCCCTACTCGGAATCCTACTGGGCGCGTTGTTCTAACGCCCTACTTCTACCCTAGCTGACAATGCAGGAGATGGCGGACCGGAAGGGCGAGACGGAAGCCAAGCTTAGGAGCTTGGGGAGGCGGATTAATTATTTTGTTGTACTTTATTTTGGAAAAGATGTATTTGTATAGTTAGCTTGTCGGAAATGTAATAATTTAGGTAGTTTGCTATGTTTAGGTATTATTTTGGATAATACAGTATAATGGCATTTTCGTAATTAATTGGGTATTTCTTCCCTGCTATCTGAAGAACTGGTAGGATAGTTCTATGATCATCCGCATTTATTTTTATGTTCCGTGAGCTTACTTGCTACGCGTGAACCGTACTCGTGGACTTATGTTCCACGCACGCGTAGGGTTGGCCAGTTAAGGGCCGGGCTTTAGAAGCTCGGAACTTAACTCGCGTCGTGACGTCCGCACCCTTTGTCACTTTTATTTTAAAAAAAAAAAAAGTACTCTGATTTTACGGTGAAAAGGGGCGGGCGTTACAGTTGGTATTAGAGCGAATTCGGAAGAATGAATCTCTCGAAGTAAGATTAAGACGGTTGCACGTCTCACTGACGGCTAAGAATCCCAACCGACCGACTCTTCGGAGACCGCTGCACGGGGGCCGGGTTAAATTACTTCGATTGACTCAAACTGAAGGGTTTAATCTGAGAACAACATTTGACGGAGAGGGATGATAGCAAGGGAAGAAAAAAAAAAAAAAATCAATGAAAGTCGGAATTATCAAACATAGCAAGTAGGGTTACATTTTCCCGACATGAGAAAACAAGTTTAGGTCTTCCCCAAATTTGACGGAATAATGGTAGGCTTATTGAACATAGGAGAAAATTCCCCGATTTCACAAATGGAACGAAACATAGATACTTAGGAAGTTTTCCCCAAACCAAGTGTGCTTATTTGGCAATCTTCCCCAAAAGTGAGAAACAAAGTATATTGTTTATATTTTTTTTCTTCTTTTTCCTCCATTTGAAAAGGAACTAAGTCAGTGTTTTCGATGACTAGGAAATGGCTCCGAAGAGAAGGACTCGTCGCAACCAGAAAGAGGTATCACCACCTCGCCAGGAAGAGGAGGTACCCCATCGGGAGGAGGAACAGAATAATATAAACATACCAGGTGTACCTCCCGAGCTAAAAGATGTAGTTCAAGCGGCAGTCGCTGCTGCTCTTCAGCAACATTTGAGCGGAAATGCGACTACTAGCGACGGAAATGCTACTACTAGTGACACTAGTAAACGGAAGATGGTCAAAGATTTTCAGCAACAGCGCCCTCCCTATTTCAGAGGAAAAGAAGGGGCTGTAGGAGCAGATCACTGGTTAAAGAAGATCACTCAGATCTTAAATCTGCTTCAGGTTTCCAGTCCGGCTGACAGAATCTTACTGGCAACATCTCAACTGATTGAGGATGCCGGTAATTGGTGGTAAGTGGTAGAAAAACAACAATCACTGGTGCCGGAAAGGGAAAGAATTGCCATGACTTGGGAATGGTTCTCAGCCACTTTTCTAGAGCACTTTTTCCCGGAGGAAGAAAGGGAGAGTCAGACTGAAGCTTTTATATCATTAGTACAAGGCAATATGACAGTGGCAGAGTACCACCGGGAGTTCCTTCGACTATCTGTCTACGCGTTCTACATGGTGGACACTGAGCACCGGAGGGCCCGTAAGTTTGAACGGGGCCTTCGGCCGAGCATCAAAACTAGGGTGACAGTATTCAAGGAACCTACATTGGCAGGGGTGGTCGGCAGGGCCACTATAGTGGAGCGGGAATTGAATGAGGTAGCTCGGCATGACAACCGCCGATGGCAGAGTGGGCGGGGTACATTTCAACCCAATAAGAGGTTCCGCCCGAGTTTCAGCAGACCCTCATCCTCTACTGGATCTAAAGGGGGCTTTCGCCCCAATCAGCCCTCCTAGTCAGCATCAGTTACCCAGGTTCCTAGAGGTGGGAACACTTGCTATCAGTGTGGCCAACAGGGTCACTTCAAGAGGGAGTGTCCGCAGCTCAGCAGACCCTCTAACTTCAAGGGTTCCTCTCGCCCTCCAGTTAGATTAGCTCCGCTGCGAGGGGGCAGAACATACAATCAGGCAGGACGGGCGCCAAACCCTACGGGATCAGGACGACTTTTTGCTATACCTTCTCCAGTAGCAGTGGACCGCTCGGTGATTCAAGGTATGGCCGTAGTTGGTAGTTCTTATGCAGTTACATTATTTGATTCTGGAGCTTCCCATTCATTTATATCTGCTGCATTCATATCTGCTACGGGCACATTAGTACAGAATCTGTCCACCTCACTTACTATTGTATCCCCTGTCGGAGACACATCTTTGGGGCTCATATGCATGGCACTGAACACTGAACTCGCTGGATTCAGATTCGAGTTCAATTATTTAGTAATCGATATGGCTGAGTACGATGTTATATTTGGCATGGACTGGTTGGCTACGTATCAGGCCCATATTGATTGCCATCTTCGTAGAGTGATATTTTGGTCACCCGAAGGAAGGCGGTATATAGTGCCCGCTGACCGACAGGGCATTCCTAGAAGGCTGCAGGAAGAATTGAATCATCTTGCCTTGAACACCCTCAGATTAGATAAGGCACCAATAGCTGAACTTCCGGCGGTGGTAGTAGATTATGCCGAGGTATTTCCAACAGAGCTCCCTGGTCTGCCACCTAAGAGGGAGATAGACTTTGAGATTAAATTATACCCCGGCGCAGCTCCAGTATCATTAGCTCATTATAGGATGGCACCGGCTGAGATGACTGAGTTGAAAAAGCAGATTGATGAACTGCTCAGGCTGGGCTTTATTCGGAACAGCACATCCGCATGGGGAGCCCCGGTATTGTTTGTTAAGAAGAAGGACGGTACCCTTCGGATGTGTGTGGATTATAGAAAATTGAACCAGTTGACTGTCAGGAATAAATATCCCCTACCCAGGATTGATGATCTGTTTGATCAGCTTAGGGGTTCCTCTCACTTTTCCAAGATTGATCTGATGTCCGGATACCATCAAATCCGGGTTAGGGAGGAAGACATCGAGAAGACAGCCTTCAGGACACGGTATGGATTATATGAGTATGTAGTCATGCCGTTTGGGCTTACTAATGCACCGGCGGTGTTCATGGACCTGATGAATAGGATATTCCGTCCTTACTTGGATCAGTTTGTAATTGTATTTATTGATGACATCCTGATCTATTCCAAGAGTCAGGAGGAACATGCTGAACACCTGCGGATAGTTCTGAACACCCTTAAGAGGAACCAGTTGTATGCCAAAGCCAGCAAGTGTGAATTTTGGCTATCAGAGGTCAATTTCTTGGGGCACGTTATATCGGAGGAAGGCATAGCTGTAGACCCGGCTAAGGTAGCGGCAGTGAGGGAGTGGAAAGCACCGACGAATGTGACCAAGATCAGCAGTTTTCTGGGATTGGCCGGTTACTACAAGAAATTTATTATGGATTTCTCCAAGATTGCAGCCCCACTTACCCGACTCACTCAGAAAGGAGTCAAATTTGAATGGTCAGATCTGTGCAACCGGAGATTTGAGGAGCTAAAGGAGAAGCTTACAACCGCTCCTATTTTGATCTTGCCGGAAAGAGGCAGAAACTATGAGGTGTACTGTGATGCCTCAGGAGAGGGACTGGGGTGTACACTCAGTCAAGGTAATAGGGCGGTGGCGTACGGGTCAAGACAGTTGAAAATTCATGAGCGCAATTATCCCACACATGATCTGGAACTGGCAGCGGTGGTCTTCGTTCTTAAAAGCTGGAGACACTACCTTTATGGTGAGAAGTTTGAGGTATTCTCAGACCATAAGAGCCTAAAGTACCTATTTGATCAGAAGGAACTCAACATGAGACAACGTAGATGGATGGAATACTTGGCAGATTATGAGTTCGCACTCCGGTATCATCCTGGCAAGGCGAACAAAGTGGCGGATGCTCTCAGCCGCATATCACCTGCGACAGCAGCCAGTATGATCAGAACAGAATGGGAGGTGTTGAATACCATCAGAGAGTTTAAACTCTATCTGAATAATCATGGAACCATATATAATCTGATCATACGATCCCACATGGTCTCCGAGATTGAACGGGAACAACGAACAGATCCAGAGGTGGAGGAGATATGGGCTAAAATGTCTACCGGTGAAGTTGTACCGGAATGGGAATTACGACCGGGACAGGGTCTTATGTTCCGAGGTAGGACATATGTGCCTAAGAATTGCAGAAGAGAGTTGCTGATTGAAGCACACCAAACAAAACTCTCTATTCACCCGGGCAGCACCAAGATGTACCATGATCTTAAAAGGCACTATTGGTGGCATGGACTTAAGAAAGACGTGGCAGAGTTTGTTGCTTGTTGCTTAACCTGTCAGCAGGTTAAGGCAGAACATCGGAAGCCACCAGGTTTACTCGTACCCTTACCGGTGCCAGAATGGAAATGGGAACACATATCCATGGACTTTGTAACAGGGTTGCCAAGGTCATCCAAGGGCAACGATGCAATATGGGTCATAATGGACCGGTTGACCAAGTCTGCACATTTCCTTCCCATCAAGATGACGGATTCATCAGAGACTTTGGGTCGACGGTACATCCGGGAGATCATCAGGTTACATGGCATTCCCCGGTCTATTGTGTCGGACAGGGATGGCCGATTCACCAGCAGAGTATGGCAGGGCTTACAGTCGGCTATGGGGACCGACGTATTAACTAGCACAGCATTTCATCCACAGACTGATGGACAGTCGGAGAGGACAATACAGACATTGGAGGATATGCTGAGAGCATGCATGCTAGACTTTAAGGGTGGATGGGACGATCATTTACCACTGGTGGAGTTTTCCTACAATAACAGCTATCAGTCAAGCCTACAGATGGCTCTGTTTGAGGCCTTATATGGTAGGCCATGTAGATCACCAGTGTGTTGGACAGAAGCCGGTGAGCCTGCGCTGATTGGACCGGAGTTGGTTGCAGAAACTACAGCGCAGATTAAATTGATACGGCAACATCTACTCACTGCACAAAGCCGACAGAAGAGTTACGCCGACAAAAGGAGAAGGTTCCTCGAATTTGAGGTGGGGGACTTGGTGTTTTTGAAAGTCTCACCACGGAAGGGACACATGAGATTTGGAAAGAAGGGGAAACTGTCACCTAGATTTGTGGGACCGTTTCCAATCTTGAAGAGGGTGGGGGGGGTAGCTTATCAGTTGGCGCTCCCTCCGCAGTTATCATCATTACATGATGTATTCCATGTGTCTATGTTGAGGAAGTACAACCCTGATCCTTCACATGTATTGAATATTCAAGACATCGATGTGCAAAGCGATGTGACATATGTGGAAAAGCCGGTCAGAATAGTCGGGACCGAGCAAAGGGTGTTGCGGAACCGGGCCATTCAGTTCGTTAAGGTGGTATAGGAATGACATGGTAATGAAGAAACCACCTGGGAACTTGAGTCGGAGATGAGAGCCTCTCATCCAGAACTCTTTGTGTAAGATGTTTTCAACCTCTACTTCGCTCGAATTTTCGGGACGAAAATTTTAAAAGAGGATTGTATTGTAAGGTCTCGGAATTTGGGAATTAATATCAATGTGAATATTAATTATTTTAATGATGGAAATTAGAAAATTGGTGGAGTAAATGGTAAATGGGCCAAAATTGGATAAAGGCCCAAGTGTGGCCCAATAGACTATGGTTTGGATTTAAATTTATTTAAATGGGTCAAGAATGGTCAAATTGGGTCAAATACCCATTTGGGACCCAATGGGTCAAGATGGTTAAGCTCTAAGGTAAATGGGCTAGTGGGAAATGTAATTGGGCCATGGGCCCAATGGTGATCCATTTAGAGTGGGCTTAATGAAATTTAAACACCCTAAGTAATTTGGAATTAAACAATGGTGGTGTGGCCAAGCGGGACCCACTTCCACCTCATCAAGTGAGGTGGCGAGTGGGCCAATGATTGGTGGGGCCGGCCACCATGGTTGACTTTGTAAGGGCCTGGAATTTTTTAAAATTAATATAAATGGGAATATTATTTATTTTAAGGATGAAAGTTGGAAAATTTATGAAATAAAGGGGTAAATGGGCCAAAATTTGGACAAAGGCCCAATTATGGCCCAATAGACCATGGAGTGGATTTTAAAATTATGTAAGTGGTTAATGATGGCCAATTGGGCCATGGGAGGTCAAATTGGATCAAATACCCATTTGGGGACCCAATGGGTCAAGATGGTTGTGCTCTAAGGTAAATGGGCTAGATGGAAATGTAATTGGGCCATGGGCCCAATGGGGATCCATTTAGAATGAATGGAATGAAATTTAATCATTTAAGTTATTTGGAAGTAAACCAAGGTAATGTGGCCAAGTGGGACCCACCTTCACCTCATCAAGTGAGGTGGCGTGTGGGCCAATGATTGGTGGGGCCGGCCACTATGGTTGACTTGGTCAACCATGGGTGGAATAATGGGAATTAGGTTAAATACAAATGAATTAACCTAAGGTAATTATCAAATTAATTAAGTAATTAATTTATTAAATTGGTGGCCAAATGGGGTTAAAATTGGTCAAATGGAGACCAAGCTACCCCACCTCAAAATTTACACACGTTGGTCTTGGTGGTGGTTTAGATGACCACCACCATAAAGCAAAGAAAAGATCTTAAAAATATCTCATAAGGTTGGTGAAACCAATTAATGTAAAGTAAAAGTCTTTAAGTCACCAAATGAGATAAGTTTTGTTGGTCCTCCCATTCTCATTGTCTTTTCACAAACTCCACCTCTTCCACTCTCCCATGGTCGTCCCCTACATCCAAGTGAAGGAGAGAAAAAGAGCTAAGGAAAAGAGAAGAAAGGAGTAGAAATTGGAGGGAAATTACTCTAAGGTGAGGGCTAACATCTTTCCTCTCATGATTTTTCCCTTTTCCTCTCTCAATTTTGAACCCTACCTTGGCCGATCCTAAGGTTAGGGGTTGCCACCATGGATCAAGCATCTTGACCTATCAAAGATCAAGAGGAAGGAGAGAGGAGGCTAAGGAGACCAACGGGAGCGGCGGAAATCGGAGGAGACGTCGGATTGTGAGTATTTCTTAAACAAGAAATTTTGGATTTTAGGGTTTAAGAATTGGAATTTATTTTGTATTAATGTAATGGTGGATAGATAATTTTATGCTATGGAGTTTAAACCCATCAAATGAGAGGGTGGAAGATGGAGAAAACCCTAAATGGGTGAATTAGGGTTAGGGTAAGAAAATGACTAAATGGGTTATGTGCATTATGTAAATTATGAAATTAAGCATGGAATGGGGTAATTGGAATAAAATTATGGGCCATAGGGTTCGGCCATGTAGTATGGCCGAACCCCATGGTGGGTGATTTGGTCTTTGATGTAATTGGTTAAGGTTTTAAGAATGGAAAGCAATGAGGGTGTTAAGTTAATGAATTGTAGTAAATGAGTGAATGTGGAAATGTTTCAAAATGCTTTTTATGATGGAAATGTAAAGGGATTTTATGGCATTGGAGGGCATAGAAAGTGATGGATTGTGAACCATGGGTTCGGCCATGGTGTATGGCCGAACCCTATGGTGATAATGTTGGATTTAATGGTTATGATTTATGGATAAATAAATGGGAAAATGTTGATAATTTTGATGGACCCAAAGTATGAAATGATACACTAAAATGGTGATTTAAATGCATGATGTAAATCTCTCATGAAAGGACTTGTGATAGATCTAAAATGTGCCAAAGGATCCAAGGAAAATGGGAAACAAGACATCATGGGTTCGGCCATGGTGTGTGGCCGAACCCATGACCCATTTTGTAGGTCATTGTATGAGCTAAGGTTGAGTCCATGTTGTGTTTAGATGATGAAAAGTTTGATTAAATTAAGATGACCTCATGAGTGATTAAATTAAGCTTGGGGTTGATGCATTTTAATCTCACAAATTAGGATGCTTGAAGGGCTAAAATGTAGAATTATGCATGTGTTTAAATCAATGCAAATGTGGCTAAGTTAATGGTCTAAAATGGCATAAAGAAATATTGGACCATGAACCATGGGTTCGGCCATGGAGAACGGCCGAACCCTATGGTGATGTAATAGGGATCAATTGATGGGTTTAGAGGATGGAAAAGAGGGATTAATGTATGGATGAGTTTAGGGTTTTAAATGAGTAATGGTGTGGCCCCAAGAAACATAGAAAAATAGTGGAATGTGAACCATGGGTTCGGCCATGGTGTATGGCCGAACTCTATGCTAATGTTTTACAAATTTTAAATGGGGTTAAAAGGATGGAAAATGGGGAAAGGACACCATGGGTTCGGCCATGGTGTATGGCCGAACCCATGGCCCAATTGTAACCCATTGTAGTGGGTTAAATTGGATGATGGATGGTGTTTGTGGCCTCCAAAGGGAATGAATGAGTGATGCACTCATTGAAATTAAATGCATAATGTAAACCCCATCGGAGGATTTGATGAATTAAGTATTTTGAATCCATGACCCAAATGGTGGATCATTTTTAGGTCTAAGGTTAATGTGTATGTATGTGATTAAGTAATGGGAATTGGATTAATTAGATGACAAGTTTTAATAGTTTGGTGGGTCATAAATGAACCTAAGTTAGGGATCTAAGTTTAAAAATCAATTTTTGGACTTAATCATGCATGCATAAATGGGTGATTAACCATGGAAAATGAGGTAGTGGCAAAACCGTAATTAAATGCCAAATTCAAGAATTCCATGGAGATTGATCATGGAATGAGGGGATCTAATGTGATAACCTTATAAGTGGTTAATAAAGCCTAGGGTGGCTGATTTTAGACATATGTACTTAAAAATATATAATGGATTAGGTGGGACCCACAAAACCTAAATGGTGACCGGTTTTTCATAAGGGCTTATAAATGGTTGAAACATGGACTAATGATTAGTGTGTAACAAGGTACTGGACATCGCAGGCGGTGCGCGATCGGCGACCGGGTTTGTCGAGCAGAAAAATGTAAAAGGACGCAAGTCTGTATTAGGTAGGATTCCTACATTTTTGTAAGCCATGGATTGGGTGATGTTTTCTTTAATTTATTTTGGAAATCATGTGAATGTCTTAAGATGGATTTTGGATTAAATATTATGGGATGTTTTTCCCTTTGATTTATTTGATAATCAAGTAATTGTTTTAAGATGGGTTTTTGTGTTACTATTGAACTACATATATTTACATGGCACATGGCATCTACATCTCATGCATGGCATGGGAGGGATATGACAGGGAAATGATGAAATGAAACCGGAGTCCATGCTCCGTCGGGGCGACCGATAAACAGCATGGGGACATTTCACATATGTATTAGGATACCTTGATGATGCTTTTCCATCAAGGGGGATGTTGTATTTATTATTGTACCTTGATGATGGTTCTTCCATCAAGGGGGGGGATGCTTAGTGTGGATCGCATCGTGATGAGGCTTTTGCATCAAGAGGGTCATGGTACGATGATGGTATGGATTCTATTTGGAATACTATGGATGGTTGGAAAAAGGGACATTGTAGAGTTGAGGATGAGATTGATGGGTGGGATTCATAACATAAAACACCCATTGCATTACATTGTACCAAATGGCATAATTTTGAGATAATATCTTCTATATGCTTTGTTATTACTAATCCATGTGCTAGCCCTACTCGGAGTCCTACTGGGCGCGTGTTTTAACGCCCTACTTCTACCCTAGCTGATGACGCAGGAGGTGGCGAAACGGAAGGACGGGACGGGAGTCATGCTTAGTAGCTTGGGAAGGCAGATTCATTATGTTGTCTAAGTTTATGTTGGAAAAATGTAATTTGAGTAACTTAGCTTGTCGGAATGTAATAAATTAGATTACTGGTTATGTTTTGGGATTTTATTATGGACATTATGGTTTTGAGGTATTATAGAAATTTAAATGAATGTTATCTTCCTTGCTATCTCAAATCTGTAGGATAGTCTTTGTTGTTAATTCCGCACTGAGAAGTAATATTCCTTGAGCTTACATCTACGCGTGAACCGTACTCGTGGACTTGGCTCCACGCACGCGTAGGGTTGGCCAGTTAAGGGCCGGGCTTTAGAAGCTCGGACTTAACTCGCGTCGTGACATCCGCGCCCTTTGTCACTTTAAAAAAAAAAAATTTTAACTCTGATTTATGGTGAAAAGGGGTGGGCGTTACAGACTTGGTCAACCATGGGTGGAGTAATGAACTTAGGCTAAGTATCAATGAATTAGCCTAAGGTAATTATCTAATTAAATTATTTAAATATGGTAATTAAGAGTGGTCAAGGTGGGGCCATGAGGTGAAGATTCACCTCATCTCAAACTCAAAAAAAAAAACTTCACACACGTTGGGCTTGGTGGTGGTTTAGATAACCACCACCATAAAGCAAATAAAAGATCTAAAAAATATCTAAGGGTTGGTGGAGGTAGTTAATGTAAAGAAAAAAAAATGGGAATGAGTCTTATCTTTTCCTTTCTCTCTCTTTTCATTCTCATTTCAATTCTTCACTCCTCCATTGCCGTCCCATGTCCAAGTGAAGGAGAGAAAAAAAAAAGAAGGAGCTCAAGGAGAGAAAAAAAAATGGAATTTGGAGGGAGTTCACTCTAAGATTAAGGTCATCATCTTCCTCTCATCATCTTTTCCTCTTTTCATCTCTCAAATTCAAACCTAACATGGCTGATTTTAAGGTTGGGAGTTGCCACCCTTGATCAAAGATCTTGACCTATAAAAGATCAAGAGGAAGGAGAGAGGAGGCCAAGGAGACCGACGGGAGCGGCGGAAATCGGAGGAGACGTCGGATAGTGAGTATTTCTTAAATAAAAGAATTTTGGATTTTAGGGTTTAAGAAATGAAATTTATTTTTGTGAAATTAATGTTAGATAGGTGATTTTATACTATGGAATTTAGATACATTAAATGGAAGGGTGGAAGATGGAGAAAACCCTAAATGGGTGAATTAGGGTTAGGGTAAGAAATTGGAGAAATATATTGTGTGCATTGTGTGATTGATTAAATTGAGCATGGAATTGGGTACTTGGAATAAGAATCATGGGCCATAGGGTTCGGCCATGTAGCATGGCCGAACCCCATGGTGGGTGATTAGAGTTTGATGAAATTGGTTAGGGTTTAAAGGATGGAAGGCAATGAAGGTTTTTGATTAATGCATTTAGGGTTTTAATGAATGCATGGGAGTAATGTTTAAAATGATTGTATGATGAAAAATGCAATGGAATGGTATGATTTTAAAATGCATGGATGGTAGGAAATTTGAACCATGGGTTCGGCCATGGCATAGGGCCGAACCCTATGGTGATGAAATGGTGATTAAATGAAGGGTTTAAAGGGTAATGTGTTGATGAATTTTGGATTTCAAGTGAACAAAAGTGATGATCCAAAGGGGCCTAAGAATATGGTTTAGTTGCATGATTTAAACCCCTCAAGGAGGGATTATTGGTGGATCTAAAATGCAAGAATGGACCCAAGAAAAAATGGAGAAAGGAACATCATGGGTTCGGCCATGGTGTATGGCCGAACCCATGCCCCAAATTGTAAATCAATTTGGGTTTAAGGTCAATGGGTATATATGTGATTAAGTATGGGGTTTGAATGGGTTTAAATGAGTAATGGTTAGATTAATTACATGACAAATTTTAATGTTTTGGTAAGTCAATAATGGACCTAAGTTAAGGACCTAGGTTGTGGATCAATTTTAGGCTTAAATAGGCATGAATGAATGAGTAATTGGTTATGTAAAGGGGTAGTGGTACAAATGGTAATTATTGGCTAAAATGAAGAAACTCACTAAGTTATGATTTATGGGCTTCGAAATGATTAAAACTTGGATTGATTTGGTAATTTAATAAGGTACCGGATAGCGCGAGCGGTACGCGAGTCGGTAGCCGGATTGTCGGACGAATACGAAATAAAGACGCGAGTCAGTATTCGGTAGGATTTCTACCTACTTGTAAGCCATGGATGTGTAATGGTATATTTATCTTATTTTGGTTGACTTTGGGATTGATCTTAAAAAAAATTGTTCTATGATTATGGACATTATGTTTAATACTATGGTTTATTATTTTTAAGATTATGCATTATATGGTAAGGCTATGTATAGTATATTAAGAGTATGAGATATACATATTACATAGCATAATGCATTACATCTCATGCATGGCATGGGCCGAAAAAAATAAACAAACCGGAGTCCATGCTCCGTCGGGGCGACCGAGAACAGGCATGGGGACACCTTGACGAGACTTTGCCGTCAAGGGGGATATTTTACGGTTGGACATATCTTGACGAGGTTTTTCCGTCAAGAGGGATATGACAGTATATGGCAAGAATGATGGGTGGGATTCATAACATTGACACCCATGGCATATCATTTACTTATATTTCAGTATATAGTGGTTTATAGTTTTCACTGTGTTATTATCTGTATGTGGTTATTACTAACCCATGTGCTAGCCCTACTCGGAATCCTACTGGGCGCGTTGTTCTAACGCCCTACTTCTACCCTAGCTGACAATGCAGGAGATGGCGGACCGGAAGGGCGAGACGGAAGCCAAGCTTAGGAGCTTGGGGAGGCGGATTAATTATTTTGTTGTACTTTATTTTGGAAAAGATGTATTTGTATAGTTAGCTTGTCGGAAATGTAATAATTTAGGTAGTTTGCTATGTTTAGGTATTATTTTGGATAATACAGTATAATGGCATTTTCGTAATTAATTGGGTATTTCTTCCCTGCTATCTGAAGAACTGGTAGGATAGTTCTATGATCATCCGCATTTATTTTTATGTTCCGTGAGCTTACTTGCTACGCGTGAACCGTACTCGTGGACTTATGTTCCACGCACGCGTAGGGTTGGCCAGTTAAGGGCCGGGCTTTAGAAGCTCGGAACTTAACTCGCGTCGTGACGTCCGCACCCTTTGTCACTTTTATTTTAAAAAAAAAAAAGTACTCTGATTTTACGGTGAAAAGGGGCGGGCGTTACAATCTTTCATATCCTTTGCACATTTGATTTGTGTGGATTAATTGTTGCATACATCTTTAGCTATATTTTAATATGTATGCATTTTAAATTGCACATTAATTCGACAAATTTATTGAGACCAAGTTTTAGTTGACAAAAATTTTAAAGAAAATTAAAATTTTGCTAGTCTTATTCACCCTCCTCCCTCTAGGACTGTTTTAGACATTGGCCTAGCTCGACTAATAGCTTTACACTTTAGTTCTTGATGTGGACATCACACCACTAAATGAAAGAGAAGACAACTTCAATTTCGACGGTGCCAAGTGTAGGATTAAACTAGGTCAGTCCAAGCTCTGAATTGGTGTGTTGGGTGTATATGGGCCTAGGCCTACTCAAGTGTATCTTATATATGAGCCAATGGAAGATGGGCTGAAAGGTCCTAACGTCCAAGTCAAGCTCGAAAGTATTGTGCATAACCCACATGAGGTGGGAATGCTCTAACTTTAGCTTGAAGGCCTAGCAAGTGCTACATGGAGTGGATGGTCAAATACATCTCTTTGAAGCCTCTCCAATTTGGACACACTCTTAAATGGGTCAATAGAATATCCTTGGGGCAACAACTTTCATGGAATGTTACTCACAAGATGCATGAGACACTCCAATAGACTCATTGGATGTTAGCTCTCTCCATTTCACCTTCCCATGTGACAAATTCTCAGTGCACAGGAGTGCGAGACATCTCAACAAGCTTTGAACCTCCAAATGTGAAGCACAAGCCAAACATTAGCATGGAGGGAAGGCACATGATTGGTGGAGACATGTCACTAGTCCTAAGTGTTATAATTTGATTGGATATAAATTTCCTTTTTATTCTCATTGGTTAAGGCCAAGATAGTATTATGAATGTCGAAGGAAGAGATAGAATGAACCTCCAACGAAAGGGGCCAATCAAATTTCTGTTCTATGTGGTGCCGAACCAAAGACAAGCTACAAGTAAGTCTAAGATAATCACCTCCAATGAAACTAGTTAAGTTCAATTGAAAAAATTAAAAAAAAATACCATTCTCAATGATAAGTAAAAAGTCATTAATCTAGAAAAAGAGCTGAATTGTAAAGAGAAAATGCAAACCGCAATTTATTTCAATCAACTTTGAAAACTAGAATTCAAAGAACACAAATCCAAGACTTAGAAACACAAATCCACACTTGGATTTCTTGGATTCAAATTATAACTCCAAAACTTGATCATAAATTCAATGATATAAAAGGCTTAGCAGTTAAGTGATTACTGCAAGACTCATTTATAGCTTGTTTTTGGTTTGACACCGCATCAAAGGAAGTTCGATTGGTCCTATTTATTGGAGGTTGATACTATCTCCCCCTGTTAGGTTTGACGAGCCTGATTGTCAAATATTTATTGGTGATCCCATCCTCACTGACACGTTCAGGAACCGAATTTTTTAATAAAGGGCAATTTTGTAATTTTCGCATTACAAATATTGTAGCCTTAATTAGGGCAGTATATAATATCTCTTTTCGTTAGAAGAGTGTGAGCAAAAATTGTAGCAAACATGGTTGTCTCTTCTTCTTCATTTTGCCTTTGAGCATAATAGATCTAGTTTGAACTCGTGAACGTACCGAAAGGACATCAAATAAATCCTTATGTCTTGGTGTGTGATTGATATATGTTTTGTTCTTCCGTCTATTGTTTGTGCCCTTCTATTCTCAATACCTCTGCAGCATTCATGCAATTGAAGGTTCAATACTTTCTTGACCTTCATGAGTTCTCTTTTAAAATTAATGAACTTTCCATCTTGTTCATTAATTTATAGTTAATTAATTTTACATTTAATTTGTATAGTTTTTTTTTTTAATTTATCATTAGATTTTAATTGTATAGTGTGTGATTGCATAGTGTCAACTATCTTGTAAGATTTGAGCATGTTTTCTATTCTAAAAGAAAATTGATTTCCTCAAATTTGAACAATCTTCCCTTTGATTTTCTTGAATTAAGAGAGAGAAAAAAAATCTTTAAATTCATTGATGAATGTTGAATTTGGGTTTCTCAATATCCCTAAAGCCATCCCTAAAAGCAAACTCGGATTTCTACTTCATCTAATTAAAAAATTAGATCTAAATCCTAATTTCGAACCTACCTACATCACATTTCCATCGTTTAGACCGTTCCTTTTCCAGTAAATACATAACAGAAACTCCCAAACCAGACCATCTGCAGTCTGTGTAGAAGTAATTTGATGATGCAAAAGGTTCAAGAACCATCCAAACTGATGCAAAGGCTGTTCCTGAAGCAGGAAAAGAGGGGGAAAATACTATAAGGTTGAGTACATAAATAAGAATCAAATTGAGGCCATCCTCACCACATGAGTTTGACTAAATAATCTGTACTGGAGGAACAAAATTCCCAAATTATGTTCGTACTTCAACTGATCTCTTCTTTTAATTACAATTTAAAAAGCACCTGTTAAGTAATCATCCACACCAACCAATGGTTTTGTTGATCCTTACACCCGTTTCAGACGGCTCTGACTCAGGTGGAGGTGGTGGCCTTGGCTCTCTGGTTTTTGCTGGATCAACGAAAATAACCCAACCATCAAGGAACTTGGCATTCATCCCTTCTCGAGCCCTTTCAGCTTCTTCTGTTGTTGCATACCTGACAAAGCCAAACCCCTTGGACCTTCCCGAGCCTCTATCAGTAATCACTTTCGCTGCAAAAAATCATGTTGCTACATCAAAATTGTACCAGTGTATTTAACTCAATAGAAAGATGGTGCAAACAAAATGAAGAATTTAGTTCCTGAATTCAAACCAGTGCAAAGTTTCCTGATGCACCCTATCTTATAGTAGAATGGCCCATACAATTTATCCAAATTGTGGATGAGAGATGACCTGAAATTCTTATAGCTTGAGATTGCAACCATACAACATTTATACAAATAGGTGGTTCAAAGAGTGCAAACATCCAACATGAGGGTCAGAAATGAAGGATCAGGATCTTCCTACGGTTTTGAGGCCCTCCAAATGTTAAATCTCCTCAGTTCAATGGATAAAAAATGAGAAGAAAAAGGAGACAAAAGAAATAAATAAAAGAAGGGCCCCGCATCAACAGAAATGGCTGCATTTAGCAAATTAAGCACATGATGAGGCTCAAAGCATTACGACCATGAAATATGGAGGTTTGGGGCACCCCATTCCCCTGTTGGATCCTAGGGACTTCAGATCAATGCTCTGGATAAATAATCATGGGTCTGCATGGAGAACAGGCACCTAGCAAACCATACACTTGTCAAGAATATTCCTCAATCAAAAAAGGCGAAAGATGGACATTTCAAATACCTTCAAGAAGCTGGCCGAAAGGGGAAAATGCCCCTCTCAGTTTTTCATTTGTGGTTAACCTTGAAAGACCTGCATCATGTGAGGTGCAGCTAGTCAGAATCATTTTGGTGGGTGAATTATTTTTCAGGCCTCAAAAAATTTAATTTGTCACTGTCTCAGTTATCCATTATATGGGAAACATTGCTTCAATATCCCTACCCCTACACCCCCTTGCCCCTAACAACCACCTCCCACCGCTTTTCTTTTCTTCTCATTGTTTGAGAGACTAACTCAATTTGCATGTTGAAGTTTCTTGTTGATAGATAATGACAAATTTACTAGAGAAAAAAAACAGGCAAAGTGCAAGAGAAAGCAGTACATGCAACCTACTAATGCATACAAGCGCAAAGAAAGTATAAAGGTAAACAAAAGTAAGAGACTAGATAATACATTCCCTCCAAGATCTGCTTTAGTCTGAGATGCATACTCATGGACTTGGTAATGATGTTGAATACCCACAAAATTATCCTCTGTTTTGCTTTTGGGGCACATTTGTGCACACTAAAATCCATGAATTTATAAATCAAAATCCTCAATAATTTTAATTTCGTAGTTTGATGCAATCCAAATTCATGAATTTAAAAATCTTCAAACATCTAAAATTCTAAGATATCTCATCCTACCTTATTCCATGAGATTTTGAAACCCCAACTTGAATCCACTTCACACGTCGAAAAATCAGAATGCACTCCATCTTTTGCAAGATTTGTGTTCAAATCCTCTTATGAGCAAAATTCACAAGGAATTGGCATTCCCAATAAGAATTACATTCAAGGTGGTGTTTTGATCAACTTTTTTGCACATGATTACATTCATTTTTAAATATTGAGTTGTTTTTTTTTTTTTTTTTTAAATTTACGTCCCTTAATATATCTTACATATTCTTAACTTATTGAAATATTCATCTATATGATTTTCACCATTAGATTTAACACATTTATTATTAGAGAATTAAAACTTTGAATTTTAATATCAAGAATAATGATGATCAAATGGGTCTTAACTTTTAAAAACAACACATCTAAGTGGGATGGAGCAAGAAATATCTTTCTTTGGGGGTAGAGTGACTCTCATCAAATCAGTCTTAGTCAACCTTCCCACTTATTTCCTATCCCTTTTCAAAATTCCTAAAGGGGTGGTCAATTCTATGGAAAAACTTTTTAGGAGGTTCCTTTGGGGGGAAAGGGAAGGGACTACGAAAGTCCATTTAGTGGCTTGGCCGGAGGTTACCAAACCCAAGTCAAAGGGCGGTTTAGGCTTGGTTCCTATTGAAGTGAGGAATGAAGCTTTACTATGTAAGTGGGGTTGGCGTTTTGGGAAAGAGGTAGATGCATTTGTGGGTACGTGTATTGAAGGCTAAATTTGGCACATTGAATGATAGTGGATGGAGTTTGGGGGTAGAAATGGAGAAATCGGGGTCCCAAGTCCTCAAGGCATGTTGGAGGTTATGCCAGGGTAGGTCTGTGGTTGGTAATCGTTTTAGGAGGAATTTACGCTTGTTGGTTGATAAAGGAAATCGGACGTTCTTTTGGGAAGATGTATGGTTGGGGGATAGGCCCTTGAAGGATAGATTTCCTAGATTGTTTAGGGCATCTAGGAATAGGTAGACTCTAGTGAAAGATACCTTCATTGTTAATAATCTGGGTGTCATGGCAATTTGACTTTAGGAGATTTTGAGGTGGACAGTTTGATTGAACTCAAGTCTCAATTGGGGGAGTTTCCATTCGACTTGGAGTGTGATGACGATCTTATTTGGACAGGGGATTCCTCTGGGCTCTTCTCAGTCAAATCTCTGACTGAATTAGCGTCCCAGAACTTGTCTGTTTCTGCGGTCCCTAAGACCCTTGGAAATTGATGCAGGACAACTAATAGGGTGACCCTAAATGCTTTAAATGCAAACTAATGGAACAAAATAATTAGAATTTAATGAAATGGTACTGAAATTAAAATTAAAATTAACTGAGCAAATAAATAATATAAGAAAACTACAGATAGTCCAAGCAAATTCAAAGTTCAATGAGGTAACTAAATCACAAAGCAAAGAGCCCTTTTAATAAGGTGGTAAACTAATAAAGGGTAGGAAGGTAAAAACACATGGGCTTAGGGTGAAATTAGCCACGTGTAGGAGGAAAACTTTAGTCACGTAGGTAACTAAAGCAATTAGGGCAAAAGTGGACGATGCGAAGGGTGGAAAGAAAAGAAAAGGAAAGGAAAGGAAATCGAGAGAGGCAGAAGCAAGATGGAGTCCTATAGGTTGCGGCTGGGTTGCAGAGGCTAGCAAAAGTGAGGGAGAACTAGCAAAGGCTTCATGGGATACAATAGGTGGTGGCGGAAATTAGGGAAGTCCAAAGAGGGGCTGCAGCAGCCAAAAGGAAGGGTGTTTGGAGGGAATGAAAACAAGAGGAGGGGTTGTAAAGGGAATACTTGGGTTCAGATCTGAATGGGAGAAGATCTTTTGCAGTAAAAGAGAAGATGGAGGGAGGGAGAGAAGAGAAGAAGAAGAAGAAGAAGAAGAAGAAGAAGAAGAAAGAAAGAAAAGAAGAGAAGTACCTGAAGAAGAAGTAAGGCCTCATGCCAAGCCTCTCGCTCAAAGAATCACTCCCGAAAATTGTCGCACCAATCACAGGTATTTTGCGAAAACTTTCTCAAGCTTTTATTCATTCAACCATATTCTCCCAAAAACGGGATTACATAGGTATTTATAATAATCTCAAAGCAAGAAAAATAGCAACACCTAAAATTAGAAACCTCTAAATACACTTGAAACAAAAATAACTCACTGAAAAATAGTAAATCCTAATTTCTAATTACAACCAAATCGAAAATAGAAATAAACAATAAAAAGAAACTCTAAATTCAAAGGTAAATTTGCTTCTCCGCATCAGAAATCCCTGGCCCCCCCTCGTGTTCAGTTGTTTGCTTGGTACTGTATGAAGGGGAAAATCTTGACAAGGTTGGAGCATAGGAGAAGAGAACTTCTTCAGCCTGACAGTGATTCTAGGTGCCCCCTTTGTGCGTCAGAAGACGAATCTATTGATTACCTTTTTGTTACTTGTCCAGTGACTTGGAAATTATGGAGTTGTTTCTTGGATCTAATGGGAGTTTCTTGGTCTTGCCCTGGCACGTGGACAGGGGTTTTGGAGTTTTGGCTTCACTCTGGTTTGAGATCTAGAAGAAAGCTTGCGTGGAACACGATTCCTACTATGGTCTTATGGTTTATTTGGAAGGAAATGAATGTGAGGGTCGTTGAGGGGATCACTTCGGAGTTTGATGGCCTCTTTCAAAACGCTAAACGGAGATTATGTTCTTGGCTTTTAGCACCGGAGATTTGCTCCAGTCAAGGCTTGGGCTGTGTGGTCCCCTCCGCCGTGTGGGGTTCTTAAACTTAATGTGGCTAGTGTTGCTAGAGGTAAACTGGGTCCAGCTGGGATTGGTGGGGTGCTAAGGGATCACTCGGGTTCCATAAGTCTTGTTTTTTCGGAATTTGTGGGATCCTTCGAATCGAATGAGGCAGAACTTCTTATTATTATGAGAGCCTTAACCTTAGCGTCGGGTCTAAGGGGTATTAAATTAAGCAATTGAAAGTGATTCTTCCAATGGTTTTAAATGGACTAGTGGGGTGAAGCGTCCCCCCTAGAGGCTTATCACCTTGGTGAGGGAAATTGAAGCGTTAACTGCGGGCTTGGAGGTGTCTTTCTCGCTCATCAGCCGATCTGCCAATGGGGTGGCGGACTTCGCTAAAAATGGTGTTGATGGCACCATTTGGGGCTCTTCTCATTTATCTGGAGGATAGTGGCCTTGTTGGGTTGTTTCTTGTAATTTTGATGATGTTCTTTGATTTTTGGTTTTTGTCTTTCTTTCTTGGAGGGCCTATATCTCTTAGGCCTCCTTTTGTTCTTTGTTTTCATTTGTATTCCTTTTTCTTTTAATGAAATTTTCTTCACCGCTCAAAAAAAGTCTCTAAATAGTGCGCCCTACCCCTTAAAATAGACAATTGCAAAAAAAGAAAAGCACATGAGAAGGGTTTTCTTGAGAAGCTATCTGATATTATTTCGTTTTGGGAATTTCAATCATTTTTTACTATTGTAATTCATTGATTTCTTGTAGCCCATTTCGCATAGCTATAATGAGTTCTAAATTTCTTTTATCTAGCTCCTAAATACATCAACCATGTGAATCTGACACGGTATTTTTTATTTTTATTTTTGAGAGGTAACAAAAAAGATTTCATTAATAAAAAAGAAGACAAGGTACAATAGAAGGAGAGAAAAAACCAGGGCTAAAAGGAGTAGACCCTAGCAATACAGCCCATGGTATATTAATTACTTAAAATCAATGTAGCCTCAGTCAAAGGCACATGGAAATTGTTAGCTTGTACATTTTTGTGTTGTAGCACATTGTGTGCACCCTATGTATGAAATTATTATAACATATTGGAGTACCATATGTAATTCTAAATAGGGTTCTTATATACAATATAATAAATAATATTTCCTCATTGTATTCAATCAAATTCAAAATATTTAATTTATGATTAAAAACTAAAAGACTTGAAGTTGCTGCACCAAACATAGAATCTTTTAAAATAAAGAATTTCAAATCCAAAGTTAGTAACCTCATATTTCAAATCATTGGAGATATAAAATTTATGGATTTTGCTTCTATATAAACATGTCGTTATAGTTATTTTAGAGGTGGTTGACTGAACAAAAATAATAGTTGTTTCTCTCCTCCAAATGTTGACCATAAGGCTTCTTGAAACACTAAAATGCAATTATGCATTTACCTAATGGGGCCAAATCTAGAAAGCCAGAAACCAGAAATATACAGTAACGGATGAAGGCATCACCTGGTAAACCCTGAATGGTCTAGAAAAGGACTCTCAAATTTCACGAGATATAGGCCAGCAAAGATGATGAAGGTACAAAGAACAGGTATCAACAATCATGCATTCTCTATTGCAAAGATAGTCAATGGTAACAATCCAGTCTAATCCGATAACCGAACTTAAGGAAATAATCCTTGATGGATTACCAGATTTCAAGAGCTGAGTCAGAATAATGCTGTTACATGAAGAAAAAACTCTAAAAGGGCTCGCAAAGAAGCTAGACTACTAATGGTTGGGAACAATCCCCATTCAAGAACAGTGCATCACCTCAATAAGTCCCTCTATTCTTAAAGAAAGCTCAAATAAATCAGAAGAAACACCAGTTCAGAATGATGAAGCTGCTTGCTTTGGTGCCCCAAGTCCTAACACCCAATGTTCATGCCCAAGAAATTAAGAGGTAGCCCTTGGACCATTCAAACTTTTCCTATCGAGAGGTTTGAAAACCCAAATTGCAATGAAAAATTTAGCCAAAAAAATAGAAGATATAAGTCCTAGAGATTGGTTAAAAAATCCACAAAAAGCCTATATCATCGTTATCAAAGCCCCAATCCCATCTATCTAGGGTTGGCTTTTGGAGTTCTATTCCATTTGGCCCTAAAATAAAATTATGCGTTCTATCACTCCACCATCTATCATGCCTTTCTTTATCTCTGCCCCCACATTTTCCTATAATTGAATCATTAGTATAGTTGTCAAAATTTTATGATTTACGATTTGAATCTTATGATACGATACATTTTTTTACGAAAACGATTGGATCTTATAGTACAACAAAAGTTTTTAAACGATTTTACAATTGTTGTTTTTTAAATATTGGTTTTACCAAAATATGATTCTCCTTTATGATTATGTCAACTTTCAAAATATAGTCTTAAAGCTATCTATCCATGACCACATGTAAATTTGCAAGACGTACAATTTGAATCTTATGATAAGATACATTTTTTTTTACGAAAACGATTGGATCTTGTAGTACAACACAAGTTTTTAAACGATTTTACAATTGTTGTTATTTAAATATTGGTTTTACCAAAATATGATTCTCCTTTATGATTATGTCAACTTTCAAAATATAGTCTTACAAGCTATCTATCCATGACCACATGTAAATTTGCAAGCCGTATACAATTTTCTTCTTGTAATCTTAAGACAATGTGTGCATAAAGACAATCTGACGCAAGACAAGACAATGGGTGACCCTAAATGCCTAAATGTGGATTAAAGGGATGAAAATAATGCACTCTAAATCTAAAATGGGCTGAAATTAAATATCAATTAATATTTGCAATTAATTAATATAGAAATTTACCAGAAAGAATCATGCAAATTCTTGCAATCTAATCTAAGTGATTATAAGATAATCCAAACCAAGTCACATCTGCAGTAAAAGTCCGTCAAAACAAAAGGGTTTGCCAAATCCCATAAATATGTAGATCTATCATTAGACAGGAATTAAATTAGTTGTTTGGCAAGGAGAAATTGTAGGACGGCAGTAATATGAGATTTTAACAGTATGGGACAACAAAATAGGAGATCTCAATGGATAGGACAGCAGTAAACAGTCATATGGGACTGTTATGGGTTGGGACAGCAGTTTATAGGGCTGTTTGGGATAGGGAGGGTGATAAGGGCTAGGGTTTAAAGGATATGATTAATGGATGGGAAAATAGGGATTGAACAAGGCTATGGTGATGGTTGTTTTAATGGACAGCAATACAAAGAGAAGGAGAGGGATGAATTTGGATGGTCTCGGACAAGGTCTAGATGGTAAACAGGGATTTTTCTTGGATAGATCTGGGTCAACAATAACATGGTTTTGGGACAAATCTGGGACAACAATAGGATGATTCTGGGACAGCAATTCAGCTGGGTTTGAGAGGGTATCAAAGAGAGAAGAAAGGGAAAGAGAGAGAGAGAGATAAAAACCTGGATTTTGGAAGATGATTCTCACATTTTCCCGTGGCTTCTCACCTTCCCTAGTTTCTCACGAGGGTTCCTTGGCTTCTCATCATGCAGTGGAGGCAAGTTTGCACAAAGTAAAAGTTGTTCTTTTCATTAATTAAGGGTCAATCCCGTAAAGAGGGTTTACATCATATATATATAATGAAAACATGAAAAAGACCAAAATACCCTCAAATATATAAATACCAAACCACCTCCAACGATTAGAAAACCCTAATTACATATAAAATCACTAAATTTCCCCAAACAAAACCAACTATTGGACAACACAAATAAATGAAAGAAAAAATACAATTATGAAAAGCTGGAAATCCTAAATCTAAATATAGAAACTTGCTAAATATGGGAACTCGTGTTGTGCTCCGCATAACAATCAAGTTACATGATGAAGCCATGGAAGAAAACACTATTGAAATTGCAGACCAATTTACAAGATTCTCAACCGAGGCCAAGGGCTCCAAACTAGTGTACTTACTGCATATGAACCCTATCCATGGGCCCAGGACCACCCTCAAAGCAACTGGAACCCCACATGATGAGCTGGAAGGACAATACCCTAGCATTTAAGTGTTGTTGAGAATTTGAGTTGGATGGGAGAGTATCCAACCTACATTAGAGGAGCTTGGGCAACTATAACTCTCGTCTCCTTGGCTTGGACGACTGACTCCTTTGACTCCCAATTTAACAAATATAGAATACCCAGACACAAGCTCCACAGATCGAAGTCATAGATAAAATTCAGAAGAGATTGTTTCTAGTTGATACCATGATGAGAAAAAAATAAGAAAATGAAAAAGAAAATAATTTGTATATATTGTTTTAAAAATTACTATACAAGGTCCTCATTTATAAAGTGAAATTACAAGAATAAAAGGCTAGTCAACCATCACATATACGATAGTCCAAGTGACTATACAAAGACGGGAATCTTTTTCTATATAAGAAAAGATATGTTCACACTACAACAAAATCTGCAAAAACACTCCACATAATTTGTTTTTATTCTACCAATTCTTAAATAATTTGTCTCAAAAGTGATGAAAACTAAGGTAGTGTAAGAACCTTCCATGATTCACATAGGAAATTCGAACTCAATGAACTTCCATTCAATGGTGTCCCCGACCAAAATGAGTACTTCAAAATGGTCCCTTACCAAAAACACTGCTGATAGTAGTCTTTGATTAACAAATTTCTTATGGATTGAATTAAATAAAAAAAATATGAAATTTCACAATCCAATTGGCTTGCAAGCTTGAAACTAAAGAAACTAGATGTAAGAATTCAATAGAAATTGCACACAATTATTTAACTCAATCAAGAACTTGAACTAGTACCTCAAAGAAACTTACAAGGAGAAGAAAAGTCCAAAAACTCGAAATTTTTTACAAGGTCTTCACTCCAGTTGAGTGTATAAGAGAAATCCCCAAATGAAAATTTCGTTAATGAAACATGAAGGTTTAAAAAGTATAAGAGAAAAAAGGGTTCAGGAGGTGTGAACCCGAAGAAGGAAAAAGAACAAAAAGATACAAGGTATCCCGCCCAAAAATGTCAAAAGCATCAGCATGACCATAAAGCCCAAAGTACAAAAGATAGGCTCCCCATCACAAAACTCTATCCTGTGAGTCACAAAATGGAACACCCTTGATCGCTGAATCAACTCCCTACTTCAAAAAAATACGCTAACTCCATTGGCTGATCTGCTAACTTTAGAGAAAGATATTTCTCGGTCTATAAGTAGAGCCCTAATCTTCCTAACCACAGTTATTAGTTTCTACGGAGGTTTTTTCACTCCAGTGACCCATCTGACTGCATTTGTCGAGTTGCATTCGATGGCCAATCTGCCTAAACCAAGGGAAATCCAAATAGTCAAAGCTCTCTTAATGGTCAAGAGTTCCGCCTCGTTGGATTCTCTCCTCCCTATTGATTCTAAGAAGATGACTGATGGCTTACCAATGTGGTCACAAAGGAACCCTCCAATTCCAACTGGGTCCGGTATTCCCCTAGCCACCATCCACAATGAACTTGAAAAGACCTTGATGTAGGCGGGGCGAACAATTGATCGGTTTCTTAGTTATTTTAGGGACTCCAGACATAAAACCCTCCCATGACTGATAGAAATCTATGATTTTAGAACCTGTGAAGTCTTTTCCTAATAAAAGCGAAGTACATAATCTCCATTTGGCCTTCTGGAGAATGTTTGCAATCTCAAGTTCCTTTGATAGGAAAATTCTTGTACTCCTCTCCTTCCAAATAGCCCAGAGAATCGCTGCGGGAATTGTGTACCAGGCTATTTTCCTTTTGGGGTTGAGGCGTAAGATGGACCATGATCAGATAATGCCCTCGCAGGTCTTGTCAAGTACCCAAGGTATTCCCTTTAGATTAATGAAATTCATCCACAATTGTTCTGCCACAGGGCACCTTAAAAAAAAGATGGACCACCTCTTACTCCATTTGACTACATAAGGGACATCAGAGGTCATCTTCCGAATTGAGCAAACACCTCCTTCGTAAGGCCACCCTGGTAAGTGTCTTTCCTTGAAGCATGCTCCACACGAAGGCATGTACTCTCGATGGAGCCAGGTTCCTCCATTCTAAGCAAGTAAGGGGGGCCTCACTGCTTAAGCTACAAACCATCTCTACAACTGATCTAACCGAAAAAGCTCCTGAAGAATCCCCTGTCGATATTAATTTGTCTTCCTCCAAATTGGGCAGTGGGAAATCGCTCAGTAGGGTTTGCAATCTTTCCAAGCTCTCTTGTTCAAAGTCCCCGAGGTTTTTTCTAAAATCAATGTGCCATAGAGCTCGACCTTCCTCCAATCTATACAGTCCCTAATTAGTGCGTCCTTATCACTTGTCAAGTAGGCCTCACTGCTTAAATTGCAAACCATCTCTACAACTGATCTAACCAAAAAGACTCCTGAAGAATTCCCTGTCCATATTAATTCATCTTCCTCCACGTTGGACAACGGGAAATCGCTCAGTAGGGTTTGCAATCTTTCTAAGCTCTCTTGTTCAAAGTCCTTGAGGTTTTTTCCAAAAACAACGTGACATTGAGCTCGACCTTCCTCCAATCTATACCGATCCCTAACTAGTGCTCTCACCACCCTATACAGTCTAGGGAAAACATCCTTCAAAGGTTCCTCCCCAAGCCACACGTCCTTTTAGAATAGGATTTCGTTACTGTTTCCCACCGGGAGTCTCAAATTATCCTTGAAATCCCTACCCATCGAACCCTCCCCCTTTCCTATCTTCCACCCATCCTTTCACAATTTGAGAGCCTACCCTTTCAACATTGTCTCTTAGTGACCATCCATCCATGTACCCAAATCCGTATCTAAAGACTCTTACCCATAGAGCTTCCTTTTCTTTCCCGAACCTCCAATTCCACGTACATAGCAGTGCTTGGTTCCTTATCTGAAGGGGAACAATTCCAAGGCGCCCATGCTGTTTGGGTTTGGTTACTTTGTGCCATGAGACCAAAAGAACCTTCTTATCTTGTTTGTCGCCCCACCGAAAACTCCTAAAGCATTGTTCTAGCTTCTTTGAGATTCCTTTGGGCATTTGAAATATGGACAAGTACCGATTTTATGAGAGTGAGTCTTCTCCCCAACGATAAATATCTACCACCCCACTTTCTAATCTTCTTTCCGCCCTTTCCAGCATCTGTGTCCAAAAGGACTTTAATCTTGGGTTCCCACCCACCGGTAGCCCTAGATACTCAAAAGGGATTGTTCCTGTGGAGCAACCAACCATATCCTCCATTCACCTCACCATCAACCAACCATATCCTCCATTCAACTTACCATATGTTCCTCTACCCCGACTCCAATACGTGTACTCTTTCCTAAATTGATTCACAATCCTAACACAAGTTTGAAGCATCTGAGTATCGCTTTAAAACCCATAATCTCTTTTGAAGATGGTTCACAAAAGAACAAAAGTATTATCAGCAAATTGCAGATGAGTCACTACCGGTCCCTACTCCGAGACCTGAAACCCTCTAACTATGCCTAGGTCCCTAGCCTTTTCAACCAACCTATTCAAGCCCTCTCCCACAAAGGTAAAGATGAAGGGAGACAACAGATCTCCCTACCTTAGTCCTCCATTGTCTACTATAGGTGTAGTTGGTGACCCATTAACAAGGACAGAGTAAGTGGTGTCCTCTACACAAGATTTCATCCACTTCTTCTATCTATGCCCAAAACCCTATCTGTCAAAAAGGTTACTCATGAAAGACCAATCCACATAATCGTAGGATTTTTCCATATCTATTTTAAATAACATGCCAGATTTCCTTTCCTTAACCCGCATGTGGGTTAACTTATTCACAACAAGCACGCCATCAAGGATTTGTCTGTCTTCCACAATAGCATCTTGAGATTCTGCAATAATCTCAGTGAGAACTTCTTTTAAAACCTACGCTACAAGTTTAAAGGCACAAACGATTAGGCTGATTGGTCTAAAGTGAGTCAGTTTTGACGGGCCTTTGTCAAATGGACCACACACAATGTATCCTAAATGGGGATTGTAATGTTAACAACAATACCTAAACCCTCTTGGCCGGCCCGTTTGTATACAATTGACTGGTCCATGTAACATAGGACCATCTTCTAGAAAGATCTCCTAGTCAACTCTTGTATTCCTTGATTGTAGCCATAACTATGGCAAACATTGCATTCCTTGATTGTAGCCATAACTATGGCAAACATTACATTCCTTGATTGTAGCAATAACTATGGCAAACATTACATTCCTTGATCGTAGCCATAACTATGGTAAACGTTACACATGTATTCCTTGATTGTAGCCATAACTATGACAAACATTACAGATATGTATTCCTTGATTGTAGCCATAACTATGGCAAACCATGTACTATAAATAGGAATCAATCACAAAGGGAAGGACATCCAATTTTTTCACCAAAATCAGTCTGTCTTGTGTGTGAATATCATAGATTTTGACATGGTACAGAGCCAGTGTTTATGAGAGGATATTACTTCATCTAATCCTGAAAGGTTGCTGGACTACTACGACAGTTTTCTGGAGTGACACAGAAATATACTCTGTTGACGAAGGATACAGACCTGTATCTGTATATTTTTTTACTGACAGAAAAAAGTTTTTGCAAAAGAAAGACTCGAAGGTAGGCCATCTGGCTGTTCAGGTTAATTTAGTCTGGTTATTTTGGCTGTTGTTTGGCATTTATCTTGAGTCAAGTTGTGCACTGCATTGATTTTGTTTCAAAACTGGAATTTTTTTTATTACAAAGACACTATTTTATTATGGAGAAAATTGACATCCCTCCTGTGAAACTTAATGGGAAGAACTACTTGAAACAGATTTATCAGCAAGAAAACTTTGCACGCAGATTTCACTTAGAACATGAGATCTCTCTATTTGCTCAAGGGGGTCTGTCTATACAAGATTATTACTCTCAATTTTTGGGTTTATGGACTGATTATGCTGAGATCATTTATGCGAACCTTTCAACTGCATCATTGCCTACTGTTCAAGAGATTCATAAGACAGGTCGAAGGGATCAATTTCTGATGAAATTGCGGCTGGAGTTCGAAAATGTCCTGTCCAATCTAATGAGTCAAATCCCATCAACCTCTATAGAGTCATGCTTCAGTGAGCTTCTACAGGAAGAGCAGCGCCTAGTCACACAGGCTGCCCTTCCGCTGAAAGCTTCCAGTGGTGCAATCAATGTTGCTTATATTACGAAAGGAAAGCCACAAGACTGGGATGAGCAGGGTAAAATGCTTTAACTGCCAGAAATATGGACACGTCGCTACTCAGTGCAAACAAAAAATTTGTACCTAGTGCAAAGGCAACGGTCATGTTCTACCAGAATGCCAGAGGCGCCCACAGTATCAACAATAGAAAGCATATCCTGCAACAATTGATGAGCCATGTTCTGACAGTATCTCAATTGCTAAAACATCCATGTCTGCACCACCTGCTTCTTCTAATCCTCTTACTCCAGAGATGGTTCAATAGATGATTTTCAATGCCTTTTCTGCCCTTGGCCTCTCAGGTAAACCAAAACCTTCGCAATCCACTTGGTATCTTGATTCAGGGGCCTCCAATCACATGACTTATTCTTCTGAACATTTGACTCATCTTAAAAAGTATGCTGGCAACCTTTGTATCAATACCGTTGATGGTGGCAGTGTTCCAATTACTGTTGTTGGTCAAGTAACTCCACAGTTAACTACAAACTTATTGTCTGTTGGTCAGCTTGTTGATAGTAATTGCTTTGTCTCATTTTCTCGTTCTAGTTGTGTTGTGAAGAATCAAGTGTCGGGGAGGGTGCTCGTGAAGGGGCCTGAGTGTGGAAGACTTCTTCCTCTCCAAATTTCTACACAAGATAGGATCAAATCAGAACATGCTTACTTTCTCATACAAATAATTGCCACCTGTGGCATAATAGATTAGGACATCTTAATTAAGACTTTGATTATTTTTATTGAACTCTAGAGTGATTCAAATAATAAAGTGTCTTTACATGATGTCAAGTTTGATTGTACCAGCTATAAAATGGGGAAAGGTAAAACTCTTCCTTTTCCTGTTCATGACTCTTTAGCTTTGAAATGTTATCATTCATAGTGATGTTTGGGGCATTGCACCTGTCTTTATCTCATTCTCATTATAAATATTGTCACCTTTATCTATGATTTTAGTCGTTTTACTTGGATCGAGTTTTTGAGGTTTTTAAAGTTTTTTTTATCATATGTTGAAAATCAATTTTCTACCACCATTAAAATTCTTAGAGCTGATTCGGGGGGTGAAGATGTTTCTAAGGAATTTCATGCTTTTTTACAAACAAAAGGCATCATATCCCAATGATCTTGTCCTTACACTCAACAAAATGGAGTGTCCGAACTGAAAAATAGGCGCCTCTTGGACATCATTCGTTCTCTTCTGTTAGAATCTTCCGTCCCCTCTCGTTTTTGGCCCGAAGCTCATTCCACTGCAGTTAATGTGATAAATCGTTTACCATCTCCTCGCCTCAACAATCAAATCCCATTTTTTCGGTTTTTTCAATTCCACCCAATGTATGATCACCTTCATCCTTTTGGGTGTGTTTTGTTCTCCTCCCTCCCACAAAACACACCAAATTAACTGCTCAATCCTCTCGATGTGCCTTCCTTGGTTATGCCCTTCATCAAAAAGGTTATCTTTGTTATGATCCACATGTCAAGCAAATCCATCTCTCTCGAAATGTTGTGTTTTTTTAAAATCAGTATTTTTTTTTTCAAAATCATGTTGATTCTGACTACTCTCTTTCCATAGCTTTTCTTCCAAGTTTTTCTGACTCATCTCCATCTTCAATCACTCGGTTTAAGACTAATATTGTGTATGAAAGGGAAAAGGTGCAAAGTGGTCCTACACCCAATCCTCCTGATGCTGCTTCCAATTCCGCACTTGAGCTACCTCCGGATCTTCCTCTTCATTGATCCCATCGTCACTCCCAACCTCCTGATCGTTATGGTTTCACTCATACTTACTTGTCAACCATTCTTTCTTCTGTTCATATCCCTAACTCTAACTCTCAGGCAGAGTGCAACATGATTGTTGGATACAGGCTATGCAGGAGGAACTTGATGCTCTCCAATCAATCACACGTGGGATGTTGCTCCTTGTCCTTCCTCAGTCAAACCCATTGGATGCAAATGGGTTTACTCCATCAAATTAAAATTTGATGGATCCTTGGATCGTTGGAAGGCTCGGCTTGTTGCTTTTATAAATGGACAGGAATATGGTATTGACTATGAAGAGACTTTTGCTCCAGTGGCTAAAATGACAGACAATTCTTGCAATAACAGCTTCTAAGTCATGGCCTCTGTATCAGATGGATGTGAAGAATACATATCTACATGGAGATCTCAAAGAAGAGGTTTATATGCGTCTTCCTCAAGGACTTCCTTCCTCTTCTAAAATCGACGTCGCTCGCTTATGACGCTCTTTATATGGTCTTAAACAAGCACCTCGGGCTTGGTTTGAGAAGTTTCACACTACTCTCCTACATCTTGCCTTTTCGCAGAGTCCATATGATCCTTCCAAGTTCACTCATCATACATCGAAAGGGATCATGATTCTTTTTGTATATGTGGATGACATTATTATCACTGGCACAAGTAGTGATATGATTAGTCAACTTCAAGCCTCTCTTCACGATGCTTTCACATGAAGGATCTGGACCCATTGAATTATTTCTTGGGATTGGAAGTGAATCAGAGTAAGAAAGGACTATTACTTCATCACAACAAATATGTCACTGATCATGTTGAATTAGCTGGTCTCTGCAACTCAGCTACGGTAGGCACACAAATGCAGCACTGCAAGCATTGGCATTGGATTGATTTATTTTTATTATTTATTTAATTTATCTCTTATTGTAATTTCTTATTTTATTTGAGGGTTTTTTTGTCTTTTTATATTGGAGGGTATTTTGGTCATTGTCATAGTGGGCGCGCACACACACATATATCAACAAAATAAATTCAAACATCTATAAAAAATATCATAAATTCTACTGTGAAATAAAAATTATTAGATAAATATATTTTTATATTTATAATGAATACAATATATATATATATAAACAAAATAAATTCAAACATTTACAAAAAAATCATAAATTCTACTATGAGATAAAAATTATTAGAAATTATATTTTTATATTTATAATGAATACAATATATATATACATACATACATATATCTATATATACATACATACATATATCTATATATATATATATGTATGTATGTATGTGTATATATATATATATATATATATATATATATATATATATATTAGTAAACATTACAAAAGGTATATATTATAAAGATTAGACTATTAGTAATTTAGTGTTATGAAAAGATACATATAATATGTTTAAAAAATATTTACAATATTACAGTATATAATATGTGAATGATTATTGAGGTTAAAAAAATAATACTGAAAAGATATATTTTTTCCCCTTTTCTCCCCTTGCTACCGTATCCCATGCCGTGTCTGCTGCCGTATCCGTGCCGTATCCGTATTTAAAAAATATTTTATTTAATTGGATACATATCCGAGCCGTATCCTTGTTGGAAACGTACCCGACATGGATATTTGAATGGTTTCGGAATATCCGTGCTTCATAGCTGACATCATAAGAAATCCATCTCTTTACTGCCAAACAACCTTAATTAACCCCTTTTGGGCATAGATCTACATATTCGTAGGATCTAACAAGCCCCTTTGTTTTGAGGGATCCTGCCGTGTTTGGTAACTAGGTTTGGATTATGATATAATTGCTTGCATTGAATTTCTTAGGATCCCGTGATTGTTTGCAGCTTGTTTATATTCTTTTATTGCTTAATTTAGATATTTAATCTTAGCTTTCATATAAGTAATTAATGTTTATTTGATCCCATCTTATTGCATTAGTTATCTAGGGTTTCCACTAATAGTTTCCTGCATCTAATTTGGTATCAGAGTAAGGTTAGGTTGTTCCTTAAATACTCACGGCCCTAGATTGCATTTATTTTGTGATAAAAAAAAAAAAAAAGAAATTATAAAAGGTCATTACATCATTCATTGTATATAGACTCTAGATCACAACATATAGGTCTTCTAGTACGTGTTTCCGTGTATGGTCACTAGGAGTGGGATTAGTTACCAAAAAGAATCTAAACTCGTTAGAGATATATCAAGAGAACAACCCCCAACTTGGGCTACTACATCATAACTGGAAAAGGAACGAAGTCTAAAAAGTGTTTGACACCAAGAGGAACCCATCTTGGAAATGTGTCAACAAATTGTCAGGGATAACACATTATCTAGGCGACCCATCGCCATTGACATCTTACAACCGGTCGTGGACATACGACCCCTCGGCTACTTGTCCCTCGACACATCGGTCACAATGACCTGTCGGCAGTATTTAGCCTTGATCTGGATTGTCATTTACAGTCAAGCTCAGGACGATTAAATCATCTGGAGGCGACCCTTCGTGTGGTATAGCACGAGACGTCGGTCGTACGACCAATCCCCAGGACAGGGCAATATCACATCGGGCACACGACCTATGGCCCTGGATTCGGGTGAGGTTTGTCTTGAAAAAAAAGCTGTCATGACAGGATAGCCGCAAGCCAATTCGATCGCCAACCCACAATTTGTTATCCAGATCACGGACGATCGGTCGTGGACACGACTGATCGCGTTGTTACCGTTATTGTTCCGTTGCAGTGCATTTAATGTATAACGGTCAAGTTGTGAGCATGAATTCAAACACAGACAATCGATCGTGTGGTTCTGCTATTCCAGAAATTTTGTTTTGCCTATAAATACTTCATTTGTTGGTGAGTTTACTTGAGACCCTCAGAACATAAAAAAAAACCATATTCTCAAGGCAAAACTCCCAAGGATCAAAGTCAAATTATCCTGGCTTATTCTCTTTTGGCAAATCATAAACAAATCATTCAAGTATCCAATCCATTCGTGATTGAGATTAAGAGAGAAGGATTAAGCATATCTTGCTAGGATAGATATTGGTGTACCCAATTTCCTAGTAACCCTAGGACTGTGATTGCTCTACACGATTAGTCTACAAAGAGAAACATCGGGATTGTATGAGCACACATTAGGTGAATCTTCAAGAAGCACATTTCATCAGATTCGAGCTCCAAGGCAAGTGCTTCTTGGTTTTAATTTAGCTTTTAATATCATATTAGTGTAAAATGGATCAAATGGGATTTGCTCCGGAACCACTATAAAAAACTCTAGAGCGTCGTCTCTGACACAGTGGTGGAATTGAGTGAAGGTGTAAGTCCACACTTAGTGAATTGGGAATAGTTCAAGGTTGAGTGAGTCCTAACAGTGGATGGAGGTTGACGAACCGAACCACTATACATCGTGTGCATTGTCTCTATATGTGATTGATTGATTGTTATCTTGCACACTTTCAAATACACACACTTGATTAACTAATATTTACTTCCGCACAGTTTCTCATTAATAAAGAAAATTTTGAAAAGACCATTAACGTTGGGATTGATCTATTCAAAACGCCCCCCCCCCCCCCCCCTTTCTCTCTCTCTCTCTCTCTCTCTCTCTAATCAATCCTTTCTAGCACACCGGGAATTTCAAAACCCCTAGGAACAATGATGATGGATCAGTTAACGGAGATGATGGGAATCATAGGAAAAGGAATGAAGGTCGTAGAGGCTGAGGTTTTGGTCGTGGTGGTTTCCAACAGCCACATAGGCAATGGGAACATATTGAGAACAATGAACGTGTCTTGAAGAATGTTCACGTAGAAGCCCCTAGCTTTGATGGACATTTAGACCCTAAGGTTTTCACAAATTGTTTGTCGGACATGGACCGCTACTTTGAGTGGCATGACATGTCGGAGGTTCATAAGATTCGTTTCGCCAAGATGAAGTTGGTGGGACAAGCTAGGCTCTCCTGTACCACTACGGAACAAAAGATTAGGAGGTTAGGAGACGACGCCTCTAAATTGACGTGGGACAAGATAAAAGAATTGTTGAAGGAGAAATGCGTCCCCCATAAGTATCGTGAAAGACTCCTTGATCAGTGGAATTCCCTATGCCAAGGATGTCAGATTGTTAGCAAGTATATCGCTAAGTTTGACGAGTTCTTCATGCAGTGTGAAATCGAGGAGGATCCCATTCAAACCCTCTATAGGTTCAGACTAGGTCTTCGTCCCAAGTTCCAGCGTGAGCTCATTTTGCATCGCATTAAAACCTTGGAGGAAACATATCAATTTGTACAAGAATTTGAGCAGTACCAGAAACTGCAACCTCCACAACAGTTAGACTCCAATGGCACTAATTTCAAGCTCAATCCGCAAGGAGCGCGGCAAATTGTCATGAACCAATCCAAGCCGAACACCAGTGCTCCACCCAAGAACAAGAATACAAGTGCTAAGGGAGCTTCTGGTGCGAGCTCTTCCACAAGTGGCCTATAGTGTTATTATTGTCAAGGTTTTGGACATTTCGCTCGTGAGTATCCTATCAAGGCCAGAAATCAAGAAAGAGCTCTCTTGTTGGGAGAACAATCTAATGAAGTGACTAAACAGGAAGATGAGGATGAAGAGATCTTCGAAGGAGTTGAATCCCCAAGTGATGAGGAAATCGATGAGACCATTCACCTCAATGTGGTTAGATGCGCATTTGCCCAATCCAAACCTACATATATGTGGCGAGAAATCCTGCAAATTGATCGTAGACAACGGGAGTTGTGCCAATGTCGTCTCTACCAGTGCAGTTGCTCAATTGGGTTTGAAAACTAAACCTCATCCTAATCCCCTTCGAGTTGCGTGGGTAAATGATATGTCACTCTCTGTCACTCAGAGGCTAAGAAGCACCGATACGGGTACGCGTATCGGAAACGACACGTATCCGATACGAGGATACGGCAAATTTTGAAAAACTAAGATACAGGTGCAGTGGGGACACACACACACACACACACTGACTGTGTGACTCACAATGTGAGTTGCCTTTTTAAAGGGGTGAAATTTGGGTCGGATTTTAATTCAACCTGTATGATTCGATTTGAAAAATTAGTGAGTTGGGTTATGTATATATAATATAGGATTATATGGGGGGAGATTTATGGTAAAGGAGGATAACCAAAGAGCTCTCTTTTTGCAATTCTACTATTCTAAAGTTATATGTACTCTTATGTCTTCTCTTACACCTATTGCAATGGAATGTAGGTTTTTTTATTTTAATTGTCTGTGTTTTTCCTTTTTTGTCTATTGTATGTATCTCTTTAAATGCACCGATTACAAACTAAGCTTCATAGGTTTCGAATGGGTTCCTTCAAAATCGAAATTGAAAAGGGGATAGGAATTTTTTTCCCCCCTTTTCTCCCGTGTTGCCGTGTCCCGCCTCCCGTGTCCCATGTCCCGTCGTGTCCCTCCATGTCTGCTGCCGTATCCATATTTAAAAAATGCTTTATTTAATTGGATACGTAACGACACATATCCGAGCCATATCCGGCCGTATCTGTGTTGGAAACGTTCCCAACACAGATACTTGAATGGTTTCAGAGTATCCGTGCTTCATAACTTAGAGGTGTCCTGTACCCATCCAGATCCTATCATATCAGGACATAGTGTGGTGCGATGTGATTCCCATGGAAGTCAGACACGTCATCTTAGGTCGTCCTTGGTTGTTTGACCATGACGTGACACTGTTCGGTCATTTGAACACGTGTTCCTTTGAGCACAAGGGCAAAAGGATAAAACTTAGCCATGTACAACCCAAGAACACCCCACCCAAGAAGGAAGTTACGAAGAGGGATAAACTGAGTGCTTCTACACAGTCCCATTCCAAGTCTCTAAATATCATCACTGCCAAAGAGTTTGAGAAAGACAAATGATGACTCAGTTGTGTTTTACCTCGTGTCAAAAGAGACCTCCTCTGAGGTTAGTGTTGAGTTGTTGGAAGTAGTAGCTCCAGTATCCAGGAATTTCAAGATGTCTTCCCATCTGACTTACCGGATGAGCTACCTCCAATGAGGGACATCCAACATGCTATTGATCTTGTCTCTGGGACAACTTTTCCAAATCTGCCTCATTATCGGACGAATCCTAAGGAGCATGAAGAGTTGAAGCGTCAAGTGGATGAGCTCTGGCAGAAAAAATTTATCAGGGAGAGTTTGAGTCCGTGCGCAGTGTCTGCCCTCCTCACACCGAAGAAAGATGACACCTGGTGCATGTACGTGGATAGCAGGGCAATTAACAAAATCACTGTCAAGTATCGGTTTCCCATTCCATGTCTTTACGATAAGCTTGACATGATGGCCCGTGCTACCATCTTTTTAAAGATTGATCTTAAGAGCAAGAATCATCAAATCCGCATCCAACTAGGCAATGAATGGAAGACAACCTTCAAGACGAAGGAAGGCATGTACGAGTGGATGGTTATGCCTTTTGGCTTGACTAATGCTCCCAGTACATATATGCAGGTGATGACCCAGGTGTTGAGATCCTTCATGGGCAAGTTCTTGGTGGTGTATTATGATGATATTCTTATCTATAATACCTCTAAGGAACAACACCTACAGCATCTAAGATTAGTCTGTGGGTTCCTTCGAACTGAAAAGCTATACACAAACCTAAAGAATTGTACATTCATGGATGATAGAGTCATTTTCTTAGAGTTTGTAATCTCATCTGAAGGGATGTCAGTGAACCCTGAAAAGATCAAGGCCATAGTAAGTTGGCCCGAACCGCAGAACATTCATGAGATACGAAGCTTTCACGGCTTAGCCACCTTTCTATAAGCGGTTTATTTGAGGATTTAGTTCTATCATAGCTCCCATCATTGTTTGCATTAAGAAAGGAGAGTTCACTTGGACTACAGCAGCCTCGAAGGCTTTCCAAGAAATCAAGACCTGTATGGTAAAAGCTCCGTCATGCGGCTACCCGACTTTGCCAAAGTCTTTGAAGTCACATGTGATGCATCTGGTGTTGGAATAGGTGGAGTCCTTAGTCAGGAAGGACATCCTATCGCTTATTTTAGTGAGAAGTTGAACGAGGCCAAACAGCGATATTCCACCTTATGACAAGGAATTCTATGCGGTAGTGCAAGCACTACGTCATTGGAGACACTATCTCCTACTGCAAGAGTACGTGTTGTTCTCGGATGATGAGGCTTTAAGGTACCTCAACACCCAAAAGAAATTAAACCCAAGACATGCTAAGTGGGTTGACTTTCTCCAGAAGTACACCTTTGTGCTCAAGCACAAGGCCAGGGTCGAGAACAAACCAGCTGATGCGTTGAGTTGTAGGGTCGCACTGATACACTCTATGAGTGTAGAAGTGGCTGGGTTTGAACGGTCAAAGGATGAGCACCCCCCATGCCTGGATTTTGGGGATTTGTACACCTCACTCTTGAGCGACCAAGAGCGGAGAGATAAAGAGTTTACTTCAGTAAATTCTGCATTCCATGAACTTCCCTACAAGAATTTCTTGTCTGGGAGTTGCATGCCGAAGCAGTAGCCAGACATTTTGGGAGAGACAAGACGCTTGCCTTGGTGAAGACAGATTCTACTGGACTAATCTGAAAAGAGATGTGGCTAAGATCATTGGGCAATGTCGAACTTGTCAATTGGCAAAGCAGAGGAAACAAACACAGGATTGTACACGCCTTTGCCAATTCCCCATGCTCCTTGGCAGGATCTTAGCATGGATTTCGTACTTGGGTTTCAGAAGACAAACAAGAACTACGATTCCATCTTGGTGGTTGTGGACCGTTTCTCCAAAATGGCCCATTTCCGACCCTGCTATAAAACCTCTGATGCTTCCAACATCGCAAAGATTTTTGTCAGAGAGATTGTGAGGCTCCATGGGTTACCAAATACTATTGTGTCAGATAGGGATGTTAGGTTCATGAGTTGCTTCTGGAAAACCCTATGACACATGATGTGCACTAGGCTACAGTTTTCATCTGCCTATCATCCTTAGACTAAGGTAATCAATCGTAGCCTAGGCAATGTTCTGCATTGTCTAGTGGGTGAGAATACGCGTTCTTGGGATGTTATGTTACCAATTGCAGAGTTCGCGTATAACAGCTTAGTCAATAGGTCCATAGGTATGAGCCCCTTCGAAGCCGTGCATGGTTACAAGCCTAGGAAGCCTATAGATATCATACCCATGCCAGTATCCCATAGCCATCAGAGTCTGCATCTTCATTTGCACAACATATACATGATTTGCATGCTGAGATTAAGAGAAAGATTAATATGAGCAATCAAATATATAAGTCTGCTGGAGATGTTCATCGTCGATTCAAAGAGTTTGATGTTGGTGACTATGTTATGATCCGCATTAGGCCTGAACGGTTCCCACAAGGGACTGTTATAAAGTTACATGCTCGTAAATCGGGGCCCTTCAAAATTTTGAGACAAGTTGGACCCAATGCATATATTGTAGATCTTCCATTGAATATGGGCATTAGTTCCATATTCAATGTGGAGGATCTAGTACCTTTTTATGGCCCAGCAATTTTTCCATCCAGCCCCACCCCACATCCGCCTCACTCTGACCCACTTCATGACCCCTGGCATGGATCTACACAACCTTCATAGCTTTTACCTTCATTACCTTCCTTACTACCTAAGAGAGATGAGATAGATGTTGGCGTGAGTTGTCAATTAGAAATATTATAGAAATAGTCTTGAGCTGTAAATCCCTTTATAAAAGGGTCAACCGTGATTCTAGTCCTAAAATTAGGATAGACAAAAATAGAATGTCTTGTGTATATATATATCTGTCATTGTTTGTAAAGAAAAGACAATTGAAATATACAGGAAAAAAGTTTTTTCCCATGACTTTTGACATGCTATCAGAGCCTAGGTTCGATCTCCTTTGATAGGGATTGAAGTTTTTTTTTTCCGCCTTTTTCAGACGAAATTTATCTACCCAATTTTTTTTTTCTATTCCCGTGTCAGGAAGGCTTCCCACTCGGCTTGACAGTTCCCTGTTTCAGCCGTGTGTCTTCCGGTATCCGTCGCCCATCTCGACATCTGACGCACCACGGCCGGCGCTTCTTTCTCTGCCGGAGCTCTACCCGCACCGGATCTTCCCCGATTTGTTGTTGCCTTCCCCGACGCCGATCTGTGTTACACACAGCAGCAGCGTCTTCCTGCTCCGATCGGTCTCTCCGTTCTCGGCCTGGATCTGAGATTTTTTCTCCACCGCTCTGCTCTTCTTCGGCCGTGCTCTGTTTGCCGATTTGCTGCCTGCGATTCCGCTCCGATCTGCTACCTAGGATCGAGATATACCTCGGATCTACAACTCTCACTCTCGGCCCGTGTGCTTGCCGATCTGATCTCGGCTCGTCTTCTTCGTCAGGATCTTCGGCCTCTTCCAGTCGCCGGACTGCCATCTCTGCCACCACGGACACTCAGGTTCTGCTGTAGCTGATTCACACTCGGCCGTTTTTTCTTGTGCTCAGATCTGCATCGGTGTATTTCCCGATCCCTGATCTGAGTTCTGCAGTCAGCCGCAGCCTCTCTCTCTGACAGCAGTTCTCCCGATCGGCGTTCTGCTGGTTGCTGCCCCTTTCTCACCGCTTGGTGGTCGCCGGTTTACTCAGTTTTTTGCAGCCCTCTTTCCAGCCGACATCTCTCCGGCCGCGTTTCCAGCAGTCCACTCGCGGCCCCCATCGACTCCTCGCCGGTATCCAGGCCACTCCATCTCGCCTTGCTTCCGCTCAGCACTATTCCGATCTGCAGCTGCTCTTTGTCATCTCTGATCTGCCCCTGCAGATTTGCCGACGGTGATCTTGGAGTCACCTCCTTCCAATGGCCGAACACGACAAGCCCATCGACTCCGCCGCCATTATCACCGAATTAACAACTCGAATGACTGAAGTCTTGAATAAATCTTCGGCCCCTACCCAGACCAATGATGGTGGTGTTGTTGCTCCTATTGGCATCAAATTGGATGGTCACAATTACGCTCTTTGGTCCCAAGTTGTTGAGATGTACATCTCCAGCAAAGACAAGTTGGGGCTCATTAACGGCGATATCGTCCAACCTCCACCAACCGACCCTTCCTTCCGCAAATGGCGCACAGACAACGCCATTGTCAAGGGATGGCTGATTAACTCAATGGACCCATCACTCATCGGCAACTTCATTCGGTTTCCGACTGCAAAACAAGTATGGGATTCCATTGCTACTACTTATTTTGACTGGCAGCGATACATCTCAGGTGTATGACCTCCGGCGCCGTGTGACCCGTCTGAAACAAGTAGATGGCTCTCTTGAGAAATATTTCACTTCTCTCCAAGGGTTATGGCGAGAGATTGATTTTCGTCGTCCAAACCCAATGGAATGTGTTGCTGACATTCAGCACTACAATGACATGCTTCAGGAAGACCGTGTGTATGCCTTCTTGGATGGCCTTGATGATAGACTTGATAACATTCGCAGCGACAGATTACAGATGCGGCCGTTTCCTTCCATTGAACTCGCTTATGCTCATGTTCGCCAGGAAGCTGTCCGGCAAGCTGTTATGATTACAGGTGGCTCCTCCGATACTCCTGGCGCAGTTCTGGCCTCAAAAGGGTTCAAGACCGGCCAATCCACTTCATCTTCTACCCGATCTCTCTCTCTGGGCACTGGGAAGCCTGGCACCTTTGCAAAGTCAAGATCCTCTTCCTCTGATGGTACCAAGTGCTCTCACTGCGGTAATCTGAAGCATACCCGCGAGAATTGCTTCAAACTACATGGCTACCCTGACTGGTGGAATGACCTTCAGGCCCGCAAACGTCGTGATCCTGCTGATGGCCGAGCGGGTCAGGTTGCCGTCGCTGCAGCCGAGTCCAGTCTCTCTCTATCTCACCATGTGGAGACCGCCCCGGGTGATTTACCAATCACGGATCCAGGTACCTTTGGTACTGCTCTTTGTAGTTCGTCTCGAGATGGTGATTCCTGTTCTTGGATCTTTGACTCCGGTGCTACCGACCACATGACATTCGATGCCACTGATTTCTTCCAAACCTCCCCACCTCGGCGCACCTGCATTGCTAATGCCAATGGGCCCCTATCTCCTGTTACAGGGGCTGGCACTGTGAAATTGTCACCAAATTTATCATTATCTCATACTTTGCATGTTTCCTCTCTTTCCCATAAGCTGCTCTCTGTGAGCGAAGTTACTGCCGCCCTGAACTGTGTTGTACTAATGTACTCTACCTTTTGTTTACTTCAGGATATTCTTACCAAGGAGATCATTGGGCGTGGTACTAAGCGGGGGGGACTCTATTATATGGACGATTTCAGTATGGGCCGCGCACATCACATGCATCCTCCGGTTGACAAGAATGAGCGACAGATTTGGCTTTGGCATCATCGGTTAGGACACCCGTCCTTTGGTTATCTGAAGTATTTGTTTCCTAGTTTATTCTCCAAGCTTTCCGTAGTTGACTTCAAATGTGAAATTTGCATTCTTGCTAAAAGCCATCGAGCTACTTATCATTCAAGTATGAATAAAAGTGTTGTTCCTTTTGCTTTGATTCACTCCGATGTCTGGGGTCCTTCCCCCATTTCTACCATATCTGGTCACCGCTGGTTTGTGATTTTTGTCGATGACTGTACTCGTATGACTTGGCTCTACTTGCTAAAACAAAAAGATGAAGTACTGACTACATTTCAGTCCTTCCACACTATGGTTCAAACCCAGTTCTCAGCTAAGATTCAGATTCTTAGATCAGATAATGGTGGTGAGTATGTGAACCACCAGTTTCATACCTACTTTCAGCATCATGGTCTTATCCATGAAACCTCCTGCCCACAGACTCCTCAGCAGAATGGTGTTGCTGAGAGGAAGAACCGCCATATCCTTGAAACTGCCCGGGCTTTATTACTTGGCGCCCATGTGCCTAGTCAACATTGGACTGATGCCGTTGCTACGGCTGTGCATCTCCTCAATCGGATGCCTTCCAAAGTCTTGACTTTCAAGTCTCCGTTACAGGCACTGTCGACATATATTCATTTACCTACGATGTTATTGCTTCCTCCTCGGATCTTTGGTTGTGTCGCCTTTGTCCACCTTCATAAGAACCAGCGCACGAAGCTTGATCCTTGTGCCATTCGGTGTCTCTTCTTGGGATATGTCGTCCATCAAAAAGGGTATCGGTGCTATGATCCAGCCTCCAAACGCACTTATGTGACTATGGATGTCACTTTTTTGGAGTCCGAGACTTTCTTCTCTTCCTCATTACCCAATTCTCCTCGTCAGGGGGAGATCAGGGATGACGAGCCAAATTGGCTACGCTTTGACTGGCCGAGATTTAATGACACCGACATCAACATTGAGGAACCCGATACAGAACTAAGTGTGTCTTCAGAAACGGAGAAAGGTTCCAAAGCAATATCTACATCACCTGAAGCTGAAATAGAAACCCCCTCCCACTCCTCAGTACCCGACGACCCATCTCCTGAGAATATCCCCGAGGTAAACTCTCCTACTATATCTTCAAACTCTAATGATATAGATATCCATGTTGGCTATACTTTACCTTTCAGGCATAATCGTGGCAAACCACCAAGTAGATATTCTCCAGATATTGGAGAACGAAGATCAAAGTATCCAATTGCCAACTATGTGTCTACAAAAAGGCTCTCTGAACCAATGAAGACATTTGTGCATGAACTCTCCTCGTGTCATGTTCCTACCAATGTCCATGAAGCTCTGACACATCCTAAGTGGACCCAGGCTGTGAAGGAAGAAATGGAGGCACTACAGAAAAATGAAACATGGACTCTTGTTCCCTTGCCCAAAGGAAAGAAGACGGTGGGATGTAAATGGGTGTTCTCCATTAAACACAAAGCAGATGGTTCGATTGACCGATACAAAGCAAGACTAGTAGCAAAAGGTTACACCCAGACATATGGTGTAGACTACCAAGAGACCTTCTCGCCAGTAGCGAAATTGAACTCGGTTAGAGTGTTGTTATCCCTTGCAGCAAACCGTGATTGGCCGCTGCACCAGTTTGATGTAAAAAATGCCTTTCTCCATGGTGATCTGGAGGAGGAGGTCTACATGAATGTTCCACCTGGCTACACAGCAACTTCTGAAGTTGAAGTGGTGTGCAAATTACAACGAGCATTGTATGGTTTGAAACAATCACCTAGAGCATGGTTTGGGCGATTTAGCTTGGCAATGAAGAAATATGGATATCAACAAAGTAACTCAGATCATACACTATTCTTAAAGCATCAACAGGGCAAGGTCACAGCCTTAATAATCTATGTAGACGACATGATTATTACAGGAGAGATCCAGAAGAAATATCAAGGCTTCAAGAGCATTTGGCGACTGAATTCGAAATGAAGAATCTGGGAGGGCTCAAATATTTTCTAGGAATTGAGGTTGCTAGATCAAGTCAAGGTATATTCCTTTCCCAACGAAAATATATCTTAGACTTTCTATCAGAAGTGGGACTACTAGAATGCAAGCCTGCAGACACACCAATTGTCCAAAACCACAAACTGGGAATATATCCAGACCAAGTGCCGACAAACAAAGAAAGATACCAGAGATTAGTTGGAAAACTTATTTATCTCTCACACACTCGCCCAGACATTGCTTATGCGGTGAGTGTAGTAAGTCAATTAATGCACTGTCCGAGTGAGGATCACATGGATGCGGTACTCAGAATTCTTCACTACTTGAAGTCATCCCCAGGGAAAGGGCTTATGTTCTCGAAAAACAATCACCTCAAAGTTGAGGGATATACAGATGCAGATTGGGCAGGAAACATATCAGATCGAAAATCCACCTCAGGGTACTTCATGTTTGTTGGCGGAAACCTTGTGACATGGAGAAGTAAGAAACAGAATGTGGTGGCTTTGTCAAGTGCTGAAGCTGAGTTCCGTGGGATGGCTAAAGGTCTTTGTGAGCTTCTCTGGCTTAAAAGACTTTTAACAGAAATTGGTTTTGCCCCAAGTTGTGAGATAGACCTGTTCTGTGATAATAAGGCTGCCATTGATATCTCACACAATCCTGTCCAACATGATCGGACCAAACACGTGGAGGTAGATCGACATTTCATCAAGCAAAATCCTGAGAACAAGACAATCAGATTTCCTTTTGTTAAGTCTGAAGACCAATTGGCAGATGTACTCACAAAAGCTGTATGCAGCAAGGATTTTTTCAACTCACTTGACAAGTTGGGCATGAGAGACTTGTATGCACCAACGTGAGGGGGAGTGTTGGCGTGAGTTGTCAATTAGAAATATTATAGAAATAGTCTTGAGCTGTAAATCCCTTTATAAAAGGGTCAACCGTGATTCTAGTCCTAAAATTAGGATAGACAAAAATAGAATGTCTTGTGTATATATATATCTGTCATTGTTTGTAAAGAAAAGACAATTGAAATATACAGGAAAAAAGTTTTTTCCCATGACTTTTGACAATAGATTCTATCTTCGATGAGGAAGTGGTTTCTACACATTCCGGAGGCTACCTAAATACCTTGTGAAGTGGAAGAGCAAGTCGATGACAAGCGCCACAACGACTGGATCCGAACTTACTAGAGAGGTTTCGAAGCTTTGTCTCGTCGGACGTGCCTTCTTCTCACCCAAAGAGAGATGACAGCGATGATAGACCAGGTTTTCGAGTTTATCAGCGACGCCGGAGGAGAGCCACTCCAGCACTTTCATTGTGGCTTGATGACGACTTGCTTCGATGACGTTAAATACCTCACATTTGCGTGATTACACATTGAAGACCATACATTGGGAAGGCGTGTCTGTGGGAAATTTATGTCTTCTCATCTGTTTGAACTCGAGGTCGAGTTTTTCTCAAGTGCGGGAATTGATGGAGAGCAATACAAGCAATGGCATTGGATTGATTTATTTTTATTATTTATTTAATTTATCTCTTATTGTAATTTTTTATTTCATTTGAGGGTATTTTAGTCTTTTTATATTGGAGGGTATTTTGGTCATTGTCATAGTGGATTTATTATAAAGAAATTCTTACTGCTCTATGCGCATGGTGTATCGTTGGTGAGAAACCATCAAGTTTGGCGAGAAGCCTAGGTAATTCTTCTTCCTCTATCTCTCTCTTCTTCTTTCTCTCTTTCATTCTCTGTTTTCTTCTTCCTATTTTTTCCCATTGCCCAGAACCCCTCTAAACCTTTCCCCTTGCTGTTGAACCTTCCAAAACCACCCCTTGTTGTTGCCTCCCTCTTTAACCCATCTGTCTTTCGCCGCCAGTCCCAGATCCACCCCTTTTTTATACTTCATCCATCACCACCACCCTATACCCATCCCTGCCCTTTCCGCCACCCTCTAGGAGGCTTCCTAAGCCCAGCCGCCATTACCAGATCCTCCCACTTGCTGTCGTGACCTCCATCCTTTCGTGATTGACGTGACCCCTTATGGATTTTATTGCTACCATTACCACCCAACAGTCCACCCTTGGCGGTCGCCACACCCACAATTCATCCCTATTGCTGCCGTTTTCTTCCCAAGCCTTTTCCTTGCATTCGTTGTCCTTCCTCGACCCATCTAGCCTTAACGTTAGCCTTCCATTAATCCTTTTTGTTGCCTTTAATCCCTTTACCCCTATATCATGCCATTGACATCATAAGAAATCCATCCATTTACTAACAAACAGCTATATATTCGTGAGAACTGACAAGCCCCTTTGTTTTGAGGGATCCCCTGCGTTTGGTAACTAGGTCTGGATTATGATATAATTTCTTACATTGACTGTCCTAGGATCCCGTGATTGTTTGCAGCTTGTTTATATTGTTATATTGTAAAATATTAATTTAGATATTTAATCTCAGCTTTCATATAAGTAATTCATGTTTATTTGATCCTATCGTATTGTATTAGTCATCTAGGGTTTCCCCTAATAGTGTCCTACATCACACACCTTTGGAACTAAATGCCAAGCTTCGCCAACAAGGAGGAGATCTCCTCCTTGATCCAACATTCTATCGTAAGTTAGTTGGAAGTCTTGTCTACTTGACCATCAATCGACCAGATATCTCTTATCCTGTTAAGCTTGTGAGTCAATGTATGACCGTTCCGAGGCATCATCATTTAACTGCAGTAAAACGCATCATTTGATATCTCTTTGGCACTCCATCCCGCGGCTTATTTTTTCCAGTTGGCATTCCTCTCACCGTCACTGCTTATTCTGATGCGAACTGGGCAGGATGTCCAGACACTCAACGGTCTACGACAGGTTGGTGTGTCTACTTGGGAGAGGCATTAATATCCTGGAAATGCAAGAAACAAGATAAAGTTTCCAAATCTTCCACAGAATCTGAATATTGTGCCATGTCTTCAACCTGTTTTGAGATTCTGTGGTTTCAAGGATTACTGTCCGAACTCAGTTTTTCTCAAACACAACCTACCCCTCTTCATGCAGACAACATGAGTGCCATTCGTATCACAGAAAGCCCTGTATTTCATGAACAAAACAAGCATATTGACATCGATTGTCATTTTATTCGAGATGTGTATGATCGCAAAATTATTTCTCTTCCTCATGTTCCTACAGAGTTCCAGCTTGTTGATATCTTTACAAAGGGACTTTCACGGACACGACATGAGTTCTTGGTTCACAAATAGTTGATGGTTGATTCACCAACATCAATTTGAGGGGGGATGTCAAATGGACCACACACAATGTATCCTACATGGGGATTGTAATGTTAACAACCGTACCTAGACCCTCTTGGCCCACCCCTTTGTATATAATTAACTGGCCCATGTAACACATGCCCATCTTCTAGAAAGATCCCCTAGTCAACTCCTGTATTCCTTGATTGTAGCCTATGGCAAACGTTACATTCCTTGATTGTAGCCATAACTATGGCAAACGTTACAGATATGTATTCCTTGATTGTAGCCATAACTATGGCAAACCATGTACTATAAATAGGATTCAAGCACAAAGGGAAGGACATCCAATGAATGAAGGCTTGTCTCTGCAAAGCATGTTCTGTGTGAGCGACAACCTAAATTGTGTGGCAGGTCCAGAGAACACGACAAGAGTCATCCATACAGCAAGTGATGATGCTTTGGTCTTTATGATGAAGAAAGGATACTCAAAAACGGATAGAACAAAGATATTGAAAACCGGTAAAACACTGGGAATACAATTTGGTAATGACCAACATGAGGTGAATGATCTCAGGGAGGCAGATATCAGAGACAAAACTTCACCCTCCTCCTCTAGATCATAGAGAAGAAGCAGAATTCTTGCGACGTTAATGGGTAGAAATTCTTTTTTCAAAGCTTACTACAGACGTCAAAAAAAGCAATGTAAGAAAAATCGGGGGTCGATGTGGTTCTCAATGGAAGTCCTAACTTGGAATGTAAGGGGTCTAGGACTGCAGGAAAAACGAGGTCCAATTCAAAGATTTCTCAAAAAGAATATGATTGATGTTTTGTTTCTCCAAGAGACCAAAAGGGAAGAAATCTCAGCAGCTTTGATCAAGGAATTATGGGGTTCACAGGAGTGCAAGAATTTCAGCAAGCCTTCGGAAGGGATATCTGAGGGGTTGCTCATTTTGTGGAATCCCTATTTCTTCAAGATCTCAACAAGAAGAATTGACTCAAGATCTATTTCAGTTAAGGGGCTACTCATGAATGAGGGAGTGGAGGTTTGTTTTACAAATGTCTACGGTCCTAATGTTGAAGGGGACCGAGATTATTTTTGGGTAGAGCTTGATGATATCCAATGTTGGAGTTCTTGTATGTGATCCCTAGGCAGAGATTTTAATGTAGTCAGATTTCCGTTAGAGAGGAAGGGAGGAAGAGGGCACACTGGGGGAATGGAGGTTTTTTCTGACTTCATATTCAAAAATGAGATGGCTGATTACCTACTCATTGGCGGTCATTACACTTGGTTTAGCGGACAGTTCCATGCATCTACAAGCAGGCTTGACAAATACATCACTTCATCAGAATGGGATTCACACTTCACCAATGCAAGCCAGATAAAATTGTTTAATCTCATCTTTTATCATTGCCCGGTGATGCTAGACGCGGAGGAGATTGATTGGGGCCCGAAACCCTTCCAATTTAGCAATGCATGGTTGGAGGATCCTAAGCTTGTGGACTTGGTTAAGAAATGGTGGCATGGCTTTGAAGTGCAAGGTTGGGGTGGTTGTTTCATATCTAAGAAACTTACTCTACTAAAATAAAAAATCAAGGATTGAGTAAAATCCACAGGCAGCCCAGTAAAAGAAAAAAAGAAGCATTCATTCAAGAATTGGAGGGATGGAACAGATTGGAGGAGGAGAGGGACCTTGAGGAGGAGGGGATGCCCATTCTATGGGACTGTTTACGTTTGGAAGATGTGCAATGGCAGCCAAAATCTAGAGCTCTGTGGCTGAAAGAAGGTGACAAAAATACGAAATTCTTCCATATGTGTGCCAATGCTAGAAGAGCATCAAAAAGTATTAGATCGATTATTGTGGATGGTCAACGAGTTGTGGATAAGAACGGCATAAGAGAGGCAATTAGAAGATACTTCCTGCTTTCAGACTATCAAGCAGCGGTTGACTAAAGCTCCAGTCTTAGCCATTCCAGATTTCAAGAAGCAGTTTGTGGTTGACTGTGATGCATCTCATACTGGTGTGGGTGCAGTCCTCAGTCAAGAACAACACCCAGTTGCATTCTACAGTGAGAAGTTGAACGGAGCTCAGAAGAGGTATTCTACATACGACTTAGAGTTCTATGCTATCGTACAAGCCCTCAGACACTGGCATCATTATCTTCTCCATCAGCCTTTTGTGCTTAACTCTGATCATCAAGCACTGAGTTACATCAACGGACTACACAAGCTCAACACCCTGCACGCCAAATGGGTTTCTCTTATACAAGCGTTTACTTTTGTAGTACAACACAAGTCCAGAGTTCAAAACAAGGTCGCAGATGCTCTCAACAGGAAATCAGCCTTGTTGACTCAGATGCGGGTGCAGGTGCTTGGATTTGATACTTTTCAAGACCTATATCAGCATGATCACCACTTTGGACCGATTTGGTAACAGCTTAGCCAAAATCGACCCTGTGGCGAGTATAGTATGCAAGATGGCTACATATTCAAGGGTTTTAAACTATGTATTCCACAATGTTCACTACGGGAGAGGTTAGTCAAAGAACTACATAGTGGTGGACTAGCAAGACATTTTGGTCGAGCTAAGACCATGGCACTATTAGAAGAGAAGTTTTATTGGCCAAGTATGAAGCGAGAGGTGAGCAGTTTTGTCAACCATTGTTATATCTGTCAAACAACAAAAAGACACTCTCAAAATATAGGGCTTTATACTCCTCTCCCAGTTCCAGCAGCACCATGGGAGGATGTCTCCATGGATTTTGTCTTAGGATTTCCGAGGACACAACGAGGTATGGACAACATATTAGTTGTGGTGGATAGATTTTCTAAGATGGCACACTTCATTCCGTGCAAAAAATCTTCAGATGCCTCACATGTGGCGGCATTGTATTTGAAAGAAGTTGTAAATTGCATGGTATTCCCAAATCTATCGTCTCCGATAGAGATACGAAGTTCATGAGTCACTTCTAGCTTTCTCTCTGGCGACAGTTGGGTACACAGTTGAAGTTTAGCAGTGCCTATCATCCACAGACCGACGATCAGACTGAGGTGGTTAACAGGACTTTGGGTAATCTCCTAAGAAGTTTGATTGGACGGAAGCCAAGACAATGGGATTTGATTTTACCACATGCTGAATTTGCCTACAATCGCTCGACAAGTCGTACGACAGGCCACAGTCCATTTTGTAAGGTCTTGGAATTTGGGAATTAATATAAATGTGAATATTAATTAATTTAATGATGGAAATTAGAAAATTGGTGGAGTAAATGGTAAATGGGCCAAAATTGGATAAAGGCCCAAGTGTGGCCCAATAGACTATGGTTTGGATTTAAATTTATTTAAATGGGTCAAGAATGGTCAAATTGGGTCGAATACCCATTTGGGACCCAATGGGTCAAGATGGTTAAGCTCTAAGGTAAATGGGCTAGTGGGAAATGTAATTGGGCCATGGGCCCAATGGTGATCCATTTAGAGTGGGCTTAATGAAATTTAATCACCCTAAGTAATTTGGAATTAAACAATGGTGGTGTGGCCAAGCGGGACCCACCTCCACCTCATCAAGTGAGGTGGCGAGTGGACCAATGATTGGTGGGGCCGGCCACCATGGTTGACTTGGTCAACCATGGGTGGAGTAATGAACTTAGGCTAAGCATCAATGGATTAGCCTAAGGTAATTATCTAATTAAATTATTTAAATATGGTAGTTAAGAGTGGTCAAGGTGGGGCCATGAGGTGAAGATTCACCTCATCTCAAACTCAAAAAAATTCACACACACGTTGGACTTGGTGGTGGTTTAGATAACCACCACCATAAAGCAAATAAAATATCTTAAAATATCTTTGGTTGGTGAAAAATTAATGTAAAGTGTAAATGAGGTCATCAAATGGGGATAAGTTTGATTTTTTTCTTTCTCATATTCATTTTCACTAACTCCATCCCTCCCACTCCTCCATTGCCGTCCCATGTCCAAGTGAAGGAGAGAAAAAAAAAAAAGAAAAGAAGGAGCTCAAGGAGAGAAGAAAAAAAATGGAATTTGGAGGGAGTTCACTCTAAGATTAAGGTCATCATCTTCCTCTCATCATCTTTTCCTCTTTTCATCTCTCAAATTCAAACCTAACATCGCTGATTTTAAGGTTGGGAGTTGCCACCCTTGATCAAAGATTTTGACCTATCAAAGATTAAAAGGAAGGAGAAAGGAGGCTAAGGAAGCCGACGGGAGCGGCGGAAATCGGAGGAGACGACGGATTGTGAGTATTTCTTAAACAAGAAATTTTGGATTTTTAGGGTTTGAGATTTGGGATTTATTTTGTAAATTTAATGGTGGCCTATTGATTTTATGCTATGGATTTAAAATCCATCAATTTGAAGGATGGAAAGTGGACAAAACCCTAATGGGTAAATTAGGGTTAGTTTAAGGAAAAAATAAATGGATTAAGGAATGCAATGTAATTAAGTTATTAAGCATGGAATTATGTGGAATTGGAAGGTAAGGTGTGATTTTCTTAGGGTTTTAAGGTATGGAGGACATTGTGTAATTTAATTATGTAAAAATGGAAGCATGGAGAATGTTTATGGTTTTAGGGTTTTAAAATGATTAAATGTAGGCAATTGAGGAAATTATAATGGAGTGTTTAAGGTTAAAATTATTGGATCATGAACCATGGGTTCGGCCATGGTGAATGGCCGAACCCTATGGTGGTGTAATGGTAGTTTAAATGAGTACAAAAAATGGGGAAAATGATGGTTTTATGATGGGTTGATGATGATTGTAAATGGATTTAAAGTGTGATAAAGGATGATGATTGAAATGTATAAGTTAAGCCCCTTCATGGAAGGGCTTGTGATGGGTTCAAATGTATAAGTAGGCCAAAGAAAACAAAATGGGAAAAATTGATGAATTGGGTATTTTGAACCCATGGCCCATTGGTGAACCATTTAAAGGGTTAAGTATGGGGTTTTGGATTGGTTTAAATGAATAAGGTTAGATTAATTAAATGGCTAATCTTAATGGTCATGTGACATAATTGAATGGATCATTAATGGACCTAAGTTAGGTATCCAAGTTTATAATCAATTATGAACTTAGTTAGGCAAGGGTGAGTGGTTGATTAACCATGGAGAAGAGGTAGTGGCAAAACCGTAAATATTGATCAAAATGAAGCAACCCACTAAGATAAGACGTATGGGCTTAGAAATGGTTAAAATATGGACTAATTATGTGTATGTAATAAGGTATTGGATATCGCGAACGGTACGCGTGTCGGTAGCCGGATTATCGGACGAAGCCGAAAAAGGACGCGAGTCGGTATTCGGTAGGATTCCTACCTATTTGTAAGCCATGGATGTATGATGGTATTTTTGTCATATTTTATTGATTAGTATTTATCTTATGATGGGTTTTTACAATTATGGATGCTATGTTTAAGATGGATTTTATTTAATGGCTATGAACTATGATTAAGGTTATGCATTATAAATTAAGGCTATGTATGATATCTTAAGGTTATGAGTTATAAATAGTACATAGCATAATGCATTACATCTCATGCATGGCATGGGCGGAAAAAAAATAAACAAACCGGAGTCCATGCTCCGTCGGGGCGACCGAGAACAGGCATGGGGACACCTTGACGAGGCTTTGCCGTCAAGGGGGATATTTTACGGTTGGACATATCTTGACGAGGTTTTTCTGTCAAGAGGGATATGACAGTATATGGCAGGAATGATGAGTGGGATTCATAACATTGACACCCATGGCATATCATTTACTTATATTTCAGTATATGGTGGTTTATAGTTTTCACTGTGTTATTATCTGTATGTGGTTATTACTAACCCATGTGCTAGCCCTACTCGGAATCCTACTGGGCGCGTTGTTCTAACGCCCTACTTCTACCCTAGCTGACGATGCAGGAGATGGCGGACCGGAAGGGCGAGACGGAAGCCAAGCTTAGGAGCTTGGGGAGGCGGACTAATTATTTTGTTTTACTTTATTTTGGAAAAGATGTATTTGTATAGTTAGCTTGTCGGAAATGTAATAATGTAGGTAGTTTGCTATGTTTAGGTATTATTTTGGATAATACAGTATAATGGCATTTTCGTAATTAATTGGGTATTTCTTCCCTGCTATCTGAAGAACTGGTAGGATAGTTCTATGATCATCCGCATGTATTTTTATGTTCCATGAGCTTACTTGCTACGCGTGAACCGTACTCGTGGACTTATGTTCCACGCACGCGTAGGGTTGGCCAGTTAAGGGCCGGGCTTTAGAAGCTCGGAACTTAACTCGCGTCGTGACGTCCGCGCCCTTTGTTACTTTTATTTAAAAAAAAAAAAAAAATGTACCCTGATTTTACGGTGAAAAGGGGCGGGCGTTACAGTTGGTATCAGAGCGAATTCGGAAGGATGAATCTCTTAAAGTAAGATTAAGACGGTTGCACGTCTCACTGACGGCTAAGAATCCCAACCGACCGACTCTTCGGAGTCCGCTGCACGGGGGCCGGGTTAATTTACTTTGATTGACTCAAACCGAAGTGTTTAATCTGAGGACAACAATTGACGGAAAGGAATGATAGCAAGGGAAGAAAGATTCATTCTAGGAGAGATTTATTGAAACATAGCAAGATAGGGTTTATTTCCCCAAAAATGAGAAAACAAGTTTAGGTCTTCCCCAAATTTGACGGAATAATGGTAGGCTTATTGAACATAGGAGAAAATTCCCCGATTTCACAAATGGAACGAAACATAGATACTTGGGAAGTTTTCCCCAAACCAAGTGTGCTTATTTGGCAATCTTCCCCAAAAATGAGAAACAAAGTATATTGTTTAGTATTTTTTTTTCTTTCTTCTTTTTCCTCCATTTGAAAAGGAACTAAGTCAGTGTTTTCGATGACTAGGAAATGGCTCCGAAGAGAAGGACTCGTCGCAACCAGAAAGAGGTATCACCACCTCGCCAGGAAGAGGAGGTACCCCATCGGGAAGAGGAACAGAATAATATAAACATACAAGGTGTACCTCCCGAGCTAAAAGATGTAGTTCAAGCGGCAGTCGCTGCTGCTCTTCAGCAACATTTGAGCGGAAATGCGACTACTAGCGACGGAAATGCTACTACTAGTGACACTAGTAAGCGGAAGATGGTTAAAGACTTCCAGCAACAGCGTCCTCCCTACTTTAGAGGAAAAGAAGGGGCTGTAGGAGCAGATCACTGGTTAAAGAAGATCACTCAGATCTTAAATCTGCTTCAGGTTTCCAGTCCGGCTGACAGAATCTTACTGGCAACATCTCAACTGATTGAGGATGCCGGTAATTGGTGGGAAGTGGTAGAAAAACAACAATCACTGGTGCCGGAAAGGGAAAGAATTGCCATGACTTGGGAATGATTCTCAACCACTTTTCTAGAGCAGTTTTTCCCGGAGGAAGAAAGGGAGAGTCAGACTGAAGCTTTTATATCATTAGTACAAGGCAATATGACAGTGGCAGAGTACCACCGGGAGTTCCTTCGACTATCTGTCTACGCGTTCTACATGGTGGACACTGAGCACCGGAGGGCCCGTAAGTTTGAACGGGGCCTTCGGCCGAGCATCAAAACTAGGGTGACAGTATTCAAGGAACCTACATTGGCAGGGGTGGTTGGCAGGGCCACTATAGTGGAGCGGGAATTGAATGAGGAAGCACGGCGTGACAACCACCGATGGCAGAGTGGGCGGGGTGCATTTCAACCCAATAAAAGGTTCCGCCCGAGTTTCGGCAGACCCTCATCCTCTACTAGGTCTACAGGGGGCTTTCGCCCCAATCAGCCCTCCCAGTCAGCATCAGTTACCCAAGTTCCTAGAGGTGGGAACACTTGCTATCAGTGTGGCCAACAGGGTCACTTCAAGAGGGAGTGTCCGCAGCTCAGCAGACCCTCTAATTTCAAGGGTTCCTCCCGCCCTCCAGTTAGATCAGCTCCGCCGCGAGGGGGCAGAACATACAATCAGGCAGGACGGGCGCCAAACCCTACGGGATCAGGACGACTTTTTGCTATACCTTCTCCAGTAGCAGTGGACCGCTCGGTGATTCAAGGTATGGCCGTAGTTGGTAGTTCTTATGCAGTTACATTATTTGATTCTGGAGCTTCCCATTCATTTATATCTGCTGCATTCATATCTGCTACAGGCACATTAGTACAGAATCTGTCCACCTCACTTACTATTGTATCCCCTGTCGGAGACACATCTTTGGGGCTCATATGCACGGCACTGAACACTGAACTTGCTGGGTTCAGATTCGAGTTCAATTATTTAGTAATCGATATGGCTGAGTACGATGTTATATTTGGCATGGACTGGTTGGCTACGTATCAGGCCCATATTGATTGCCATCTTCGTAGAGTGATATTTTGGTCACCCGAAGGAAGGCGGTATATAGTGCCCGCTGACCGACAGGGCATTCCCAGAAGGCTGCAGGAAGAATTGAATCATCTTGCCTTGAACACCCTTAGATTAGATAAGGCACCAATAGCTGAACTTCCGGCGGTGGTAGTAGATTATGCCGAGGTATTTCCAACAGAGCTCCCTGGTCTGCCACCTAAGAGGGAGATAGACTTTGAGATTAAATTATACCCCGGCTCAGCTCCAGTATCATTACCTCATTACAGGATGGCACCGGCTGAGATGACTGAGTTGAAAAAGCAGATTGATGAACTGCTCAAGCTGGGCTTTATTCGGAACAGCACATCCGCATGGGGAGCCCCGGTATTGTTTGTTAAGAAGAAGGACGGTACCCTTCGGATGTGTGTGGATTATAGAAAATTGAACCAGTTGACTGTCAGGAATAAATATCCCCTACCCAGGATTGATGATCTGTTTGATCAACTTAGGGGTTCCTCTCACTTTTCCAAGATTGATCTGATGTCCGGATACCATCAAATCCGGGTTAGAGAGGAAGACATAGAGAAGACAGCCTTCAGGACACGGTATGGATTATATGAGTATGTAGTCATGCCGTTTGGGCTTACTAATGCACCGGCGGTGTTCATGGACCTGATGAATAGGATATTCCGTCCTTACTTGGATCAGTTTGTAATTGTATTTATTGATGACATTCTGATCTATTCCAAGAGTCAGGAGGAACATGCTGAACACCTGCGGATAGTTCTGAACACCCTGAAGAGGAACCAGTTGTATGCCAAAGCCAGCAAGTGTGAATTTTGGCTATCAGAGGTCAATTTCTTGGGGCACGTTATATCGGAGGAAGGCATAGCTGTAGACCCGGCTAAGGTAGCGGCAGTGAGGGAGTGGAAAGCACCGACGAATGTGACCGAGATCCGCAGTTTTCTGGGATTGGCCGGTTACTACAGGAAATTTATTATGGATTTCTCCAAGATTGCAGCCCCACTTACCCGACTCACTCAGAAAGGAGTCAAATTTGAATGATCAGATCTGTGCAACCGGAGATTTGAGGAGCTAAAGGAGAAGCTTACAACCGCTCCTATTTTGATCTTGCCGGAAAGAGGCAGAAACTATGAGGTGTACTGTGATGCCTCAGGAGAGGGACTGGGGTGTACGCTCAGTCAAGGTAATAGGGCGGTGGCGTACGGGTCAAGACAGTTGAAAATTCATGAGCGCAATTATCCCACACATGATCTGGAACTAGGCAGCAGTGGTCTTCGCTCTTAAAAGCTGGAGACACTACCTTTATGGTGAGAAGTTTGAGGTATTCTCAGACCATAAGAGCCTAAAGTACCTATTTGATCAGAAGGAACTCAACATGAGACAACGTAGATGGATGGAATACTTGGCAGATTATGAGTTCGCACTCCGGTATCATCCTGGCAAGGCGAACAAAGTGGCGGATGCTCTCAGCCGCATATCACCTGCGACAGTAGCCAGTATGATCAGAACAGAATGGGAGGTGTTGAATACCATCAGAGAGTTTAAACTCTATCTGAATAATCATGGAACCATATATAATCTGATCATACGATCCCACATGGTCTCCGAGATTGAACGGGAACAACGAACAGATCCAGAGGTGGAGGAGATATGGGCTAAAATGTCTACCGGTGAAGTTGTACCGGAATGGGAATTACGACCGGGACAGGGTCTTATGTTCCGAGGTAGGACATATGTGCCTAAGAATTGCAGAAGAGAGTTGCTGATTGAAGCACACCAAACAAAACTCTCTATTCACCCGGGCAGCACCAAGATGTACCATGATCTTAAGAGGCACTATTGGTGGCATGGACTTAAGAAAGACGTGGCAGAGTTTGTTGCTTGTTGCTTAACCTGTCAGCAGGTTAAGGCAGAACATCGGAAGCCACCGGGTTTACTCGCACCCTTACCGGTGCCAGAATGGAAATGGGAACACATATCCATGGACTTTGTAACAGGGTTGCCAAGGTCATCCAAGGGCAACGATGCGATATGGGTCATAGTGGACCGGTTGACCAAGTCTGCACATTTCCTTCCCATCAAGATGACGGATTCATCAGACACTTTGGGTCGACGGTACATCCGGGAGATCATCAGGTTACATGGCATTCCCCGGTCTATTGTGTCCGACAGGGATGGCCGATTCACCGGCAGAGTATGGCAGGGCTTGCAGTCGGCTATGGGGACCGACGTATTAACTAGCACAGCATTTCATCCACAGACTGATGGACAGTCGGAGAGGACAATACAGACATTGGAGGATATGCTGAGAGCATGCATGCTAGACTTTAAGGGTGGATGGGAGGATCATTTACCACTGGTGGAGTTTTCCTACAATAACAGCTATCAGTCAAGCCTACAGATGGCTCCATTTGAGGCCTTATATGGTAGGCCATGTAGATCACCAGTGTGTTGGACAGAAGCCGGTGAGCCTGCGCTGATTGGACCGGAGTTGGTTGCAGAAACTACAGCGCAGATTAAATTGATACGGCAACATCTACTCACTGCACAAAGCCGACAGAAGAGTTACGCCGACAAAAGGAGAAGGTTCCTCGAATTTGAGGTGGGAGACTTGGTGTTTTTGAAAGTCTCACCACGGAAGGGACACATGAGATTTGGAAAGAAGGGGAAACTGTCACCTAGATTTGTGGGACCGTTTCCAATCTTGAAGAGGGTGGGGGGGGTAGCTTATCAGTTGGCGCTCCCTCCGCAGTTATCATCATTACACGATGTATTCCATGTGTCTATGTTGAGGAAGTACAACCCTGATCCTTCACATGTATTGAATATTCAAGACATCGATGTGCAAAGCGATGTGACATATGAGGAAAAGCCGGTCAGAATAGTCGGGACCGAGCAAAGGGTGTTGCGGAACCGGGCCATTCAGTTCGTCAAGGTGGTATGGGAACGACATGGTAATGAAGAAACCACCTGGGAACTTGAGTCGGAGATGAGAGCCTCTCATCCGGAACTCTTTGTGTAAGATGTTTTGAACCTCTACTTCGCTCGAATTTTCGGGACGAAAATTTTAAAAGAGGATTGTATTGTAAGGTCTTGGAATTTGGGAATTAATATAAATGTGAATATTAATTAATTTAATGATGGAAATTAGAAAATTGGTGGAGTAAATGGTAAATGGGCCAAAATTGGATAAAGGCCCAAGTGTGGCCCAATAGACTATGGTTTGGATTTAAATTTATTTAAATGGGTCAAGAATGGTCAAATTGGGTCGAATACCCATTTGGGACCCAATGGGTCAAGATGGTTAAGCTCTAAGGTAAATGGGCTAGTGGGAAATGTAATTGGGCCATGGGCCCAATGGTGATCCATTTAGAGTGGGCTTAATGAAATTTAATCACCCTAAGTAATTTGGAATTAAACAATGGTGGTGTGGCCAAGCGGGACCCACCTCCACCTCATCAAGTGAGGTGGCGAGTGGACCAATGATTGGTGGGGCCGGCCACCATGGTTGACTTGGTCAACCATGGGTGGAGTAATGAACTTAGGCTAAGCATCAATGGATTAGCCTAAGGTAATTATCTAATTAAATTATTTAAATATGGTAGTTAAGAGTGGTCAAGGTGGGGCCATGAGGTGAAGATTCACCTCATCTCAAACTCAAAAAAATTCACACACACGTTGGACTTGGTGGTGGTTTAGATAACCACCACCATAAAGCAAATAAAATATCTTAAAATATCTTTGGTTGGTGAAAAATTAATGTAAAGTGTAAATGAGGTCATCAAATGGGGATAAGTTTGATTTTTTTCTTTCTCATATTCATTTTCACTAACTCCATCCCTCCCACTCCTTCATTGCCGTCCCATGTCCAAGTGAAGGAGAGAAAAAAAAAAAGAAAAGAAGGAGCTCAAGGAGAGAAGAAAAAAAATGGAATTTGGAGGGAGTTCACTCTAAGATTAAGGTCATCATCTTCCTCTCATCATCTTCCGTCTTTTCATCTCTCAAATTCAAACCTAACATGGCTGATTTTAAGGTTGGGAGTTGCCACCCTTGATCAAAGATTTTGACCTATCAAAGATTAAAAGGAAGGAGAAAGGAGGCTAAGGAAGCCGACGGGAGCGGCGGAAATCGGAGGAGACGACGGATTGTGAGTATTTCTTAAACAAGAAATTTTGGATTTTTAGGGTTTGAGATTTGGGATTTATTTTGTAAATTTAATGGTGGCCTATTGATTTTATGCTATGGATTTAAAATCCATCAATTTGAAGGATGGAAAGTGGACAAAACCCTAATGGGTAAATTAGGGTTAGTTTAAGGAAAAAATAAATGGATTAAGGAATGCAATGTAATTAAGTTATTAAGCATGGAATTATGTGGAATTGGAAGGTAAGGTGTGATTTTCTTAGGGTTTTAAGGTATGGAGGACATTGTGTAATTTAATTATGTAAAAATGGAAGCATGGAGAATGTTTATGGTTTTAGGGTTTTAAAATGATTAAATGTAGGCAATTGAGGAAATTATAATGGAGTGTTTAAGGTTAAAATTATTGGATCATGAACCATGGGTTCGGCCATGGTGAATGGCCGAACCCTATGGTGGTGTAATGGTAGTTTAAATGAGTACAAAAAATGGGGAAAATGATAGGTTTTATGATGGGTTGATGATGATTGTAAATGGATTTAAAGTGTGATAAAGGATGATGATTGAAATGTATAAGTTAAGCCCCTTCATGGAAGGGCTTGTGATGGGTTCAAATGTATAAGTAGGCCAAAGAAAACAAAATGGGAAAAATTGATGAATTGGGTATTTTGAACCCATGGCCCATTGGTGAACCATTTAAAGGGTTAAGTATGGGGTTTTGGATTGGTTTAAATGAATAAGGTTAGATTAATTAAATGGCTAATCTTAATGGTCATGTGACATAATTGAATGGATCATTAATGGACCTAAGTTAGGTATCCAAGTTTATAATCAATTATGAACTTAGTTAGGCAAGGGTGAGTGGTTGATTAACCATGGAGAAGAGGTAGTGGCAAAACCGTAAATATTGATCAAAATGAAGCAACCCACTAAGATAAGATGTATGGGCTTAGAAATGGTTAAAATATGGACTAATTATGTGTATGTAATAAGGTATTGGATATCGCGAACGGTACGCGTGTCGGTAGCCGGATTATCGGACGAAGCCGAAAAAGGACGCGAGTCGGTATTCGGTAGGATTCCTACCTATTTGTAAGCCATGGATGTATGATGGTATTTTTGTCATATTTTATTGATTAGTATTTATCTTATGATGGGTTTTTACAATTATGGATGCTATGTTTAAGATGGATTTTATTTAATGGCTATGAACTATGATTAAGGTTATGCATTATAAATTAAGGCTATGTATGATATCTTAAGGTTATGAGTTATAAATAGTACATAGCATAATGCATTACATCTCATGCATGGCATGGGCGGAAAAAAAATAAACAAACCGGAGTCCATGCTCCGTCGGGGCGACCGAGAACAGGCATGGGGACACCTTGACGAGGCTTTGCCGTCAAGGGGGATATTTTACGGTTGGACATATCTTGACGAGGTTTTTCTGTCAAGAGGGATATGACAGTATATGGCAGGAATGATGGGTGGGATTCATAACATTGACACCCATGGCATATCATTTACTTATATTTCAGTATATGGTGGTTTATAGTTTTCACTGTGTTATTATCTGTATGTGGTTATTACTAACCCATGTGCTAGCCCTACTCGGAATCCTACTGGGCGCGTTGTTCTAACGCCCTACTTCTACCCTAGCTGACGATGCAGGAGATGGCGGACCGGAAGGGCAAGACGGAAGCCAAGCTTAGGAGCTTGGGGAGGCGGACTAATTATTTTGTTTTACTTTATTTTGGAAAAGATGTATTTGTATAGTTAGCTTGTCGGAAATGTAATAATGTAGGTAGTTTGCTATGTTTAGGTATTATTTTGGATAATACAGTATAATGGCATTTTCGTAATTAATTGGGTATTTCTTTCCTGCTATCTGAAGAACTGGTAGGATAGTTCTATGATCATCCGCATTTATTTTTATGTTCCATGAGCTTACTTGTTACGCGTGAACCGTACTCGTGGACTTATGTTCCACGCACGCGTAGGGTTGGCCAGTTAAGGGCCGGGCTTTAGAAGCTCGGAACTTAACTCGCGTCGTGACGTCCGCGCCCTTTGTTACTTTTATTTAAAAAAAAAAAAAAAATGTACCCTGATTTTACGGTGAAAAGGGGCGGGCGTTACACATTTCAAGTAGTATATGATTCCAATCCCTGCAGTGTGTTAGATTTGGTGCCATTACCTTCAAAAGGACAAAAATCTCAAGCAGCGGATGATTTGATTGCAGAGATCAAACAGTTGCATGAACAGGTACGTCACAAGATTGAACAGAGCAATCTCAAGTTCAAAGAAGCTGCAGACAAGCACAGGCGACGTGCCGTCTTCGATGCAGGGGATATGGTATGGGTACACCTTCGGAAAGAGAGATTTCCAATGGGTACTTATGGTAAACTGAAGATGCGCAACATAGGTCCGTGCGAGGTTCTACGACGGATCAATGATAATGCTTATCAAGTTAAGTCGCCAGAAGGTCTCAGTATTTCCGATGTTTTCAATGTGTCCGACTTGTGCATCTATAGTGGAGATGAAGATTTCAGTGATACAAACTCGAGGACGAGTTCTTTCCAGGACGGAGAGAATGATGCGGACATCGGTGACAAAGAAGATGAGATTTTGGGTTTGACAATAGATTTTAATGAGAAGTTTCATAGGATGTCCAATAACAATGAATTCTATCAATTGGACCATGGAATTCAACCCAAGAACAGGCCCAGCAGAGCAGGCCCAATGACTAAAGAGATGCAAACGGTTGTGAATTAGAATCCTAAATCAACTAGGATTTTAATTAAATTAGGAAAGTGTCTTTGTTTTATTTTCTAGATTTAGAATTTGTTATTTTCATAATTGGAGGGTCAGCTCCTTGTTCCTTGTTAAGTTAGAACTCTCTTTCCTTGTTTCAGGTTAGGATTTCTTATAAATAAGCATTGTAATCAGCCCTTGAGGGGACCGAGTTTTTGATCAATAAAATTACGTTTATTTCTCTCTGCAAACCGTGAACTGCATTGAGATAGCCGGCTGTAGTAGTCAGTGTTTTTCCTCTGGGAATTGTTTCCAGGCTAGCGAAACAGAGGGCCTTTTCTCTGTTAAAACCTAGGTGTACAGGAACCCTTCAATTGCAATCAGCCGACGTTTTCTGGATTCCTTGCAGCCCAGAGCAGGAGAGGGTTTTCTGGATATTGTGTAAGCATTGGCGTGTCTTCTTGGCAGCCCAGTTCGGCAAGTTATTGCAGATTTTATTGGCAGACAGTTGCTGCCCAATTTGGGGGTTCTCTATTGAATTCTAAGCAAGCCAGGTGTTGGCATTAAGCACCTTGGTGGACAGATTCAATTAGGTTAATCAGGCTAAGTGGAAAGCTTCATCCTATCTAGTGCTGGGTTGATTGAGGGTCAGAACTATTCAAGATATTGGCGCTACTTTTCATCAGGTTCAGTTCAGCCCAACGCCAGTTTGGAGGTCAGAATTTTGCTGTTTTTGCTCTCGGGTTTTCTTGCTATAGTTTCAGATCCGATATTATCGGATTGTGTTTAAGCTTCCGCTTCGCATAGGGGTTTTCAACAATTTATTTGTCTTAGCCTACATCATTTGCCCTTGGAACTCTCTCCAAACACTGATTTGTTCTTATCCACCCTAGTAGTGGTTGGAGCACTAGGCTGGTTCTAGGGCGGCTGACTGGCTACAGTGGGTCTCACTCTTGGAGTAGTCGTCCTCTATCCGGTGCTACTGGAGTCAAATCGTCTCACGACTGGATGTCTGAGATAACGCTCCAACTCTCGGACCCGTCGCTGGCACTCACCTAGTGTGGACACATCATGGGAAATCAATTCCCTCTGTAGCTCTGGACGAAGACTAGTACGGAATGTAGAAAGAATCATCTAGGGCTCCTCGATGATACGGTACCGCAACACAAACTCCTCAAAGCGGTTGATATACTCATCCACTGACATGCTCCCTTGCCGAAGGGCCTACTGATGCGGAGCACCACACGAGTTTCCATATTTAGCAAGTTTCTTATTTGTAGATTTAGTTAAACCCCTTTGTTTTGAAGGCCTTCTATTTTGAGTTGTGATTTGGTTTGGAATGTCACATAATTGTTCACATTAAATCAATATTGGTGACAAATTTATATTGTTTATTGCAATTATTAATTTTGAGTTTTAATTTCAGCTTCATAAATTTGATTCATATTGATTTCTTGTTACATTATAATTGCATTTAGGCATTTAGAGTTACCCTTTATATTGTCCTGCGTCACTTTCCACTGGTCCAATAAGCTACTGTGTTCAATCTATCTTTCATCACCTCCCAAAAGGTAATGGGACTTTGTCTCGCCATCTCTCTCTCACTCCACACTTCCCCGGAGAAGTCGGGCTTGCCCTATCAATTTCATCTTGGCAAACTGAACTTTCTTTCCCTCTGTTAGGGGGTGCCATTTAAAAAATTGGTCCATGTCAGAGATACAGTCTAGGAAGACTTTAAGGTCAGGTCTCCCGTCAAAAGTAGGAGCTTCGACCCGAATAGTTCTCATCAACTGCTCATCGGGGTCAAAAAACTCTTGATCAACCACACACCTATTTGGACCTCTATCGTGACTAAAACCTCTCCCTCTACCCCTCTGCTCATCCCCGCCCAAGAGGTGGACCTCTATTCGCATCCACATCCTCGAACCCCCCTAGGTCATCACCTTGAAGAATATCCTCGACGGTATAGGTGGAGTCATTAGCCTACACCACACGACCCTCAAAAGTACCATGTCTAAGAGAAGCAACCAACTCATCAACACGGGCATTAGTGCGAGTATTGTTCTCCTCTACTCGACGCTCAAGATGGGTTATGGAGGTCCGTAAATCAATAAGTACTTGGACTAACGCGTTGAAGTCCATATTAGGAGTATCGGGATTGGATTGTCCAATTTGGGAACTCATGTCGAGATGGTATTCCTGACCACTACGGGTGCGCATGAATTCCTAGATGCGATGATGAACGGATACAGTTTACACCTATATGCATCCTAAACACACCAAGATTGCCAACTTAAGACACAACGTAAGTCAAGTGACCTGCATGGGCCACCAAATTTGATGCAGGGTTGGCTAGAAATCCTAAATTAATACCTATGCAAATCTACGATGACTTGACCTAGGCTAATCTAAAATGATGATATGAACACATGTATGCAATAAAACTGAGATTATTAACTAGACCACAATAAGCAATTAAAGGTAAGTCAACATGTCCAAACACATCCACCATTATAAACATTCATTTGAGATTTTCCAAATCACAGTCAATACTCTTGAAGCCATACCCTAAGGATGCTCACCAAATCAGTCCCATGAAGATGTAACAGTTCATTCAGCCAATATTGATAAACCATGCAGATTTTGGATTAATTGGGGCTGAATTGATGTCATTCAGATGTCACACTGCTGTTTGAAGGGATAAAGGCCAGAGGAAGACTAAATAGATAGATTTGGGACTCAAGGAACAATGGGACAGCACTGTCCCAAGTGTTTTATGATTGTTTAGATTTAAAATGGGGTTGATTGGGGCTGGCTTGGGAGAATTTTGAATGTAGGGACTATGGGACAGCAGTATGATGGGCTGTATGGGTTGTAGTTGGAGGTAGGAAGGCCAAAAAGGCTTTAGGACAGCAGCAATGGACAGTTTTGAGATGAACAGCAGCAGTAAATGGAGTTTTGGGTGTGGCAAAGACAATGGAAGGGAATATAGGCGCTGGCGGAAATTGGGTAACAGTTAGGATGGGCGGAAGGCCATGGGTGAGTGTTTGGGCAGCGGCAAAGGGATGGGATTTTGTGTGGGTAGGTTCCGGCCAAAAAGAAACAAAAGAGAAGAGGAAAGAAGAAGACAAAGAGATAGGAAGAGAAGAAGAAGAAGAGTAGATAATAGACTGACTTGTTGGCTTCACATCAAACCCTCAAGGGGAATCCATTGACACCATGCGCATGGGCCAAGCTTTCCTTTTCTTTTCCTTTCATTCCATCGTGTATTCCTCCTCTTTACAAAGCTCTTTAACCAAAATAAAACAAAGGGGTCAGCAGCTCCTTGTTGTTTTCTAAAGCTTTAGGGCTACTAATGAGGTTAAATGACATGAATGCCCCCCCTTATTACAATAATTCATAATGACAAGTTTGCCTCATATAAAAGAAAACAAACTAAAAGACAAGGCTAAGTAAAAATAAAATCAAATCAAATCAAAGTCTAATAACATCAACTCCAAATAAAATAAAATAAAATACTCCTGCATCATACGGGTGACTCGATTGATGGGAATTAGGTAGGCTTAATGAAGGGGATTAATAGGGATTTTAAGGGACTTAATGGGTTTTAGGGCTATTAAACAGGTCAAGGGTCTGGTGGGTAAAGGGCTAGGTCAAACATGGTCAAAGGCCAAAGGGATATTGAATGGGTGGAATCGGTCAATGGAGGACGAGTGATGCGGGATCTGGGAAGTGGATTTAGTTTTCTTTTAATAAAACTAAAGGACAACATGACTTGGAGATGGTGGGTCCCATGGGTGAATGAAACTTGGGGAGTAGGTCTCGTTTTAGGCCCTATTAGAATTTGGGGAAAGGAAAAAGGGACAGTGAATGAGTTGTTGCAAGTGGATGGGTTGTGTACGGGCTAGCTTGGTTGGGATAGGGGTTGTAGGCGTGGGCTGAGATCTGGGCGACATGAGGCTAGACCTAAGTGGTGCGATCGGATCTGACACTCCCTCCCTCTCTCTCTCTCTCTCTCTCTCTCTCTCTCTCTCTCTCTCTCACAACTTTTTTATGACCGAGGTGTCCAAGGCCTCTTAGAGCACCTAACTAGTCCTCGAGGCGTGTGCAAGTCTCCCTACCCACAAACACTGGTAAAACTCCAGGGAGTGGCCCTTTGGGGTAAGATGGATTCAAACTCAGGACTCCCGCTTCTTGAGTTGGGTTCCTGCCCAACACACCAACCCCTTGGGGTTCCCCACCCCTTTCCATCATTGAACAATATACATCTTTTCTTTCTTTTTTTTTTTCTTTTTTTTTTTTTTTTTTGCTTTAAAATTTTAGTCCTATGCTTATTTGTCCTTTTTCTTAAACCATTCTTGAGAACAAATGAATGTTCTTGTAAATTTCACCTTTTTTCCCAGTATATTAGTTTCTATTTTTAGTTTTAATTTTATCATTCTCATAAACCATGTTAAAGAACTATGGATTACTAAATTTTCATATGGTCAATGTTCTATTTTAAGTTTATTTTCATAATTTTTACATTTTAAGACTTTTTCTAATTTTTTGCATACCATCTTTTTTAGAACAAAGCACTAGAACAACTAGAATGCCAGAATGTTCCAATCTCAAGGTAACTTGAATGGATATGATTGGTAATGATTTGGAACTTGTGATTTGAATAAAGAATTAGAGCTATTGTAGAAGCTTTGCTTCCCCTATAATCGTACTTGGTTCATCACTACTTTGATCCAGAAGGTAATTGAAACAACTATCTCCAGTTTCTGCAATTATAACCATAAGTCACTCCATTACTTCATCCAACAAGCTAGCATTTGATCCAGAAGGTAATTGAAACAACTATCTCCAGTTTCTGCAATTATAACCATAAGTCACTCCATTACTTCATCCAACAAGCTAGCATTCTAAAAATGGTAACTCCTAGCTCCCCCATTCCTATGGCCTCTTTCAACGAGAAGTTCCATTCCCAATGGAAGGTGATGAATGGTAGGATTGGTTTGCACACCTGCCTATGGCTCCATACTAAAGAAAGAAGGAATTCCGCACGATCTGGATTGAAAATTCAGATGAATTCCAAGAAAACCAGGACCAACTTTGACGAAGTAACGCCCTCTTGATAGTTCACCCAGATTGACGGCAAACGGAGCTTCAAAGAGGATTAACCAAAAACCTCAAATGCTCACCGGAATAATGAGATAAGGCCAAGATTTCCTTGGGCAAAGATTGACACCATGCAAAAATCACTCAAGAAAATATGGAATTCTAGAGTTCTAGAATTGATTTCTTGAATTAATTCCTAGAACTAATTGCAAAATTCGTCCAAGGGATTAGGACAAAAATTGGAACTAGAACTAGAACTAGAAAATCAAACTAGAAGTAAAGAAACCTAAGAAATAAGAACTCAAGAGAGAGAGAGAACTTCAAGTCTCAAATTCGACTTTGCTCTGTATTGCTTGTGTGCTTTGTTGATGTGGTGCCATTCTGCCATTCTGCTGTTTTTCTTATTTGTTATTTTTGTTTTAGTTTGTTTTAAGTAAGGGTATTTTGGTAAATTATGTTTATTTTATTTTAAGCAATGTAAATCCTTATTTAAGCTTGTAGCCCTTTGAGGCAAACTTACCGATGAATGAATGAAATAAACTCTTTGGAGATTTTGCAAATCCTTGACCCCGGCGAGAAGCCTTTGGCGTGAAGCCCTCCTTCCTTCCCTGGTACGATCTTGTCTTCTCTCTTCCTCTCTTCTCTCTTCTTCTCTTCTCCTCTTCTTCTTCTCTGTTTTCTTTTGATTTTCTCCCAAACCAGAAATCTGTCACCTATCTCCCCTCTTCCAGATTTTCCGCCATAGCCCAAACCATTCTAAAACTTTCGCCATCTCCCATATCTCTTTCTTGTGTTATTCGTGCACCCCAAACCCATCCCTAACTGCTGCTGTACTTTCTTTAGCCTTCTCCTACTTGTCGTATACCCTTTAACTCCATCCAGATCTGCTGAACCCCTTATCTTAGCCTCCTTTAACCCTTTCACTGTTTTAAACCTCTACATCCAGCCCTAACAGTCCACCATACAGCTGCCTTCAAACCTTTGGACCCGTCTCAAGCCTCATACAGTCTTTACCACCTGTCCCAAACCTCCATACAGACCTAAACTACAGCTGTCATGTTTTCCCATAGCCTTTCTTAACCTCCTTTACACCTGTCCTGTTCTTCCAGTCCCTATCTTAGCCTTTCAACCTGTTTTCCCCTCTCTCTTACTGCTGTCCCACAAAACTGGGCCTTTTCTTAACCTCATTAACCTCTCATACTGCTGTTAAAATCAGATTTAATCTTTATTTGATGTTGGTTTTATGTGTTTGTGTGATTTGATAATTATTTTGGTTTTGAGAGCCTTCTACTTTGAGCTATGACATGGTTTGGATTGTGATTTTATTACTTACATTGAATCCTCTGAATTTTATTGATTATTTGTGGTAGATTTTATTATTCTAATTGTTATTATTAATTTTAATTTTAATTTCAATTTCAGCCTCATTTAGTTTCTTATTACTGCATAAATCGCATTTAGGCATTTAGGGTCACCTTTTGTCTGGTCCTGCATCATTTGTACAATGCCCAAAGGCCTCTAATATACACAAAAGCTCAAAAACTATTTACAAGGATTGTCATCCAACAAAAACATCCATTCCACCTCCTTTGATAAGAATCAATTTAAGCCATTCGTTCCACGCTTCTAAATTTCAACATGGCCGACTTTGGCTAGATTTGGATAAGGTCTCCACGCCATCCTTTGCTATTTTCCAACCCTTTCCTCTTTTCAACCTTCCTCCATACATGTGAGAGAGAATATTTGTGTAAAAGGCTAAATGCTTGGACTTAGGTTGCTAAAAGGGTCAATTGGGGCTCAATTAGGTGGATTTGAAGCATTGGACCCATATGACATAAACTTGGGCTGATTTTGGGTTAATTTGGGTGGCTTTTGGAGTTGGGAATGTGGGTCTTGGGCACCAACTTTCATGCTCAATTATGGTTAATTGAGTAATGTCATGGCTAAGGTCATCTTGGGGGTCATTTAATAGTTCAATTTTTCTCTCAATTTCATGCATGATGCCGTCATCAGAAGGTCAGCAAATAAAGTGGATCTTACTTGAACATCTACATGTGGAATCTGATCTTAGAACCTCTCCAAGGATTCATGTAAAACAAGTGGCACCCTCAAACATGTAAATCTTTAGACCCAACAAGATGACCAATCTACATTTAGCCATCTACAAGTCTATGAAAAGTGAAACAAGTCATAGGAACCCATCAATGAATATGACGAAACTAGTGGAATTAAAACAAAAAGGAGTAAATTATTGACAATGATAAAAACTGCACCTACAACCATGTAATAAGTTAACAAGTCCCTACCATATGCAACTACTAATTTGAAGTTCACCTAACTTGAAAATTCTTGTAACTTTTCAAATTGTAATTTTCAATTTTAAGAGGTATATTGGACCAGTCTCCCGAGTAGAATCTATTGAAAAGTATTCTACCCATTTTCATATTCATGTTCGAGTTCAATATACAATTTGTGGACTTCAATTTTCCATGTAGAGAAATGAAAAGTGGGGTATTAGAGGCATCTAGATGTAGAGGGGGGGAAATAATTGCATCTAGATGTAGAGAAATGAAAAGTGGGGAATGTCCCAAAGAATGCCAGAAGTGGTGACTCCCCTCCAATGAGGGATCATTTAATAATGAAATGATATTTTTTATTGTACTCGTGTTTGGTATTTACCAGAAAAAAAAGGTTAGGAGAGAAAAACTATTTAACTACCCTTAAAAGAGAAAGAAGTGATTATTCACCCTTTGTAGGAGAATTGAGAGTCATATCTAAAGTGTATGATATTTATCAATCCTAAAAAGGGAAAAAGTTTAAAATTGATAAAATTTAAAAAAAAAAATAGATGAGATTTTCACAATCCATGTATTTTGTATTTAAACCGTCAATATAAAGGAAAAATAAAAGAATGATAGTGTCATATATAAAACTTGATTGTTATATGCATAAATTCGTTCAAGATGACAAAAAGAAAATCATGCACATGGACTTCTAGTTATATATAATCCTGCAAAGACCAAATATAAATTGTAAAAAGTTACCAACAACTGTAAAGTTCTTAAAAATCAAGATTTAAGCATATCAAATCAATTTCTATAAAAATCATATTGAATTGTAAGATTCAAACTATATATTGTAAACTTATAACAACCATATACACATTCACACCCACCCACATGCAAATGCACACGCACGTGTACATATATAAACTTGCACACTCATCAAAGACATTTTTCTTTTTTAAATCTTTATATTTCATTTACTTTTTTTCTTTATACATAGTTACCCCCAGTGGCTATTTTTATAGCCACAAGAAATGTTGCATGTGTCCCTAACAGCATACTCCTTAAGAAGCTTAAGCCCCTCATGTTCTTTCCCCTACAAAAATATAAAGTGGAGAGACTAACAAATAGAGAATGAAGCCTCCTATTAAAATAATAAAATATTATTCTAAAATTTAGAAATGCCCTAGTTCTTATTGTTTTGGAATGGAGATAAAGCAACAGGCTAGTTCCACCTAATTGAGAACCAAATGAAGTGAAATCTGTTCTTAAGACATCAAAGCTTGTAACAATCCCAGTTGGTCATTTCTACTCAATTGACACCTCCTTTACATTTATTTTGTTTAAGCATTTTTAATTAGATAAATGGTCATTTAATTAAAACAACCAGGTTTTAAAAACTGTCTGTATGAACTTGGACACAATTAATGCTGATATTGCCTATCATTCCAGTATCACTTGAAAATTGACCACTTTCATCAGTTTTAAGTGATTTTCAGATGGTTCCCATCTGATCTATATCCAACACAACTTAGACTTTACCCAAACTTTGTTGCTACCACTTTAAAGACTGAGTGGATATTTAAAACCCTGAAGAAAACATAAAGCATTTCAGCGAAGAGTATAATGTGGTGGGTTAGTGGACCCTGGGATATTGAATGCAGGTTATGGACCATTACACCACCAGAAATTCTGGTAATTGAGAGCTATCTAATCCAACCACATCAAGATGAACAGTCAGACAAACATTGACTTCATGTTGTTCGGATTCGATGGCTAGCAATCACCTTTTGTCTTCTGTTTTGGTGGGGTGCTCCATGATCATCTATCTTCAAAATAATTGGTCCACTGAACCCCAATGGGTTGGCCTAACGATCAAGAAGCGCCTGAAAAAGCGGAGTCTTGAGTTCGATTCACGCTCAATCCCAACGGACCATTTCCCCTTAGTTGCTTACCCAGTGTGTGTGGAATTGAGTGGTCTTTACGTGTCCCAAGGAGAGATGTGTGTACAAAGGGTTTAGAACTTCGGGTTTAGGCTCTAACTCTAGGAGTAATTCATTTCGTACTTGTATTCTCTTTTCTCTTACAGTGAAGAATTTGTCGCTCCGTCGACGTAGGCCGGGATTGGGCCGAACCACGTAAGATCCCGGTGTCTTGTGGTGCTTGATTGATTTCCGTTCGATTGTTTATTCCAGGCGTATAATCCCAACATTAGTCATCTTAAAATGTCCCTTAGGGTGAGACGCCTCGACACCTTGGTCTAAAATTTAATATATATATATATATATATATAGTTGGTCCACTAACCCAATGTGTAACCTATTAATAAAATGCTATCTGATATTTCGAAAGATACACGTGATGAGGGACTAAATTGATGATGAGGATGAGTCACGTTAGATAAGCACTTCCTCAAAGGAGAACACAAGAAATGGAGTGCATCCTTCACCAAACTACAACGGCAAATGAGGGGTAACAGTGATTTCAACCCCATTCTCCAAATTTCCACATCCGAACATGACGCGAGAAATAATCAAAAGTCCACGCATTAATCTTGTAGAAACAGAAAAAAGAAATTCATGAGATTTTGGAGGGGAGGATGAAACGCACCGCTGACGAAGAGTTTAGGGGTAGTCAAGGTGGAGCAATGACGAACCGAAGAAAACTCTCCTCGCAGGAACAAAAGCGAAGAAGACGACGAAGAACCGTTCGAGATCCGACGAAAAGCCGAAGAGAACTCCATCAGCAGTAGTAGGAGGAAAAGGGATGATTTGGTCAAGTCGTAAAACCCTCGACAGAGATTCATTTAGATTTTAGAGCGTCCAGGGCTGCTTAGACTCGCACGTTTATATTTTTCTAATAAATGACTGTTGTCGTTAAAATCGTCCAACCTACCACTCAATTCGGGCGAGTTGACTCAAATCGGATCTTCTACCGAGTCAACTCATTTGTTCAATTGAAAAAATTTATTAATCGGTTGAGTTTTGCGAAAATCACAGATCATGCGATTCAATCGCAGTAGATCGTTCCATCTTGCAATCGAGAAGAAAGGAAAAAAAAAGTCAAAGATAGAAATGAGAGATGTTCCTATCTTCAAATTCAGTTTAAAGTAAAAGCTATAAAAAATGAAGACTATTGTATATCTCACTGCAGCACCTTTTTCCTCTTTCTGCATCTTCTGCTTTCGTGTCATTCTTCTGCTTCCTTTGCCATTTATTTTCCTTCAGTTTTTTCTTTCGTTACTTTCCTCTTAAGTTTTCAATTACTCTTTACTTTACCTTTACCATTTGCACAATACTTCACCGTATGTACAGGCTTTACTTTACTTTATTCTTTACTTAACATTTACTTTTACTTTACTGTTTGATTTACCATTTGCACAAGCTTTACTTTACTCTATACTTTACTGTTTGTATAGACTTTATCTTATTTTACTATGTAGTTTACATTTACTTTTACTTTATTGTTTGCTACTTTACCTTATTGTTACTTTACTGTTTGTACAGGTTTTATCTTACTTTATTCTGTACTTTACAATTACTTTTGCTTTACTTTTTGCTACTTTACCTTATTGTTACTTTACTGTTTGCACGAGATGTGGGACGTGAGCAGGCCCAGTTTCGAGTATGGACTCTTTACCATCCTTGGGACCTTGTTTTTATCTTTTTTATTTTTTACCATTGTTTTTTCTAATTTAAAAACATCCTTTTTATTTTTCTTTTTTAATCTTTTTAATCTATTTAAAAATAAAAAAAATCTCTAATCTTTTATTTTTATTTTTTTAAATTAATGAATGCTAATAAAATTTATTTAAATACCTTTAATTTATTTCTTTATTTTTTAAATTTATCAGTACTTAATATTTATAAATTTAAATTCTTAATTTTATTTTTTTAAATTAATGAATGCTAATATAATTTATTCAATTATAGTATAAATAATTATATATTATGAGGAATTGAAAAATGCATATTATTATTCTATGTCATTTTATATGCGATTGTAGTATAAATAATAATAATAGCAAAAAATTCAAAAATGTTATAACTCTTACGATTCTACGATTTATGATTTACGATTCACGAGTCATACCCCTAGACCGATTTACGATACGATTCGAGTTTGCCAACATTGTAAATGACACATTTTTTGTGCTCAACGTTTTAAAAATAGACTCTGACTTGATATGACCGAGTTGTGTTACGAGTCAATTGAATCTTATTTTTTTATTCAATTTCAGCTAAAATGAACTCGGTCAACACTGCTGATGAGGCCAGCCTACAAGGTGATGGGAGTGAAAGTAACTTTGATTTCGACTGTGGCAAGTATGGGGCCAAACTAGTCGGTTAAAGCTACAAATTTGGAAGATTTGGTGTATGTGTCCACAACGTCGGCTCCAGCCCAATTGAGATGGTAGCTAATGTAGGATAGATTGTGTAACAACCCAACCCGTGAACAGGGCTTAGGCTCCAACTCGATGAGAAATTGTCCGCTCTGGGCCCAAAAATGAGCCCTCACAGTTTTGCCTTTGGGCCTGGCCCAACCTGTTAGGCCCAAAACGCTTCTCATGAGTTAAAGAGGGGCAACTATTTATAAACCCCATCCAGAAGTCCTCAACTTCTGATGTGGGACTCTCCAAAATTCCCACATGCACTCCCATTTGCTGGGCTTGTCGGATCCAATCGACAAGGTCCAATTTCACTTGGATCAGCTTCTCTAGGGCCTGGCCTCTGGCTCATGGGTCAGGATATCATAATCCACCCCCATAAAGCCTAGAGCCATCTTTGGCTCGACCAACGAACCCAGTGGAAGGCAGTAAGCCCATACAGTCCAAGTGTAAAACCCGAAGTTCTGATATCAAATTTGTAACAACCCGACCCGTGAATAGGGCTTAGGGTCCAACTCAATGAGAAATTGTCCTCTCTGGGCCCAAAAATGAGCCCTCACGGTTTTGCCTTTAGGCTTGGCCCAACACAGTAAGCCCAAAACGCATCTCATGAGTTAAGGAGGGGCAACTACTTATAAACCCCATCCAGAAGTCCTCAATTTCCGATGTGGGACTCTCCAAAAATTCCACATGCACTCCCACTTGCTGGGCTTGTCGGATCCGACCGGCCCACACTGCTGGTCTGACCGACAGGGCCCAGTTTCACTTGGATCAGCCCCTCAAGGGTCTGGCCTCTGGCTCATGGGTCAGGATATCACAGATTGAGTGGGACCAAATGGACCTCAATAATTAGTATTTTTACCTTTAAGTAAAATTATTTAATTTTTAAATTTATTTAGTTTTCTATTGTCATTAGAACTAATTTTTTAATTAGATTAGGATTATGTTTTTAGTAATTTCATATTTAATTTCCTAATTAAACTTAGGTTTCCTTTCTAAGTAGTTTTCTTATTTGTATTTTCTCCTTTTTATTTAAAGGATTTCATGTATTGTGCTAGAACACAAGACATACAAGACATACGATGAACCATTGAATGAAAATTAAACAAGGCATAGCCTTTTTTTCTATCGTTTCCTTTCTCTTTTTTCTTTCTTCTTTTTCCTACCAAAGTTGCATGTGTTTTTTCTTCTCCTAGTATTAACGAAGACTCAACCCTCTATTTTACTGGATGGCACTACCGATGAGCATCGATCTCACATCAGTAGTGAACCCCACTTGGAGGAGGGTTACATGTTCTAAACTCTAGAGGAAGAAGAGAACTCGTGTGAGGCTTGTGGAGGTAACATTTTGTAACGGCCTGTTACCTTTTTCTTGGTTTTTAGAGAGATTTATGGATCTTTGTGTCATTTTTTGTGCTTTGGTAGTAGTGGAGAGAGTGTGGGCTCCATGGTGGCCCCCGATTTGTCAGATTTTGAGCTCTGGAGCTCGAAGGGTATTTTGATAATTTTGGCATAAATAATTTTTTGTTATGAAAAATCACATATTTTGTTTGTTTTCATTAAAAATTGTGTTTTCCTTTTTTTCTACAAAAGAATGATTCTGGGACCTTGTTTTTACCTTGGTCCATTTTTAGCCTTGAACCCAAACCCTAAAATCCCTTATTTAATCTTTTCCTTCCCTCTTCCTCCCTTGTTGCAACCACCCAAAACCCTAAAATCCCTTTTGTGGGGTCGCCGCCCAACCCTCTCTTTCCCTCCACCCTCATTTTCCTCTTTCTCCCCTTGAGCCTCGACCATCCATTTACCATGTCTCGTCCTTCCGGTTGACCCTCTTTCGCCCTTTCTCTGCTACGACCTCTTCCCTCTGCCTCTATATTCTTCCTTCGCCCTACTCCTCCATCTCCGCCGTTGGCTTCACCTGCCACCTTCGCCACCCAGTCTTTCTGGCCCTCCTCCACTGCCTCACTATCGTCCCCTTTTGTCGTCCAATCTGTCCCTTTAATCTTTCGTCTTCCCTTTCTTCCCTTTTTCTCTTTGTTTCCCTCGTTTCTCTCTTTACAACTTCAGCTCCCCAGGCCCAGTTGAGGCTCGGTCCAACTCGCCTGTAGATCCAGCCCAACCCTTTTCCCATGTCCAATCTTGCAACCCAAGCCAAGCTCAAACCCTGTTGACCTAAGCCCAACTCTACAAGGCCCAGCTCGTTGCAAATCAGACCCTTTGACCCAGTTTTGTTGAGCCCAGCTCGCCCCGAGCCCATTAGTTTCCAAACCTAGCAAATTTAGGCCCAACAGGCCAGGTCCAATCCTTGAGCCCAATTATGCTCAAGCCCAGTTCACCGATCCAGACCCATTTTGTCCAAGCCCAGTCATTCGGCCTAGCTCCTGGCTCTTTTCCAGACCCGTTTCAGGCCTAGACCAGTTTTACGCCCAGTTCGGGCTCGGCTCATGTCCATTTCTGGATCGTTTCTAGCCCGTTTGTAAGCGCATTTCCGGCCAGATTTGTAGAATCGTCCCAGTTTTTCAGGCCCGGTAGCCCGAGTTTCACTCCCTTCAATCATCTAACTTGTTTTTCTCGTTTAAATTTCAAAAATGCACACAGGTAAGAGAACTTATCATTGTTTACCATGCATTCGCATTTCACTTAACCTTTAACCCTGGACATGGAGTGACTCAAATAAGACCCTTCGTTTATTAAGCAACTCGGTAAGGGAACAATTGAAATGAACCTGTAGTAAAGGATATGTTCGGGTGCACTCATGTCAACTATATGCGATTAATGGAAATTTTTATTTGGGTGAATTGATGTTGAACATGATGTTTGGAAAATTATTGATAACATGTTGTGTGTTTATTTATAATATGTGAATGAGGTTATGATATTTGCGTTTAGATAACATGTTATATGCTTGTTGAATCGCACGAGGAACATGTGTTGCTAATTATGTTTAATTATGTTGGAGCATGTTTAGATTATTATGCATGGCCCTGACATCATGTGTAGATGTAGGCAGCATGTAACGCCCCACCCTTTTTCACACACTACGCTTTCCGAAAATCAGAGTCTATTTTTTTTATAAACGAAGAGTGATAGAGAGCGGGACGTCACGACTCGAGCTAAGTCCAAACTTCTAAAGTCCGACCTTTAACTGGCCAACCCTATGTGTGCATGGACTAAGTCCATGAAAAAGGTTCACACATAACAATATCAACATGCGGGATAACATCATAACTGCGGAATTACAATCATAACATGAGGAATTATAATAGAACCCAGTTTTATTCCATTTCAAATAGCAAAGTACGTCAAGTCTTTAATCAATGATTGTCATATCATAATTATCCAATAAAACATCCAACCATCGCAAATTCATCTAAGTTATTACATCCAAATTCTAGATACTCAAATACAAGCCCATGAGTATCTTAAACAAATATAAATTAAAAGCATCCAAGCTCCTATGCTTGACCCGTTTCGCGTTCATCGTTCTCCTTGTTTCCTATATCATCCACTAGGGTAGAAGTAGGGTGTTAGAACAACGCGCCCAGTAAGTATTCCAAGTAAGGCTAACACATGGGTTAGTACCAAAAATCCAGATATAATATATATCAAATCCAGTTATAATAAATCATACCATACTTATAAAGCATCGTATCCAAAACAGTGTATGATAATAGAGATCCAATCATACCGATAAAAAAACCAGAAACATTGCATGATAATAAAGATCATAATCATGCCAATTCAATGCCATGCCATGCTATCATATGCAATGAGTCCCATCCATCATAAACACATAGTAACCTCTTGATGGAAAACTCCTCATCAAGGTATCCCCCACAATTATTTTACTGACACCCCGACGGAGTGTGGATCTCCGGTTATATTTCATACATAGTATCCTCTTGATGAAAAACTCCTCATCAAGGTATCCCCCACGAAGGTTTTACAGACACCCCGACGGAGTGTGGGTCTCCGGTTACCGTTCATCCCTCCCATGCCATGCATGAGATGCAAATGTTCACATGCTATGCAATTATACAAATCATAGTATTTAAAAGCTCATATTTGAAACATATAATTTTTACAACATAAACCATCATAAATAAGATAAAAACAATGTACATAAACCCATGGTTTCAAAGAGGTGGAATCCTACCAAAGATCACTAACGTGTCCTTGCGCCTTTCGTCCGGTAACCGTTCACGATCGTACACACATTGTGATGTCTCGTTACCTTATAATATAACAATCAATTAAAACCAAGTCCCACTTGATTTACAATAATGTTTTAGTCCATAAACACAATCCTCATGGGGTTCGGCCATACACCATGGCCGAACCCATGATCTTTCATTTTTACTTATATTTACAACAATGCCATTCATGGCTAACATAACCCATAATCCAATCTTTTCCTCCATTAACAAATGCCTAAGTCCATGTCTTGATCCACAAATCCATCTCATGGGGTTCGGCCATGATGTTTCAATTTAGGCGATATTTACAAAATTGTCTTTGATTCCATCAACTTATGTTTGAGTTCTAAAACATAGGTCCATTAATTCTACATAATTACCATATTGCCATCCAAGGCTATAATTTCATTATTCTCACCCTTCATTTAAATATACCATAAATAGACCCTAAGTTCACCAAATAATTTCCATGGGGTTCGGCCATACACCATGGCCGAACCCATGGTCCATTAATTCACTTTAATTACTATATTGGCATTATACCTATCCATAGCCAATACATAAACCATGAACATAGATCTATAATTAAATCCCTAAATCATTTCCCATGGGGTTCGGCCATACACCATGGCCGAACCCATGGTCTACCACTTCCACTCTTATTTACTTCTTTGCCACTCATACAAATCCCTAAGTTAATTTATTTAAACACTTAGTCCATCAAACATTCATCATGGGGTTCGGCCATACACCATGGCCGAACCCATGATTCTTCATCTTAAACCATATTTACATTTAAAAATTATCATAATCGTTCCCTAATTCTCATTCATGGAAATCATTATTTCCATTAAACTAAATGATAACTCCTTTTAAAATATAACCAATCTTTTTCCATTTAAACCCTTTAAAATCATAAACCTACACCTATGATTTTCATCTTCCAATTCCATTAAAATAACTAATATTCTTCATGGTTTTCGACCCATAAAAATAATCATGTCTTTCCATAAAATCACCAAAGTCCCTCCATGCATGGCCGAACCCTATGGTCCATCTTTTCCATTAACACTCCATGATTATTTCCTCAATTTTCTTCCATGGGGTTCGGCCATACACCATGGCCGAACCCTATGGTTCCTTATCTTAAACAAAAATATCAAACTACTTACCGGTTCCGCGACTCCTTCAGTTTTCACTCGGTTGTTCTTGCTCTTCCAATCATTTTCCTTCTTGATCTTTCCCTCTTGCTGGCTGCCTTCTCTTCCTCTTTGTTTTGCCGTGAATAAGACTTGAAAGAGAGAGAGAGAATTTGGCTATAAGTGTGTGTGAGCCGTGCGCCCCTCCTCTCTTTCTTTTATAAAACTTCTCTTGGTCCCAACTTAGAAGGTACCAAGACCCTTTAAATTAGCCATTGCTTAATGCCATGTGCCCCTTGCTGAATTTCCCATTGCCGTGTGCTCCTCTTATTGCCTCTTTTAGAAGGTGTCATGCGCCCCTCTTAGCAATTTCCTTAATGCCATTCGTAATCAAGGAAATACCCTTTTTAAAATGATCTTATGCGCATCACATAGATATGGAAATCACTACACACGACCAATGTAATCCTTATTTAATTTTTCCTAGTGTTTGAATTTAAATAACCTACAAACCCTCTATCTCTACATCTCACTCATTTAATACATATTCATCCAACTCATTTACCCAACTCACCCAACCCAACTCATTCATTTAATTTAACTTAACTAATAAATTCAACTCAACTAAACCCATCATTCATTTCAACTCAAACCAAACTCAAGCAATTAATAAACTTAAATTAACTAAGCTTGAACTCCATCCATGGTTAATCATGCCATTCACACGACCCATTGGGTCCCATCTAGCCATTTTGACCCATTTATCAAAATTTGACCCAAATATGATTCTTGACCCGTTTAAATTTATCTTATCCATTTATTTGTTTTGTAAACAAACTACCATCCTTTGGGTCTTGATTGAGCCATTGACCCATTTAAATTCAAATCAATTTTATCACAATGGCAATTCCGTAAATATGAATATTTTCATATAAAATGATAACTTTGAAATTCCAGGGTGTTACTATTCGGATTTTTAGAATGGTGAGCAAGCCGTGATCGGAAGACGGTCCAAAGGAAGGGTCGAACAAAGTAAACTATTGTAGGTTTCCTACCTTGTTGTAACCACATAACTTATTTGCTGTTTTATGTTTATATGAATAAGTTATTTGAATCAAATGATATATTTACAAATGGCATGTTTGCATAGACATCTCATGCATGGCATGGGATGATGGTGTAGTAACCGGAGGCCACACTCCGTCGGGGCGTCCGAAAGACCATTGTGGGGTACCCTGATGATGAGAGTGGCTTTGAGAGTTACAAATGCATGAATAAAGGAGAGAATGCAAACAATTACAAGGATATGCATAGGCCGTTGGGTACCCTTGGAGGTTCATCTCAAAGATGAAACCCCCAAGGAAGGTATTAAGAAATGAAGGTTACATAAATGTTTCATATTCAAAATTGTTACATGCATTGGAACCATGAGGATTAACCACCTTAGATGGAAGGTCAAGGGTTAAAAAAACGTTGGAGGGTTTCATCTCAAGGATGAAACCCCCAAAGGAAATAAGAGTTAAAGATAAATGCAATAGGAGTTACAATTTTTGGGTACCAAAGAGATCACATGGGCTGAATGAAATTTAGCCAAAGAAGTTTCAGTTTTTCTCTCCCTACCTCTCTCTCTTGGTCGTTCTTTATCTTCCCAAACACTAAGAGCAGCAGCTAGTTAGTGATATGAAATCAGTCCTTGATTGATTTGTTTCACCAAGACAAAAGCATACCTTGAGCAAAAGAGTTGGCCTCAAGGTATTCCATCCAAAGTCAAAAATTCTATCTCTTTCTCTCTTTGCCGTTTTCTACCAAGAACAACAGCTGGTTGTTTAAATCAGTCCCTGATCATCAAGGAATCAAGAAGAAGGAGAGGCTAAGAAAGGACAAGGAACAAGCCGGAGGGAAGATCAATTGGAGGAGTCGCGGAAACGGTAGGTTTTTCGATGAACAATTTTTAAATCATAATCCGGCCATTGGATAGCCGAATCTAACAAAGGTTAAATATTGGTTGGAAGTACATGAATGAGATAAAAAGATGGACCATAGGGCTCGGCCCATTGGATGGCCAAACCCCATGGAAATAATGGATTTATTTAGATGGTTTTTGGAAATTAAAACCATACAAATTTGGGACTGTTTTTAGATGATTTTAAGTGTGTGTTTTAAAAAGGTTAAAACATAAATAAGGAAGTTTGTTTTGGACATAGATGAATGATTAAGAAATTCAAAACCAAAGGTCATAGGGTTCGGCCACCATGGAGGGCCGAACCCCATGCAAATAATGGTTTGGTTTTGATGTATTTGAAACATATAAACCATGAAGTTGGTGGACTGTTTTGGGTTATTATTTAAGATGTAAATACATGTTTTAGAATGGTTAAAAACATGGATTTGGGTGCTGGTTTCAGACCCAAGATAAAGGGTTAAAGGTTCAAAATTAATTTCATGGTGTTCGGCCAATAAGCATGGCCGAACCCTATGAAATTGGGCTAAAACCAAAGTGGTAAGGTTCAGCCATAATGTATGGCTGAACCCTACCAAGGTTCATTTAAAAGTTTGTGTAATTAGATAGTTTTAAATTAAATAGAAGAATGACCAAAGTTTTAATGGATGAGGTTCGGCTATGGCTTTGGCCGAACCCCACTAGGTGGTTCTTGGAACATTAAGCTTTGCTGGAAATTAGGTGGATAAATGATTAACTTGCTGCCATGTACATAGGGTATTCGGATTTTTAGAACGGTGAGCAAGCCGTGATCGGAAGACGGTCCAAAGGAAGGGTCGAACAAAGTAAACTATTGTATGTTTCCTACCTTGTTGTAACCACATAACTTATTTGCTGTTTTATGTTTATATGAATAAGTTATTTGAATCAAATGATATATTTACAAATGGCATGTTTGCATAGACATCTCATGCATGGCATGGGATGATGGTGTAGTAATCGGAGGCCACACTCCGTCGGGGCGTCTGAAAGACCATTGTGGGGTACCCTGATGATGAGAATCCCATCAGGAGGAATCCGGAGGCCACACTCCGTCGGGGCGTCCGAAAGACCACTGTGGGTTACCTTGACGATGAGAATCCCGTCAAGTGATGTCTATGTTGAATGGTGATGGGTGGGACTCATTACATGTTCATTTCATACATAGCATGTTTTTATTGAATTTTGTTACACATGTACTATCATTATATTATTTGTATGTTTGACTAACCAAGTGGTAGCCCTATTCGGAAATACTATTGGGCGCGTTGATCTAACGCCCTATCTATATCCTTAGTGGATGATGCAGGGAAAGGAAAGAACATGGTTGGAGAAGAGGACCAAGTACGGAAACTTAGGCTGTTTGAATGATTGGAATGGACTATGAATGGATTATTTATAGACTTGTTATTTGATTTATTTGGACAATGTAATTTGTTTATTAGATGTTGGCATGTAATAAGTAGTTAAATAGATGCTATGGTTGGATTTATTTGAATGGTTTGGAATGAATAGTAGACTAAGGTTATATAATAATTTTGGAGAATAAATAAGGTACTTTGCTATCTAAGAATGGAAAGTTGGATTAGTCATAGGATCTATTATAACCTCAGTTAGATTTAGACTAAATTAATTCCGCTAGTTATATATGTACCATGTGCGGATCAATTTTATGGACTTAGTTCATACGCACGTGGGCTTGGCCAGTTAAGGGTCGGATTTAGAGATCCGAACTTAACTCGCGTCGTGACATTCCGCCCCGATCACTTGTTGATTATTATTATAAAAAAAAAATAAACTCTGAAATTAGAGTGAAAAGGGCGGGGTGTTACAAATACGAGGATGGACACTGAGTAAATCCCATTTTCTATTTTATTGAGTATTTAGGATGGCTAACAACTAATTCTCTAACATAATTCAAAGAAGTAGAAAGAGCCTAGGTGATTCACTGCCATTCATCATGTTTTCCTAGAAATGTACACATGGTTTGGGAAGTAGTTCGTATGTGTATATTGATAAATAAGAAATTTATACAATTACTTTATCTTAAAAAAAATTATGTGAAAACGCAGCGGGAAAAAGTGAGGAGTCTTAACATATGGTTTGTGATGTATATTAATTAGAATCCTTATTTTTTAGACATAATGGGAACCATGGAATTTAAACGAGTGGAAAATGCTAAGTGGGCCGGAAAACGAGACTTGACACCACTTACCTCTAAGGGATTGGATATTGTTCTACCTATTAGAACGTAAACAAACCAAGGTGTCGGGGAGTTGAGGTCTAGTAGTCTAAAACGCAGAATGGGACCCATAAGAATGTCTAAAAGTTGAATGATTTGGTGAATAGGGTGAAGACTCGGGTTGCCAGTAACTCGTTTGTATGTTATTATCGTGCATATTTTTATTTTTGCTAACTTTAGTGGGTTACAAGTAAATATCACCGAGGGTGGTAAAGGTTATGGAAGTTGGGAAATCATTAAATTATTTTAGACTGTTCGGGGTATACAATCTGTGAATTTAGTGGAATAAGTCTTAGTAAGTATGATAATATATTGAAGTTGGAATAACTGTAAGCATTTGCAAGTTTCTGTATTACTTCCTGTGGGTGGATTTTATACTATAGAGGTTAGGTGGCAATCTTTGGTGAGGTTCAGATTAGAACCTCAATACGTGGGATATAGCTTGGGGAGATCCCCGTATGGACAATGGGATGTGTCTTGGCGGTAAATATCGGTATAGGACCATAAAGGTAAATTGTATCCCAGAAGAATGATCTTAGAGTGAAAATGGATCATGGGTTGGTAAGTTTCATATTCATATGCATTGATATACTATCACATGCATGCCATGGTTTCTGATTTATTTGAGTTCTCCCCACTGGGCTAGTAGCTCACATCCCTTACAATGCAGGAGATGAATTGGAGAAGGGAGAAGAAAATCCCTTTGCAATGCCTCAGGAGTTGGGGTCTATGGATTCAAGAAGTTGTTCGCGAAGAAGTTTGCGTCTATATTAGTTATTTTGAATATATTTGGAAAAGTATGTAATTTTTAAATAATTGTGCTAGATATGGCCAAAACCTCCTTGAACAAGTTATATGTATACATTATGGTATGTTAATGTATATTTGGTTGTTTTATGATGTGTATATTTGATTTTGAGTGTCAAAACTGGGAACAAAATCAAGTCAACGAAGAGTTATCCTAACAACACTTTCTACTATCAGGACAACACATCGCTGTGGGCGATAGATCGCTAAAGACGTTCGATGATATGTCGTGTTCGCCGACAGGTCGTCGAGGGGTCCGTCGATGTCAGTAACTACAGATCGGTTCTCTGGACGATGCATTGTCTCTGTCGATAGGTTGACCAGAGTCCTCAGCCAGAGTTAAGATTGTTCGAATAATTTAAGGATCTCAAATTTTGGGTTTACATTTTAGTGTGTCTAAATATACGTGTGATCATCGTGTGTATGGACTTAGGTGGAATCAGGCTTATGGATGGAAATAAAGAAAAATTAAGTCGCATTTCGGGCCCACATATGGGTTCGGAGCGTGACACTCTAACTTGTGGTTCCATAGGGAATGCACACTATTATGTATTTGTGTATTTCAGGGCTTTGTGTGAAACATGTTAAAATACCTAGTCTTGAAACTAGTTCGCCAATTATACATGCAGACTTGAATCTGGGAGTGTGTAAAACTATGATTACTTGATCGAATGGCTAAGCATACCCAGGTCTTCAAAAAGTGTAAAAAGGGGTTGCTATTGCCTTCTCGATACTTGAATTATGAGTTTTAAATTCCAGTTATTTAAAAAATGTAATTTGATAACCCCAGAATGTGGGGGGATTTCATTGAGTGTATACATTTACTTTCAACGCCTAGTGTAATATGATATATTTTTGCTGAATTGTTATGTGTTAAATTTTGAATGCAATTCCATTCAGGTGGGCTATAGAACGCATGTTAGCTGAGTGAGGAAATATCATATGAATATGTGTGATGTTATTTTGGGTTAAATGGGGATTTAATCCATGTATTTGATATGCTTTGATTGGTGTAATGTGCATATCAATAATTTTCCCTCACGCACTATGTGAAACACTAGGCTGTGAATAACTTCGAGTGTAGAGCATATATACGTCCTCAGTGAAGCATTGGACTGTAACAGGCCACAATGTATAACTTATGCTGGATTTTGTGAGGCACTGGGTATATAATATGATAGAATGACTATGCTAGGGTGTTGCCTCCATGTAGAGACTTGCATAATTCTGAGTGTATAAACTATTTTGAGTGATAACATGTTTGAATGATAATCTATTATTTATTGTTTTCTCTTCACTAGGTTGTGTAACTCTTATCCCTTATGTTTCAAAAAACCTGGTCAAGCATGGGATCGAGGAATCCCCATTGCTGTTGTTAGTCTAGCTAGCCAAATGTATAGAATAGTCCGAGAGAAGAGAGAGAGAGAGAGGGGGGGGGGGGGTTTGAATATGACTATAAGGGAGTTTTATTATTCTTTTAATATTGGGCACTTTAATGATTGGTTTCTATAGATTTGTTCAATTAATCTTCTAAAAATAAGTTTTATGCAAGATTAATTCCACACAAACTATATATACGATAACATATGAGATAAAGCAAGTGCACAAGGGTGGAGAGGAGATGAAAAAAAATGGAGTATAATGACACAATGATTTTTATGTGGTTTGGCAACCTTTCTTGCATCAACGCCTCAAGTACACCACTTGAGGATTTCACTAAACTTCTTTTTCACGGGTGGACAAGTAACCTATTACAACCTATGATCTACTTCATGGGTGTAGATCGAACCAAGACTTACAAGCACCAAGAAAACACCTTTCTTGGATTTCACTAGGGTTACACCAACCCTTTACAATTATCTAAATGTATAATAGAAAGTTGTAGAACTTGAGAGTCTTACCAAGAACATTAGCCTCTAGTTACTTGAAGTAGCCTTGGCTTGTCCTTGGATATCTTTCTCCACTTAATTCCTTGGTGATGAAAGAGTGCTCCAATGAATGCCACACCAAAGATTAGGAAAAGAGGTTTAGGGAAGATAAATAGTTTTCTTATGAGAACAATCTATCTCTAAAGGTTCTTTCAAATACACACTCAAGAGTGAGCCTAAGATGCTCAAGATTTGCCTAGGAGAGCTTTGAATGTGTTTGAGAATGATTTTAGAGCTATGAGGGTTTAACTATGGAGTTTTAGTGCTCTAAGAATGGTTGGGATGCTTTGGGAAGAGTTGGAAAAAATCTAGCTCAAAATAATCAACTTTTCCAACTCAAATGACCTTGGTTAAAATAGACAATGTTCTCCCAATGGATCTCTGCTTCGGAAACAAATTAACTAGCCTCGGAACTTTCGAAGTCCCAATGGTCGGAATCACAAGCCTACATTCAGAACCAGCCAGGTTCCAACTTCGGAACTTCTGAAGTATAACAAGGTTCAGAAGCAAAATCACAAGCCTGTACATGGGAGGATGTCTCGGAACCTGCAGTATGCATTCCTCGTAACTTCTGAGGCAGGTTCTGAAGCTCGAAATGTCATTCGGAGCTTCCGAGGAAGAGCAGGGCCAGGTTTTGAGGTTCCCAGAAAGCCTCAGATTTCCCTAAGTGTTGATAAATTTGGGGTTGGTGAAATTTGGACAATATGTAGAGCACATTTTCTGTTCTTTTGCAATCATAGAATTTAACTATAATGCACATTTGTTTGATTGCAAAGACATAAGAATGTATATGGATATTTTATAGATAGCAAGAGCTCTCCATAGAGGCAAGGTACTTAGATTCCCATTTTAAGTAAACTAGTTCTTAATCGAGGGATTCTAAGGCTTTTAGGTCCGTCCTAGGGTCCATATACCGGTGTTGGTTGGCATTCAAGAAGTTCTTCCGGTTTTGGTGCGATGCTTTCTAAACAATGTATCTTCTGGAGCTTCAAGCTTGATTTGACTGTGCATGTAGTCTAGATATGCGGTCTTAGACATGAACTGACTTGGTCACAACTCAGTCACAAAATTTGTGACTAAGGACTCAGTCGAATTCAGTCACGGAATTGACAACTCAGTCTGACTGAAGGGAGACAGATTTAACTTTTAGGCCAACAATCTCTCCCTTTGTCAATTTCGTGACAAAACATAGAGAATCTTCTATACAGACCCAAATATATATTGTAGACTTTGACAAGTTCAAATACATGCCATGTACAAAAATACAATATCACAATAATGTCAATATACGTGGACATGACTTCATTATGGTTTGAAGGCTTGGAGGCTCATGGTGGCTCCCCCTTAGAATATGCATGCAATATTCCTGTAAGCACAACATAAGTTGCATATTCTGGTGGAAGGTGATCTCCCAAACGGTTAGTGATAAAAACCAATATGTGTTCAATGTTAAAACATATCTTAAAACCACATTTTCTCCCCTGTCTTTGTTACCGATATTTAATTTTTGTTTCTCCCCCATTCTTCATGTGTTTGCCCCTTCAAAAGTTTTCTTTCATGGAAAAACATCTGTATCTCCAATATTTCAATATTTCTCCCCCTTTTACTCAAAAATTGACAAAGGGTAATTCTAAGCATATTTCATGGAGCACAAGTTGCAAAGGGTCATTTGAGTGAATATAACGTCCTCAAGTGACTAGAAACCATATCAATAAAATTTTCAAATGTTTGCTCCCCCTTAATGTTGGAGGTTGACAAAGGTTTTTGATGTGCATCGCATAGCATCCCAACAATCATTTAAACAAATATAACTGAATAAGGGCAAATGAAATGAGTGATACTAAGACAATGCCATATTTCCCAAATGGTATGTGATATGACTATAAACATGGGGAATAAAGGAGGGAGTATAGAGAGAGGCAATGGCAAGTTTTAAGTCAATGCCACGTGATATCATAAGGAATGTTGATTTAACTATTTAGGCCTATCAATGGTACCGTATGACATATGAAGATGAGAGCATGTTGTCAAAAAAAAAAAAATGACGATGAAACACATTGGGACAATATAAAAAAGTAGACTCCAACCACCATCCATGAAAGAAATGAGCTCACCCAACCATCCATACATGCATGAGATCAATAATAATGCACAATCTTCTCATTCCATGACGAAAGCATATATGAGGCCACCATTCTTCACAAATACATTGAGTTGATTAAGCATGTAAAAAGATATATATATATATATATATATATATATATATATATATATATATATATATATTTATTTATTTATTTATTTATTTATTTATTTATGAAAGACACCTAGCCTCTTTGGTTTCAAACATTATACTTCCATCAACCATCAAGACTATAAAGCATCCCATCACATGAATAATATGGCAGACATTCAACTCTTAACATATATAACTATTACACTTCAGAGTTTGATCACAAGTATATTTGAAAATATTTCTTGTCGAAAAGGTTTAATAATTCCCAAAATTTGATCATAAAGGTCAACAGTGTAACACCTCAGGATTTTAGTCTTATAAATCAAGATAATTATCTTTTAATATCTGTAATGAAGTGGCATGGTATTTTATTTATGTTAACTTAGAATGTGTTGATATGTGAAGTGTTAAACTTGAAGTGTACATGAGATGTGAAGCTGTGATGTAATTACATTTAAATGTGGAGAATGATGCATGTATTTAGATTGGAGTATTGAAGAAGGAATGGAATTTGTATGGTGTAAAGAATCAAAGTAGAGTTGTAAAAATAAATAAAATATAGTGGAAAACAAATAAAATAAAAATCCTGGAATTTCCAAGAAGACACATCGACTTTAGTCGATGTGTCGAGATTCTGTTCAATAGGACACATCGACTTTGGTTGATGTATCCTCCAGGTGTTGAGAAACCTTCGTATGTATCGACTAAAGTCGATATAGCTCATCTGAGAGCACCTATTTTTTACAGTGCTTTTCGAATAGAAGTTTAAGTTTCCGGTGGGATACATCGAGTGTAATAGCCCGGATTTAATATAATAAATATATTGGCTATTATTTGATTTAATTGTGAAAAATTAAGAATTATACATGGAGTGGATGTTAGATGGATCAAAGTTGGGGCAATGGCCCAAGTATGGTCCAATGGACCATGGATATGATTAATTCCATCTAATTGGGTCAATGATGGTCCATTGGGTCAAATGCCCAATTGGGACCCAATGGGTCAAGATGATTGAGCATTAGGGTAAATGAGTAAGGAATGGATTTAATTGGATCATGGACCCAATTAAGATCAAAGACATTGTAATACCCCAGATTTTGCAATATATCAATATTCACAAAAATGCCATTGGAATTATGAATTAAAGGGTTATGATCATAGATAAGAAAAATTGTGGGACCCATTGTTCAAATAAGACCCAATGTAGGTGTTATGGGATTAAATTAAATTAAATGGGTAATGTACATTTATTTGGGTCAAAGGACCCAATTGAGACCCAATGGGTCGTTGTGGATATGTTTGACCATTGGGTGAGCTCAAAGCTTAATTGGTTTAAGTTTAATTAAATGTTTGAGTTTGGTTTGAGTTGAAATAAATGATGGAATTTAGTTGAGTTGAATTTATGAGTTGAGTTGGGTAAGTTAAATAAATGAGTTGGATGGAATATTTATTTTAAGTGAGTGAAGTGTGTATGGGGGGTGTTTACCTCATGCATGAAACTCCAAAGATGGAGGATGAATGGAGTTGCCATTTTGTGGAGTTACATAAGGTAGAGTGGCGGTTACACCAAGATATCAAAGGCTAGCCGTTGGAGCCTACGGGAGTTTCATTTCAAAATGAAACTCTCACATGCAACGGTAATGAAAGAAGGATAATGGGAGGAATGCATATAGCAAGATGACCTTTGGGAAACCGTTGGGTACCTTGAGAGTTTCATCTCAAAGATGAAACCCCCAAGGGAGGTATTAAGGAGTGGAGGTTACATTAAGGTCTCAAATTCAAATTACCTCACACGATGGAAACATGGAGATTACCATCTTAGAAGGAAAATCAAAAGCCAAAAACCATTGGAGGGTTTCATCTCAAGGATGAAACCCCCAAATGAAATAAGTGATGGAAATGAATGGGAGGGGAGTTATAAGTGGTGCCAACCTTAGGCTGAATTCCATTAGCCAAAGGAGTTTCATTTTCACACTCTCTCTCTCCCTCTCTTGGATGTGTTTCACCTCTCAAGACCAAGAGCATTAGCTGATTGCCTATCTCCAATCAGTCCTTGGTCGATTCCTTCACCAAAACAAAATATTCAAAGGAGTTTGGCATCAAGGCTTATCACTCTCATCCAAGGCCAAAAGTTCTATCTCTCTCTCTCAAATCAATACTTTGGCTAAACCATTTCAAGGAGTCTCCAAGCAAGACCAGTCTCAGCTAAAGGAAGAAGGAGAGGCTAAGGAAGTGAAGGATCAAGAAGTAGTCAAAGAACCGAAGGAGTCGTGATATTGGTAAGTGCACTTTGAACCCTTGTTAAATAAGTTGGTTAAGGGAATATGATCCGGCCATTGTATGGCCAAATCTATCAAGGGATTGGATCATGGATTATGTTGTTTAAAAAGGGCAAATCATGGATCATAGGGTTCGGCCACTTTGGATGGCCGAACCCCATGAAAGGATGTGGTGATTTTATGGTTGTTAAGGGATAAAATCCATATCATGTAATGAGGGTGTTAAAAGGGTTTTGAATGAAGATAAGTTTAATATCTTGAGTCGGCCATGGGATGGCTGAACCATATGGTTGTGATGGCTAAAGTGTTGAGCTTAAATGATGGAATAATTGAATTAAGAGAACCCCATGGACTGTTTTGATGGGATTGTAACACCCCGATTTCTCAATAAGATGAATATTTACGAAAATGCCCCTGGATTGGTGAATTCAATAAATATGATTGTAAATAAGGAAATGGTGGGGCCCATTGCTCAAAATAAAATCATATGAGCACATTATGAATGTTAAGTTTTATTGGTTGGGTAATTTTCATCATTTGGGTCAAAAATGGCTAAATGGGTCAAAGGGCCCAAATGGGGCCCATCGGGTCTTGCTGGGTTATTTGACCGTTTTGTGATTTTAAATTAAAAGGGGTTAAGCCTATTTGATTGGAAATCAAGTGGAGGAAAAATGGGTAGGCTTGATCCATATGTAAAAACCAATTAGAAATGACCAAAATACCATAAATGGGTCATGTTGTCAAAACGGGTCAAGGAGCTAAAAGTGGACCCAACGGGTCGAGTTGACTATTGTTGACCGTGTGAACCCTCAAGGGAGCTCAAACACGAGTCAAATCAGTTGAGTGGGACTGAGGTGAGTTGGAATTAAATAAAAAGGTGAGTTAACTCATGTGCATTAAATGAAATGCATTAAATGTGATGAGTTGGGTTGGAATAAAAATACCTTGAGTTGGGTGAGTCAAAATGGAAATTCAATGGACTGTAAATCATTGAGTCTAATGGGAATTTGAAGAGGTTGGCCCAGCTTTAACCACCCAAACAAGTCCCACACGTTGGGGACTTGTTTGGGGTGATTTCCATGATGTATTAAATGGGAATACATGGGATTGTGATGAGATGCTTGGGGATTTGAATGGCTGCATAGGTAGCTGCCAAGGGGTACCTTGGATGGCACCCAATACCCATTGGTTTGTGCAAGAAGTTATGAGGGAGTGGAGGAGTTTTGGGGGCTGAACTACAAAAACAATAAGCACACAAGGTTGGCCATTTTTCACACCAAGGAATCCAAGAATTCCCATCTCTCTCTCCCTCTCTCAAATTCGTTTTTCCTAACTGGAATAGCAGAGGTGTTTGCACCAGTAGATCAAGCACAAAACAGCAAAAGAAAGGAAGAAATAAAAGGGAGAAACCAAGGACCAAAGGCAAAGAGAAATATTGGAAGTTTGGTAAGTATTTATTTGTTATTTTGGTATAATAACATGGAGCAAATGTGGTGTGTATTGGCCATGGTTATGGCCGAATACACCAAGGTTTTAACCTTGATTAGTGGAGGATTTAAAATGGTAAAAATAACCATTGGGTTCGGCCACCATGAAGGGCCGAACCGCATGTAAGAGATGGCTTGGTTTTCATGTTTTTGAAACATGAAAACCATGGATTTTGTGGACTGTTTTTGGGTTTTGATTTAAGATTTAAATACATATTTTAGAATGGTTAAAAAACATGGATCTGATTGACATGTTTAAGTGGTTCAAACCAAAGGCCATAGGGTTCAGCCAATGAGCATGGCCGAACCCCATGAAATGGTGTGATCATTTTATGGTTAATGGTGATGGTTTTGAGAGATAAAAACCATACATTACCATGGGGTTTTTATGTGATTTACATGAAGATTATTTACTGATTTTGGTTGGCTAATATATGGCTGAACCGTGGTAATGTTATGGTTAAGTTACTGATCTAAAACAGTGGATTAAAACTGGAAAAATGGACATGGGATTGGCCATCTTGGATGGCCGAATCCCATGAGGTGTTATGGTTATTTGGACAAAATAATGAATTTATTAGATGGTTTTGAGAGGTTAAAGTGCAGCAATGATGTGCTGATTTTTATATGAATAAGTGACACCAAAAATATGTATGAGAGACCAAAACATGGACCTAGGGTTCGGCCACCTTGGATGGCCGAACCCCATGTAAGTCTTTCATGTTTTTGGTGAGTTAAAAACCATATGAAGATATGGTGTTCTTATGGTAATAAATGGATTAATATGTTACTGTTTTGGTGGGTTAATATGCGGCTGAACCATGTTTAATTCATGGTTGAGTTAGCATGATTAAACCATGAGTGATCATGGTGTTGATTGGATCAAGTGAACCCTAGGGTTCGGCTATGAGTATGGCCGAACCCCATGGGACTGTTTTGATAAGTAATGGGCTGTTTTAAATGGGAGCTTATGACTGTTTTAATTAGGGGATCATTCATGATAATTATGGACCATGGCATGGGTTAAATAGGCTAAGCTTATGAGTCGTAATTGTTAATGGTTCCATGTTGAATTAAAAGGTTTAAAAAGATCCTAATGGAGAACCATATGGTAATGGGTAATAGAACCCCACTATGGTGGAATGGTTATGAATGTTGGTTTCAATATGGTTTAAGGTCAATGGCAAAAACTGTAAATACCAATCGAATGATCAATGATGGAAATGATCATAGGGTTGGATGTACGGACACGAACCCCACATGATGTGGATGGGTCTATAATGTGATTAAATAAGTGAATGATGTTGTGACTTATTGATTGATATATGGATAAGGTACCGGAAGTCGAACGACGTGCAAGTCGTGACCGGGTGACGCGAAAGAAAGATCAGTTACTGAAGGGATTCTTCAGTAGGTTTCCTACCTACTTGTAACCACGGTTTTACCCAGTTTTTCTTATGATACTCTTGTTTTAATATATGTGTTTCAAATGATATATTATGCATTAACAAATGGCATACAGGCATTGGCATCTCATGCATAGTCATGGGATAATGAATGAAGTTCTACAGTGATGGCTACGATTGTACATGATGGGGGTTGCCCATTGCATGTACATATTGTATAGAAGAGATGAATGTTGTTGTAATTTACCTTGTCGGTGCAAGGCACGTCAAGTGATGTCTACGATGGTACATGATGGGGGTTGCTCATTACATGTACATCGCTTATAGAAGAGATGAAGGTGTGTTGTAATTTACCTTGTCGGTGCAAGGCACGTCAAGTGATGGCTATGAAAGTACATGATGGGGGATGCTCATTGCATGTGCATATTTCATAGCATTGTTTTACCTGTTTTGATGATCATGTATTATGATATGTATATGCATGTTTTATATGCTAACATGTGGTAGCCCTGATTCGGGAACCTACTGGGCGCGTTGATCTAACGCCCTAATTCTATCCTCAGAGGAGATTGCAGGTACAAGTAAAGGAAAAGAAAAGGTCATTGACCGGGAGGGGAGCTGAGCTTAAGTGCTTTAATGATGGATTTGGATTACGTTATATTACTGTCACTTGAATATTTTGTTGGACATGTAATAATTCGTTACTTGCTATGGTTTGATTAGGATAATAACCTTTGGATGGTTGATCTATGTTAATTAATGTTTAAGACTGTTAGTTGCTATCTCGTCTTTCTATTCCACAATTATTTAGATTATTCCGCATGTTGATGTTAGTTCCATGTGTGATTCACTATCATGGTCTATTCCATGTACACATGGGTGGCCAGTTAAGGTTCAGACTTGGGTAGTCTGAACTTAACTCGCGTCGTGACGCCGCCCGCTCTCTTTCGATGTTTTATTATAACTTAAAAAAAAATTAGACTCTGAGATTCTCGGAAAGGGCGGGGCGTTACAGGGATAGTAGGATTAAGATTATGTTGGAAATTATGATTTGTTATATGTTTTTGATTTAAGAATCGCCTATGCTTAGTTATGGATTTAGTAGTAAATTATCAACCATGATAGATGATGGAACATGAGATAAAAATCCATAGGGTGAGGTTCGGCCATGTAGTATGGCCGAACCCCACTAATGGTCATTTGGTGGACTTAGTGTTAATTTATAATGTAAATGGAGATGGGTGAATGAAGGATTTAAGGGACCAAAAACTAAGTGGTGAGGTTCGCCCATGTTGTATGGCCGAACCCCACTAAGGTGGATTGGATATGGACTTTGGTTCTTAAGAAAAATTAAACAAGGGTTAGTATAGTGGCATTATTGTAAATATAGAGGAAATGATCAAAGGTGAAATGATCAAAGATAAAATGACCAAAGGATTTGAAATATGGGCCAAAACCAAAGTGGTAAGGTTCGGCCATGTTGTATGGCCGAACCCTACCAAGGTTCATTTGGAAGATTAAGTTATTTGAATGCTGTGTTTGGGCTTAAGAATACAAAAAAGGGTTTAAAACAAATTAAGTGAAGTTCGGCCATGGTGTATGGCCGAACCGCACAAGGTTGCATTTGGTGGATTGGGGTTTGTATATAAGTAAATTGTATGATTTTGATTAAATAAAAAGTAAAACCAAAATTTAAGTGGGTGAGGTTCGGCCATACCCATGGCCGAACCCCACAAAGTGGTTTTTGGGACTTAGACTAAGTTTGAAATGATATGGACATATGTTTGACTTGCTGCTATATAAATAGGGTAACGGGACTTCTTGAACGGTATACAAGTCGTGAACGGGTGACGGTTTTAAAGTGCGGTCAATCTAAGTGAACTTTGTGTAGGTTTCCTACCTTTTTGAACCACACTTATATTTGATGTTTTATCTTAATTTTGATGAATTATGTGCTAAGTTATTATGTTTCAAAGTGATTTTGTATGTTAAGATGTATTTACAAATGGCATGAAATCATGGACATCTCATGCATGGCATGGGGTGGTAATTATGGAAACCAAAGGCCACACTCCGTCGGGGCGTCCGAAAGATCACTATGGGGTACCTTGATGATGAGAATCCCATCAAGAGGAATTCGGAGGCCACACTCCGTCGGGACGTCTGCAAGACCACTGTGGGGTACCTTGACGATGAGAATCCCGTCAAGAGGAGGCTATGTATATTTGTGATGGGTGGGACTCATTACATGTGCATTACATACATAGCATTGTTTTTATGAGATTTTGATGAACATGTATTATTATACTATTTGCATGTTTTTATACTAACCTTCTGATAGCCCTAATCGGAAACACCTACTGGGCGCGTTGATCTAACGCCCTATCTCTATCCTTAGTGGATGACACAGGAAAGGGGAATAACGAGGATTTTGAAGGAAACCAAGCATAGGAGCTTGGGCTTTGAATGGACTTTTAATGGATTGATTTATGGACTCTTTATATGGACAATGTAATTTGATAGTTAGATGATGTCGGCATGTAATAATGGAGTTAACTAGTTACTATGCTTTGGTTTATTTTGGATGGATGAATGTTAGTTTAAGGTTATTTTAGTAATTTTGGAGAATATGATTATGTACTTTTCTATCTAAAGATATAAAATTGAGTAGTCTTAGGATCTATTATAACCTGCAGTTAGATTAAGATTAAGTTTATTCCGCAAGTCTTATTTGTACCATGTGTGGATCGGTTCTTAAAGACTTAGTCCATACACACATGGGCTTGGCCAGTTAAGGGTCGGACTTTAGAAGTCCGAACTTAACTCGCGTCATGACGTCCCGCCCCGATCACTTGTTGATTATTATTTAAAAAAAAAAATAAACTCTCATTATTAGAGTGAAAGGGGCGGGGTGTTATAGACATGGGGTCCACCTCATCAAGTGAGGTGGCAAGTGTAGGAGTGGAAATCCAAGTGGCATAGCCAAGTGGGGCCCAACTCCACCTCATCAAGTGAGGTGGCGTGTGGGCTAAGGCACAAGTGGGACTGGCCATCATGGTTGACTTGGGTGAGTCAAAGATAAATTAAAGAAGATTAAATGTAGTGAGTGGAATTAAATTATTTAATTGTAATAACCTAAGTTAGATATAAATGATTGAGTTGGGAAATGAGTTGCATTTAAATGGAGTGAGTCAAATGGGGAGTGAGTCACATAAAAGATCAAAAGATGGAGTGAGTCAAGTGGGTGGTTTCATCTCATGGAAACCACTCCACCAAAACCGTTGGGATGAGGGTGGTGTGTGCCATGTGGAGGGCATGTACCCCTTGGCTAGACAAAGAGCTTAGGTGGAGGGCATGCATTGGTCAAAGGAGAGGTGGTGGTTCCATCTCATGCAAACCACCAAACCACCAAAGGAAACAACCAAGCCAAGACCGTTGGAGATGGGGGTGGTGTGTGCCATGTGGAAGGCATGCACCCCCTTGGCTAGACAAAGAGCGTAGATGGAGGGCATACATTGGTCAAAGGAGAGGTGGTGGTTCCATCTCATGCAAACCACCAAACCACCAAAGGAAACAACCAAGCCAAAACCGTTGGAGGTGGGGGTGGTGTGTGCCATGTGGAGGGCATGCACCCCCTTGCGCTTAGGTGGAGGGCATACATTGGTCAAAGGAGAGGTGGTAGTTCCATCTCATGCAAACCACCAAACCACCAAAGGAAACAACCAAGCTAAAACCGTTGGGGATGGGAGTGGTATGTGCCATGTGGAGGGCATGCACTCCCTTGTTTGGGTAATGGGCTCATGGGGAAGACTCCACATTGATGAGGGTGGAGTCTAACCCAAGCAAACCCTAGGCAAGATGGAAAGAGGGTTGTTGATCTCATTCATCTCATCTCACTCTCTCCCTCTCTGTCTTAGCCGATCCCCCTCTCAAGACAAGAAACACTTAGAGTATTTTCCATCTCAAGCTTCTCTCCCTTCCACTCAAAGCCAACCCTCTCATTGAACAAGAAAAGACTAAGGGATTTTACATTCTCTCCTCCTCTCCCTCTCTTAAACATTCACCAAGGCCGAACCATCTCCTTGGGGTCTTCATCTTAAACCCTCTGCCTCTCAAGCACACTTTGACCGAAGATCAAGAAGGAAGGAAGAAGAGGCTAAGGAAGGAGAAGATCGGAGGAGCAAGTTAGAATGAGAGAAACCGGAGGAGTCGCGGAATCGGTAAGTACTTGATAAGATTTTATTAAGTAAGAAAAGAGGATAAAAGAACATCCCATCTTTGGATTGGAGAGTTGGCCAAAATATTATGGGCCATGGATTTAAAATCCATCCAAGGAATGGGATGGATTGAACAAAGGAAGGGTGATTAGGGTTACCCATATGATTAATGGATACGATTAAGGACACTATGTATACATGGCTTAAACATGAAGAATGGTCAAGGATCATGGTTTGGCCCTCGCATGGCCGAATCCTAATTATTATGTATATATGGAAAGGACCTCATGCATGTCTAAGATAAGGTATATGATCAAGGATCATGGTTTGCCCCTTGCATGGACAAACCCTAGATTGTTATGCATGGACCCTTGAGGACTAAAAAGGGATTGGATGAGGTTCGGCCATGGTGTATGGCCGAACCCCATCAAGTAATCTAACCATTGGTATTTGATGGATAAGAGAAAATAATGAACCACAACATGGCCGAACCCCATGGAAGGGTATTAATGATTTTAAAAGGTTTTAAATGGATGTATGGTAGTGTTATTAAAGGGTTATAATGGAGGAATGTTAATGATTTAAATGGTTTCAAATGTTGTCAATGGTGAAGAACCATGGACCAACATGGCCGAACCCCATGGAGGGATATTGATGGACTAAGATGTATTTGGACCATGAAAATGATGGAAGACATGTTGATGGATTTTGGGTTGAAAAATGATGACCTAAGTGTATGATTAAACACCCCCGCCCCACCCCCACCATGGAGGGACTTGATGTATGGACCTAATGTTGTAAATGATTTAAAGGGAGGATGAAAATGGGACACTATGGGTTCGGCCATGTCGTATGGCCAAACCCCATGAACCATTTTAATGGGTCATTTATGGATCTATGCATGTTTAAATAGATGAATGATCAAGCTAAGGAATGGAGGGCTTTGTTAGGGATTTATGTCATGATTAATGAATCATTTATGGATCTATGTTTATGGATCATTTATGGACCTAAGTATGTATAAATAAAAGGAGTGATCAGCTATGGAAGGAAATAATTGCTAAGATGTCAATATGGTGGAAATGAAGGACCATGGGTTCGGCCATGGTGTATGGCCGAACCCCATGGGGAATATTTTGTGAACTTAGGGTTTTTAAAATGATTAACTTACGTATGATTGGTTAATAAATCAAAGGAGGGAATGATCTTGGACCCATATCTAATTAAAAGATCAAGGACTAAAAAGAGGGACCCAAAACCAAGTGAGTGAGGTTCGGCCATGTTGTATGGCCGAACCCCACTAAGGCATGTTTGTGGACTTAAACATGGTTGGAAATCAAATGGAGCATTGGTTTGATTTGTTGATATGTAATAAGGTAATGGGATCTCACAAGTGGAGCACGATCGGTGAGCGGTTTTCGGATGAAAACGCAAGGACACATTATTTGGTCATTGGTAGAATTCCTACCTTGTTGAAAACCATGGAATATGTATATGTGAATGTTTTATTTGAATTATTTTGGTATCAAATGATATGTTTTAATGATGGGATTTTAATGCTATGATTTGTATTATTACATAGCATGTTTGCACATGCATCTCATGCATGGCATGGGAGGGATCAAATGTAACCGGAGTCCACACTCCGTCGGGCTGTCGGCAAGGCAGTCGTGGGGATATCTTGATGTGCATAATCCATCAAGAGGGATGTCTGATTGAATTATAACCGGAGTTCCACGCTCCGTTGGGGCGTTTGTAAGACAGTTGTGGGGATACCTTGATGTGCATTATCCATCAAGAGGGAAACTATGTTTGAAATGTAACCGGAGACCCACGCTCCGTCGGGGCGTTCGTAAGGCATTCCTGGGATACCTTGATGAGGATTTTCCATCAAGAGGGATACTATGTGATTGTGATATGGATGTTGGGTGGGACTCATGGCATATGACACCCATAGCATGGCATTTACTTGCATGGTTTTGATATTAATTATATCCATGTGTTTTTGTTATACTAATCCATGTGTTGACCCTACTCGGAGTACCTACTGCACGTGTTGTCTAACGCCCTACTTCTACCTTAGATGATGACGCAGGAAATGGATGAAGCGAAGGACGTGATCGGAGCCAAGCTTAGGAGCTTGGATGAGCTAGATTGATTTATTTAAGTTTTATTCATGGATATGTAATTTGAGTACTTAGCTTGTTGGATTGTAATAATTTAGACTACTTGCTATGGTTTCGACTTTTACTTTGGACATTTTAAGTTAAGGTAATATTTGTTAAGTGATGTACTTCGTTGCTATTTAATAATTGGTAGGATAGACTCTATTATAATTCCACAATTAAGTTTAATTCCGCAAGTTTAGCCTTTGTACGTGTGAACCATTTTTCATGGACTTAGTCCATGCACACGTATGGTTGGCCAGTTAAGGGCCAGGCTATGGAAGCTCGGACTTTGCTCGCATCGTGATGTCCCACTCTCTCTCTCTTTATTTCCAAAAAAAAAAAAAATATACTCTGATTTTCGGTAGCGAAAGAGGGTGGGGTGCTACATCGAGCTCTGTTGATGTATCCTGGAATTTTCAGAACTCATAGTGAAGAAGGAAAATGGGACATATAGAGTCATCCAGAGGGATACATCGACCAAGTCGATGTATCTAGCAGTGAACACATCGACTTTGGTTAATATGTGTAGTAGAGCAACCCGAAGGTTACATTTCTAGATGAAACATATTGTATTTGGTCGATACATACCACGGTCCAGAAGATGTACATATCGACTTTGTCGATGTATCATTCATGCCCAAATCTGTTAAGTCAAGTTTGCAAAACCACCTTATCTTCTGTCACTTCATGCATTAAATGCATGAGGAGAGTTTACACGCCAACTCCACCTACCCATTCGCTTTCCCTCTTCAGCTCTAGGGCAACCGAGCAAAAGAAAGAGAACCGAAGGAGAGAAGGAAAAAATGGAAAAGAAGAGATGGAAAAAAGGAAAAAAGAGAAAGGCTTTCCTCCATCTTCACCCTCCCAAACCGTGGGGAAACCTCCCACATCTCTCTTTCAATCTCACTCCCTCCCCTTCTTGTTTCACATCTGGGAACGAAGAGATAAAGAATCAGTGAAATGAGAAATCAAGGAAGAAAGGAAGAGAAGTAAGGAAAATTAGAGAAAGCTCGAGATCTGAGCTCAAGGATCCTTCCACACTCAAATACCCCAAGATCAGGCGAGGTATGATAGTTTATTTACATTTTAGAATTAATAAATTAGTCAAGGATGATTATGTATAGGTTAGATATAAGCTTAGAAGAAGAAAATTGGGAAAATAGGGACTTGCAACTTGGAAAGAATGGTTGCAGAGAAACCCAGGTATACATATCGACTGAAGTCGATATGTACCTCTAGGTGTAAGTCCAGGGGATATGCATCGACTCTGGTCGATGTGTATCTCTGGGAACAGAAGTGAAGGAGATGAGAAAAAAGTCTTAGGATTTTCGAACTAAGCCCAGGTGTATACATCGACTGAAGTCGATGTGTATTCCTAGGAGTAAGAATAATGGAAAGAAGGAGAAATCAACACAGGAAACCAGGTCCAGGGCACACATCGACTCTGGTCGATGTGTACAGAATTTGTCCTATAGGCATCGACAGAAGTCGATATGTATTGCAGGATTTTTAACAGTTTTGGGATTTTGGCCTAAACAAGATGATTCATGTATTTGGGATTCACTTGGACCCTAATGGCCTTCACTAAATGTTCCGTAGGCATTAATTAAGACCTATATGAATAAAATTAAAAGGATTATGCATGATTATGATTGGAGATTTATATTTTGAATGCATGGAATGAACAAAGAACTTGGAGTAACACCGACATATTACAAGGAAGTCCAAGGATCAATCCCCAACACCAATGCTTTGCAATCAAGTAGGTGTTCCTACATTATTGAAGTGCCATGGTGATTATATATATATATATATATATATATATATATATATATATATTTGTTATTTGATTTAAATTTTATAAATTGAATGAATGCCTTAGTTTGAGAATGAATAGATTATGTATTTTCATTTATGAAAAAACATTAGTTCTTCTTGTAATATCCAAAGGATTTTTAGTCACATTCATGGACATGTATATCATGCATTTGCATGGGATGGGAAAAGCATGAGACCGAGATAAAGGGACGACGTACTTTACTCGAAAACATTTATATACTTATGAAATGAATAACCATTTATTTGGCCGCGTCCATGAACAGAAAATATGGCATACTAATTGGGCAAAAAGCTCTAGGGTCAATAGAAGTCCCAAAACCTGCGTAGGAGTATGGCTGGGTAGCACTCAGCTAGTAGTTTTGGTTAAATTTCTAGTATTGGGTAGTAGCTCCCAGCCGATGCCCCGGGAAAGCTACAGACATAAATGACCAGTGTTTATAACCGTTGAATGAGAAAAAAAAGATTGACCAATGCATGGGGCATGAAAAGGGCGTGCATAAATTCATGTCAACATGGCAGAATTCATCATGTTGATTTCTAAGTACATTTGAAAATATTATGATTCTTATTAGTATGAAATGAGTATGAAGTGGATTTGAATGATTAGTTTCTATGATGAGTTGAATGAATGATTTCTAGTGATGTTTTAAATTTATAAATCTCTCAAGCGCACGAACCATGTATAGTATAACGATTGAGTGGGAGGTTGAACCCAAAGGAAAATCTCAAAATATATGAATTAAAATTAAATTTATGTCCTCTAAAAAAGAATTGTTTTTAAGAAATTAAATCTTTATATGAATCATGTATCTAACTTGGAAAAATCAGCAAATAAGATGTATGATTCCATATTCTTATATTAAAATGGTGAATTAAATTATAACCTTAATCATGATTAGAATTTCAAGTTACAAAATTAAATAACACATTTTCCCATCTTTAATTGAATGAATTTTGAGAGAGATAGTGATTACAAAGAAATTAAAGAATTAAAGAATAAATCATGAGTTAAAAAAGTAAAAGATTAAATTATACAAGATTTGGGTTAGAACAAGAATTACACAACAAACATAGAATCTAACATCGTTAAAAGGCATAAAATTAAATTGCATGAAAATAAATGATTGAAAACAAAAGTACAATAACGTAAAGGTTGGTTGTTTAGAATAGACCATTTATCACCCAAAATGTGTAAACAAAGTAAAGACCTAGATCTGAAATTCACGTAAAAATCTAAAATTCTATTCATATTTACTGATAAAACAAGATTCACAACTTTTTAATTTAATTAATCAAATCTTAGTAGTCATGATTCAAAGCTTACAATCAAGATCGTAACTATTGGCTACGCTCATGTTCAATCAAATAAACAAAAGTTGTAATCTTGAAATTAAAATTAAAATAATCATAAAAGAATTTTAGAAATTGGATGTTATAGGATTTTAAATGGATGCTTCACTTTATTAAATGGAAAAATTAAATTACAAGGCTTGGAAGGAATTACAAAGAAGAAATAAAATTAAAATGGCAAAATTAATTGCTCACTTGGAAAATCATGTGGTGATCTATCTTCTAGTCTTTTCTTTAGCCTCTAGTCCTCTTGAACTGTAGGTCATATTCGAATTTTACCTCTTTGGGTAATGGGGTATTTATAGACTTCAAAAGGAGATGGATGGCTTGGATTAAATCAATGTTTAAGTTGGGAAATGAAAGGACTAGATTGCATCTAAACAGGAATGGATGATTGGGATTTAAGTTTGGATTTTAGGGTTTCACAAGGAGAGTCACACGAATTTGGTGTGGCTTGCCTTGGTGGCTAAGTCAAAGTGGAAGGAAGATGAGATTAGAAGAGAAAATAAGATTTGGATTGGCAATGGTGATTTTCGAATTTACTATGTAGTTTTAGGGTTTGTGCATGAGATGATAAATGGATGGATGACATTTGAAGATGGGATGATTGAATGGCGGAGATGGAAAGGAGTGATGTGAGAGTTGACTATGCAATATGCGCATGAGGTGGCTATGGATGGAGCAAAATCATGTGCGATACTTGGGGATTGGATGGTGATGTGTCATGAATGAATGTGGATGAACAATGGATTAAAAATATGGGGAAAAATTAGTGCTAAAATCATGTGAAGTGATAAGGCAATGGATGACGTGGCTTATGCGCATGGAGGCTATCTTGAGGTTGAAGTTTTGTAAACTTAGGGTTTAATGAGTGGATGGATAAGATTAAATGGGGTTAGGATCTAATGGTTCTAAGGTATTTTGGATAAAAATAATTATAGGAAGTGAATGATGGTTGATGGTGTAACACCCCGTCCTTTTTCACTTGTCACAAATTAGATTATATTTTTTTTTTTAAAAAAAAAATAAGTGAGAGAGAGCGGGTTGTCACGACTCGAGTCAAGTTTGGGTTTCCAAAACCCGACCCTTAACTGGCCACCATTACGTGTGCGTGGACTAAATCCACTAAAACATTTCACATGCTTTTTTGAATACTTGCGGAATTATTTATATGAATAAAATACTATTCATATACATGTCATTTTAAAGCAAGGAAAGCCAATCAACATATTTGGAATAAAAATCAGTATGATATCATATTCCATAGTGTTCTCAATAAGGTAGGAATCCTACCAATGTCAGTACACTATCCTTGCTGTCTTGATGTTAACGATTGCATGAAAAGAATCACAACCCCTTTTCGAATCTCTTTACCTTAACAAATTCAGTCACATATATTAATTTGATTTTCCATTTAAATTTCATCACTCCTTACACTCTACAAGATAGACAGAGGCTTCTAGAAAATCATCCAAAAATTAAACATTTCAATTCAGTTGACTGAATCGCACCCAGATACCATCTGTTCTCTTGTGTCGAGTAACCAGAACGTGTCACGCCCCGACCCGAAGGGTGGGCTCGGAACGCGACTGATTTTTTTTTTTTTTGAAATTAAACTAACTCAAGCATTCTAACTGGGCCGGATCAACAGTTAGGTCCAAAGGTCAGACATGATCCCAACATGTGGAGTCAAACATAAACCATAAGTCTAATACCATCAAAACACAATAGCAACACATAACATGCTCACATAAATCCAACACTGAATTATCATTCAAGACACATCAGAGTAACTATAAAAGCATAGTAGTTTAATACATCACATTGATACAAATTAAGTACCACACCCGGTACTTTACAAAAACTAATGGTTCCAAGAACCAGAAAGCAAAGATAAGGGTATTCCCCTCAGTGGGAATCCCAAAACACCGCCACAGCTTATCCACCCTAAGCTTGAAATAGAGGGTTCTCCTCCACGGGTTCATCTCCTGAAAGGTGAGTGGGGTGAGCTAACAAGCCCAGTGAAGGAAATATAACAGTGCAGTTAAGTACCAATAGGTTAGCAATAATCAACAGTTGCAATAGTATCTCATGCTTGATAACAAATAGGCATAATATCATCATCAGTCCCATAATTCATCATTTCTTTTCCATTACTGCTATCATCCAACGTAACGCCTACCGACTACACTGAGACCATTGTATTAAGTCCCGACACAGTCAAAATACATCCTTGCAAGTACATCTCCGGCTCTCCCATAGCCGATACTGACACCCTCAAGTCACCAACTGTCGACACCCGTGGTCCAGTAGACGTAAACCATCTCCCATATGGCCGATATTGGTTCAATAGTCAAGGCACGTGGAAGCAGTCTTACACATTTCATATGATCAATATCATAGCATTTACCAGCATCATAAGCCCTCTTACCATAGTGCGTCATGTCTAGGCACATGAGTGGGTTCATCAAATCTGAAACCACTCATTGCTCAAGATCCATCTCCAATAATAAAACCTGTTTACATTTTAGCTGCAAAGTTAAGTTCCTTCACCGTATATGTGTGGTTTCACGGTCTCTGTTCAAACAAATGGACAAGTGCACAATCAATATACATAGCATCAAATACATACACATAAGTAGTATTTCAAAATCCCACGTTTTCCCAAAAAAATATCCAAGGTGTGTGGAATTGAGTCTCCTACTTAGTTTATATCTTTTTTAAGTTATAATAATCCACAAGATAATATAATAAAAAAGGTGCTCAGTCCAAAACTCATATTGTCTTCTGGACATTGACCATATTGACTTATCGAGTTAGGTCTAGATTCTCAGGTCACTTCTCGGTTGTCTTCTGGATAGGACTAGATCTGACATGTTGAGTAAGGCCTCGAGGTCACTCAGTGCTCAACAAATATAGCATCGGCCTGAAAGTGAGATCACTCAGTCCCCGACCAATAGAGTCGGCTTGGAAGTGAAAACAATAGTATATACACTATAGTAATAAGAGAAGAGAGTTAGTACTTTTTTAGATTAACAAAGGGTACTAACATCACATGCATCAAACGTAATTAAATAAGAACATTTTATACTTAAAAAACTGGGTCCTTCGGAACATGCCTCGGAACCAGGTAGTGTGGTTTCGGATCACCCGAACCACACCTAAACTAGTCACTGACCTCGGATCATGGGTCTGACTTCGGATCGTCCGAAGATCGGGTCTCGGATCATCCGAAGTCCATCCGAACCGATAAAACAGAGAAAACAGGTCTCGGTGGGTCTGTGCACTTTGGAACATCCAAAGTAGGGCTCGGAACGTTCGATTCGGGTTCGGTCCTTCCGAAGTCTGCTCGGGTCGTCCGAGTGGGTCAGGCTAGCCTCGGGCGTAACTGGGCTTCGGGTGAAGCTCAGAACGTCCGAGGGGTGCTCTCGGACCGTCCGAAGCTCGACTCTCGGACCGTCCGAAGCTCGTCTTCCTCCACTGTTTGCAACAGCAGACAGTGATAGCAGACACATAGTGAAATACGAATCCGGAAACAGAGGGTTTCTCGGATTCGGTTTCCACACTTAGCCGGTCCGATGGACTCCTCTGGGAGTCCTCTTTCCATAGGGAAAGGTTTGGAGCTTTGAAGCTCACTAGGCCATCCGATTTTAGCACTGAAAGCTCACGGGTACAAAAACCCATGGTTTTTCCTTAAACTTTGAAATGGTTTTTTCTCACTTAAAACAAGGCCAAAATCGGTTTTACTTGATTCTAAACCACCTAGAATTTGAAAAGGAACATAGTGAGTACCTTCACTGGAATTCCTGGGTTGAAAATCTGAACTTTGGAAAAACTTCCTTTAAGCTTACGGTTACTGAAAACTGGGAAAGAACAGAGGCTAAGGCAGGGAGTCTCGGCTGATTTTCACAGAGAGCAGCTGGGACAGAGACTGAGACAGAGAAGAGATGGGTTTGCTGGGAGTTTGATCAGCAGCAGGAGGGACGTATATATAGAAATCTGGCTGGGAAAGGGGGCCTTCCGGCCACTGCATGCTTGTGCATGCAGCCGAAGCTGATATCCTGAACAGTGGTTACGCTATTCAGTGGACTAGGTTGCAAATAAGTCCTCTAGGATTTTCAGTTTTGCAAAAAGGCCGCTGATTTGATAAAAACTAGATTTTTAACTAAAAGCATGATTTTAGAAACTCAAAATCTTAATCCAACGTTACAGATAAGTTGGGTTTTAAAAACTCTGATCACCATAAAAATTTTGGGTTTTAACTCTCACTAAAAACCATTGATTTAAATAAAAATCACAATTTAACATCATTTACTTAATTAAACAAATGTTAAATAAAACAATTTAGAAACCTCATTTTGGGGTTTTAAAGAATAAATAGACCATACTTAAAATGGTCTACCATACAACTAGTTTCAAAATTTATTTCATTTCCAAAATCATTTAAAATAATTATTATTTCCTTTCGGGGTTTTGACGGGCAGTTTTAAATACCATTTTCCTGAAAATAAAATTATTTTAAAATCAGAAATACAAATCCTTTATTAAGGAGAACATTATCATCCAATAATAATCACATAACAACACAATTTATAAAATAATAACTGTAAGCGGTAAATTACCAAAATGCCCCTCCAGCTGGACGAGCTGGATCATTGAGCTGACGAGCTCGGATTGGGCCATACCTGGGCTTTCCACAAAGCCCTGACCGTAAACTTCTAGATTAACTAGTTAAACAAGATTATTAAGCTAAACTATGCCTAATCTGGGTCAGGGTATTATAGAACGTCTACATCAGACGCTCTGATACCATCGCCCAAACCTTTTCGTTTTCAATGCATGGGCATTTAGCATGTAATAGCCCGGATTTTCAATGCAATAAATGTATTGGCTATTATTGTAGCGCTTCGGAATTTCAAGTTATAAATATTTACGGAAATTACCCATTTAAATTATGAATTTTAGATATGAATCTTATATAAAATGTTGGGTCTTTACCCAATTAAGACCCAATAGATTTCGGTAAATGGTTTTAATAATAATTGAATGGGGTTGAATTTAATTAGTGAAAAAGGGCGGGGCGTTACAGTTGGTACCAGAGCAAACCCAAAACACTGAATCTTTCGGAGTAAATTAATCTGGTTTCGTGCATTAATTTACTTCGTTAGACTCAGACGGATGATAACAAAGGAAGTACAGACAAAATAATCGAAATTATCCAACATAGCAAAATAGGATATATTCCCCGGAAGCAAAGAAAATTCTAAGAGTGCTTAATTGGAAATTTATCCCCAAGGACAAGAAACACAAGATGATTATTTGGCAATTTTCCCCAAACAAGAGACATTATGTGATACATAGAAAAATTTCCCAAACAAAGATTTAGTTTGATTAGAACTGCTATTGGCATGACATACTTCGGTTGTTGTGATACATATATGTCAGGCAACACAGATTATACAAAGTTGTGGGACAGAGGGACACCTAGCTGTCCGATAGATCTGGTTTCTTCCGACGATTCCAGCATACCAAATTTCAACAATGAAGTTGAAATTAGTCAGGACATGGAAGTAGAATCGCCCGAGTACAATGCTGGGGTGACTCCAACCTTTGTAACTGAAGAAGAACATAATGGAGGGGGTCAGGACAGTGCAAACATTCCTGAAGTACCTCCTGAACTACGAAACCTAGTACAAGCAGTAGTCACTTCCGTTCTACAGCAATTCTTGAGTGGAAATGGGGACACAAACCCCAATGAAACACAGAACCGAAAAGGTCGGGGTGGGAAAAATACTTTTTACCCTCACAAAAGATTCAAACCCTATTTTTGGAGATCTCCAGCCTTTACTGGTTCCACTGGAAGTTCCTGTTTCCAGTGTGGTCAACAGGGCCAAATCAAGAGGGAGTGTCCATAAAATGGTAGATCTCCTCATTCTTGTTTCCAATGTGATCAGCAGGGCCATTTCAAGAGAGAGTGTCCACAGAGCAAAAGATCTCCTTACTTCAGGGGTTCTCTCTGTCGTTCGGCTCAACTAGCTCAGTCACAAGGATCTAGACGACTGAATACTTCAACTTCTTTTCCAAAGATAGTGGATCATTCGGTAATTTAAGGGTCTTCCACGGAAGGTTAGGCTAAGGAGTGGTAGGAAAAGTCGGGGAAAGGGAATATTTTGTAAAGGGTTTTGTTTTAACCCTATCAACTCTTATATTGTGGTGGAAATTTGAATAAATCTCAATAAAGTTATGCAATTTAAGAGTTTATGAAGATTTTGGCACTAAGAAGTATGTGATGAGGTCACTTGAGTTTATTAAGTTGTGGCATGAGTGCATATCTCACGTGATAGTGATGAGATAAGTATGTAGATTCTATGAGTATGGCTTAGAGTAGCTATGAGATTGTAGGAACCACGATAAAAATACGGAGATTTGGTCCCGTAGGGTTACCGTTGAGGAGTGGGTCCCTCGCATGCTACACACTGGAGGGCACTCTCACGGCTATTTTACACACTTGAAGTGCGAGGTTGCGTAGAACTAGATACTAATTTACCCCATGGAAGAAATGTTGATGGATTTTTGGGTTTTAAAATAAAGGACTTCTCATGAACCTAGGTGTATGATGAAGATGACATTTTAATGGATCTAGGCTGTTTTATCAAGTAAATGATTAACTATGGGGATGTTGATTTAAGAAATAATAGAATGAATAATGGTTGACCATTGGTTAAAATAACAAGGACTAAAGGAGGGGTCAAAACCAAAAGGGTGAGGTTCGGCCATGTTGTATGGCCAAGCCCCACTCATAGATGCTTGTGGACTTAAACATATTTCAGTCCTAAGGTATGATGGAAACCTCTTAAGGGACTTAACCGGATAAAAGACTATGGTTGTAAATGGAAATGACATAGGCTAATGTAGGGATGGTTGGAAATCAAATGGATCATTGGTTTGATTTATTTATATGTAATAAGGTAACGGGATTTCACAAGCGGTGTGCGATCGGCTTGACGCTATCGGTGAGCGGTTTTTGGATGAAAACACAAGGTCACGATATTTGGTTGTTGGCAGGATTCCTACCTCATTGAAAACCATGGAATATGTATATGTGATGTTTTTACTTGAATTATTTTGGTATTAAATGATATGTCTTAATGATGAGATTTTAATGCTATGATATTTATTATTACATAGCATGATTGCACTTGCATCTCACGCATGGCATGGGAGGGATCAAATGAGGGGAGTCCACGCTCCATTCGGATTTTCGATAAACAACTGTGGGGAGGAATCTACATTGATTCCAAGGGATGTATGATTGAATTGTAATCGGAGTCCACGCTCCATTCAGGGTTGTAACACCTCGGAATTTCAAGTTATAAATATTTATGGAAATTACCCATTTAAATTATGAATTTTAGATATGGATCTTATATAAAATGTTGGGTCTTTGCCCAATTAAGACCCAACGGATTTCGATAAATGGTTTCAATAATAATTGAATGGGGTTGAATTTAATTAGTGATGCAATATCTATAAATAAGAGATATGCATGGTCGCATGAGAGAATTAAATAAAAGATTGCATGGCCGAATATTGTTTATGCAGTCTATGGATATGCGAATGAATGATATGCATATCTAGGTGATATGCTAGAATATTTAATGAGGGACTTTTCTAATTAAATTGGATTTGCATATCTTAAGAAAATGTCCACAATTAAATAAGATTGTGCATGGCCGATTGTAGGGAATTCCATATCTATGTTATGCGCATAAAATCAATTAATTAAAGAAAGGAACAAGGGGCGCATAACACTTTCCAAAATAGGATTAAGTGGTGATTAAATAAAGGAAAGAAGGAGGGGGTGCATGGCACCTTCTAATTGGGATTAAAGGGAGGATTTTAATAAAAGAAAGGAGCAAGAGGCGCATGACATATTGTAAAGGGAAACAAAGGGCACACGACATAGGGAGTGATCCATTTTAGCACCTTCTAAGATAAGATTAATGGGAAGGATTTATAAGAGGCAAACAAGGATGGGGCGCATAGCATTTCTATTTTGATTAAGTGGAGGTTTAAAAAGAGGCAACACAATAGGACTCACGGCAATTGCTATTTAGCATTGGCCGTGTGGAGTGTTATAAGATAAAGGATAAGGGCTCACGGCATTACACTACCCACTTTGGCCGATCTCTCTCTCTCTCTCAAGTTTTTATTCTCGCCAAAAAACAAGAGGAAGAAGAAGGCCAGCCAACAAGAAGAAAAGGTTTAAAGAAGAGGAAGATTTGAAGAGAAAGATCAAGCAAAGGAAGAACAAGAATCAAATCCCATAAACGTTTAGTAGTTTTATATTGTGTTTTTGGTTTTAAAAAAAAAAGGGAACCATAGGGTTCGGGCATGGGGTATGGCCGAACCCCATGGAAAAAGATTGGATGATCATTTGAGAATGTCTTAATGGATTTAAAACCATGGAAGGACATGGTTATTATTATGGAATTTTAGTTGATTAAATATGGAAGGTTATTGATTAATTTCAAATGGGAGGTTGATGTTAATGGTATATAATTTTAAAGGGGTGAGGTTCGGCCATGTGGTATGGCCGAACCCCATCAAGAAGTAATTAAATGGTTTATAGGAAGATGATGGAACCATAGGGTTCGGCCATGGTGTATGGCCGAAGCCCATGGTGGAAGTTACTAAATTTAGAAGGTATCTAAATTATGAACTTTAGATTTAATTAGAAGCTATCTAATTATGGACCTTAGATTAAGTATGAAAGGATTAAATGGATAAGGATCATGAATCAATTTAATGGACCATATGGAATTTATATTGGAGTTGGTTAATGAATCCATAGGGGTTTAAATGATTTAATAAAAAGATATGAACCATAGGGTTCGGCCAGGGTGCTTGGCCGAACCCCATGAAGTTGTTTATTAAAGGAATTTTATGGGTTGAATGATTTTGAAATGAAGATTATGAACCATAGGGTTCGGCCATGGTGTATGGCCAAACCCCATGGTGTTGTATTGGTATCTTAATGTATGGTAATTAATTATGGAAAGTGGAGATTAAAGTGGTAAGTCTCCAATTATGGAAAGTGGAGATTAAATTGGTAAGTCTCCAATTATGGAAAGTGGAGATTAAATTGGTAAGTATTCAATTATAGAAAGTGGAGATTAAATTGGGAAATTATCTAAATATGGAAGGAAACTTTCTAATTATGAAAAGTGGATGATAAGTTTGGAAATTTTCTTATTATGGAATTTATATATTAAATTTAGGAAGTTTCTATTTATGAACCAAATAGAGAATACACATAAATGAATTATGGATTATGTTATGGGATGAGGGTTTTATTTTATAAACCATGAATCAATGATGGATCGGTTTTGAAACCTAAGGTGATGAAGGTGATGGCAAAATGGTTAATAGGTGAAATTAATGGACATAGGGTTCGGCCATGGTGATTGGCCGAACCCCATGAACCAAATATATGGGTTATGATAGCCATGGATGGCATTTTGGTAATTATATGAAAATAAAGGACCATGGGTTTGGCAATGGTGTGGGGCCAAACCCCATGAGAATTGTTTGGCGAATCTAGAGTTATGCACTTGGGATTTTTATGTTACGATATGAACTTCTAAATGGGCCATGTTTGGGTCTATGTATGATTTAAATAAAAGGTTTACCAAACCAAGGGATGAAGGATGAAAAGAATGGAAAGATAGTTATAATGGCATAATTGTAATTAAGTGAATTAATGGGTTATGTTAGCCATGAACGGCAATTCCGTAATATTAGCTGAAAATGATAATCTATGAGTGTTTGGTTCCATGAATCAAGGATGACATGGGGATAGACTTAATTAAAATAAATGGAATTTTAATTAAGGTTTAGATCAATGGCAAAGTGGTAATAAAGGGTGAAAAATAAGGATTGGTTTATGGACTTAAAATATTATAAATCAAGTGGGAGTTGGTTTTGATTTGTTATTATATTATAAGGTAACGGGACTTCACAAGGTGTTTACGATCGTAAGCGGTTACAAGACGAAAGACGCAAGGACACGTAGAGGTCTTCGGTAGGATTCCACCTCTTTGGAACCATGGGTTTATGTACATTGTCTTTATCTTATTTTGATGATTTTATATTGCAAAGGATATGTTTCAAATGGTGATTTTATATGCTATATTTATTTGATAAAATAGCATGTGTTTTAAATATGAGCTTTTAAATGCTATGATTTTGTATAATTGCATAGCATGTGGTATTTACATCTCATGCATGGCATGGGAGGGATGATAGGTAACCGGGGACCCACACTCCGTCGGGGCGTCCGTAAAACACTCGTGCGGGGATACCTTGATGATGAGAATTCCATCAAGAGGATACTATGTATAATACCTTGATGATGAGAATCCCATCAAGAGGAATACTATGTATGAAGACCTTGATGATGAGCATTCCATCAGGAGGATACTATATATCCGGAGATCCACACTCCGTCGGGGCATCCGTAAAACACTCGTGGAAGGATACCTTGATGATGAGAATCCCATCAAGAGGATACTATGATTTTGTGATGGGTGGGATTCATTGCATATGATAGCATGACATGGCATTTAATCGGCATGATTATGACCTTTATAATCATGTAAAGTTTCTGGTTTTTATTGGTATGATTGGATCTCTATTTTCATACACTGGTTTGGATACAATGTTTTATATGTATGGTATGATTTATTAAACTGGATTTGATATATTTATTATATCTGGATTTTTGGTACTAACCCATGTGTCAACCCTAATTGGAATACCTACTGGGCGCGTTGTACTAATGCCCTACTTCTACCCTTTAGTGGATGATGCAGGAAACGAGGAAAAAGCTAAACACAGAAAGGGACAAGCATAGGAGCTCGGAAGGCTTTTAGTTTATATCTTGTTTAAGATACTCATGGGCTTGTATTTGAGTATCTAAAATTCGGATTGTAATAACTTAGATGGATTTGCTATGGTTGGATGTCTTATTGGATAATTGCGTTATGATAATGATGATTAAGGATTTGACGTACTTTGCTATCTGAATGGAATAGAACTTGGTTCTATTATGATTCCGCAAATTGATGTTATGATTCCGTATGTTATGACTTTTATTTCGCATGTTTATATTGCTATGTGTGAACTATTTTCTTGGACTGAGTACATACACACATAGGGTTGGCCAGTTAAGGGTCGGACTTTAGAAGTTCGGACTTAGCTCGCGTCGTGACGTCCCGCGCTCTATCACTCCACTCTATTATAAAAAAAAAAAATAGACTCTGAATTTACTGGAAAAAGCGAGTGAAAATGGGCGGGGCGTTACAATTACTTAATTTAATTGTGAAAAATTAAGATTTATAGATGGAAAGGATGTTTAATGAATAAAGAATTGGGGCAATGACGCAAGTATGGTCCAATGGACCATGGATAGGATTAATTCTATTTAATGGGGTCAATGATGGTCAATTGGGTCAAATGCCCAATTGGGACCCAATGGGTCAAGATGGATTGATGATTAGGGTAAATGGGTAAGGAATGGATTTAATCGGGTGATAGACCCAATTATGATCAAAGGCATGGGTCCACCTCATCAAGTGAGGTGGCAAGTGTATGAGGAATTGTCCAAGTGGCACAACCAAGTGGGACCCAAGTCCACCTCATCAAGTGAGGTGGCGTGTGGACTAAGGCACAAGTGGGGCCGGCCACCATGGTTGACTTGGTCAACCATGGGTGAGTTCAAAGGTGAATTAAAGATGATCAAGTGAAGTGAATTGAGGTAAATTATTTAATTAAATCACCTAAGTTAATTTAGAATAAATCCAAGTGCTTGAGGTAGGAATGAGTTTCATTTAAATGGAGTGAGTCAAATGGGGGTGAGTCACATGGGAAAAGATGGAGTGAGTTAAAGGAGAGGTGGGTGGTTTCCATCTCAATGGAAACCACCAAGCCAAAACCGTTGGAGATGGGAGTGGTATGCCATGTGGAGGGCATGCACCCTCTTGGCTAGACAAAGAACTTAGGTGGAGGGCATGTATTCTCATGATTGGTCAAAGGAGAGGTGGGGGTTCCATCTCATGCAAACCAATAAGCCAAAACCGTTGGAGATGGGGGTGGTATGCCATGTGGAGGGGATGCACCCTCTTGGCTAGACAAAGAACTTAGGTGGAGGGCATGCATTCTCATGGTTGGTCAAAGGAGAGGTGGGGCTTCCATCTCATGCAGACCACCAAGCCAAAACCGTTGGAGATGGTGGTGTATGCCATGTGGAGGGCATTCATTCCCTTGTTTGGTCAAGGGACACATGGGGAAGACTCCACATTGATGAGGGTGGAGTCTTACCCAAGGAAACCCTAGACAAGATGGAAAGAAAGCTTTCCATCTCATTCATTCTCTCACTCTCTCCCTCCCACTCTTAGCCAACCCGTTCATTGAACAAAAGAAAACACTTAGAGTTTCTATCTCAAATCCTCTCCCTCTCTCAAGCTTGGCCGACCTCTCTCACAAGACAAGGAAAACACTTAGGGTTTTTACATTCTCTCCTCCTCTCCCTCTCTCAAACCTTCTCCTTGGCTGAACCATCTCTTGGGGTTTTTATCTTAAACCCCCTCCCTCTCAAGCAACACAATCTAGGCCGAAGATCAAGGAGGAAGGAAGAAAAGACTAAGGAAGGAGAAGATCAGAGGAGTAAGGCGGAACGAAAGAAACGAAAGAGTAGCGGAATCGGTACGTATGATTTAGTGTGGTTTATAAATTAAAAGGAGGTTAAAGGAACCATGGAGTTCCATTTCGGATTTGGAGAGTTGGCCAAAATATTATGGCCATGGATTTAAAATCCATCCAAGGAATGAGATGGAAAAATGGACAAAACCCTAATGTGTAAGAGGGATTACTAAGGACACTATGTATATATGGTTTATGTCAACATGCATGGCTAAACATGAAGAATGGTCAAGGATCATGGTTTGGCCCTTGCATGGCCGAACCCTAATTATTATGTATATATGGCTAAGGACCTCATGCATGTCCAAGATACAGAATATGATCAAAGATCATGGTTTGGCCCTTGCATGGCCAAACCCTAGATTTTTGCATGGACCATATGAGAACTAAATAGGGATTGGATGAGGTTCGGCCATGATGTATGGCCGAACCCCATCAAAGGATATGATCATGGGTATTTGATTGATAAGAGAAAATAATGAACATAGGGTTCGGCCATGTTGTATGGCCGAACCCCATGGAAGGATGTTGGTAATTGTTAATGGGTTTAAAGGATTCCTACATAATTGAAAACCATGGAATATGTATATGTGATGTTTTTACTTGAATTATTTTGGTATCAAATGATATGTCTTAATGATGAGATTTTAATGCTATGATGTTTATTATTATTACATAGCATGTTGCACTTGCATCTCATGCATGGTATGGGAGGGATCAAATGAGGGGAGTCCACGCTCCATTTGGATTTCCGATAAATAATCGTGGGGAGGAACCTACACTGATTCCAAGGGAAGTATGATTGAATTGTAACCGGAGTCCAAGCTTCGTTCGGGGCGTCCGATAAGGCATTCGTGGGGATAATTTGATGTGGATTTTCCATCAAGAGGAATACTATGTGATTGTAATATGGATGATGGGTGGGACTCATGGCATATGACACCCATGGCATGGCATTGATTTGCATGGTTTTGATATTATTTATATCTATGTGTTTTTGTTATACTAATCCATGTGTTGACCCTATTGGGAGTGGGCGCGTTGTCTAACGCCCTACTTCCACTTTAGATGATGACACATGAAATGGACGAAGTGAAGGACGTGATCTGAGCCAAGCTTAGGAGCTTGGAGGAGCTAGATTTATTTTATTTAAGTTTTTATTTTGGACATGTAATTTGAGTAATTAGCTTGTTGGGACTGTAATAACTTAGACTATTTGCTATGGTTTGGACTTTCATTTTGGATATTTTAACTTAAGATAATTATTATTCGGTGTTGGGCTTCCTTGCTAATTAATAATTGGATAGGATAGACTCTATTATAACTCGCATTAAGTTAATTCCGCAAACTTAACCTTATTGCATGTGAACCGTTTTCGTGGACTTGGTCCATGTACACGCTTGGTTGGCCAGTTAAGGGCCTGGTTTTGGAAGCTCGGACTTAGCTCGCATCGTGACGTCCCATTCTCTCTCACTCTTTTATTTCAAAAAAAAAAAAAAAAATAGACTCTGATTTTCGGTGAGTGAAAAAAGGGGGGGGGGGGGGGGGGGGGTGGCGTTACACAACATGCCTCTTCCGTTTTCAAGGACTAAATTAAGAGTCTTGGGATATCAAGGGAGGAAGATAAAAAAAAAAAAAAATGAATGAAAAAGAAAGAAAGTAAGAAAAGAAAATAAGAGAAAACAGAGAAGGATACTGTCTGAGCACACCTCTTACTCACCCGAGTTCATCCTCTCACTCACATCTCAGCCCTCAACTCGACCAAGTACCTCTTCACGTCCCCACGGGCTTCCTTTATTCTGGGAAAAAAAATAGTGACCAAGCTAGGGAAAGAGAAATTAAGCTAGCATGGAGGAAGGAGAGCAAGGAGACAAGGAAGATCAGATTTCACCCATTCAAGTACACCTAAAAATCACTCAAGGTAAACAAATCTGTAATATTTTTTATTAAATTATTAACACTAGAATGTTTAGGAAATGCGTATGAATGGATTGGGAAAGAAAGAACCCAAGAATGATGAACACCTGAGTAAAAGGAAGCCATGGATAATGGGTCCATGACTTTTGACTCGAACCAGTCGACACATCGACTCTGTCGATGTGTCGTCTAGGGCAAGTATCCAGCAAATAGAAAATAATAACTTTTGGACTGAAAGAAATTAAACCTAGGAAGCCTACGTCAATGTCTCGGCCTGGGTATGATAGAGATGGAAATCGAAATGAACTGATGATCTATTAATCCCAGAGCGACCCATCGACAAAGTCGATGTGTCAGTTTTTGTATGACTGAACTGGAAAAGAAATATGAAGATGCTGATGTTACGCTGGGAAAATATATCGACCTGGGTTTGATAAAATAGAAATGAAACTAGTTCCAGTACGATGTATCGACCAGATCGATATGCCGGCTTGGAAATGTAATGATGGTCTAAGTATGCTGAAATTGAAACAATGGACTTTTTAAAGGACGATGCATCGACTAAGTCGACATATCGAATGTATACATCTTTGTATGTATCGACTGGGTCAATACGTACTATCGGGAACAGAGAACAAACATAAGTATGAATGGATCAAACCAGAGGATGTATCGACGTGCTCGACATCTCGAGTATGTGTACCGTTAAATGTATTTACTAGAAAATATGAACGGAAACAGACAGAGTCCAGTCGACATATCGAGATGATCGATGTGTCGATTGTGTTCAGTGGTGATGTATCGACAATGTTGATATGTCGAGCTGAAATAGAAATAATTTAAAAAAAATAGTGTATTTGTTATTAAAGTCAAATATAAAATGGAATATTTTAGAATTGGGAAATAGTACAGTTGATCTTTAGGTTTGGATTAGACCTACAGAGATTAGACAATAATTTTATGTGCTATTAACCAATAAATTGTGATTTGAACATGTACATGGACAAAAGGATTTGAGGGTAGTTCCAACGCCGTTCGAACAAACACGTGAATCTCATTTGGTTGATCACTTTCGATCAGTTAGGAGTTCGTACTTTATTGAAGCACGACGATTTGAATGATTTTGTTAAATATTGATTTATGAGATTTTGATTTTATTATGAATTCATTATATTATATAGAAATGATGTTTAATGAAAGAAACTATTGGATGCATGGTTTTATCAATCATGTTTGTACACATTACCTCATGCATGGTTGCATGGGAGGGTTGATAGTATTGAGCCAAGAAGGAAATGTCGGACCTCGCTTGGACTCATGTAAAATGATTATAAAATTATTAGACTTTGGCCCCATCCTTGGATATGAATGTTACGGCATAGTTGGGCCAAAGAGCTCCTGGGTAGGTCCCGAAATTCTACGCAGAGGGAGGAGACCACTCTCCACCGATAGTCTTGGTTAATTTGTGGATGGGTAACAACACCCTAGTGGTCACCGCCTCAAATGTTGTTGACATAAGTGACCAATATTGAGAATCATTATTTGAAGTGATGGTTATGATATGATGCATAGAAATGGGTGGGCATATCATTGATGTATGGCACCCATGGCATATCATTTTATGATTTCTGAGTTATAAGACTATGATACATCTTCTATCATGTATTTGAGAAACATGTGTTGATCATACTTTGAGATTTTCCACATTGTTGTCCTTATTATATGATATTATGAGATTTCACACTTTGTGCATTTTATGAACGGAACTTCCTAATGGGTAAGTTGACTAAGCTCGTATACTTTCCCCCTAAATGTTAACACAAATCAGGGTAAAGAAGAAGAAGCTGGACCTAGTGATAGATGCTTGATGAAGAGATGGATCTAGAGATGCTTGAAGATATCTTAGTTCTTATTTTGGCATTTTGATAGAAACTATGTAATTTCATAGGATCCAATGATGTAATAATTTAGATAATTTTATTTTGGATTTGGTTTGATGTTTTGACTTACATGCTTAAGTAATTTCCATCCTTGCTATTGAAATGTTTGGTATTATAATTCCTCAAGTGTTATTTTTGCACGTTTTATTTCACAAGTGTTATGCTACGACACACATAAATATTTGGTGGGCTGACCCATGTGTGTACTAGAATTGGGCTAGTCAAGGGTTGGGTCTTCGGACTTGAACTCGGCTGGCGTTGTGATGTATCTATTTTTTTTTTTCATATAATTTTTTTTTACTAGGATTTGATCAATGGAAAAAGGGTGGGTCGTTACATATAAGAGTACAAGAATGTATATTGTCTTAGTTTGACACAACGTAGTGCATATTATATGATCGAAATTCCTACTGGGCACGTTGACTAAGCCCATAAATTTCCCCCATATAGATTGTGTATGCAGGTTGAAGTGCGTAGATGAAATTAGAACAAATGATGGTCGAATATGAGCGAGATAGACACGAGAATTGAAGCTTGAATAGCTTGGCTTAATGTACTTGTAAAGTTGGAAATTAGAAGACAATGTAAATTTGTAAGAATGTTGTTATTTTGGAGAATGTAATATTTATGACTAAGAGCATGTATTTAAGTTGTTTTGCATTTGACTCTAGTCTGTGGGAATTCCTTATCTTGTTATGGGATGTGTTAACTATACATGCAAACGTATAAAAAGTTTTAAAGTTCTGTAGGATTATGAGAGTGTGTGCAAAATATCATGCACACACTTGTTGGGCCAGTCAAGGGTTGGGTCTTTGGACTCGGACTTGGCTCGCGTCGTGACGCTCGCCTCCCTTTTCACTAAGATATTCCTAATATATTACTCTAATGACATTGGTTATAGGGAGGGGCGTTACAAAGCCAACATGGTTATGTTGTCCAAATGTTAATGGACTTGGTGCATTGTGCTCTCAAAAGGTTGAAAAAAGGAGAGCACACCTTGGAAAGTTTAAGAGAATAAATGAGTCTCCATCTTCCATGTGCATAATGGATTTCCAAGGATAGGATGTTTTGTTCATTCCTAAACTCCTTATTGGTGTATACCTTTTTGAATGAACTTGTGCATGTTTTGATGCAATTGTGCTTATATTGGTAAATGTCTTGTGCATCATTACATTTCTCATGAATTATGTGCTAAAATTGGTGGATCACCTATTTTGTTCATGATTCTCACTTGTAACACCTCGGATTTTCCTCAACTTATAAATTTATTGGATTGGCCCCTTTGGATTGCAATTTAAGTGAATTTGAAATTAAAAAGTTGAAATGGACATTAGATGGGCAAGGAAATGGGTCAATTATCCAATTAAGACCCAATGGGTCATGGGTGACCTTGATTTAAAAATAATTGGGTAAATTTAGTTAAGTTAGTTGAGTTGGATAAATTAGTGCAATTAATGCATTAAAGTCCACCTCATCAAGTGAGGTGGCATGTGAGTGATGTGGCATTGCCATGTGGCATTCATGTTATCACATGGAAGCCAACTAAGCAAGGATGCTACCTCATCAAGTGACATGGCCAAAGTGGGACCCAAGTGCCATGTGGTGACCAAGTCACCACATTCATGGTCGACCATGACATGCGTTGACTTGGTCCACCACTTTTGAGTTTAAGTCTTGAGTTAGAGTTTTGCTTAAGTTGAGAAGATGAAGGGATGAGATGGAAGGCTAAGATTTCGTCTAAGGGAAGATCAAGGGTTGAGATTAAAAGTTGGGGTGTCTTGTCTAAGTACATTGTACTTAGACACTTGGAAACCCAAGGGTCTTCACCTCAAAAGCCATGAAGCCACCCTTGGGAAGCCAATGGCCTCTTTGGTTAAACCAAGGGCCTCCTTGGTTAGACCAAGCCATTAAGAGAGGGAGGGAAGAGAATAAGTTTTAATACAAAAACACAAACCAAAGGTCACTTCAAACCCCTTGGCCGACCCCTCCTCCCTTGAACAAGGATTTGTCTCTCCACTCCTCTCCTCTCTCTTCCACCTCTACCTCCATACACTTGAAAGACCTTGAAGAACAAAGAAAGGAGAAGAAGAATTAAGGAAGAAGAGAAAGACCAAAAGAATAGAAGGAGATTGAAGGAAGGTATGCCTAAGCACGCAAGGGATCTGGTTGTGTTTCAGTCAACTGAATCTTATGATTCAGTCGACTCAAAGTATACTGGCAAAGCACGTATGGGATCTGGTTGTGTTTCAGCAGATTGAATCTTGATTTAGTCGACTGAAAATGTACTGGCCAAGCACACATGGGATCTGGTTGTATTTCAACCGACTGAATCTTATGATTTAGTCGACTGAAAGTATACTGGAAAACACATATGGGATCTGGTTGTGTTTCAGCCGACTGAATCTTATGATTTAGTTGACTGAAAGTGTACTAGCCAAGCACACATGGAAGCTGGTTGTGTTTCAGCCGACTGAATCTTTTGATTCAGTCGACTGAAAGTATACTGGCCAAACAGATGGGATCTGGTTGTATTTCGGCCGACTGAATCTTATGATTCAATCGACTGAAAGTATATTGGCCAAACACAGATGGGATCAGGTTATGTTTCAGCCGACTGAATCTTATGATTTAGTCGACTGAATTAGAAGGTTTTATTCTTGATTATCCTCCAGAGCCTCTGCCTACTTTGTAGGATGGAAGCGAGATAAAAAGGAAGAACAATAGGATTCGGCCATGTTGTATGGCCAAACCCCATTAAGGGTCTTAAACGGATTACAGCTATGATGCGTAAATGCGTTGAGAAATGAACATGGAACTTAGATGGAAATAGGGATGATCAAATTAAAATGGAAAATCAAACTAATATGTATGTTTGAATTTGATGAGGTAAAGAGGTTCGCAATTCATCTCACGCGACCGTTAGCCTTATCCTTGCAAGACAAGAAAGGATAGTATATTGGACATTGGTAGGATTCCTACCTCATTGTGAACACTATGGAGTATATTATAACACTTGTTTTATTCAAAATATGATGAATGCATTTGCTAAATAAATTGTATATGATTATGAGTTGATTTTCAATGATATTATGTATTTTAAATGAAATGGCATTCTTGCATACATTACCTCATGCATGGCATGGGAGGGAACATATATGACAACAAGCCAAGTTCTGAGCGGTCCGGACATAACTTGGGCTTGAGATTAGCTTATATGAAGCTATATGAACTATTGAGATTTGGCTGCGTCCGATTGATAGAAAAGTACGACGTAATTGGGCCAAAGAGGTCCTGGGTAGTTAGTCCCAAAATCCTGCGCAAAGGGAGGAGTCCACACTCCATCGGTAATCCCAGTTAATTTGTGGATGGGTATACAGTGCCCTGGTGGTTGCCGCTTCAAACACTGTGGACATAATTGGCCAAGTAAACCATTGATTGATTTATGATGTAATTGGGTATCGACATTGGGTGGGATTTCATTTGGCATTGACACCCATGACAAGACACTTATGTTAGCATGATTATGATATGGACATCATGCATTGTTTTATTACTTATAAGATGTTTTCACAAATATGTCATTAATAATGTATAAACCCCTGATTTATGATATTCTAATATTACTCTTATGTGTACCCAAATCCTAATTGGAATACCTACTGGGCATGTTGACTAATGCCCTACTTCTACCGTGTAGATGATGGAACATGAAATGATAAGGAAATGACGTGATGGAACATGAAATGATAAGGAAATGACGTGGGATCGGAAGGGAACCAAGCGTAGCAGTTTGGGAAGATTTAAATTTAAATTACTTAGTTTTGATTTCAAAGATGTATTCGGAAGACTTGCATTTTGGGATGTAATAACTTAGACTATTTGGGACACCTTAGAACTTATTTGCTATGGTTTGATAATATTTAAGTTTATTTGGAATTTTATAGTGATTGGCTTTCCTTGCCTAATGATGACAAGAGACTGAATAACATCTTATTTATATAAATTATTCCACAAGCATTAAGAAAAGCGTGTGAAAATGTTTTAGTGGACTTAGTCCAAGCACACGTAATGCTGGCTAGTTAAGGGTCGGGTTTTGAAAACTCGGATTTGACTCGAGTCGTAATGGCCCGTTCTCTCTCACTTATATATATATATATATATATATATATACACACATATATATATACTCTAATTTATGCAAGTGAAAAAGGGCGGGGCATTACATCACTCATATGCTCCTTTCTTGGAACATTGATTGTATGTGTGATTCCCTCCTCTTGCATGCATTATTTTTTTGTTTCATATTGGTATATTTGTATACCATATGCATGTGGCCCTTGCCCCTCCTTCTCCTTGTCTAGTCCAACCTCAGCCTTTGGTCCTCTTGAGCTCCATGTCAAATTCGAATTTTGACTATGGTGTAATGGGGTATTTATAGGGTCAAGAAATGGATGAATGGATAAGATTAAATCTGGGTTTAAGTTGGTGGATGAAATAATAGGATTGGATCTTAATGGAATAGGGTGATAGACATTAAAAGTTGGAAAACTAGGGTTTACAAGGAGGCTCACACGAATTTGGTGTGTTTAGGTGTCTTGGAGTGGAGTGCAAGAAAATATAGAGAAAAGATAGGAGTTGATAGGGTTACACATGAATTTTGTGTTGTGTGTTTTGGGATTTAGGTTAATACAATGTATGGCTGGGATCTAACGATAGGATATATGAATGGATGAGATGCAATATGGTGATGTGGAGGGTTGACTAAGTGAATATGCGCATGAAGGGCAGCAAGATTGTGAAAATCATGTGTGACATGGAAGATTGGGATGATGAGGTGTGTTAGTGATTTTAGGAGTGTACTTGGATTGGATTTTGTCTAAGTACATGGAGAATTTTAAGTGCTAAAATCGTGTGGACTGTGTGGGGATAAGATGATGGGTGACATGGCATATACGCATGGAGGCTACTTGGGCTCCAAGTTGTTCTATCTTAGGGTTTTTTAATGAATGGATGACTTGGATTAGATTGGGGTTAAATCTAAAGGCTCTAAGGTGATTTGATAAAACTAATTTATATGAATGATATGATAACTAATGAAGGGTTGTGATTTAAAGGTGGAGATGGATAGATGATATGATGAATGACCTAGATTTAATGCAAGGTATGTTATGAGATGGATTAGCATGGAGGTTCTAGGGTTTTACCTATATGAAGTGGATGGTTGTGATGAAATATCCTAAGATCTAATGGCTTTAATGAGTGCTGGATGATCTAGATGGAGGGATGATGAGATGATGCATGGATGGTCATGATCCTTAGGTTAATCTAGATGATGGATGGATTGGATGGCCTAGATCTGATGTCATACATGTATGGGTTGGATTTGATGGTGGCTCTAAGTTTGACCTAATTTTGATGCATGAGATGGAAAGTGGAGATTTAAGATGAGGATTAGAGGGTGGAGATGAGTTGCATGAAGATGAAGGGTTAAGATTGAATGAATAAAAGGTGGAGGTGAAATGTACATCGAAGAGAGAGGGATTAGGGTTATGGATTTCACATGGGGTAATAGGATATGGGCTTAGGTGAAATTCGAATATGATCCATGGACCTATTGGACTTTGGATCCTGGACCTCAACTCATGGACTTTATCTTAGGCCCATTTGACTTGAACTTGAGCTTGAGAACTTGGGCCTTTGTTTGGACTTTGGGGTGGTCATTGACCTGACCCAGTTATGATATGCGCATGGACTGCCTATGGCCTGGCCCAATGCTGGCCTGTGGATCTTAGCTTGGTCCATATAAAGTGAATCTTGGTCCATTTGATCTTAAATTTCAGGCTTTGGCACTTGAATTGCATGTTCACTCTTCCAGAATTTAATAATTAATTTACCACTTAAATTCTAAAAATAGTTAATTAACCATAGACTCTCATAATTGGATCCAGATTAACTAATTTACATGAAAAACCCTAAAAGTGGCATGAATTAAATCATTAAAATTCCAGGTCTTCACTTTTAAGCTCTTATCTTGCAATTATCCACTGAATTGAGATGACTTTCCTAAACTTTCCATTTTTATGAACAAAACTAGAAAATGACATCAAACGCATGTGATATATACAAAATCAAGGCTAACTAGTCCAATAATCAAGGGAAAATTGTAATATTTTAGCACTCAACAAGTATCCGTAAACTCAGATTTTGCTAGTCCTCGAGTAAAACTTCCTAAAAAGAGTAAAAACAAATGAAAGCACACAAATCCTAAACTAACCTAATCTAAACCTAAACTACACCACTTTCGTTGGTTCTCTCGATTGCATGTAGCGTATGTAACAAGCCTTTAAACCCCTAGGTTACCCCTAGTGGATGAATTGTAGTCTCGTGAGGGCTTATAGTGATGAGACCCACAAACATCAACGTCTTTAGCAAGAACACACAAACAAGGTTAAAATAGATTAAAAATGGGAAATCAACAGAACAAATGGAAGAGTCCGTTAAACTTAAGATTTGAAATCATAGAGTGTGTATGAGTTTCGTAAATAAAATATCTCAAATGAGTGGTTTCTAGGGTGACACAATTTTATGATTGTTGAGCACTGAAATCTTACATTTTTACCCCTAATTATGGGACTAGTTAGCTTCAATTTTGTGTATATTAGTGCATTTAATACAATTTCTTAGTTTTGTAGATTAAAAATGGTGAATACATGAAATCAAGCTAAGTCAGTGGATAATTGCTAGTTTTGTGCCTAAAATAGAAGATCTGGAATTTTAGTAATTAATTCGGGCCACTTTTAGGTTTTTCAAGTAAATTGGTTAGTCTAGTTCCAGTTATGAGATCTAGATTTAATCAATATTTTAAATTTTAAAGTGGTGGAGTTAATTATTTAATTCCGGGAGAGTGAACATGCAATTCAAGTGCCAAAGATTGAAATTCCAGATCAAATGGGCCAAAGATCCACTTCAATTGGGCCAAGCTAAGCTCCACAGGCCAACATTGGGCCAGGCCACAAGTAGTCCATGTGCATATTACAAGATGGGCCAGGCCAATGTGCACTCTAAAGTCTAACAAAAGCCCAAGTCCTCAAGCTCAAGTAAAAAATCTACTGGAGGCCCATGTGCTCATTTATAGGTCCAAAACCCAAGTTCATAAACCATTCACACGCCTAAGCCTTGTCCATTTCCTTATCAATCCACACCATCCAATCCTCTCTCTATGCAATCTCAACCATCTGCCAAATCATGCAATCGTAACCATTCATTCCATACATCTCATCCATACCATTCATTTCATATCATTAAAGTTAGGAAACCCTAGATCCACCTATCAAATCCAAACCATTCATCATTTAGATTAACCCTGGGATCATGATCATCCATGCACTATCTCATCATCCATCCAATTAGATCATTCATCCATTAGTTAAGCCATTAGATTTTAGGACATTTCATCACAGCCATCTATCTCAAACATACATATTAGGCAAAACCCTAGAGCTTCCATGCTAATCCATCTCATAACAGACTTTGCATTTAATCTAGTCCATTCATCATATCATCTATCCATCTCAACCTTTGAATCACAACCCTCCATTAGGTACCTCACTATTCCGATATTTTATTTCATCTAATTAACTGTAAAGCCATTAGATCTTAACCCAAAGTAATCTAAGTCATTCATTCATAAAAACCCTAGGATTAAGGATAAAGCCAAAATCCCATCTAGGTTCATGCCACATCACCTTGTCAATTTCTTGTGAAGCCTTGTGGAGGAAGAAATGGAGAAAACCATAGGATTTGGAAGACAAGTTTTGACACAGGTTAGGTATTTTGACCATAACTTTCCACTCCGAAATTCGATTGCATTCATTCTTGTTGTGTTGGAAAAAATACTTCAAGGGATACAACTTTTTTGTTTACAAAATTTCAAGATTCAGATGTTTACTAGGTCAAAATGGAGCTGCAATATGTTACATGTGTAGCAAAATGGAATTTGCACTAAATCCCAATTTTTTCTCCAAATTCCTATCTTCTCTCATTCTCTACTTAGCTACCAAGCCAAGACACCCCAAAATTTGTGTATGCCTTATAACCCTAGCCTTTTCAACTTAAAATCTCCTCCATCCACTTCTAAATGAGATCTAATCCAAGCCATGAATTCACAACTTAACCCAGATTTAATCACAACCGTCCATTCCAACTTGAGCCTATAAATAGAGCACTGAGGCACACTATAGAATTCGAATTTGACCTGGAGCTTGAGAGGACCAAGGCTGGAGCAAAAGACAAGAACACCGGTCGAATTTACAATGTTAGAGTTGTAAATTTTATTTTTATTTTTCTTTTTTGTATCTAATATATAGTGCTTGTACTGAATTTTCCCATGAAATAAATACAAAGCATTCTTTTAGAACCCTGAAACAACCAATTTTCAAATCTCTGTGATGATTGTTTAGATTTGATTTTAAAGTTTATATTCTTTATTTAATTAATTGGACATGAAATATTTAGAGCTTAGGTTGCAAGTGTTGAATCTAAGTTACTAAGGCCCGATTATTAAATTAAAGTTTATAGATTATTAATTTTGATGATAGGCATGAATTGATATTTGGACTTTTACGTGAATTTCAGATCTAGGTTTTGTATTTGTTTACACATTTTGGAAAATGAGCGGTCTATTTTAACAACCACCCTTTAAATTCTACATTTTGTATTTGTTAGTTCCTTTGTTTGTTTTTTGAATTTTTAATGTTCAATATATTTTTATGTTTCTATTTCAAGTCTTGTATGCTCATGTATTTTATTCTTTAATTCTTTGTATCCAAAAACTCTCTTTTTCAAGATTCAAATAACTAAAGTTGGAGATATGATATTTTAATCTTAAAACATGTGAATTTAAATTAAGATGAGACCACGTATTCTTGTTTCACCATTTTAATAAAAAGAATATGGATTTGATTCTCGACTTGTTAAATTCATAAGTTATATAATGAGGGTGTTACTTTAGTTTTCTAAATTAAAATTGTAACTCCATGTATTATATTTCTTAAGATTACATCTTTTTAAAGTTACCAATTTAATTTTAAATATATATTTTGTTGATTTCCTTTAGGTTCGACCTCGCACTCATACTGATATACTATACATGGTTCGTGCGCTTGTGAGATTATAAATGTAAAATTTGATCATCAACAACTTTTTGGCGCCATTGCCGGGGAAATCAAAATTAAATTGTGTTCAATTAAAATTTTGTGATTTTAGGAAACATTGTTATTTTTGGAATGTTCGATTTTTGGCATGTCTTTAAAATTGTAAACTTTTCTTTTTGAAAGTTCTAATTTTAGAAAGTTTCCTTAAATAAGAAAATTTTGAAAACCTCAATATTCATAGACTTATTTTTTAATTTATTTTTGGAAGTTTCTATTTTTAGAAAAATCTATTTTTGGTAATTGATATATTTTTGGTAATTGTCAAATTTTAGAAAAATTTCCAAACATAGAAGTTTTTTAGATTTAGAAATCTTATCTAACTTATGAAAGTTTCAAAAATCAAATCTTGGAGACTATGGAATTATTGATTAATTTGGTGCAACTCTTTTTTAAACTTTTATGGTCTTGTCTTATTTAAAATTCTTGTTTATGATTACAAATATTATATCTGCTTCAGTAGTTGTAGTTTAGAAAAATTTGCATTTAGTTAGGTCATGCATTTTTCATGATTCAAAATCTTCACCTCGATTATCTATGTTTTATTTTGCAGTGAATTTTAAATCGCGCTCTCTAAATATTTTTCTGGAAAATACATGGAGCTATCTCAGGTATGTCTGAACCTGAGTTGTTCTTGTTTGAATATTTTCTTTTAATTTGCAATTGGCCACTGTAGATTATGAAACATTAAGGACAATGTTCAATTTAAGTTTGGAGGTATGTGGGGGTTACACTGTGTCAATTTTGTGTTTATTTTAGACTAATTTTTTATTGATTTTTAGCATTAATACGTGAATAAAAAATTTTATATCATGTTTTTCCAAAAGAATTTTATGGAATTTATGCTCAGAATTTTTTTGCACGAGCTGTATTAATGTTAGTATGAAAATGAAGAGTATTCATGAGTAAAGCAATTATCGGAAGAATGCTAGTGGAGACTTATACCCAGTGAGCTTTTGAGCCATTTTATTTTTCAGAGGGTTATAAGTAAATTCTTCATTTTCTTTGATATGCGCAATTATTTTGTTATTAGATCTCATTATTCTTTGATTATAGTCAAATTAATGAGAATGACATCAAAATTGGATTATTGCAGAAGAAATTATTCTGAATTTGAAGTAAGAAAATAACCATATGAAGCTTAGGAAGTGATATCGGCCATTTTTGAACCGTTTGAGCCGTTAAGCCTACCTATATTGGTCATGTTATCCTGATTAGTTTCCAAGTTGAGCCTTATAAAGCTAGATTTCTTGATTAGCCATATTAACCATACCCAACTCCAGTTATGGAGTTTGAGCCAATATTGAATATCCGTGACCCATTTTAAAAAGATAAGAGGTTAGGGATGAAATTAGGATGGTTATTGAGAAAAAAGGTGATAAAAAAAAAAAAGAACAAGATTTTATGGTGAAAAAGAAAAGACAAGAGAAAGGAAACATCCACACATCAGAAAATATGATGAGAAAAAAAATGAAAAGGAAAGAGAAAAAAGAGAAGAAAAAACATATATGATCATGTGTTCCCTACTCATGCATCCCAACGAACGAAACCAATCAACGAATCATGCAAAGCTCAACTTAGCTAAGCATAACACATGTGCACATCTGGTCATAACCCAACGAATTTTCACAACGAATGTCCACAGGGGATTTTGAGACTAACAAATAAAGAATTTCAATGAATTTGCCCAACGAATGTCTCCAAAGGAGTGCAGGGTTGACGACCCGAATCAACGATACAAATCACCAACCCCAAGTGGATGTTCATGCATGATGAATCAACAATATTTCATGCATAGATGCCATGTCATGTATGCCATCAACATGATCACAATAAATGATTAACAATATAAAATGTGTTAATAATTTCAATAAACACACGACGAATAACAAATATTACATGTGTTAATCAATTTAATGAAAACACGGCGAATAATAAATATAACATGTGTCGACAAATTTCAATATACACATGATATCCATCCATGTCATTCAAAAAAGGCTGATACTAACAATTCAACATACAATCCAAACAATCAACTCGGATTTCCAAACAATAAAGTATAATCAAAATAGTTCAGTAAAAAAGGTTAAGTTTCCCTCACCTAAATTTTGCAATTTATCAAGTTCAGACACCACAAAATCCAAGTTCCAACAAGCTTCAGGTACCCGAATTTACTGTCATAGATTAGAATTTTGGACCATTATAATTTTATCTCATTTAAATACTTTATAATTCAATAATTTTGACAAATAAACCCATCGGTTCTGTTCAAACAAACCGAGTCGAAGGGGTACTAAACAAGTACAATTTGTTTAAGGTTTAAAAGGGGTTAAACAGAACATAATTTGACCTAACTTGCAGAATTTTCTCATATGAGATAGGTAAAACCAAGGTCTCATATTCATATAGTGGATAGGTCTCTAAGAGAGGATTACAACGATTTCTGGTTCATCCAAAACGGATATTCGTAGCCCGAGTTATGATCAAAATACTCGACATGTACACTGCTCAACAATTTGCAGTCTCATCTGAGGTTTCTGTCTTACAGACCATATTCAATGATTTTCCCTCTTATATTTTTACTAGAGGTAGATATCTTCATGGGAATAAGTTTAGGCTCAAATTTTGCACCATTTGGATGATCAAAGACCGAGATAAAAATTCCAAAATCCAAAACTGTAAAATTGTCTGTTTTTCAGTAGTCTAGAACTAGAGCCGACTTGCAGACTTGATTTTGGGTATCAAACCTCATTTAAAATTCATCATATTTTAAATGGAGATAGGTATCGTCGTTCTAATCAGAATAGGTATAAATTTTAAGTTGTTTAAATGCCGACAGTACAAGTTATGATTTATTTACTAAAACCAGCGAAACTGTATCTCAGACCTGAACCAGAATTTGGTCCGTGTTTCAGATCATATCTAGGGCATGAAATCACCTTCTTTCGCTACCAATATAGGATAATAACTAGGTCTATGAAATTGGAATCCAAAAGAACAAATTTTGTGGAAAAAATCCATTGGTAACTCTAGATATTAATTTTTTTGTGACGATGCGCAGAAAGACCCGAAAAATGGCCATGTTCATGGTTCACCTAGGAAATCAATTCTAAACTTTATCCTTTCAAACCAAGAGTACTAAATTCGTGTAAGGTGTTTTAAATTAACTATATAACATAAGAATCTTTAATGAATTTCAAATAATAAATCTAGGAATAAACACTGAAATCAAAACCCTAATCCATGGAGATCAAACAACATGGTGTTGGGCGATATCTCCACCAAACACGAATTTGGTATGCCCAATTTTTCTAAATTTCAATCTTCATAAAATCCTCTTTCTTCTTATTATTAATTAATCAAACTAAGCAGAGGATTTGTTAAGAATTGAAGGAAATAAAAATACGTATTTCACTAACCTTTAAGGGAGGAAAACCAAGCTTTGGAGATGGAACTTCAAAGAAGTCTCCAATCGATCTTTGAGAGAGAGAGAGGAGAAGGAAAACTCGTTGGAGGAGAATGAGAGAGGGAGAGTTGTGGGTTATGGAGGGCTCCCGACAAAAGTCCCAATTTTATTTAGGGATGGTCAGCCATGGAGAGAGAAAATCTCTCTTAAAATTAGATTTTCCAATTTTTTCTCCATAGGCTCCAATGTATAAAGCCCGAATCCATTTTCCTTCCAAGGTGTATTGGCTATATTTTTGGGATTTCCTCTTATTAAAATAGTGTGACGGTGTGTGCAACAAGAAATTCCAAATTTTATTGGGAAGTACAATTAGAAAGGGGTAATTTGGGTCCAAGGTTGTGGGTCCCACTAACCCATTTAAACTTGAACCACAAATTCAAAATAGTTCCTCTACATTTGAATCCAATAGAATTGAACTTCTATTTTAAACCAAAAATATATTTTTCGACCAATTTCACAATGTTGGTCCTACCAGTGTTAAATTTGGAAAGTTCCCAAATTTGACTCGTACACACCAAAAATAGAATTTTCAAAATTCTAACTCTGCGATATATTCATATTATTTTTCTAATTTAATAGACATGGGCCCCTTAAACATGCCAAATTTAGAAAATTTTATTTTTAGAAGGTTTCCAATTTTGGACACCTACCATTTTTGGAACTCCGATTCAAAATTTTGTTTTCATCTTCAAACTTCAATTTAGACTATGACAAACACATATTGGGGGTCAAGAGTTCAAAATTCTATTGTTTAACACACAATCAAACAATTTCTTTGCTAAACTAAACGATTATCCGATTAGGAACTACATGATTTAACTCTAACTCGACCATGACTCACTAGTTTGGGTCGGGTTGTTACAATAGACTTCCAGTTTTCTGTTCGAAAACATTATGTAAAAACCAAGTGGTCTCAGGACGATCGAATCAAAGCACGATCCATCATCACTGGAGTTCACGATTCATCGTGAAGCACGACCAATCGCGTGTGACCGTTTTCGAGCTATTCGAGTGCATTAATGTGCAACGGTCTGGTTGGTGGGAAGTCATTTTCAAATCTCACTATCGATCGTGAGACTGAGATCGATCGTGGACTTACAATTTCAAAAATTTGGTTTTGCCTCCATAAATACTCCATTGTTTGGAGAGTTTAAGGATCCCATCCAGACCATTTATGAGCCTTATCTACCAGAGTTAATTTGCAAAGTTCTAAGGCTCAAATTAGTGGATCAATCTCTCTTGTTCTTCACTTGGTGAATCTTTGAAATCCAATCATCTTTGATTGAGATTAAGAGAGGAAGGAAACCACAGTCTAGGATACCATTTGCGCATCAAAATCCTATAAACCGCTCCCAAGGATCGTGATTGCTCATACATCGGTGAATTATCGTCATCAATGAGATCACGTTGGGATAACTCTTCGGAAGCACATCTACAATTTGCAAAGCTTCAAGGGTAAGTTCTTCTCTTATTTGATTTTATAGTCAAATCATCTTGTATAGTGGATTCAGGCGTGTGCTTGAACCACTCTAAAAATGGTGAGGATGTAGACCGGGGTTGTTCGAACCTTCCAAAACTATGAATTGAGTTGGGTGAAAGTCCCACTATATTTGAGTAAGGTGTAATTACTTCTCTATTTGTGAGGGCATAATTTTGCACATAGTGAATTTGGGTTAGCCCAAGGTTGGGTGAGTCCATCATTGGATGTAGGAGGGATTTATTCCAAACCACTTTAAATCCAGTGTATTGGTTTTTACATGTGTGATTGATTTAATTTTGTACACCCTTGAATCTCACACTTGATTAATTTGTAAAGTTGCTGCTTACATTGTTAATTAATCAAGAATTTTTTAAAGACCAATAAATTTGGAGATTGCCCTGTTCACTCCCCCCCCCCCCCCCTACGGTCAATCGTGTTCTACCACCGGGACTTTCAATTGGTATCAGAGCTTGTGTGCTCTTTATAAAGGATTTAACCATCCGAATTGATCCAAGCTAGGACACCATGTCTATGGGTGAAAGTCGTGCCATTTCCAAACCTCCATATTCTGATGGAACAATTTATGCTTCTTGGAAGGCAAAGATGAATTTTTTTTTTCCCATTGATGGAACCTTTTGGGAATCGGTAAAGAAAGGATGGACTGATCCCATGGAAGAGAAAACATTTGAGGCACCTTCTTCTAATGTATTAGTTCTTAAAGACTTTGCCACTTAGACCACTTGTGATATCCTGACCCATGAACCAGAGGCCAGGCCCTAGAGAGGCTGATCTAAGTGAAACTGGGCCTTGTCGGTCCGACCAGCAATGTGGGCCGGTCGGATCCGACAAGCCCAACAAGTGGGAGTGCATGTGGAATTTTGAGAGTTCCACATCGGAAGTTGAGGACTTCTGGATGGGTTTATAAGTAGTTGCCCCTCCTTAACTCATGAAACGCGTTTTGGGCCTACCGGGTTGGGCTAGGCCCAAAGGCAAAACCGTGAGGGTCATTTTTCGGCCCAGAGCGGACAATTTCTCATTGAGTTGGACCCTAAGCCCTGTTTACAGGTCAGGTTGTTACAAATTTGGTATCAGAGCTCTGGGTTCAACACTCGGACTGTGTGGGGCTACTGCCTTCCACTGGGTTCGTTGAGTCGAACCGAGGGATGGCTCTGGGCTTTAGGGGGGTGAATTGTAATATCCTGACCCATGAGCCAGAGGCTAGGCCCTAGAGAGGCTGATCCAAGTGAAACTGGGCCATGTCGGTCCGACCAGTAGTGTGGGCCGGTCAAATCCGACAAGCCCAACAAGTGAGAGTGCATGTGGGAATTTTGGAGAGTCCCACATCGGAAGTTGAGGACTTCTGGATGAGGTTTATAAGTAGTTGCCCCTCCTTAACTCATGAGACGTGTTTTGGGCCTACCGGGTTGGGCCAGGCCCAAAGGCAAAACCATGAGGGCTCATTTTTGGGCCTAGAGCGGACAATTTCTCATTGAGTTGGACCTTAAGCCCTTTTCACGAGTCGGGTCGTTACACCACTCATAAAAAAACCATGTATACTGCAAATGGTAGAGCCTTGAATGCTATAAATTGTGTTGTTTCTCCTAATGAATATAAAAGGATCATGATTTGTGAAACCGTAAAAGATGCAAGGGAAATTATTGGGTGAACTCATGAAGGTACCTCAATAGTTAAGAGGTCAAGACTTCAAATCCTTCAAAATCAATTAGATACGATTAAGATGTGAGAGGACGAAGTCTTCTTGAATTTCTATTCAAAATTGAGTGACATTGTCAATTCAATGTGGGCTCTTGGTGAGAAAATACCCAAGGACAAGGTATGTACAAAAATTGTTAGATATCTTGCCGAAAGATTTAAACCTAAAGTGGTGGCTATGGAAGAAAATAGAGAGGTATCCCTAATGAATGTTGATGATTTGGTTGGTTCACTTCAAACCTATGAGCTACATTTCGAACAATGAAAGGAGAAGTCTATTGCCTTGAAATATTCCTTGAAATCTACGAAATTAAACGAAAAAGAAATAGAATCCGAATCCAAAAATGATTCAAGTGAAAAAGTGGCATTGCTTCCCAATTTTTTTTTGAATTTTTTAGTAAAATGAATAAAATGAGGAGAGTTATGAAAGGAGAATCAAGTCAAAAACATGTTAAAAAACATGAACCTCATAAAGATAAAGAGAAAATAAAATCCAAGGAACAAACATGTTTCAATTGTGGTGGCCGTGGACACTATGCTAATGATTGTCCACATGAGAAATTTAAAAAGTATGAATGCGAATGTGACATATGAGGACACTCCGAATCGAAAGATTATTCCGACAAAGAAACCCAAGAAAAAGTTGAACCATCCAAGGTTTCATAGACTCTATTATGGGTGATGTTGATACACCCGTAATTGAAACAGAGGATGATGACGAAGATGAAGATCTTCAAACATCATATAATGACACGTTGAAAGTGAAAGTTGGCTAAAATATTAGAAAATGTTATAATTCAATAGTATACTTTTCATGGATATATTTTACTCAGTTCCGATAGGATCGACCTCACATTCCAAAACTATACTATAAATGGTTCGTGCGCTTGCGATTATAAATCTAAAACACAAGAAGTTCTTGGTGCCGTTGTCGGGGAACTTAAAAAATACCATTGAATTATTTATTTTTAGAAATAATGTTATTTTTAGAATATTTTTATTTTTGGCAACTCTTTAAAATTGGACGTTTCTATTTATTTTAGAAACCTTAATTTTAGAAGGTTACCTAAATTAGAAGTTTCAGGAAATAACAAACATCTGGAGATGATTTAAATTAGGAATTACTGCTAAATTTATAAACTTTTTTACTTTTGGGAACTTCTATTTTTAGAAATTACCAAAATTAACCACTTTCTCTTTTTAGAATTTTCTAGTCTGAGAATTTTAATTTAATTTAGTTACATTCTATATTAGAAAATGGATCTAAATTTAGTTTTAATTTTGGAACTTCTATCTATGGAAAGTTCCAAAATTGTCTCATTTTAGAAATTGCTATTTTTTGAAGGTGTCTAATTTGGATAATATCTAATTTGGACAACCTCTAAACTTAGAATTTTTTTAATTTAAGGCCCTCCTCTAAATTTGGAAGGTTCCAATTATGGTGTCTAATAAAAAAAATTCATGGAACAACTTTAGACTTTAATGGATTATTTTTTTAAACTTGAAAGTCTAATATTGAAAAAAATTTATGGTATTTATTGAATTTAGAGTTCTTAATTGGATTCTAAACATTTAATTTCCTCCACTAGTTATAACATTAGGAAATCTACATTTAGTTTAGGAATCATGCATATTTTATGTGATTACATGCTTCGCCATGGTTTTGAGTTTTGTTTTGTGAAGGTGCTTTGAAAATTCTTGCAGAAAAATAAAATTTGCGCTTGCTAAAAAATAAAAACAAGGAGCCAAGGTCCGTGCATTCAATCTCCTTTCTTTAAAATTTTAATTTACATCGACTCATATAGCTTTTACTACTTTGTATTGCATTTATTTTGCATGAAAAAAAAGTAATTGCATATTTAATTTGTTCATCCATTTAGGTTGCTAGTTCATGCATTAGGTTAAATTGTTTTTTTTATTGTTTTCATATTTCTTGAATCTTGCACTGGTAATTTAGGCTTGTGAGAGTTCCCTTGGGAGCTAGAACAACACAATTGACCCTAGAAGAGGAGAGAGAGGGGGGGGGGATGAATAAGTCAATCTAAAATCGTTAGTCCTTTTTAAATTTACTCGATTGATTAAGTTAAGCACAGTGGATATATCAATCAAGTGAATGTGTGTTAGCAAATGTGATTAAACAATTAACACAAGAAAATAGGTCTAACACCACAAACAGAGGGACACAAGATATAAAGTGATCGGTTCGCCAACCTACATCAACTGTTAGGACTCTCTCAACCTTGAGTTATCCCCAAATTCACTATGTGGGGACCTACACCCTCACAATTAGAGTATGAATTCTGCCTCACTCAATCGGCTGCGAATTTCACCCACTACTGTGCCACAGACAACGCTCTAGAGTTTTTTATGTGGTTCCAGAGCAAATCCCCCTTAATCTACTTTCGAGTTAAAGGTTTTAGAAACAAATTAAAACCAAGAAGCACTTGCCTTAAAACTCTTTCTCGCTGATGTTTGCTTCTTCAAGATCCCACTCACTGAGTGCCGACGCTCCTCTTTGTATCCGTTGTAGAGTAATCACAATCTCAGGGTGACAAGGAAACTGGTTTCAGGTTTCCTAGTTTATGTCTTTCTCACTTGCAAACTCAATCAGTAGATTGGTTGTTTATGATATTTTTTTCCTCCTCTCTTTCTCACTTTCAAACACAATCAATACATTGGTTGTTTATGATTCCTCTCACAAGAGTGTTGATCGTTCCTTAGAGTATATAACTCTTCTAAACTCAAGGAAGATAGTAAGACGATCACCCAACATTCATATTTATAGAGGAGTATTAATGGTCTTTCTGACTGTCTATAACTGACAGGTTGGTGGCACCGATGGGTCGGTGTTCATATTTATTACCATTCAACCACCCGACCGTTGCGCATTAAATGCACTCCCAACAGCTTTAATACTTCTCGGTCAACAAGTCGGTGTCGCCGATGGGTTGATAGTTATGGCACCGAGAGATCGATCCATAAGAGTTTCTCGATCTGGGGCAAACCATGCTGACAGTAGTTTCAAGTCAGAAACTTGTCAAACCGAGAACGACCTATCACATTTTACAGAGGGGTTGGTCTTGTTACTCTCGATCGGTCTTAAAATACCGAGATGTTTGTTTTATAGAGAGCCCTCATGAGTTCACAGTCCAGAACTCACAAGTTTTATACCGATGAGTGATCGACCATGAGGGGTCATTTACGTTCATTACCGAGGGGTCGGTGCATACGAGACTCTAGATCAGAGGCTTACCTAGAATGACAGTTCTTTGATCCAGAACCTCTGTCAATCTGGCCGACCAGTCCTTGACCACGATGGGTCGATCCTGTCTCCACCGAGGGGTCGGGGAGAACGATTGGGCAAGCTGACAGTGAACATAATTCATATTTCCAAGTTCACCATCCAGCTTCCTCTCTAGGCTTCTTTATGGTTTTACCATTTGTTCAACTAAGCATAGGAATGTTCCTCTCTACGGTGTGGGTACAACCTGAAGTCATCTTTGAGCAAATATCTATTTTTGTGATTGCTATTATGATGAGCTTTGGACCTGGTGGAGTACGATATTCATTCTTAATCATTTTGATTCTTCAAGCTTCTTAGCAAGTGCTTCTTCTCTAGTCATGGAATTGACAAACAGGGATTCGGCCAAGCTGGGGCAATAACAATCTCCCCATTTGTCAATTTCATGACCTAGAGGCTAACCCATTTACAAGTCCACCCTTATTACAACACATTTGAATACAAAAATATTACATCACATGCACATATTCAAATGGAAAAACATGATTTATGATCTTCAGATATTCTTGTTCTGTTTTCTTCAAATCATGATTTCCTATTTAAGCACACAAGCAAGCAACACTAAAGAAATCATTAGAGGAGTTAGTCCAAAACATAAATCAAAGGACTAAACGAGATTTCCTAGCCAATAACACTATCCAATGTTGAGAAGATTTTCTCCCCCAAACATCTTGAGTTTGATTTCCCAAACTGCAAGCAAGCGTATACATTCTTCCCATGTCCATTGGCTTCATCATATTCCTCCACTTTATGGCTCTCTCTTTTTAGAGGCCCAAGAACTTTGGCTTTACCATGTACACCCACATGCTTTGTAACACCCTGGATTTTCAAGTTATGAATATATATGGAAATTGTCCATTTAATTTGTAAATTAATGGAGATGGACCTTAGATGGGTAAGGAGTTGGGTCAATTGCCCAATTAAGACCCAACGGATTATGGATAAGGTTCAATTGAAATAAATGGGTAAGATTTATTTAATTGGGTCAAGTTTGTTAATTGGGTCAAATGCCCAATTGGGACCCAATGGGTCATGGTTGACTTGGTTGACCACCAAATGTGTTCAAACTTAATGAAAGTGTGGCTGAATTAAATTGGAAATGGAATCAAGTAATTGAGTTGATTTTAAGTGAGTTAAATGAGTTGGATTAAAGATATAAGTTGAGTTAAAGAGATGAGTTGAATGGAAAGTCAATGGAACTTTTATTTTAAGTGAGTGGAGTGGGAATATGGAGAGTTACATCTCATAAGATCAAACCTAAGGTGTTCACACGTTGGAGGTGGGAGTTTCATTTCATGGGATGAAACTCCAAAGGAAGCATTAAATGGGGAGGTGAATGGTTTTGTTGTTACACAAGCCATATCCAAAGACTACACATTGGAAGATGGAGGGGTGTTCCATCTCAAGTGGTGTCTTGGCCAAGCCAAGGGACACTTGGGAAGACACCATCATTATGAGGAAGTTGGAGGGTTTTGGTTGTTACACAAAGTTAACCAAGGCTACATGTTGGGAGATGGAGGGTTTCCATCTCATGATGGAAACCCAAGAGGCACATGGTTGGGAGTTTCATCTCATGGGATGAAACCCCCAAAGAAAGTGTTAATGAGGAGGTGAAAGGTCATAGTGGTTACAAAAGGCATCACGCAAAGGACACCACCCTTGGCCGAATTACATTGGACAACCAAGAAAAGTCTTTGTTTCATCTCACTCTCTCCCTCTCACTCAAGGCCGATCCCCCTCTCAAGACAAAGGACTTAGAGTGATTTTGATCTCAAGCTTGGCCGGGCCTCTCATTGAACAAGAAAAGATTAAGGGTTTCCATTCTCTCCTCCTCTCCCTCTCTCAAACCTACCCTCTTTGGCCGAACCCTCTCTTGGGGTATTTCATCTCAAGACCTCTCAAGCTCACTCTTGGCCAAAGATCAAGGAAGAAGAAAGTAGAAAGACTAAGGAAGGAAAAGAGCGAAGGAGCAAGTTGGAACGAAAGAAACCGGAGGAGTCGCGGAATCGGTAAGCACTTGATGAGATTCTATTAAGTAAGAAAAGATGATCAAGGATCATGATTTGGCCCTTTGGCCCTTGCATGGCCAAACCCTAGGGTTTTAAGTATAAAAACCATTAAGGCCAAAGGAAGGGCTGGAGGTTCGGCCATGATGAATGGCCGAACCCCATCAAGGAATATAAACATGATTATATGATTCCTAAGAGGAAGTGATGAACCATAGGGTTCGGCCATGTTGTATGGCCAAACCCCATGGAAAGGTGTTAAAGATTTTTAATAGGTTTTAAAATGGATGTATGTCAATGATTTTAAAGGGTTTTTAAAGGAGAGAAATAATGGAGAGATATTGATGGACTTAGGTATTTTTGGACCATGAAAATGATGGGGAAATATTGGTAATGTTAATGGGTTTTAAATATGGTAGAGGATGGTCTAAAATGATGGACCTAAGGGTATGATTAAACCCCCCATGGAGGGACTTTGGTTATGGATTTAATGTTGTAAGTGATTTAAGAAAGAGGATGAAAATGACATCATGGGTTCGGCCATGGTGTATGGCCGAACCCCATGAACTATTTAATGGGTCATTCATGGATCTATGCATGGTTAGATGAATGGATTATCAAGCTAAGGAAAAGAGGGAATGATCTTGGACCCATATTTATTTGAATGATAAGGGATTAAAAAGGGGATCAAAACCAAAAGGGTGAGATTCGGCCATGTTGTATGGCTGAACCCCACTCATGGGTGATTGTGGACTTAAGCATATTTCAGCCCTAAGATATGGCCAAACGCCACTAGTGGACGGTGGACAGTGGACAGTGGACAGTGGGCAGCAGGTAACCTACTGATTTTATAAATGAAACATTTATATGAATGTTTTACTTGATTTATGGACCTAAGTATGTATAGATAAAAGGAGTGATTAGCTATGGAAAGAATAGATGGCTAAGATGGAAATATGATTAAAATGATGGACCATGGGTTCGGCCATACATGGAGAAGGTTTTGTAGACTTAGGGTTATTAATGCTAAAGTGACTAACTTATGTATGATTAATTAAGGAATCAAAAGAGGGACCCAAACTAAGTAAGTGAGGTTCGGCCATGTTGTATGGCCTAACCCCACCAAGGCATGTTTATGGACATAAACATGGTGGGAAATCAAATGGAACATCAGTTTTGATTTATTGATAAGTAATAAGGTAACGGGACCTCACAAGTGGTGTACGATCGGCTTGCCGCGATCGGTGAGCGGTTTTTGGACAAAAACGCAAGGACACATAAGTTGGTCATTGGTAGGATTCCTACCTTATTGAAAACCATGGATATGTATATATGATGATTTTAATTCATGTTTGATAAGTTATTTTGGTATCAAACAATATGTTTCAATTATGGAATTTTAAATGCTATGATTTGTATTTTTACATAGCATGTTGGCATTTGCATCTCATGCATGACATGAGAGGGATGAAATGTAACCGGAGATCCACACTCCGTCAGGGCGTCTGTAAAGCATTCTTGAGGTTACCTTGATGAGGAGTTCCATTAAGAGGAAGACCTTGGTGTGCATTATCCACCAAGAGGTAACCGGAGTCCACACTCCGTCGGGGCGTCTGTAAGGCATTCGTGAGGTTACCTTGATGAGGAGCTTCCATCAAGAGGATACTAAGTGATGGTGACATGGATGATGGGTGAGACTCATGGCATACTAGAGCAAAATTCATATGCTTGATAGCCCAATGTACTCTATGCTCTCACTCAACTGGCAAATGACAGGCTTTTCCATACACCAACCTATAGGGTGAGATACCAATGGGCGTCTTGAATGCAGTACGATATGTCCAAAGTGCATCAGTAAGTCTCAAAGACTAGTCCTTCCTGGATGGATTAACTGTCTTTTCTAGAATATATTTTATCTTTTTATTTGAAATTTCTACTTGCCCACTTGTCTACGGACGATAAGGAGTAGCAACTTTATGAATCACGCCATATGATTTCATCAATTTTTCAAACGGGAGATTATAGAAGTGCTTTCCCCCATCACTGATGATTGTTCATGGTATTCCAAATTTAGAGAAAACATTCTCTTTCAATAAACGGAGGACAACCTTATGGTTATTGGTTTTGTAAGTAACCGCTTCTAACTACTTACTGACATAGTCGACCCCTACTAGAATGTAAAGATTACCAAAGGAATTAGGAAACGGTCCCATGAAATCAATGCCCCAAATATCAAAAAGCTCAACAGGTAAAATTGGGTTTAGCGGCATCATATTCCAACGAGACAGACTACCTAACCTCTGACCTTTCACATGACATACAATAGGCATGGGTATCTTTAAAAATGGAAGGCCAGTAAAAACCACACTGCAAAATCTTTGCGGTGGTCCTTTTAGTACTGAAATGCCCTCCACAAGCCTGATCATGACAGAACTTAATGATACTCATTTGATCGGACTCTGGGACACAAGGCTGAATGATTTGGTTTGAACAATATTTGACCAGGTATGGGTCATCCCAGATAAAGTATTTGACTATTGCCATAAATTTTGACTTATCTTGTTTAGTCTAATGCTCAGGCATCAAACCAGTGACAAGATAGTTCACAATATCTGCAAACCAAGGTACTTGGAAAACTAACATGAGTTGCTCATCAGGGAAGGACTCAATAATGGGCATCGGGTGTCAGAAAATTCAGTTACCAATCTAGACAAATGGTCTACTACCACATTCTCGGAACCTTTCTTGTCTCGGATTTCAATGTCAAATTCTTGTAGCAAGAGAATCCACCTAATCAAGCGGGACTTAACATCTTTCTTAGACAGAAGATACTTGAGAGCAGCACGATCAGAGTAGACAATATCCTTCGAACCCACAAGGTAAGATCAAAATTTGTCTAGTGCAAAAACGATTGCCAACAACTCCTTTTCCTTGGTGAAATAGTGTAGTTGAGTATCGTTCAACGTTTTGCTCGCATAATGGATAACATGAGGTAACTTATCAACCCTTTGACCTAAAACAGCTTCTACTGCGTAGACAGAAGCATCACACATTATCTCAAAAGGAACATACCAATCAGAAGGTTGAATGATCGGAGTAGAGGTCAATGCAGATTTTAATTTTTCAAAAGCGTTGACGCATTCATCATCAAATCGAAACTAGCATCCTTGGTCAGGAGTCTACAGAGAGGTCTAGAAATTTTACTGAAATCTGTGATAAATCTCTTGTAGAAACCAGCATGACTTAAGAATGATCTGATCTCTTTAACAGTTTGGGGTCGTGGAAGACGAGATATCAAATCGTTTTTAGCTTTATCAACTTCTATTCCTTTGTATGATATAATGTGACCTAAGACTATGCCCTGTTTAACCATGAAGTAGCATTTTTTCCAATTTAGTAATAGGTTCTTTTCTTTACATCGGACTAACACAGGGGTTAGGTGATGTAGGCATTGGTCAAACGAAGAACCAAATACTGAGAAATCATCCAGAAAGACTTCCAAGAAACGTTCTACCATGTCTGAGAATATGCTGATCATACACCACTGAAAAGTAGCAGGTGCATTGCACAACCCAAATGGCATGCGATGGTAGGCGAACGTACCAAACGGACAGGTGAAGGTAGTGTTCTCCTGGTCCTCGGGAGCAACACAAATTTGGTTATAGCTGGAATAACAATCAAGAAAATAATAGAATGCATGACCGGCTAAATGCTCAAGCATTTGATCAATGAACAGAAGAGGGAAGTGATACTTACGAGTAGCAGTGTTCAACTTTCAGTAGTCAATACAAACTCTCCAGCCCGTTGTGACACGGGTAGGAACTATCTCGTTATCCTCATTCTTTATTACCGTCACACCAGATTTCTTTGGGACAACATATATCGGACTCAACCATGCACTATCAGAGATCGTGTAGATGATACTGCCTCGAGAAGTTTTAAAATTTCGGTACCACTTCCTGTATCGTCGGATTCAGTCATCTCTGTGGTTCTCTAAACGTCTTGGAGTTCTCCTCCAGGTGAATTTTGTGCATGACCATAGAGGGGATGATCTCTTTTAATTTAGACTCCTGCCCAGAAGTTAAGTCAGAAGCTATGATGACCGGCAATGTTTTTAATGATCCCAAGTATAAATATTTAAGAGTCTCAGGCAGTGGCTTGAGCTCTAATTTTGGTGGCTTCTTGACAGAGGGGACTAGTATGGATTGAATTACAGAGAGATGTTCAAATTTTCTTGCTCTAACATCAACATATGGAAGTTCATTCAGTAGAGTGTTCAACCTTTTGCTCACCATTTTCATTGAAATCTGTGCCAAAGGTGGACAAAGACTTCTCGAATGGATCATTGCAAATGAAGTAAAGAAAGGATTCATCGACAGAACTCTGAACCATATTAACCTCACACAGGTGATCTGTGTAGGGAAGTCGTCGACACAGGCCAAACACATTGAGTTCTGTTGTCAAATCTCCGAATCACAACCTAAGCATACCATCCTGGAAGTTGATAACAGCTTTGGCTGTAAACGTCCAACCCTTTTTCACTCGCCGAAAATCAGAGTCTATTTTTTTTTTTTGAAATAAAGAGTGAGAGAGAACAGGACACCACGACACGAGCTAAGTCCAAGCTTCCAAAGCCCGGCCCTTAACTGGCCAACCATACGTGTGCATGGACCGAGTCCACTAAAACAATTCACGCGCTTAAGGTTATACTTGTGGAAATAAACATATTGCGGAATTAATATTTGATTACATAAACCAACCGTAACCTTTACTTAGCAAGGAAGTCAATCACCCAAAACTTAACTGAACTAAATATCCGAAGGTAACGTCAAACCATAGCAAAATAATATCTAAGTTATTACAATCCCAAAATGCAATTAACTCAATATATACTGTCCAAAACTAAAGCATAAAAATAATCAATAAGCTACCCAAGCTCCTAAGCTTTGCTCTTTTCGCGTCCATCGTCCGTTCCGTTCCCTGTATCATCATCTAAGGTAGAAGTAGGGGGTTAGTCAACACACCCAGTAGGTATTCCAAGTAGGGCAAACACATGGGATTAGTATAAAAATCAGAACAGATACATAATATCAAATCATGTTAAATCAATGCCATGCATGGATGTCATATGCCATGATTTCCCACCCATCAACTATATCTTAAAAATACATAGGTAAACCTCTTGATGAACAAGCCACATCAAGGTATTCATTGTCATGACTCCCCACGTATGCCTTATTGGTCCCACCGAACGGAGCGTGGACTCCTCTTTCATTTCAAAACATCATTTACCATTTCTCAATCGGAATCAGTGCGGATCCCTCCCCACGTTTGTTTATCGATTACCCCGAATGGAGCGTGGACTCCTCTCATATATCCCTCCCATGCCATGCATGAGATGTGAGTGCATCATGCTATTTCACATTAAATTACATAATAGCCTTGAAATCCATTCTTAAAACATAAACATTTTGATACCAAAAATAGATCATCAATCATGGAAAGAAAAACCATTGCATGTACATAATCCAAGTGTTTCAACAAGGTAGGAATCCTACCCACGCCCAAGTATTGTATCCTTGATGTTTTCGTGAAGATATAGATCACCGTTCACGCCAAAGCCGATCGTACACCCGTTTGTGAAATCGCGTTACCTTAAATTAATTTCATCATATAAAATAGTCAAATTACTTATCCAATTAATTTAAATCATTCCCTACATCCTTCCATTTAAACTTAACCAATTGGAAAAGAAAAATCATACAAAAACTTTACTTTTAGAATCAGTCGGGTACCCGTCCATAGCCCATCCTGTGGACGACAGAAACTTGTCCTACAGTCAGTGACCCGTCCTACATGCATATCTCCCGTCCACAAACAACACCATGTTATGTTTGTTACCCGTCCGTGGACGGTCGAAACCCAAAACCAGTCCTCATTTGTTTGATGCTAGACTTAACTGTAATAGCCCAGAATTTTTAAATCGATGAATATGTGGCTATTATTTGTTTTAATGATGGAAATTGGGAAATTTAATGGAATAGATGATAAATGGATCAAAATTTGGACAAAGGCCCAAGTATGGCCCAATGGACCATGGATTGGATTAAATTCATTTAAATGGTCAATTGGGCCAAGGATGGTCAAATTGGACCCAATACCCATTTGGGACCTAATGGATCAAGATGATGTAAGCTTTAAGGTAAATGGGTAAGAGGTGAATGTAATTGGGCAATGGGCCCAATGGTAATCCAAGTAATTGAAAGGGATTTAATTAAATCACCTAAGTTAATTTTAATTAGACCAAGGTGACATGGCCGAATGGGACCCACCTCCACCTCACCAAATGAGGTGGCGTGTGGACCAAGGATTGGTGGGGCCGGCCACCATGGTTGAATTGGTCAACCATAGGTGGATACATGGAGGGAATTTAAGAAAATGGAATTAGGTTAAGTGGGAATTATTTAACCTAAGTTAATTATCTAATTAATTAAATAATTAAACTATCCAAAAAGGTGGTCAAAAGGGGTCAAAAGATGGAAGACCCAAACCATCTTATCTCTAAGACACCAAAAACGTTGGCTAGTGGTGGTTGGTCCCAACCACCACCACTAAGCATGTAAAGCCCATGCTTGGTGGTTGGGAAAATTAATGGTGAAGTGTAATAAGCAAGCCTTGGGATGAGATGGGTTTTTCCTCTCATCTCTCCATTTCACTCTTATTTCACTCTCTCCCTCTCTTACTCTCTCATTGCCGTCCCTCACCTCCAAGGAGAAGAAAAGAAGAAAACTTAGAAGAGAAGAAGAGAAGAAAGGAAAGATCAAGCTTGGCCATCACTCCAAGATCAAAGCTTAGTATCTTCTTCCTCACCATCTCCTCCTCTCCCTCTCTCAAACACACTCCATGTTGGCCGAACCCAAGCTTTGATGTTTTCATTTTGATCAAACATCTTGACTGACCAACAAAGGAGAAGAAGAAGAAAGAAGGCCAAGGAGTCCAAGAAGAGAAAGAAAAGTCGGAGGAGCCGTCGGATCCGTAAGTATTTCTAAACAAGAGGTTAGATTTTGTTTAAGGTTTAAAATTTGGGGCCCATTTCTTGGATTTAATGGTGGCCAAATTATCATGGGCCTTGGATCTCAAATCCACCCAATGAAAGGATGAAAAAAATGAACAAAACCCTAATGGGTAAATTAGGTCAAAAAAATGAAAGATGCATTAAGAATATTAGGAATTAAAATTTACTTAAGCATCGAGGTATGTAATGTTGGGAGAAATCATGGGCCATAGGGTTCGGCCATGTAGTATGGCCGAACACCGTGGTAGGTGATTAAATGATTTTATTAGGGTTTCAAAGAATGGAAGCCATGGAGGATAATTTATGATTTTTAAGAGTTTAATGATTAAATGTTTGGTAATTTTAAAGGGGTTTAAATGAGGAAATGCATGGGAGATGTGAATGATGTTGATGGCCTTAAAAGGCATGAATGAATGATGGACCATGAACCTTATGGTGATGGTGTTAGAATTTTAATGGTTTAGAGAATGGAGGCTATGTTAAGTGGTTAATGATTTTTTTTTTTTAAGTTTTAAATGAATGAATGTTAGTGATTTTTAAAGGGGTTTTTAAATGAGGAAAACCATGGAGAGATTTTATAGATGGAATGCTTTTGAACCTTATGGTGATGTATGTGTAATGATGATGGGTGTAAAATTATGGAAATTGATGGAGAGTGATTGGTGAACTTAGAGGTATTTGGACCACAGTGATGATGAGGGAATGTTGGCAACCTTAATGGATTTTAAATGTAGTTAGTGATGATCAAAATTAATGATTTAAATGCCTGATGTAAACCCCCTCATGGAGGGACTTGTGGTGGACCTAAATGATGAAAAAAGGTCCAAGAAAAATGGGGAGAAAGACATCATGGGTTCGGCCATGGTGTATGGCCGAACCCATGACCCATTTTACAAGACAATTGATGGCCTAAGTATGGGACTATATATGTGTTTAAATGAACAAGGATTAGGTTAATTAAATGGCTAATTTTAATGATCATATGACATGGTCAATGGGTCATTAACGGATCTAAGATAGGGATCATTAATGGATCTAAGTTTGTGATCAGTTATGGACTTAATTATGCATGGATGAATGAGTGATTAGTCATGGAAAAAAGGTACTGGCAAAACCGTAAATATTGGCCAAAAATGAAGAACCATGGGTTCGGCCATGGTACAGGGCCGAACCCCATGGGGGATGATCATGGACCCGAATGTGTTTAAAGATGACCTTATGTATGGTTAAATGAAGCCTAGGGTGGCTGGTTTTAGACTCATGGGATTTAAATATTTGATAGATTAAATGGGACCCACAGAACTACATAGTGAGGTTCGGCCATGGTATATGGCCGAACCCTACTAAGGCTTGGATAATGGACTTAGATTGATAAAACATGGACTGATTATTAATATGTAATAAGGTATCGGACGTCGCAAGCGGTGCGCGTATCGGTGACTGGATTATCGGACGGAAACGAAAAAGGACGCTAGTCGGTATTCGGTAGGATTTCAACCTTTTTGTTAGTCGTGGATTATGTGTGTATGAATGTTTTATTAATTTAATTTAGTAATCATGTGATATGTTTATGATGGATTTTTAGACTATGATTTATATATAATATATGGCATATTGCAAGGCAATGAATTATATGTTAAGGTTATGAATTCTATATTAAGGATATGATTTATATATATTACATAGCATAATGCATCTACATCTCATGCATGGTATGGGGGGGAAAATAATGAAACCGGAGTCCATGCTCCGTCGGGGCGACCGAGAAGCAAACATAGGGATAGCCTGATGCACTATAACCGGAGTCCATGCTCCGTCGGGGCAATCGAGAAGCAAACATGGGGATAACCTGATGCGCTATAACCGAAGTCCATGCTCCGTCGGGGCGACCGAGAAGCAAACATGGGGATAGCCTGATGTGCTATAACCGGAGTCCATGCTTCGTCGAGGCAACTGAGAAGCAAACATGGGGATAGCCTGATGCGCTATAACCGGAGTCCATGCTCCGTCGGGGCGACTGAGAAGCAAACATGGGGATAGCCTGATGTGCTATAACCGGAGTCCATGCTCCGTCGGGGCGACCGAGAAGCAAACATGGGGATATCTTGATGAGGTTTTTCCATCAAGGGGGATATGGCATCATGATGGTATGGATGATGGGTGGGACACATGACATAAGATACCCATGGCATGGCATTCATTTTATAGTTTTCATTATATGATTACCTATGTGCTTGTTATCACTAATCCATGTGTTAGCCCTACTCGGAGTCCTACTGGGCGCGTTGTCTAACACCCTACTTCTACCCTAGCTAATGATGCAGGAGATGACCGGAACGAAGGTCGAGACGGGAGCTAAGCTTAGGAGCTTGGGGAAGCGAGCTACTTAGTCTATTTAAGATTTATTTTGGAAATGTAATTTGAGTAGCTTAGCTTGTCGGACTGTAATACTTTAGATTACTTGCTATGTTTTGGATTTTATTGTAGACATTATCATTTTGAGGTAATTTAGTAATTTAAATGATGTAATCTTCCCTGCTATCTAAAACTGGTAGGATAGTCTCTATTATAATGTTCCGCATTAAGTCATATTCCGCAAGCTTATGTCTACGTGTGAACCGTTCTCGTGGACTTCATTCCACGCGCACGTAGGGTTGGCCAGTTAAGGGCCGGGCTTTAGAAGCTCGGACTTAACTCGCGTCGTGACGTCTCGTGCCCTTTGTCACTCTTCATTTAAAAAAAAATAGACTCTGATTTCGGTGAAAAGGGGCGGGCGTTACATTAACCCTTCCTCTTAAAATTTGTTTCCTTATTCTTTAAAAACATCATCCATATTTTTTCATTCCAAACACTTAACCATCTTCAAATGGATATCCACCTTCATGGTTTGCAACGGTTTAGCCAATCATTTCCATCAAATATGGGACCCCATGGCTTTGGCCATTCCATAGCTGAAACCATGTTTTCCCCTAGCTTCTTTTAACCAATAAATCCTGGTTAAACACTACTTACCTATTCCGCGTCTCCTCCATTTCTTTAGGTCTGATCTTGCTCCTCCGTCCTTCTCCGTCCTTCTCATTCCTTAGTCTCTATTCTTCCTCCAAGTCTAGAGCCGAAATGGGAGGGAAAGAGATTGAAAGCCTCCTTGATCTTCAATGGAGCATTCGGCCAAGGTGTTGATTGAGAGAGGGAGGAAAAGAGATGGAAGTCTATATAGAAGGATTGGCCAAGGAGTGTAGGTTGAGAGAGAAAGAGAAAGAGAGAGAGAGAGAGAGAGAATGAGATGGAAAACTTTCTATCTTTTCTTCCAAAGGAGAGGATCGGCCAAGGGTGTAGAGAGAGGGAGAGAGATGAGAGATAGGATCCTTTTGCTCAAGAGGGAGGGAGAGGATGAGATGAAACTCTATCTTTTTTGTCTCCAAGAGAGGATCGGTCCTATGGGTTTCGGTAGCCCAAACCTCCCAACCACCCACATTAACAGTGTGGTCTTTCCCATGTGTCCTTTGGTCAACCAAGGAGACACATGGCTTACACTTGGGTCTTTGTCTTTCCCATGTGTCCCAACCAAGGCGACACATGGCTTACACTTGGGGCTTGGTCTTTCCCACGTGTCCCAACCAAGGAGACACATGGCTTACACTTGGGGCTCGGTCTTTCCCATGTGCCTTAACCAAGGAGACACATGGCTTACACTTGGGGCTTGGTCTTTCCCATGTGTCCCAACCAAGGAGACACATGGCTTACACTTGGGGCTTGGTCTTTCTCATTCAACTCAATCCCAATTCACTTTGACTCACTGAATTTTCTTGAACTCATTTCCATATAACTCAAGTGATTTTAATTTCCAACTCAATATAATTCAACTCACCCATTTGAACTCACCCATGGTTGACCAAGTCAACCATGGTAGCCCACCATGCATGTTACCTTAGACCACTCGCCACCTCACTTGATGAGGTGGATTTGGGTCCTACTTGGCCATGCCACTTACATGCCACCTCACTTGATGAGGTGGATCCCATGTCTTAGGTCTTAATTGGATACATGACCCGATTAAATCAATTCCTTACCCATTTACCTTAAACATCAATTCATCTTGACCCATTGGGTCCCAATTGGGTATTTGACCCAATTAACTACATTTACCCAATTAATTAGAATCAAACTCTATCCATGATCCATTGGATCATAATTGGGCCATTGCCTCAATTTTTACCCATCTAACATTCATTCCATCTATAAATCTTAAATTTAACAATTAAAATAGATAATATCCAATATAATAATGCATTTGAAAATCCGGGATGTTACATTGCCGGTGGCCAAGAATTGTCGTCTAAGTATAACCGGAATGTGACCAGTTTCGTTCTGAACAGGCTGTGTATCCAGCACCACAAAATAGATCAAAAAATACAATTTGTCTACTTTCACCAGAACGTCTTCTATCACACCTCTTGGAATTTTACCAAGAGATCGGCTAACTGTAGTGTGATAGGAGTGGGTTTTAACTCACCGAACCCTAGCTGTTCATAAACGGAGTATGGCAGCAGGCTAACACTGGCTCTAAGATCTAACAAGGCCCTGTGAATTTCAAATGTACCAATGGTGCAAGCGATGGTTGGGGCATCCAGGATCTTTGTGCTTATTGGAAACCCCTGTTGGATGAGCAAACTCGCATTTTTTGCTAGAAATACCTTTTTGGGAACGTTAGTTCTCCGCTTAATCGTATAGGGGTCTTTCAAAATTTTGGCATAGGAGGGTACCTGATTTATAGCTTCAAGTAGAGCTATATTGATGCTGACGTGTCTAAATACCTCTAGTATATAGTGTAACACCCGACCCTTTCTCACCTTCACGAAATCAGAGTATATTTTTTTTTTTTTTGTAAATGAGTGAGAGAGTGGGACGCCACAACGTGAGTTAAATCCGAGTTTCCAAAGCTCGACCCTTAACTGGCCACCATTACTTGTGCGTGGACTAAACCCACTAAAACATTTCACTCGCACTTTTGAATACTTGTGGAATTAGTTATATGAATAAAAATACTATTCATATGCTTATCATTATTAGGTAAGGAAAGCCAATCACCTTATACTTAAAAATGAAAATTGAATATAATCAAACCATAGCAAATAAGTCTACGTTATTACAATCCAAAATGTAGTTCTCCTAATACATCGTTGAAATTTAAACTGAATAATTTAAACATAATCTTTCCAAGCTCTTATGCTTGGCTCCCTTCCGGTCCATCATCCTTTCCATTACCATTCCATGTTCCATCATCTATAGGGTAGAAGTAGGGCATTAGTCAACATGCCCAGTAGATATTCCAAGTAGGGTTATGGTACACATAGGAATAATATAAATCAAGATAGATACATCATATCATATTTGTAAAACATCTCAAAAGTAGTAAAAACAATGCATGATGTCCATACCATAATCATGCTTAATTATGTGTCATGTCATGGGTGTCAATGCTAAATAATCTCTCACCCAATATCCATATCAAATAACATCAAAAATCAATATCAATGGTTTTATTGATAAATCGCCATATCAAGGTTTACTTGACCAATTACGTCCACAATATTTTGTGGTGGCAACCACCTGGTCACTGTATACCCATCCACAAATTAATCAGAATTACGATGGAGTGTGGACTCCTCCCTCTGTGCAGGGTTTCGGGACTTTCCTAGGAGCTCTTTGGTCCAAATTACGCTGTACTTATTTCTATCAACTCGGACAAGGCCAAATCTCAACAATTCTCATAGCTTCATACAAGCTAGTTTCAAGCCCAAGTCATGTCTGGACCGCTCAGAAGTTGGCTTGCTGGTCATATGTATTTCCTCCCATGCCATGCATGAGGTAATGTATGCAAAAACGCCATTTCATTTCAAAATACATAATATCATTGAAAGTCAATTCATAAACATATACAATTTGTTTTAATCAAAGTAATCATCATTTTTTTTTTGGGAAATAAACTAGTATCACATCATATTCCATAGTGTTCTTAAAAAGGTAGGAATCCTACCAACGTCAGTACAATATCGTTGTTGTCTTGTGAAGATAATGTTAACGATCGCGTGAAACGAATCACAACCCCTTTTCGAATCTCTTTACCTTAACAAATTCAATCACATATATTAATTTGATTTTCCATTTAAATTTCATCACTCCTTACATCCTACCAGATAGACAGAGGCAGCTGGAAGATCATCCAAAAATGAAACTTTTTAATTCAGTCAACTGAATCACTGTAACACCCCTCCCTTTTCACCATAATAATCAGAGTTTATTTTATTTTTTTATAATAATAAACAAGTGATCGGGGCTGGATGTCACGATGCGAGTTAAGTTCGAACTTCTAAAGTCCGACCCTTAACTGGCCTAGCCCATATGCATATGGATTAAGTCCATAAGAATCGATCCACACATGGTACAATAAACTTGCGGAATCTACTTAGTCTAACTGATGGTTATAATAAATCCTAAGACTACTCCATTTTTAGATAGCAAATCATATAAACATAATCTCCAAAATTACTAACATAGCCTTAAACTAAACATCCATACCAAACCATCTAAACCATAGTTAACTACATTATTACATGCCAACAATGTCTAACTACCAAATTACATTGTCCAAATAACTTAAATACACGGTCCATCAATCAAAGTCCATTCAAGCCCAAGCGCCTATGCTTGGATTCCATCACGATCCTCGTTATTCCCCTTTCCTGCGTCATCCACTAAGGATAGAGATAGGGCGTTAGATCAACGCGCCCAGTAGTGTTTCCAATTAGGGCTACCACAAGGTTAGTATAAAACATGCAAATAAAATAATAATACATGTTCATCAAAATCTCATAAAAACAATGCTATGTATGTAATGCACATGTAATGAGTCCCACCCATCACAATTATACATAGCCTCCTCTTGATGGGATTCTCATCGTCAAGGTACCCCACAGTGGTCTTTCGGACGCCCCGACGGAGTGTGGCCTCCGGATTCCTCTTGATGGGATTTTCATCATCAAGGTAACCCACAGTGGTCTTTCGGACGCCCCGACGGAGTGTGGCCTCCGGTTTCCATAATCACCACCCCATGCCATGCATGAGATGTCCATGATGTCATGCCATTTGTAAATACATATTATCATACAAAACTACTTTGAAACATGATAACTTAGTTCATAACTCTTCAAAATTAAGATAAAGCATCACATATATGTGTGGTTACAAAAAGGTAGGAAACCTACTCAAATGTCACTTAGGTGTTCTTTTGAACCGTCTCCCTTTCACGACTTGTACACAGTTCTAGCAATCCCAATACCTTATTTACATAACAGCAAGTTAAACATAAATCCACTTAATTTCCAACAAAGCCTAAGTTCCAAAAACCACTTTGTGGGGTTCGGCCATACCCCATGGCCGAACCTCACCCACTTTGGTCTCTCTTTTATTTATCCAAATAACCCAATCCTCCAAATGTACCTTGGTAGGATTCGGCCATACACATGGCCGAACCTTTCCACTTTGGTTTTGACCCATTTTTTCCAATCCTATGATCATTTCATCCATATTTACCATATTGCCACTATACTAACCTTTATCTAATTTTTCTTAAAAATCAATAACCATAACTAATCCACCTTGGTGGGGTTCGGCCATACAACATGGCCGAACCTCACCATCTTGATTTGGTCCTTTAAATCATTCTTACATATATCTTTAATCACATTATTAGTTACAGACTAAGGCCACCAACGACCATTAGTGGGGTTCGGCCATACTTCATGGCCGAACCTCACCAAACTGGTTTTTGTTCCTCTTTCCATCATCCATGATGGCTGATTATTTACCTATACTAAGTCCATAGATAAACATATATAATTCTTAAATCAAAGCATATAATTATTACATAATTTCCATCAAAACAGTCCATGGGGTTCGGCCATACACATGGCCGAACCCTATGGTTCTCTTAATTCAATTAGTCCATCATCTAACAATGGTTTATGATCAACAATTTAGCCATGAAAACAACATGATTTAACCATGCAATTGCCGATCCAAAACAGCAACTAATCTAAATTTAAAAATCCTTTAAACCTTCATTACATAGTAAGGTTTTTATCTCTCAAAAACCCTAAAAATTCACCAAGCCTTTTCATGGGGTTCGGCCATCCCAAGTGGCTGAACCCTATGATCCATTTCTTATCCTTTTTACACATCATTTTCCATTCATTTTCTTACATGGGGTTCGGCCATACTCATGGCCGAACCCTATGCTTCCTTTACCTCTTCCTTTAAACCTCTTAGCCATGATCATACCCTTTGATGGGTTCGGCCATTCATCATAGCCCAACCTAATCACCTCCTTTTCATACTCAATGGTTTTTGCACATCCCTTTTTAAAATTTGAACATACGATGGACTGATCATGTTTCTTTGGTTATCTTACTAAATAAAAATTATAGAACACCTACCGTTTCCGCGACTCCACCAATTTGATCTTCGCTTGTTCTTCCGTTCCTCTTGCTCCTCTTAGATCCTTAGCCTTACTCCTTCCTTCATTGTCCTTTAGCCAAGATTAATCTTGCTGGAAACTCCTTGAAGTTGATCAACCAAAGTATTGATTTGAGAGAGGGAGAGAGATAGGAATTGACCTTGGATGGAAATAATAAACCTAGAGATGCAAATCCTTTTCTCTAAGTCTATTTGTCTTAGTGTAGGGATCGGTCTAGGACTGATTGGTATGAGATACAATCAGCCAATAATCTTTGTCTTGTGAGATGAAAACCATCCAAGGGAGAGAGAGAGAGAGAGAGTTGGAGATCCAAGTCTGTTGTCCCAAATGTGATGGTCGGCCAAGGTGATGGTTTTTTTATTAAACCTTTGAGTAACTCTCATCACCTAAACCAAAATCCTTTATGTTACTTGGGGGTTTCATCTATGAAATGAAACTCCCCAAGCATCCAACGTCTCTCATGCAAGGTCTTGAGTAACCTCCACAAACCCCATTCATCTTCCAACTTGAAGTTTCATCCAAGATGTGAAACACCCATATGTAACTCTCATTTGTTTAATACCTCCCTTGGGGTTTCATCCTTGAGATGAAACTCCCAAGGTGCCCAACGGTGTCTCATTGCTTTGGCTTGTGTAACAGCCACCTCTCAATTATTGGCCCTTTTTGGAGTTTCATGCACAAACCATAATTCCCATGCATCGAATGTTGTGGCCATCTTAAGTAACCGCCACCTATCTAATATGTAACTCCATAAAACGACAACTCCATTCATATCCATCTTTGGAGTTTCATGCATGAAGTACCCCCCCCCCCCTGCAACCAACGTGTAGGGTAGTTTTGAATTTGAAACCACCCTCAAACCTTTTATCTACACACTTCACTTACTTAAAATTAATCATTCCAACCAACTCATTTATTTAACTCACCCAACTCAACTCGTTCATTTAATTCAACTTAACCCAATAAATTCAACTCATTCAAATTCTCAATCCAAACTCAAACATTTAATTAAACTACACCCAATTTAGCTTTGAGCTCACTCAATGATTAATCATGTCATTCACGACCCATTGGCTCCCATTTGGGTCCTTTGACCCAATTAACCTCTTTGACCCGAATAAATGTACATTACCCATTTAACTTAATTTAAACCTTATATAAGTACATTGAGTCTTACTTGAGCAACGGGTCCCACCATTTTTCTCATCTATGATCATAACCCTTCAATTCATAAATCCAATGGCATTTTCATAAATAATGATACATTGAAAAATCTAGGGTATTACAATACAATCTTGTTTTTAAAATTTTCGTCCCGAAAATTGAACGAAGTAGGATTCCAACATACATCATACGAACAATTCAGGGTGAGCCGTTCTCACCTCCGATTCTAGTTCCCAAGTGGCTTCCTCAACACCATGTCGATCCCATACCACCTTGACAAACTGAATCGCTCGGTTACGCAACACGCTTTGCTCTGTCTCTATTATTCTGACAGGCTTCTCGATATAAGTGACGTCGCTTTGCACATCTATGTCTTGCACATTCAAAACATGAGACGGATCAGGATTGTACTTCCTCAGCATCGACACATGAAACACATCGTGTACAGATGCCAGTTGTGAGGGAAGTGCTAACTGATATGCTACATCCCCCATCCTTCTTATGATGGAAAATGGTCCCACATATCTTGGTGACAGTTTCCCCTTCTTTCCAAACCTCATGTGGCCCTTTCGTGGCGAGACCTTCAAGAATACCATGTCCCCCACTTCAAATTCGAGAAACCTCCTCATTTTGTCAGCATAGCTCTTTTGCCGATTTTGTGCAGTCAATAAGTGCTGACGAATCAACTGAATCTGTGCTGTAGTCTCTGTGACTAGCTCGGGTCCAATCAGCGCAGGCTCGCCGGCCTCGGTCCAGCACACTAGTGACCTACATGGTCTTCCATACAAAGCCTCGAATGGAGCCATCTGAAGGCTTGCTTGGTAGCTATTGTTGTATGAGAACTCTACCAGTGGCAAATGATCCTCCCATCCACCCTTGAAGTCTAGCATGCACGCCCTCAGTATGTCCTCCGGTATTTGTATTGTCCTTTCCGACTGTCCATCAATCTGTGGATGGAAAGTTGTGCTAGTCAATAGATCGGTCCCCATGGTTGACTGCATACTCTGCCATACCCTGCCGGTGAATCGGCCATCTCTGTCAGATACGATTGTCCGAGGAATACCATGTAATCTGACGATATCCCGGATGTACCGTCGTCCCAATGTCTCCAACGAATCTGTCATCCTGATGGGTAGGAAGTGGGCCGACTTGGTCAATCGGTCTACCACAACCCATATTGCATCGTTGCCCTTTGATGACTTAGGCAACCTTATTACAAAATCCATGGAAATGTGCTTCCATTTCCATTCCGGCACTGCTAAGGGTTTGAGTAACCCTGGTGGCTTTTGATGTTCCGTCTTAACTTGCTGACAAGTTAAGCAGTGTGCCACAAATTCTGCAACATCTCTTTTGAGCCCGTGCCACCAGTAATGCCTCTTCAGGTCGTGATACATCTTGGTGCTGCCCGGATGTATGGAGAGCTTGGTCTGATGTGCCTCAACCAACAACTCTTTTTTGCAGCTCTTTGGCACATATATTCTTCCCCGGAATACAAGACCCTGTCTTGGTCGCAGCTCCCATTCAGGTATGACTAGGCCAGAAGACATCTTGGCCCATATCTCTTCCACTTTAGGATCTGCTCGTTGCCCTTGTTCAATCTTGGTAACCATGTTGGACCGTATGATTAAATTGTACATACTCCCATGGTTGTTGATGTACAGATTGAACTCTCGAATGGTATTCAACATCTCCCATTCTGTTCTGATCAAACATGCCACTGATGCATGTGATATGCGGCTGAGAGCATCCGTCACCTTGTTTGCCTTACCCGGATGATATCGGAGCGCGAATTCATAATCCGCCAGATATTCCATCCATCTGTGCTGCCTCAGGTTTAGCTCTTTCTGATCAAATAAATACTTCAAGCTCTTGTGATCTGAAAACACTTCAAACTTCTCACCATATAGATAGTGTCTCCAGATTTTAAGAGCGAAGACCACTGCAGCTAATTCCAGATCATGTGTGGGATAGAGGCGTTCATGAATTTTTAATTGTCTTGAACCATATGCCACCACACAATGACATTGCATGAGTGAACACCCCAGTCCCTCTCCTGAAGCATCACATTGTACTTCATAACCTTTACCCCTTTCTGGCAGAATTAAGATAGGAGCAATTGTAAGTCTACTTTTCAGTTCCTTAAACCTCCGATTGCACAGATCTGTCCACTCATATTTGACTCCCTTCTGAGTGAGTCGAGTCAATGGAGATGCAATTTTGGAGAAATCCATGATGAATTTCCTGTAATAACCAGCCAATCCCAGGAAACTACGGATTTCAGTGTCATTCTTTGGTGCTTTCCACTCGCTCAATGCCGCCACCTTAGCCGGATCAATGGCTATACCATCTGTTGTTATGACATGCCCTAAGAATTTGACCTCAGATGGCCAAAATTTACATTTTCTTGCTTTGGCATACAGCTTGTTCTGTCTCAAAGTGTTCAAGACTATCCATAGGTGCTCAGCGTGGTCTTCCTTACTTTTGGAAAAGATCAGAATATCACCAATAAACGCAATCACAAACTGGTCCAGGTAAGGATGGAAGATCCTGTTCATTAGATCCATGAACACAGCCGGTGCATTGGTGAGTCCAAACGGCATGACTACACACTCATATAATCCATACCGCGTCCTGAAGGCTGTCTTCTCTATATCTTCCTCCCTAACCATGATTTGATGATAACTGGACATCAGATCAATCTTCGAAAAAGTGACTGGAACCCCTCAATTGATCGAATAAATCATCGATCTTGGGCAAAAGGTACTTGTTCCGGATAGTTAGCTGATTCAGTTTCCGGTAGTCTACACACATTCGGAGTGAACCGTCCTTCTTCTTCACAAACAACATTGGTGCTCCCCAAGACGATGTGCTATTTCGGATACAATCCAGTCTAAGCAGTTCATCAATCTGCTTCTTTAGCTCGGACATCTCCGCTGGTGCCATCCGATAGTGGGGTAATGACACTGGTGAAGTGCCAGGGTACAGCTTGATTTCAAAGTTGAGCTCCCTCGTGGGTGGTAAGCCAAGGAGTTCTTTTGGGAACACATCCGCAAATTCTTGCACAATTGCTGGAAGTTCAATGACTGGTGCTTTGTTGATGATGATATTGTTCAATATCAAATGGTTCAACCCTTCCTGCAGTCTGCTCTGCTTGTCTGTACGAACCACATACTGTTTCCCTCGGGTGACCAAAATGTCACTCTGCGGCGATAACAATCAATGTTGGCCTGAAAGCTAGCCAACCAGTCCATGCCGAAAATAATATCGTACTCAAACATATCAAGTACCAGATAATTGAACTCAAATCTGAGTCCAGCTAGTTTGGTATTCACAGCCGTGCATATGAGTCCCAATGACGTGTCTCCGACAGGGGATACAATTGTGAGTGATGTGGACAATTTTTGAACTAAAGTTCCAGTGGCAGTTATAAATGATGCAGATATAAAGGAGTGAAGCTACAGAATCAAATAGTGCATATGCATAGGAACTACTGACAACAGCCATACCTTGAATCATAAAATGATCCACATCCTCAGGAGGTGCAAGAGTAAACAAACGTCCAGATCCAGTAGGGTTAGGCGCCCGTCCAGCCTGATTATAAGTCCTGCCTCCTCGGGAGTTAACTGGCCTAGCTGGTGGACGGAAAGATCCTCTGGAATATGAGAGCTTGTTGAACTTTGGACAACTCTCTTGAAGTGACCCGACTGATCATAGTGGAAGCAGTTGTTCACCCCTCTGAATGACTGAGTGACTGATGCAGATGGCGAGGGATGGTTGGGATGAAAGCCCCCTGTGGACCCTGTAGATGGTAAGGGTCTGCTGAAGTTCGGTCGGAACCTCTTGTTGAGCTAGAACCCATCCCTCCCACTTGGAGCTCGCGCGGTTGTCAAACCGCACCATTTCATTCAGCTCTCGCTCTGCTATAGTGGCCTTGCTGACCACCTCAGCCAGTGTGGCTGCTTTGAATATGGTCACTTTGGCCTTGATGTTTGGCCGAAGACCCCTCTCAAACTTTCGTGCCCTGCGATGCTCTGTATCCACCATGTAAAATGTATAGCAGGATAGACTGAGAAATTCCCGGTGATACTCTGCCACCGTCATAGAGCCCTGTACCAAGGACAGAAAGGCTTGAGTTTGACGCTCTTTCTCCTCCTCCAGGAAGTAGTGTTCCAAAAAGGTCGCTGAAAACTCGTCCTAGGTCATGGTAGTCCTCTCCCTTACTCGTACGAGTGCCCGCTATTTCTCAATTACCTCCCACCATTTACTGGCATCTTCAATTAGTTGTGATGTAGCCAGTAGAATCCTATCAGCCTGACTCGAGATCTTGAGTAGAGTTAAGATCTGAATGATCTTCTTCAGTCAATGTTCAGCTCCGACAACCCCTACCTTCCCTTTGAAGTAGGGAGGGCGCTGTTGCTGGAATTCTCGAACCATACTCCGGTCATTGCCGTCCTTAGAACTTTCACTTCCATACATATGCTGTTGGAGTACAGAAGTCACCACCGCTTGAACTAAGCCCTGTAGTTCAGGCAGCACATGTGGTATATGTACACCGTTGTTCCCCTCTTCCTCCTTCCGAGATGAACGTTCACTCTTCCCCTCTTCTCGCCGAGAGTGTTGTGACTCTTTCTCATAGTGTGTTTTCTCATGGAAAGATGGCTCCTTCTCAGGTTGAGTTACCTCTTTCTCATGTATTGATGGCTCCTTATCATGTACAAATTTCTCATGTTGAGATACCACTTTCTCATGTTGTGTGATTTGTAGCACTTTTTCCTTTCCCTTCTGGTTCTAGGGGATCCTTTTCTTTGGAACCATTTTCCCTAAGTCATGAAAACATTAACGACTTAGTTTCTTCGTACAGTTTGTGTTTTTCACTATATTGAGGAGATTTCCAAATAAACAAATTTGATTTTCCTTTGTTTTTGGGGGAAATTGCTAAATACCTATTGTTTGCTATTTTTTTCAATTTGGGGAATATTGGGGAAGTATATCCTATTTTGCTACGTTTGGTAGATCAACTATAATGCCTGTACTTTTGCTATCTTTCACCATTGTTCTCAGATTGATTGTTTAGTCTGAGTCTACGAAGTAAATTAATCTGGCCCCCAGTCAGCGGACTCCGAAGAGTCTGTCAGTTGGGATTCTTATCTGTCAGTGAGACATGAAACCGTCTTAATCTTACTTCGGAAGATTCAACTTCCCGTTTCGCTCTGATACCAACTGTAACACCCCGCCCTTTTCACCATAATAATCAGAGTTTATTTTTTTTTTAATAATAAACAAGTGATCGGGGCGGGATGTCACGACACGAGCTAAGTTCGGACTTATAAAGTCCGACCCTTAACTGGCCTAGCCCATGTGCGTATGGATTAAGTCCATAAGAATCGATCCACACATGGTACAATAAACTTGCGGAATCTACTTAGTCTAACTGATGGTTATAATAAATCCTAAGACTACTCCATTTTTAGATAGCAAATCATATAAACATAATCTCCAAAATTACTACCATAGCCTTAAACTAAACATCCATACCAAACCATCTAAACCATAGTTAACTACATTATTACATGCCAACAATGTCTAACTACCAAATTACATTGTCCAAATAACTTAAATAAAAAGTCTATCAATCAAAGTCCATTCAAGCCCAAGCGCCTATGCTTGGTTTCCAACACGATCCTCGTTCTTCCCCTTTCCTGCGTCATCCACTAAGGATAGAGATAGGGCGTTAGATCAACGCGTCCAGTAGTGTTTCCAATTAGGGCTACCGGAAGGTTAGTATAAAACATGCAAATAAAATAATAATACATGTTCATCAAAATCTCATAAAAATAATGCTATGTATGTAATGCACATGTAATGAGTCCCACCCATCACAATTATACATAGCCTCCTCTTGACGGGATTCTCATCTTCAAGGTACCCCACAGTGGTCTTTCGGACGCCCCGACGGAGTGTGGCCTCCGGATTCCTCTTGATGGGATTCTCATCATCAAGGTACCCCACAATGGTCTTTCGGACGCCCCGACGGAGTGTGGCCTCCAGTTTCCATAATCACCACCCCATGCCATGCATGAGATGTCAATGATGTCATGCCATTTGTCAATACATATTATCATACAAAACTACTTTGAAACATGATAACTTAGTTCATAACTCTTCAAAATTAAAATAAAATATCACATATATGTGTGGTTACAAAAAGGTAGGAAACCTACTCAAATGTCACTTAGGTTAACCGTTCTTTTGAACAGTCTCCCATTCACGACTTGTACACCATTCTAGCAATCCCAATACCTTATTTACATAATAGCAAGTTAAACATAAATCCACTTAATTTCCAACAAAGCCTAAGTTCCAAAAACCACTTTGTGGGTTCGGCCATACCCCATGGCCGAACCTCACCCACTTTGGTCTCTCTTTTATTTATCCAAATAACCCAATCCTCCAAATGTACCTTGGTAGGGTTCGGCCATACACATGGCCGAACCTTTCCACTTTGATTTTGACCCATTTTTTCCAATCCTATGATCATATCATCTTCGATCATTTCATCTTTGATAATTTCATCCATATTTACCATGTTGCCACTATACTAACCTTTATCTAATTTTTCTTAAAAATCAATAACCATAACTAATCCACCTGGTGGGGTTCGGCCATACAACATGGCCGAACCTCACCATCTTGATTTGGTCCTTTAAATCATTCTTACATATATCTTTAATCACATTATTAGTTACACACTAAGGCCACCAATGACCATTAGTGGGGTTCGGCCATACTTCATGGCCGAACCTCACCAAACTGGTTTTTGTTCCTCTTTCCATCATCCATGATGGCTGATTATTTACCTATACTAAGTGCATAGATAAACATATATAATTATTAAATCAAAGCATATAATTATTACATAATTTCCATCAAAACAGTCCATGGGGTTCGGCCATACACATGGCCAAACCCTGTGGTTCTCTTAATTCAATTAGTCCATCATCTAACCATGGTTTATGATCAACAATTTAGCCATGAAAACAACATGATTTATCCATGCAATTGCCGATCCAAAACAGTAACCTTATCTACATTTAAAAATCCTTTAAACCTTCATTACATAGTAAGGTTTTTATCTCTCAAAAACCCTAAAAATTCACCAAGCCTTTTCATGGGGTTCGGCCATCCCAAGTGGCTGAACCCTATGATCCATTTCTTATCCTTTTTACACATCATTATCCATTCATTTTCTTACATGGGGTTCGGCCATACTCATGGCCGAACCTATGGTTCCTTTACCTCTTCCTTTAAACCTCTTAGCCATGATCATACCCTTTGATGGGTTTGGCCATTCATCATGGCCAAACCTAATCACCTCCTTTTCATACTCAATGGTTTTTGCACATCCTTTTTAAAATTTGAACATACAATGGACTGATCATGTTTCTTTGGTTATCGTACTACATAAAAATTATAGAACACCTACCGTTTCCGCGACTCCACCAATTTGATCTTCGCTTGTTCTTCCGTTCCTTTTGCTCCTCTTAGATCCTTAGCCTTACTCCTTCCTTCCATGTCCTTTAGCCAAGATTAATCTTGCTGGAAACTCCTTGAAGTTGATCAACCAAAGTATTGATTTGAGAGAGGGAGAGAGATAGGAATTGACCTTGGATGGAAATAATAAACCTAGAGATGCAAATCCTTTTCTCTAAGTCTATTTGTCTTAGTGGAGGGATTGGTCTAGGACTGATTGGTATGAGATACAATCAGCCAATAATCTTTGTCTTGTGAGATGAAAACCGTCCATGGGAGAGGGAGAGAGGGAGTTGGAGATCCAAGTCTTTAGTCCCAAATGTGATGGTCGGCCAAGGTGATGGTTTTTTTATTAAACCTTTGAGTAACTCTCATCACCTAAACCAAAATCCTGTATGTTACTTGGGGGTTTCATCTATGAAATGAAACTCCCCAAGCATCCAACGTCTCTTATGCAAGGTCTTGAGTAACCTCCACAAACCCCATTCATCTTCCAACTTGAAGTTTCATCCAAGATGTGAAACACCCATATGTAACTCTCATTTGTTTAATACCTCCCTTGGGGTTTCATCCTTGAGATGAAAGTCCCAAGGTGCCCAACAGTGTCTCATTGCTTTGGCTTGTGTAACAGCCACCTCTCAATTATTGGCCCTTTTTGGAGTTTCATGCATAAATCATAATTACCATGCATCCAACGTTGTGGCCATCTTAAGTAACCGCCACCTCTCCAATATGTAACTCCATAAAACGGCAACTCCATTCATATAAGTAAACCCCCCCCCCCCCCCCCGGCAACCAACGTGTAGGGTAGTTTTGAATTTGAAACCGCCCACAAACCTTTTATCTACACACTTCACTCACTTAAAATTAATTATTCCAGCCAACTCATTTATTTAACTCACCCAACTCAACTCATTCATTTAATTCAACTTAACCTAATAAATTCAACTCATTCAAAATCTCAATCCAAACTCAAACATTTAATTAAACTACACCCAATTTAGCTTTGAGCTCACTCAATGATTAATCATGTCATTCACGACCCATTGGGTCCCATTTGGGTCCTTTGACCCAATTAACCTCTTTGACCCGAATAAATGTACATTGCCCATTTAACTTAATTTGAACCTTATACAAGTACATTGAGTCTTACTTGAGCAACGGGTCCCACCATTTTTCTCATCTATGATCATAACCCTTCAATTCATAAATCCAATGGCATTTTCATAAATAATGATACATTGAAAAATCTAGGGTATTACAATCACACCCCGATACCATATGTTCACGGCCAGTAGACATTCAGTCGGCTGACTTTGGATCAGATCATTTGTGTGTTCGGCCAGTATAAATTCAATCGAATGAATCAAAGATTCAGTCAGCTGAACTACCAATGAATCATTTACGTGTTTGTTAAGTAAACCTTCAGTTGGCTGAAAACACACCAGATCACTTACTTGTTTGGTACGTATACGTTCAGTCAACTGAAACACATATAAGTCGGCTGAAATAACAATAGACCCCACCTGTGTTTAGCCAATGAACTTTCAGTCGACTGAATCATAAGATTCAATCAACTGAAACACCTAGATTTCCCTTATGTGCTCGGTATGTACATTTTTATCATAAGATTCAGTTGGCTTAACCCAGATATCCTTTGTTTGCTTTGCTAGTACAAGTTCAATCGACTGAATCATGAGATTCAGTCGACTGACTTTTTGTCAGTTTTCTCTGTTTGCATGCATGGTTAGGCTCTTCTTCTTGAAATTCATTCCTAACATTATTTAAACATGGATTTCATTTTTCATACTTTAATTAGTAAATTCACTCTATCCACTAGCCAAGGTTTGGGTCTTTTCCATAATTCATGCAATTCTCAGTATCATATCGTGGATTCAAATATCACATTATTTTTAGTTTCAACCCATTACCATTTCTTGGATGGATTTCCAACTCCATGGCCTTATAACAATTTGGCTAGCCATTCAAATCAATTATGGAACTCATGGGTTCGGCCATACCATGGCCAAACTTATGTTTTCCTTGGATTCATTCCTATGTTTGTTAAACCTTTAAATATACCTTCTTCCCGTCTCCTTTTTTTTTGATCTGTATTCTCTTCCCTAATCCTTCTTCTTCTTTCTTTGCTCTTCTAAGTCTCCAAGTATAGAGGTAAAGTGGGAGAGAGAGAAGAGGAGAAGAGAGAAAACTCTTTGCTCAAGAGGAGGAGTCGGCCAAGGGGTGTGGAGTGCCCCTTGGTTTGTGTCTTTTTGTATAACAACATTAAACCCTTCATTTTCCCTCATCATGGCTTGGTTTAACCAATGTGTCCCTTGGTTTAACCAAGGAGACCCTTGGCTTAAACCAAAGAGACCTTTGGTTTCATGCCTCTTGAGATGAAAACATTTCATTTTCCTAACTCAACAACACCCTAACTCGATTGAACTCATTGGTGGTTCACCAAGTCAACCATGACATGGCCGGCCATGCATGTGGTGACTTGGTCACCATCTGGCACTTGGGTCCCATCTTGGCCATGTCACTTGATGATGTGGCACCTTACTTAATCGGCTTCCATGCGATGACATGCATCCCACATGGCAATACCACATCACTCACATGCCACCTCACTTGATGAGGTGGACTTTAATGCATTGGGTCTTAATTGGGTAATTGACCCATTTACTTTAAACTTACCCCATTACTTTAAAATCAGCTCATCTATGATCCATTGGGTCTTAATTGGGTAATTGACCCATTTCCTTCCCATCTAATGTCCATTTCAACCATTTAATCTCAAATTCATTTAATTCGTAATTCAAATGGACCAATCCAACATATTTATAATCTAAAGAAAATCTGGGGTGTTACATATAGGGTACTCTTTTCTTAGGATTGGCTAACCTCTGAGGGTACGTAGCTTTTGGCACAAAAGTATTTTTAACAGGTGTTTCCAGTGTATTTTGGAAGGAAGATGGACTAGACGGGTCCTCTTGATGCTTTTGTTGACCATCAGTCTGGTCTTCCAGTTGTATAGGCATTTCCACTTTAGTATCTTCCTGTCTCCCTGATCTTAAGGTGGTAATTGATCTGGCATCATCTGGATTGGAAGATGAAACCTCATACTGGCCCTTTGGATTTGGGATAGGCTGACTGGGGAACTTGCCTTTCTCCTTTTTCACCAATCGTGTGGCTAACTGCCCAAGTTGTGTTTCAAGCTTGTGCATAGCCTGTTGGGTGGACTGCATGAACTGCTGCAACGTATCCTCAATAGAGGGCCTATGTTGTCGAGAATAACAGGACTGATAGGACGGACCCTGTGGCAGCGGCTGGTATGGATGGTTCTGAGGTGGGTGATATGGCTGATTGGGTGCTTGGAACTGAGGAGGTTCCTGATTCATGGGTTGGTTCGGTCTCCGTGAGAAATTATGGTGATTCCGCCAATTGGGATTATAGGTAGCAGAGAATGGACTCCCCTACTGCTTCCCAAAATTATTTAGTGTGTTAGCTTGTTCAGCTATGCACTCCGGATTTGCATTGAGGGTAGGACAAGTTTGTGTTGCGTGTCCCAGGTTAGTATGCAAGGCACACACCTCAGACTACATGCCCATTGACGAATTCACCCTCTGAGTCATGGCTAAAACCTCTACTTTTTTAGTCAAATTTGCAATTGTGATTTTATCATCAAAATCGTTATTTACTTCGTACGAGCCTCCTCTTTTAGAGGTTTGTTCTGAACTCTGTAACGCCTGCCCTTTTTCACTTGTATAAATTAGAGTATATTTCTTTTTATAAGTGAGAGAGGATGGGTTGTCGTGACGTGAGTCAAGTCCAAGTTTCCAAAACCCGACCCTTAATTGGCCACTATTACGTACGCGTGGACTAAGTCCACTAAAATATTTTCACACGTTTTTCTTAATACTTGCGGAGTAATTCATATGAATCAGATGTTATTCATATTCTTGTCATCATTAGGAAATGAAAACCAATCACCATAAAATTCTAATAAACTTAAGGATTATCAAACCATAGCAAATAAGTTCTAAGTTATTACAAATCCAAAATGTAAGTCCTCCAAATACATCATTATAATAAAAAACTAAGTTAATTTAAAATTAAATCTTCCCAGGTTCCTAGGCTTGGCTCCCTTCCGGTCCCACGTCCTTTTCCTTATCATTCCCTGTTCCGTCATCTATAGGGTAGAAGTAGGGCATTAGTCAACATGCCCAGTAGGTATTCCAATTAGGGTTAGGGTACACATAGGAGTAATATTAGATTAACATAAAAACAAGGGTATATTCATCATTAGTGACATATTTGTAAAATATCTTGTAAGTAAGTAAAACAATGCATGATGTCTATATCATAATCATGCTAACATAAGTGTCATGTCATGGGTGTCACTGAGATCACACCCAATGTCCATACTCAATCACATCATAAATCAATCAATGGTTTCCTTGGCCAATTATGTCCATAGTGTTTGAGGCGGCCACCACCAAGGCACTGTATACCCATCCACAAATTAATCGGGATTACTGATGGAGTGTGGACTCCTCCCTCTGCGTAGGGTTTCGGAACCTTCCCAAGAGTTCTTTGGCCCAACTACACCGTACCCTTTCTATAAACTGGATGCTGTCAAATCTCAACAATTCATTAGCTTTTTATAAGATAATCTCAAGCCCAAGTCATATCCGGACCGCTCAGAACTTGGCTTGTTGGTCATATGTGTTCCCTCCCATGCCATGCATGAGGTAATGTATGCAAGAATGCCATTTCATTTCAATATACATAATATCTTTGAAAATCAACTCAAAATCATGTACAATTTATTTAGACAATGCATTCAATATATTTTGAATGTAACAAGTATCATATTTAACTGCATAGTATTCTCAATGAGGTAGGAACCTTACCAGTGTCCGATATACTATCCTTTCTTGTCTTGCAAGGATAATGTTAACGGTCGCGTGAGATGAATCGTAATCTCTTTGCGAACCTCTTTACCTTATCAAATTCAACCATATATATTAATTTGATTTTCCATTTTAATTTCATCAGCTCTTCCATCCTATCAGATAGACAGAGGCATCTGGAAGATAATCCAAAATAAAACATTCTAATTCAGTCCACTGAATCCGTAATTCAGTCAATTGAAACACAATCAGATCCCATTTGTATTTGACCCATAAACTTTCAGTCGACTGAATCATAAGATTCAGTCGGCTGAAACACAATCAGATACTTTACATGCTTGGCCAGTATACTTTCAGTTGACTGAATCAAAAGATTCAGTCGGTTGAAATATAACCAGATACCTTACATGTTTGGCCAGTAAACTTTCAGCCGACTAAATCATAAGATTCAGTCGGCTGAAATACAACCAGATCCTTTGTATGTTCGGCCAGTTCACTTTCAGTTGACTGAATCACAAGATTCAGTGGGCTAAAATACAAGCAGATCCTTTGTATGCTCAGCCAGTACTGGCTGAATCACAAGATTCAGTCGGCTGAAATACAAGTAGATCCTTTGTATGCTCAGCCAGCACGGCTGAATCACAAGATTCAGTCGGCTGAAATACAAGCAGATCCTTTGTATGCTCGACCAACAATTTCAGCCGACTGAATCACAAGATTCAGCCGATTGAAATACAAGCAGATCCATCGTTGCAACGCCCAGCCTTTTTTCACTCGCTTTTCGAAAATCAGAGTCTATTTTTTTTTTTTAAATAGAAGAGTGAGAGAGGGCGCGGACCCCACGACGCGAGTTAAGTCCGAGCTTCTAAAACCCGGCCCTTAACTGGCCAACCCCACGCGTGTGCGGAGCTAACTCCACGAGAACGGTTCACGTGAGGAAGTAAGCTCGCGGATTATAATTATTGCAGAACATGATAATAGATTCTATCCTACCGGTTTTTAGATAGAAAGGAAGATACAACATTGAATTACCAAAATGCCCCTATGTTCATATTTATATCACAAAATGTAATCATCCATAAGTAACGTCCAAACCATCGCAAGAAATGTAAACTTATACAACCCGACAAGCTAAGTTACTTTAAAATTACATCTCCAAAATGTAAACGTAAATAAACTAAGACTGCGCTGCCCAAACTACTAAGCTTGGCTCCTGTCATGTCCACCGCTTCTGCCATCCCCTGCGTCATCAGCTAGGGTAGAAGTAGGGCGTTAGTCAACGCGCCTAGTAGGACTCCGAGTAGGGCTAGCATATGGATTAGTGATAATACACATACCGACAAAATAACATATAACAAAATAAGCATGTGATGAATGTTATGCCATGGGTGCCTATGTCATGTGTCCCACCCATCATCCGTATGATCATACAATGTATTGTCCCCATGTTTGCTTCTCGGTCGCCCCGACGGAGCATGGACTCCTGTTATAGCCCTCAGGCTATCCCCATGTCTGATTCTCGGTCGCCCCGACGGAGCATGGACTCCAGTTATGGCCCCTCAGCTATCCCCATGTTTGCTTCTCGGTCGCTCCGACGGAGTATGGACTCCGGTTTGTTTATTTTTTTCCGCCCATGCCATGCATGAGATGTAGTGCATTATGCTACGTAGTATATAGATAAACCATAATTTTGATATACCATACATAGCCATATAATGCATAATGTTAAAATATAATCCATATGATTCATAACTTAAAACTCATCATAAGATAAATCATAGTCATAAATCCATCATAAGACAAATCAAAATAATCTAAAATACCATCACATATCCATCGCTTACAAAAAGGTAGGAATCCTACCGAATACCGTGTAGCGTTCCGTTACGTTTTCCGTTCTATAGTCCGGTCGCCGATCGCGTACCGTTTGCGACGTCCCGATACCTTATTACATTTACCGAATTAGTCCATACGTTATCCATGATTAAATTCCTATCTGAACATAACCCTAGATCCATTCAATGATCCTTTACAAGTTTATTAAAAATTGGTCCTTAACTTAGCCCATTATCCATTTGGTTAAAACACATACCTAAATCCGATTTTGGCCATTTCAAATATTACATTGAGCGAGCCTAAAACGCAGCATCTATACGTTTCAATTAATCATTCATAATGCATTCGATTCCATGTCTAATCCACATAGGGTTCGGCCATGTACCATGGCCAAACCCATGGTTCTTCAAAGTGGCTATAAATTACGGTTTTGCCACTCCTCTTCCATGTACATTTTGAATTCGTATTTGACCCATAAAATTGGGCCCATTTATAATTCCATAACATATCCAAAATCAGCCACCTATTGTTTGATTTTGAAAAACATTTAACCCCATATGTCCTTTCACATTTTGGCCCTAAAGGTGGCCCACAAAGGGATCATGGGTTCGGCCATACACCATGGCCGAACCATGGTACCCTATCTTCATTTTCTTGGGTCCATTTTACTCCCTTTAATCCAATCTCCAATGAAATTAAAACATCCATTTAAGTCCCCATTTTTCATCTCATTTAAATCATCACTTACACACTCATAAATCCATTTAAATTTGTCATCTCTTTCTATCGTTTTCCATTCTTTTTACCTTCATTAAAAATCAATAACCTTCATTCATTTTGTCCCTTTAAAAACAAACTCCTAAGCATTGATACATACATTAACCTTGGACTAAAATTTATCCAAAATTGGGTCATGGGTTCGGCCATACACCATGGCCGAACCCATGATGTTTCTTTCTCCATTTTTCTTGGTTTCATTCACCCATTTTACATACTTCCAAATGAAGATTAAATCATCCATCTAAATCCTCATTTCCATTAAAAAAAATGCTATATACCATACTTACCAATCTATTCAAATTTCCATTCCTCTACATTATTTTCCATGCTTAGAAATCCCAAACCATTACCATAGGGTTCGGCCATACACCATGGCCGAACCCATGGTTCATGGCCCACCTTTCTTAGAGCCATTTAAGACCAAAGTTCTATGAACATTTGTCCATGATTTTTCTTTGTTAAAAATTCCATTTAAAATTAATAATATCATTCATTTGGTCCATTTAAAACTTATGTCATACACTTTGGAAATCCATTTGCAACTATTATTTCCTCCATTACTTTCTATCCTTTTTCATCCATTAAAATTACTATCTATCACCAACTTTAAGATCTTCATAAAAACCATTAATCATTTTTTGTACTTAAAAATCCTTAACCATTTTTCCTACTTACAAAACCCTAATTAATTGCATACATCTTCTAATCACCCACCATTGACCATGGGCCGCCATGCTACATGGCCGAACCCTATGGCCCATTAATCCATTAAAATCCCATTTTCCTATGCTTAATAAAGGCTTAAAAATTCCATTTTTCCATTTCATCTTTTTCTTAATCCATTCCTCCATTTTTATCCATTTCTTATCCTACCTTTTGATGGATCTTAGATCCATGGCCCACAACGTTTTTGGCCACATTTGGTCTAAGGAATGGATTCCATATCCTAAAAAATAAAATCTTGTTTTAAGAAATCTTACCACCCGACGACTCCTCCGGTCCTTCTTTGCTTTTGGGCTTTCCTTAGCCTTCTTAAATTTATCCATAGTTGACCAAGTCAACCATGATGGTTGGTCCCACTTTTTCCTTGGTCCACATGCCACCTCAATTGGTGAGGTGGAGGTGGGCCCCATTTGTTCATACCATTTCATTTCATTACTAACTTAGGGGTTTTAATTCCAAATCACCCTTTTTAAATTAATTGGCCCACCATTGGGCCCACGGCCCAACCTATTATTTTCTACCCCTTTACCTTAGGGTTTGGACCAATTTTGATACATTGGGTCCCACATGGTGATCGGGCTCACTTTGACTGAAATTGACTATCTTTGACCCAATTACTTCTCATTGACCCATTGAATGGATTTCATCCAAATTGTGGCCCAATTGGGCCATTCTTGGACCCTTGTCCCAAAGTTGATCCATTTGGTATTTTCATCACATCAAATTCCAAATTAAAATAATTAAATGTCCAATATATATTGCTTCGAAAATTCGGGCTATTACAATAGAATCCTATTTTGAAATTTTCGTCCCGAAAATTCGAGCGAAGTAGGGGTCCAAAACAACTCATGCGAAGAGCTCCGGGTAAGCGATTTTCATCTCCGACTCAAGTTCCCAGGTGGTTTCTTCACTGCCATGTCGTTCCCATACTACCTTGACGAATTGAATGGCGCGGTTCCGTAGCACCCTTTGTTCGCTTCCAATAACTCTGACCGGCTTCTCCACATATGTCACATCGCTTTGTACATCGATGTCTTGAACATTTATGACATGGGAAGGATCAGGGTTGTACTTTCTCAGCATGGACACATGAAATACATCATGTAGAGATGACAGCTGTGGAGGGAGCGCTAATTGATAAGCTACCCCTCCCACCCTCTTCAGTATCGGGAACGGCCCCACAAATCTAGGCGACAGTTTCCCTTTCTTTCCGAATCTCATGTGCCCCTTCCGTGGTGAGACTTTCAGAAATACCAAGTCTCCCACCTCAAACTCGAGGAACCTTCTCCTCTTGTCGGCATAGTTTTTCTGACGGCTCTATGCAGTGAGTAGATGTTGCCGTATCAGCTTAATCTATGCTGTAGTCTCTGCAACCAAATCCGGCCCAATCAACGCAGGCTCACCGGCCTCCGTCCAACACACTGGCGATCTACACGGTCTACCATACAAGGCCTCAAATGGAGCCATCTGAAGGTTGCCTAGTAACTGTTATTGTAAGAGAACTCCACCAGTGGTAGATGATCCTCCCATCCGCCTTTGAAGTCTAGCATGCATGCTCTCAGCATATCCTCTAGTGTTTGTATCATTCTTTCTGACTGCCCATCAGTCTGTGGGTGAAACGCCGTGCTAATTAATACGTCGGTCCCCATAGCCGACTGCATGCCCTGCCATACTCTGCCGGTGAATCGTCCATCCCTGTCGGATACAATAGACTGGGGAATACCATGTAGCCTGATGATTTCTCGGATGTACCGTCGACCCAAAGTCTCTGATGAATCTGTCATTTTGATGGGAAGGAAATGTGCGGACTTGGTTAACCGATCCACTATGACCCATATCGCATCGTTGCCCTTTGATGACCTTGGCAACCCTGTTACAAAGTCCATAGATATATGCTCCCATTTCCATTCTGGTATCTGTAGGGGTGCAAGTAGGCCCGGTGGTTTCCTATGTTCTGCCTTAACCTGCTGACAAGTTAGATAACAAGCGACAAAGGCTGCCACATCTTTCTTAAGTCCATGCCACCAATAGTGCCTCTTAAGGTCATGGTACATCTTCGTGCTGCCCGGGTGGATAGAGAGTTTGGTTTGGTGTGCTTCAATCAGCAACTCTCTTCTACAATTCTTAGGTACGTATGTCCTCCCTCGGAACATAAGGCCTTGTCCGGGTCGTAACTCCCACTCCGGTACAACCTCACCGGTAGACATCTTAGCCCAAATCTCCTCCACCTCTGGATCTGTCTGTTGCTCCTGTTCAATCTCGGAGACCATGTTGGATCGTATGATCAGATTGTATATGGTCCCATGATTATTGAGGTAAAGTTTAAATTCTCTGATGGTATTCAGTACCTCCCATTCCGTCCTGATCATGCTGGCTACTGTCGCATGTGACAAGCGGCTAAGGGCATCCACCACTTTGTTTGCCTTGCCAGGATGATAACGAAGTGAGAACTCATAATCTGCCAGATATTCCATCCATCTACGCTGTCTCATATTGAGTTCTCTCTGATCAAATAAGTACTTCAGACTTTTGTGATCCGAGAACACCTCAAACTTTTCACCATAGAGGTAGTGTCTCCAGCTTTTGAGAGCGAAGACCACCGCTGCTAATTCTAGATCATGTGTGGGATAATGGCGTTCATGAATTTTCAACTGTCTTGATCCGTACGCCACCGCACGATTACTTTGACTGAGTGTACACCCCAATCCCTCACAGGAGGCATCGCAGTACACCTCATAATTTTTTCCTCTTTCCGGTAAGGTCAGAATAGGAGCGGTCGTAAGCCTCTCCTTAAGCTCCTCAAATCTTTGATTGCACAGATTGGACCACTCAAACTTGACTCCTTTCTGAGTGAGTTGGGTAAGTGGAGCCGCAATCTTGGAGAAGTCCTTTCGTTTTCATTCATTGTAAGGCCCTTTACCTTGAAATCCATCCTTTATGATATTTAAACATGGATTTCATCTTCCATACTTCACTTAGTAAATTTACCCTACCCACTAGCCAAGGTTAGGGCTTTTTCATAATCCATCCATTCAAAGTATCATAACATGGTTCGAATTTAATTTTATGGTTGTTTTGTTTCAACCCATAACCATCCTTTGGATGGATTTCCAACTCCATGGCTTTATAACAATTTTGGCCATTCATTCCAACCAATCATGGAACCCATGGGTTCAGCCACACCATGGCCAAACCTATGGTTTTCTTAGATTTATTCCCATATTACTGAGTCTTAGACATACCTTCCTTCAATCGCCTTCTTTTCTTTTGATCTGTCTCTTGTTCCTTTATTCTTCTTCTCCTTTCTTTGTTTTTTAAAGTCTCCAAGTGTATGGAGGTAGAGGTGGGAGAGAGAGAGGAAAGGAGATGAGAGAAAACTCTTTCTCAAAGAGGAGGGGTCAGCCAAGGGATTTGAGTAGTCCTTTGGTTTGTGTTTTTAAAACTAAAACTCTTCCCTTCATCTTCTCATAATGGCTTGGCCTACCAAGGAGGCCCTTGGCTTAACCAATGAGTCCCTGTGCTTCCCAAGGGTGGCTTCATGGCCTTTGAGGTGAAGACCATTGGGTTCCCAAGTGTCTAAGTACGATGTACTTAGACAAGACTCCATCTCATCCCTTCATCTTCTCAACTCAAGCAAAACCTTAATTCAAGACTTGAACTCACAAGTGGTTGAACAAGTCAACCCATGTCATGGTCGACCATGCATGTTGTGACTTGGTCACCACATGGCACTTGGGTTCCACTTTGGCCATGTCACTTGATGATGTGGCATCCTTTCTTAGTTGGCTTCCATGTGATGACATGTATGCCACATGGAAATGCCACATCACTCACATGCCACCTCATTTGATGAGGTGGACTTTAATGCATTAAATGCACTAATTTATCCAATTCAACTAATTTAACTAAACTTACCCAATTACTTTAAAATCAAGCTCACCCATGACCCAATGGGTCTTAATTGGGTAATTGACCCATTTCCTTGTCCATCTAATGTCTATTTAAACTTTTTAACCTCAAATTCAATTAAATTGCAATCCAAGTGAGCCAATCCAATAATTTTATAAGCTAAGGAAATCTGGGGCGTTACAATATTACCCTCTTTTTAAAAATTTCGTTCGAAAATCGAGCGAAGTAGGGTTTCAAACAAATCATACAAATAGCTCAGGATGAGCTGCTCACATTTCTGACTCTAGTTCCCAGGTGGCTTCCTCATTACCATGTCGATCCCATACCACTTTGATGAATGGAATCACTCTGTTGCGTAACACCCTTTGCTCCATATCAATTACTCGAACAGGCCTCTCGACGTAAGATATGTCGCTTTGCACTTCTATGTCTTGCACACTCAGCAGGTGTGATGGGTCAGGGTTGTACTTCCTCAACATGGAAACATGGAATACATCATACAGTCCTGACAACTGTGGAGGGAGTATCAGATGATAGGCCACTTCCCCCACCCTCTCATGGATTGGAAAGGGTCCCACAAATCTGGGTGACAACTTTCCTTTCTTTCCAAACCTTATGTGTCCCACTTCAAACTCAAGAGGTCTTCTTCTTTTGTCAGCGTAGCTCTGCTGACGACTCTGTGCCATGAGTAGATGTTGTCGTATCACCTTGATCTGTTCTGTCGTCTCTGCAACCAGATCAGTTCCAATAAGAACAGGCTCACCAGCCTCTGTCCAACACATTGGAATCTGCAGGGTAATCTACCATGCAAGCCTCAAATGGAGCTATCTTGAGGCTTGCCTGGTAACTATTGTTGTATGAGAACTAGACCAATGGTAGGTGATCTTCCCAACTACCCTTGAAGTCTAGCATGCAGGCTCTCAACATATCCTCCAATTTTTGTATTGTTCGCTCTGACTTACCGTCGGTCTGTGGATGGAAAGTTGTGTTGTATAATAAATTTGTCCCCATAGCCGACTGCATGCTCTGCCACACCCTGCCAGTGAATCTGCCATCTCTGTTGGACACAATAGTCTTGGGTATACCATGTAGTCTGATGATGTCCCTAATATACCACTGTCCCAAAGTCTCAGACGAATCTGTCATGTTGATAGGGAGAAAATGAGCAGACTTGGTCAGACGGTCCACTATAACCCAAATTGCATCATTACCCTTTGAAGACCTCGGCAACCCTGTCACAAAGTCCATAGCAATATGTTCCCACTTCCATTCTGGCACGGGTAGGGGTTTGAGCAGCCCTGGCGGCTTCTGATGTTTTTTCTTGACTTGTTGACAAGTAAGGCAGTGAGAGACAAAGTCAGCCACATCCTTTGAGTCCATGCCACCAATAATGCCTTTTTTAGATTATGGTACATTTTGGGGCTACCCGGATGGATGGAGAGCTTTAATTGATGAGCCTCTGTCAACAACTCTCTCCTGCAGCCTGGAGGTACATATGTCCTGCCTCGGAATAAGAGTCATTGTCCAGGTCGTAATTCCCATTCTGGTATGACCTCTCCAGTCGACATATTGGTCCATATTTCTGCCACTTCAGGATCTGTCCGCTGTTCTTGTTCAATTTTGGAAATCATACGGGACTGTACCATCAAATTATACATGCTCCCACGATTTTTGATGTGCAAATTGAACTCTCGGATAGTCATCAGCATTTCCCATTTTTTCATAATCCGACTCGCCACAATTGCATGTGAAATGCGGTTGAGGGCATCTGCCACTTTGTTTGTCTTGCCAGGGTGATATCGCAGTGCAAATTCATAGTCTTACAGATACTCCATCCATCTGCGCTGTCTCAAATTGAACTCATTTTGATCGAACAGATATTTTAAGCTCTTATGGTCTGAAAACACCTCAAGTTTCTCACCATATAGATAGTGTCTCCAGCTTTTGAGAGTGAAGACCACTATAGCTAGTTCCAGATCATGAGTGGGATAGTTGCGTTCATTGATTTTTAGTTGCCTTGAACCATATGCCACCACATGATGACTTTGAGTGAGAGAGCACCCAAGTCCGTCAACTGAAGCATCACAGTATACTTCATATCCCTTGCCTCTCTCAGGCAAAATCAGAATGGGAGCGGTGGTAAGCTTCTGTTTCAGATCCTTAAACTTCGGTTGCACACGTCAGACCATTCAAATTTGACTCCTTTCTGAGTTAGTCGGATGAGTGGAGCCGCAATCTTACAGAAGTCCATAATAAATTTTTGATAGTAGCCAGCTAGTCCCAGAAAACTGCAGATTTCGGTCATGTTCTTTAGAGCTTTCTAGTTTCTAACCACGGCCACTTTAGCCGGGTCCACAGTTATTCCTCATACTGATATGACGTGTCCCAAGAAGTTGACCTCAGATAACCAGAATTCACACTTGCTTGCTTTGGCGTATAACTGATTCTTCTTCAGTGTGTCCAAGACTATCCTCAGATGCTCAGCATGCTCCTCTCAACTGGTGGAATAAATCAGAATATCGTCGATGAAGACAATTATGAACTTATGCAGATAAGGACTGAATATTCTATTCATTAGATCCATATACACAGCTGGTGCATTTGTGAGTCCAAAAAGCGTGACCTCATATTCATACAGTCCATACCGAGTTCTGAAAGCCGTCTTTTTTATGTCCTCATCTCTGACACGGATTTGATGGTAGCCTGACATATGATCAAGATTGGAAAAATGGCTGGAGCCTCTGAGTTGATTGAACAGATCATCAATTCTAGGCAGAGGGTACATGTTACTGACAGTCAGCTGATTCAACTTCCTGTAATCCACACACATCCGAAGAGTACCATCTTTCTTCTTTACAAATAATACAGGTGCTCCCCAGGATGAAGTGTTGTGCCGGATGCATCCTAATTTGAGCAACTCATCAATTTATTTCTTCAGCTCAGACGTTTCTGCAGGGACCATCCGGTAATGAGGCAATGATACAGGAGTAGTGCCAGGCTAGAGTTTAATCTCGAAATCAATCTCCCTTTTTGGAGGCAAACCACGGAGTTCTGTCGGAAATACTCCTGCATAGTCTTTCACTACAGTAGGTAGTTCACCTTGTCTAGTCTAATACTGTTCAGTACGAGATGGTTCATTTCTTCATGTAATTTCCTGGTCATAGGAATGTTCTGTCTGTTGGCATGTACTATAAACCACTTTCCCTGGGGTGACCAGAATATCACTCTGCGAAGGTGACAGTCAATGCCGACCTGAAAGGTAGCCAACTAGTCCATGCCAAATATGATGTCATATTCTTTCATCTCGAGTACCAGATAATTGAATTTAAATCTGAACTCAACAAGTCAGTATCTACGAAGGTGCAGATTAGACTCAGTGATGTGTCTCCAATAGGGGATAGAATAATGAGTGTAGTGAATAGTTGTTGTACTAAGGTACCAGTAACAGATATGAAGGTAGCAGATATAAAGGAGTGGGATCCTGAATCAAATAATGCAAAAGCATAAGAACTACCAACTACTGTCATACCTTGTAATGTCCCGCTCTTTTTCACTCGCCGAAAATCAGAGTCTATTTTTTTTTTAATAGAAGAGTGAGAGAGAGCGGGACGCCACGATGCGAGCTAAGTCCGAGCTTCTAAAGCACGACCCTTAACTGGCCAACCATACGTGTGGGTGGACCAAGTCCACTAAAACGGTTCACACGTACTCAAGTTAGATATGCGGAATACTCATAAATGCGGAATTATAATAGAATAATAATTCTATTCCATTTTAGATAGCAAGGAGTCCATCACTTAAATTGAGTTAAAATATCCAAAATTAACATTCCAAACCATAGCAAATATATCTACGTTATTACAATCCCGAATGCTAGTTTCTCAAATTACACTGTCCCTGAGTAACTTAAATAAAACGAAACTAAAACATCCAAGCTCCTAAGCTTGGCTCCGATCACATCCTTCGCTTTGTCCATTTCCTGTGTCACCATCTAAGGTAGAAGTAGGGCGTTAGACAATGCGCCCAGTAGGTGCTCCAAGTAGGGTCAAACACATGGGTTAGTATAAAATCCAGATATAATACATCATATTGTACTTGTAAAGCATCGTATCCAAAACAGTGTATGATAATAGAGATCCAATCATACAGATAAAAACCAGAAACATTGCATGATAATAGAGATCATAATCATGCTGATTCAATGCCATGCCATGGGCGTCATATGCCATGAGTCCCACCCATCACCCATATCACAAACACATAGTATCCTCTTGATGGAAGCTCCTCATCTGTAACACCCCGCCCTTTTCACTCTAAAAATTTCAGAGTTTATTTTTTTTTTTAAATAATAATAATCAATAAGTGATCGGGGCGGAGTGTCACGACGCGAGTTAAGTTCGGATCTCTAAATCCGACCCTTAACTGGCCAAGCCCATGTGCGTATGAACTAAGTCCATAAAACTGATCCGCACATGGTACATATATATCTAGCGGAATTAACTTAGTCTAGATCTAACTGAGGTTATAATAGAACCTATGATTAATCCAATTTCCATTTTTAGATAGCAATGTACCTTATTTATTTTCCAAAAGTATTATATGACCTTAGTCTACTATTCATTCCAAACCATTCAAATAAATCCAACCATAGCATCTACTTAACTACTTATTACATGCCAACATCTAATTTAACAAATTACATTGTTCCAAATAAATCAACTAATAAGTCCATAAATAATCCATGCATAGTCCATTGCAATCATTCAAATCGCCCAAGTTTTCGTACTTGGTCCTCTTCTCCAACCACGTTCTTTCCTTTCCCTGCATCATCCACTAAAGGTATAGATAGGGCGTTAGATCAACGCGCCCAGTAGTGTTTCCGAATAGGGCTACCACATGGTTAGTCAAAATCATGCAAATAGAATAATAGTTATACATGTGTGACAAATTCTATAAAAAATATGCTATGTATGAAATGAACATGTAATGAGTCCCACCCATCACCATTCAACATAGCCATCACTTGACGGAATTCTCATCGTCAAGGTAACCCACAGTGGTCTTTCGGACGCCCCGACGGAGTGTGGCCTCCGGATTCCTCCTGATGGGATTCTCATCATCAGGGTACCCCACAATGGTCTTTCGGACGCCCCGACGGAGTGTGGCCTCCGGTTACTTCCCCATCATCCCATGCTATGCATGAGATGTCTATGCAAACATGCCATTTGTAAATATAACATTTGATACAAATAACTTAAACAAATAACATAAAACAGCGAATAAGTTGTGTGGTTACAACAAGGTAGGAAACCTACAATATTTTTACTTTGTTTGACCCTTCCTTTGGACCGTCTTTCGATCACGACTTTGTACACCGTTCTAGAAATCCGAATACCCTATGTACATGGCAGCAAGTTAATCATTTGACCATATGATTATAATTTGATTTAAATCCCAAAAATCCACTTTGTGGGGTTCGGCCATACCCCATGGCCGAACCTCACACATGTAAACTTGATAAATCTTTTATACTTAATACCATCTAAGTATCCCAAACTTTTCAAATGATACTTGGTAGGGTTCGGTCATACTACATGGCCGAATCTTACTACCTTAGGTTTTGGGTTCATAAGTCCATTCTTTTGATCTTTTGATCTTTTCACCCTTATTTACCATAATGCCATTATACTATCCTTTGCCTAATTTTTTCCTTAGACAACAAAGTCCATCACATGACAATTGGTGGGGTTTGGCCACCTAACATGGCCGAACCTCACCCTAAAGATTTTAATCCTATTTTCCATCATCACCTAAATCCATAATTGATGTAATTTCCATCTTTTTGAAAGCCAACCAAACAACCAAATACTTACATGGGGTTCGGCCATCCAAGGTGGCCGAACCCTATGTCCATGTTTTGGTCTTCTAAAACATGTGTTTGATGTTATTTAAACATACAAAATTAATATAATATTGCTGCCATTATACCTCTTAAACACCATCTAAATCAGTTCATCTACTTGTCCCAAATGACCATATTAATTCATGAAATTCGGCAATCCAAAATGGCCGATCCAAATGATCCATTTCATCAGTTTTGGACCACTGTTTTAAACCATATTAACTTCAGTCCTTTGTCATACAGATCCATGCTTTTAACCCTTTCCAAAGCATGTATTTGAATCTTAAATAATAACCCAAAACAGTCCACATATTTCATGGCTTATATGTTTCAAATACATCACAACCATACCTTTATTTGCATGGGGTTCGGCCCTCCATGGTGGCCGAACCCTATGTCCTTTGGTTTTGATTTTCTTAATCATTCATCTATGTCCAAAATAACTTCCTTATTTATGTTTTTACCTTTTTAAAATACACACTTACAATCATCTAAATCAGTCCATGGGGTTCGGCCATACACATGGCCGAACCCTATGGTTCTCTTAATGGAAATCCACCCATATTTATCTATGAAATTAATCAGTAAATTAACATAAGATAAATATGGTTCAGTCATGTCATATCCACTCCAAAACAGCAAGCTTAATTCCATATAAAAATCTTTTAAAATCCTCACTCCAAAATATGGATTTTTTGACTTTCAAATACCATAGAATCCACCAAGTTTTTCCATGGGGTTCGGCCATCCAATGGGGCCGAACCCTATGGTCCATATTTTATCATTTTAAACATCATAATTCTAAATCTGAACCATTGATGAATCTGGCCATACAATGGCCAAATCTCATTTTCTTATCCAATCTTTTAAACAAGGGTTCAAAATGCACTTACTAATACCGCGTCTCCTTCGGTTCTTTTGACTCCTTCTTTGACCCTTTATCTCCTTGACTTCTCCTTCTCTCTTACTGTTCTTTGGGCTGAGACTGATCTTGATGCAAGCTCCTTGAGATAATTCAGCCAGGTGACAAGGACTTAAGAGGGAGAGAAAGAGAGAAAGGGAACTTTGGTCTTGAATAAAATTGCTATCCTTGTTGCCAAAATCCTTTTGCTGATTTTTGTCTAGATGAAAGTATTACCCAAAACTAATTGAAAAACAAACAACCAGCTGCTGCTCTTGGTTTAGAAAGGTAGAGGACGTCTATGAGTGATAGAGGGATAGAGAGATAGAGAGAGTAACAATGACAATCCTTTGCTTGACCAAAAACAGCCCCAAGGTTAATCCTTGTGTAACTCCCTCTCTTCAATCAAGGTTCTTTATGTTACTTGGGGGTTTCATCTATGAAATGAAACACCCCAAGCAGCCAACGTCCCTTGCAATTGGACTAGTGTAACCCCCCCCTTTTCTTAGGTTCTCACATGGGAGTTTCATATTGAGATGTAACTCCCATGTGCTGCACCATTCTCCATTGTTTGCCTCTATGTTTTGGCCTATGTAACAGCCACCATTCCTATGTGTAACTCCACAAACAGCAGCTCCATTCAGCCCTCATCAACGTCCCATGTGGGAGTTCTATCATGGGAATAAAACTCCCCACTTCCAAGTGTGAAAACACATTGATATTCCCATTGATTTATTACATAATTTGAATTTAAAATGCTGTAATCTTTTGTGTGTAACTCCTCCAATCAGCTACCTATTTTATTCTCCAACCTTGGAGTTACATGCATGAACCATTAATCCATGCATTGGCTGTCTTTTGGAGACCCAAGCAAGGCATAAACCCTATACCAACTCCAACGTGCATAATGATTTAAAAACCTCAACTCTCACCCAAGTAACTCCATGTAACGTCATTTCCATTCTTAACTTGGGTGGGAGTTACATGCATATAATTTTCCCATGCAGCCAATAATTCTTAGTGTTTGAATTTGAATCAGCCTATAATCCTTTCATCTCTACATCTTACTCATTTAAAAATTACATATTCATTCAACTCATTTATTCAACTCACCCAACCTAACTCATTCATTTAATTTAACTAATAAATTCAACTCAACTAAACCCATCATTCATTTCAACTCAAACCAAACTCAAGAAATTAATAAACTTAAATTAACTAAGCTTGAACTCAATCCATGGTTAATCATGCCATTCACACGACCCATTGGGTCCCATCTAGCCATTTTGACCCATTTATCAAAATTTGACCCAAATATGATTCTTGACCCGTTTAAATTTATCTTACCCATTTATTTGTTTTGTAAACCAACTATCATCCTTTGGGTCTTGATTGAGCCATTGACCCATTTAAATTCAAATCAATTTTTATCACAATGGCAATTCCGTAAATATGAATATTTTCATATAAACTGATAACTTTGAAATTCCAGGGTGTTACAATACAATAATCTTTTTATAATTTTCGTCCCGAAAATCGAACGAAGTAGGATTTCAAAGTAAATCATATAAACAATTCAGGGTGAGACGTTCTCATCTCCGATTCCAATTCCCAAGTGGCCTCCTCAACACCATGTCGATCCCAAACCACCTTGACGAACTGAATCGCTCGGTTACGCAACACCCTTTGCTCACTCTCCAATATTCCGACCGGCTTCTCGACATAAGTGACGTCGCTTTGCACATCTATATCTTGCACATTCAAAACATGAGACGGATCAGGGTTGTACTTCCTCAGCATCGACACATGGAATACATCATGTAGAGACGCCAATTGCGAAGGAAGTGCCAACTGATAGGCTACATCTCCCATCCTTCTGATAATTGAAAACGGTCCCACATATCTTGGCGACAATTTTCCTTTCTTCCCAAATCTCATGTGCCCTTTTCGTGGCGAGACCTTCAAGAATACCATGTCTCCCACTTCAAATTCGAGAAACCTCCTCCTTTTATCCGCATAACTCTTTTGCCGACTCTGTGCGGTCAACAAATGTTGACGTATCAACTGGATCTGTGCAGTAGTTTCTGCAACCAACTCAGGTCCTATCAGTGCAGGTTCGCCGACCTCGGTCCAGCACACTGGTGACCTGCATGGTCTACCATACAAAGCTTCGAATGGTGCCATCTGGAGGCTTGCCTGGTAGCTATTGTTATAAGAAAATTCCACCAATGGCAAATGATCCTCCCATCCACCTTTGAAGTCTAGCATGCACGCCCTCAACATGTCCTCCAACGTTTGTATTGTTCTTTCCGATTGTCCATCGGTCTGTGGATTGAATGCTGTGCTAATAAGTAAATCGGTTCCCATGGCCGACTGCATGCTCTGCCATACCCTGCCGGTGAATCGGCCATCTCTATCGGACACTATAGTCTGTGGAATACCATGTAATCTGATAATATCTTTGATATATCTCCGACCCAATGTCTCTGATGAATCCGTCATCTTGATAGGAATAAAATGCGCGGACTTGGTCAATCGGTCTACCACAACCCATATAGCGTCATTGCCCTTCGAGGATCTCGGCAACCCCGTCACAAAGTCCATGGAAATGTGCTCCCATTTCCATTCCGGCACTGCTAAGGGTTTGAGTAACCCTGGTGGCTTCTGATGTTCCGTCTTAACCTGCTGACAAGTTAAACAATGAGCCACGTAGTCTGCAACATCCTTCTTGAGTCCATGCCACCAATAATGTCTTTTTAAGTCATGATACATTTTCGTGCTACCCGGATGAATGGACAGCTTGCTCTGATGTGCCTCTATCAATAATTCTTTTCTGCAGGTTCTTGGCACATAAACTCTACCCCGGAACATAAGACCCTGTCCTGGTCGTAATTCCCAATCCGGTACAACCTCGCCATTAGACATCTTGGCCCATGTCTCTGCCATTTCCGGATCTGTTCGTTGCTCCTGTTCAATCTTCGTAACCATGTTGGATCGTATGATCAAATTGTACATACTCCCATGGTTTGTGATGTATAGATTAAACTCACGAATGGAATTCAACATCTCCCACTCAGTCCTGATCAAGCATGCCACTGATGCATGAGACATGCGGCTGAGAGCATCCGCCACTTTGTTGGCCTTTCCCGGATGATATCGGAGCGCAAATTCATAGTCCGCCAGATATTCCATCCATCTGCGCTGCCTCAGGTTGAGCTCTTTCTGATCAAATAAATACTTCAAGCTCTTGTGATCTGAAAATACTTCAAACTTCTCACCATATAGATAGTGTCTCCAGCTTTTGAGAGCGAAAACCACCGCAGCTAATTCCAGATCATGTGTGGGGTAGAGGCGTTCATGTATCTTTAGTTGTCTTGAACCATATGCCACCACCCGATTACGTTGCATGAGTGAACATCCCAGTCCCTCTCCTGATGCATCACATTGTACTTCATAACCTTTGCCCCTTTCCGGCAAAACTAGAATAGGAGCAGTTGTAAGTCTCTCTTTCAGCTCCTCAAATCTCTGATTGCACAGCTCTGACCATTCATATTTGACTCCTTTCTGCGTGAGTCGAGTCAATGGGGATGCAATTTTGGAGAAGTCCATGATAAACTTCCTATAATATCCAGCCAAACCCAGAAAACTACGGATTTCAGTGACATTCTTTGGTGCTTTCCACTCACTTACTGCTGCCACCTTAGCCGGATCAACGGCTATACCATCTGCTGTTATAACATGCCCTAAGAATTTGACCTCAGGTAGCCAAAATTCGCATTTGCTTGCTTTGGCATACAGCTGGTTCTGTCTCAAGGTGTTCAATACTATTCGAAGATGCTCAGCATGATCCTCCTGACTCTTGGAATAGATCAGGATATCGTCAATGAACACTATAACAAACCGATCCAAATATGGACGGAATATTCTGTTCATTAAGTCCATAAACACAGCCGGTGCGTTGGTAAGCCCAAATGGCATGACTACAAATTCAAATAGTCCATACCGTGTTCTGAAAGCTGTTTTCTCGATGTCTTCCTCCTTGACCCGGATTTGATGATAACCGGACATCAGATCAATCTTGGAAAAATGACTGGATCCCCTCAACTGATCGAATAAATCATCGATCCTGGGTAGAGGATACTTGTTCCGGACAGTTAGCTGATTCAACTTCCGGTAGTCCACACACATTCTAAGTGAACCATCCTTCTTTTTCACGAACAACACTGGAGCTCCCCATGACGATGTGCTGTTCCGAATGCAACCCAGTCTGAGTAATTCATCAAGCTGCTTCTTCAACTCGGACATTTCTGCTGGTGCCATGGGGTAGAGACACTAGTGAGGTACCAGGATATAGCTTGATCTCAAAATTGAGCTCCCTCATGGGCGGTATACCAGGAAGTTCTTTTGGAAAGACATCAACAAATTCTTTCACAATTGCTGGAAGTTCAGTGACTGGTGCTTTGTTGATGACAATATTGTTCAACACCAAGTGATGCAACCCTTCCTGCAATCTGCTTTGCTTGTCGGCACGAACTATATACTGCTTTCCCTCGGGTGACCAAAATGTCACTCTTCGGCGATAACAATCAATATTGGCTTCATAACTAGCCAACCAGTCCATGCCAAATATAATATCGTACTCAGTCATGTCGAGTACCAAATAATTGAACTCAAATCTGAGTCCAGCGAGTTCTGTATTTATGGCCGTGCATATGAGTCCCAAAGACGTGTCTCCGACAGGGGATACTACTGTGAGTGTGGTGGACAGCTTTTGTACTAGTGTTCCAGTAGCAGTTATAAAGGATGCAGATATAAAAGAGTGCGATGCTCCAGAATCAAACAATGCATAAGCATAAGAACTATTGACAACGGCCATACCTTGAATCACAGAATGATCCACATCCTCAGGAGGTTCCAGAGCAAATAGTCGTCCAGATCCGGTAGGAGTAGGCGCCCGTCCCGCCTGATTATATGTCCTGCCTCCTCGGGAGTTAGCTGGCCTAGCTGGTGGACGGAAAGATCCTCTGGAATATGAGAGCCTATTGAGCTTTGGACAGTCTCTCTTGAAGTGACCCGGCTGGTTACAGTGAAAACAGTTGTTCACCCCTTTGAATGACTGGGTGACTGATGCAGATGGGGAGGGCTGGTTAGGACGAAAGCTCCCCGCGGACCCAGTAGATGGTGAGGGTCTACTGAAGTTCGGACGGAGCCTCTTGTTGGGCTGAAACCCACCCCTCCCACTTGGAGCTCGACGATTGTCAAACCGTACTATTGCATTCAACTCCTTTTCTGCTATTGTGGCCTTACTGACCACCTCAGCCAATGTGGTGCACTTAAATATGGTCACTTTGGCCCTGATGTTTGGCCGTAGACCCCTCTCAAACTTTCTTGCCTTGCGAAGTTCTGTGTCCACCATATAGAATGCATAAATGGATAAACTGAGAAATTCACGGTGATACTCTGCCACCGTCATAGAGCCCTGTACCAAGGACAGAAAAAGTTCCGTCTGTCGCTCCTTCTCCTCCTCCGGAAAGTAATGTTCCAGAAAGGTTGCTGAAAACTCATTCCATGTCATGGCCGTCCTCTCCCTAACTGGTATGAGTTCCCTCTGCTTCTCCACCACCTCCCACCATTTACCGGCATCTTCTATCAATTGTGAAGTAGCCAGTAAAATCCTGTCAGCATGACTCGAGATCTTAAGTAATTTTAAGATCTGAGTGATCTTCTTCAGCCAGTGCTCAGCTCCGACAGCCCCCTCTTTCCCTTTGAAGTAAGGAGGACGCTGTTGTTGAAATTCTCGTGCCATACTACGGTCATTGGCATCCCTGGAACTTTCACTCCCATTCATATGTTGCTGGAGTACTGAGGTTACCACTGCTTGGACTAATCCCTGAAGCTCAGGCGGCACATGTGGTATATGTACACCACTGTTTCCTTCTCCCTCTTTCTGTGATGCATTCTCACTCCCCTGTTCTTCCCTCCATGAGTGCTGTGATTCTTCCCCATTGTGAGACTTGTCATGAACAGGTTGCTCCTCATCAGGTTGGGTTACCTCTTTCTCATGTATAGACGGCTCCTTCTCATGCACAGATTTTTCGTGTTGTGGTAACACTTTTTCATGTTGCGTGATTTGCAACACTTTTTCCTTCCCTTTTTGATTCTGAGGGATCCTTCTCTTTGGAGCCATTTCCCTAAGTCATAAAAACATTATTGACTTAGTTTCCTCGTACAGTTTGTATTTTTCACAATTTTGGGGAGATTTCCAAATAAGCAAACTTGATTTTCTATTTGTTTTTGAGGGGAGAGTCTCTAAATTCCCTATGTTTGTTTTTCTTTTCTCAATTGGGGAGTATTGGGGAATGTATATCCTATTTTGCTACATTTGATAGATGAATTATAATAATGTACTTTTGCTATCTTTCACTGTTGTTCTCAGATTGATTTGTTCAGTCTGAGTCCACGAAGTAAATTAATCCGGCCCCCAGTCAGCGGACTCCGAAGAGTCGGTCAGTTGGGATTCTTATCCGTCAGTGAGACATGAAACCGTCTTAATCTTACTTCGGAAGATTCAACTTCCCGTTTCGCTCTGATACCAACTGTAACACCCCGCCCTTTTCACTCTAAAAATTTCAGAGTTTATTTTTTTTTTAAATAATAATAATCAATAAGTGATCGGGGCGGAGTGTCACGACGCGAGTTAAGTTCGGATCTCTAAATCCGACCCTTAACTGGCCAAGCCCATGTGCGTATGAACTAAGTCCATAAAACTGATCCGCACATGGTACATATATATCTAGCGGAATTAACTTAGTCTAGATCTAACTGAGGTTATAATAGAACCTATGATTAATCCAATTTCCATTTTTAGATAGCAATGTACCTTATTTATTTTCCAAAAGTATTATATGACCTTAGTCTACTATTCATTCCAAACCATTCAAATAAATCCAACCATAGCATCTACTTAACTACTTATTACATGCCAACATCTAATTTAACAAATTACATTGTTCCAAATAAATCAACTAATAAGTCCATAAATAATCCATGCATAGTCCATTGCAATCATTCAAATCGCCCAAGTTTTCGTACTTGGTCCTCTTCTCCAACCACGTTCTTTCCTTTCCCTGCATCATCCACTAAAGGTATAGATAGGGCGTTAGATCAACGCGCCCAGTAGTGTTTCCGAATAGGGCTACCACATGGTTAGTCAAAATCATGCAAATAGAATAATAGTTATACATGTGTGACAAATTCTATAAAAAATATGCTATGTATGAAATGAACATGTAATGAGTCCCACCCATCACCATTCAACATAGCCATCACTTGACGGAATTCTCATCGTCAAGGTAACCCACAGTGGTCTTTCGGACGCCCCGACGGAGTGTGGCCTCCGGATTCCTCCTGATGGGATTCTCATCATCAGGGTACCCCACAATGGTCTTTCGGACGCCCCGACGGAGTGTGGCCTCCGGTTACTTCCCCATCATCCCATGCTATGCATGAGATGTCTATGCAAACATGCCATTTGTAAATATAACATTTGATACAAATAACTTAAACAAATAACATAAAACAGCGAATAAGTTGTGTGGTTACAACAAGGTAGGAAACCTACAATATTTTTACTTTGTTTGACCCTTCCTTTGGACCGTCTTTCGATCACGACTTTGTACACCGTTCTAGAAATCCGAATACCCTATGTACATGGCAGCAAGTTAATCATTTGACCATATGATTATAATTTGATTTAAATCCCAAAAATCCACTTTGTGGGGTTCGGCCATACCCCATGGCCGAACCTCACACATGTAAACTTGATAAATCTTTTATACTTAATACCATCTAAGTATCCCAAACTTTTCAAATGATACTTGGTAGGGTTCGGTCATACTACATGGCCGAATCTTACTACCTTAGGTTTTGGGTTCATAAGTCCATTCTTTTGATCTTTTGATCTTTTCACCCTTATTTACCATAATGCCATTATATTATCCTTTGCCTAATTTTTTCCTTAGACAACAAAGTCCATCACATGACAATTGGTGGGGTTTGGCCACCTAACATGGCCGAACCTCACCCTAAAGATTTTAATCCTATTTTCCATCATCACCCAAATCCATAATTGATGTAATTTCCATCTTTTTGAAAGCCAACCAAACAACCAAATACTTACATGGGGTTCGGCCATCCAAGGTGGCCGAACCCTATGTCCATGTTTTGGTCTTCTAAAACATGTGTTTGATGTTATTTAAACATACAAAATTAATATAATATTGCTGCCATTATACCTCTTAAACACCATCTAAATCAGTTCATCTACTTGTCCCAAATGACCATATTAATTCATGAAATTCGGCAATCCAAAATGGCCGATCCAAATGATCCATTTCATCAGTTTTGGACCACTGTTTTAAACCATATTAACTTCAGTCCTTTGTCATACAGATCCATGCTTTTAACCCTTTCCAAAGCATGTATTTGAATCTTAAATAATAACCCAAAACAGTCCACATATTTCATGGCTTATATGTTTCAAATACATCACAACCATACCTTTATTTGCATGGGGTTCGGCCCTCCATGGTGGCCGAACCCTATGTCCTTTGGTTTTGATTTTCTTAATCATTCATCTATGTCCAAAATAACTTCCTTATTTATGTTTTTACCTTTTTAAAATACACACTTACAATCATCTAAATCAGTCCATGGGGTTCGGCCATACACATGGCCGAACCCTATGGTTCTCTTAATGGAAATCCACCCATATTTATCTATGAAATTAATCAGTAAATTAACATAAGATAAATATGGTTCAGTCATGTCATATCCACTCCAAAACAGCAAGCTTAATTCCATATAAAAATCTTTTAAAATCCTCACTCCAAAATATGGATTTTTTGACTTTCAAATACCATAGAATCCACCAAGTTTTTCCATGGGGTTCGGCCATCCAATGGGGCCGAACCCTATGGTCCATATTTTATCATTTTAAACATCATAATTCTAAATCTGAACCATTGATGAATCTGGCCATACAATGGCCAAATCTCATTTTCTTATCCAATCTTTTAAACAAGGGTTCAAAATGCACTTACTAATACCGCGTCTCCTTCGGTTCTTTTGACTCCTTCTTTGACCCTTTATCTCCTTGACTTCTCCTTCTCTCTTACTGTTCTTTGGGCTGAGACTGATCTTGATGCAAGCTCCTTGAGATAATTCAGCCAGGTGACAAGGACTTAAGAGGGAGAGAAAGAGAGAAAGGGAACTTTGGTCTTGAATAAAATTGCTATCCTTGTTGCCAAAATCCTTTTGCTGATTTTTGTCTAGATGAAAGTATTACACAAAACTAATTGAAAAACAAACAACCAGCTGCTGCTCTTGGTTTAGAAAGGTAGAGGACGTCTATGAGTGATAGAGGGATAGAGAGATAGAGAGAGTAACAATGACAATCCTTTGCTTGACCAAAAACAGCCCCAAGGTTAATCCTTGTGTAACTCCCTCTCTTCAATCAAGGTTCTTTATGTTACTTGGGGGTTTCATCTATGAAATGAAACACCCCAAGCAGCCAACGTCCCTTGCAATTGGACTAGTGTAACCCCCCCCTTTTCTTAGGTTCTCACATGGGAGTTTCATATTGAGATGTAACTCCCATGTGCTGCACCATTCTCCATTGTTTGCCTCTATGTTTTGGCCTATGTAACAGCCACCATTCCTATGTGTAACTCCACAAACAGCAGCTCCATTCAGCCCTCATCAACGTCCCATGTGGGAGTTCTATCATGGGAATAAAACTCCCCACTTCCAAGTGTGAAAACACATTGATATTCCCATTGATTTATTACATAATTTGAATTTAAAATGCTGTAATCTTTTGTGTGTAACTCCTCCAATCAGCTACCTATTTTATTCTCCAACCTTGGAGTTACATGCATGAACCATTAATCCATGCATTGGCTGTCTTTTGGAGACCCAAGCAAGGCATAAACCCTATACCAACTCCAACGTGCATAATGATTTAAAAACCTCAACTCTCACCCAAGTAACTCCATGTAACGTCATTTCCATTCTTAACTTGGGTGGGAGTTACATGCATATAATTTTCCCATGCAGCCAATAATTCTTAGTGTTTGAATTTGAATCAGCCTATAATCCTTTCATCTCTACATCTTACTCATTTAAAAATTACATATTCATTCAACTCATTTATTCAACTCACCCAACCTAACTCATTCATTTAATTTAACTAATAAATTCAACTCAACTAAACCCATCATTCATTTCAACTCAAACCAAACTCAAGAAATTAATAAACTTAAATTAACTAAGCTTGAACTCAATCCATGGTTAATCATGCCATTCACACGACCCATTGGGTCCCATCTAGCCATTTTGACCCATTTATCAAAATTTGACCCAAATATGATTCTTGACCCGTTTAAATTTATCTTACCCATTTATTTGTTTTGTAAACCAACTATCATCCTTTGGGTCTTGATTGAGCCATTGACCCATTTAAATTCAAATCAATTTTTATCACAATGGCAATTCCGTAAATATGAATATTTTCATATAAACTGATAACTTTGAAATTCCAGGGTGTTACATCATCAAGGTGTAATAGCCCGAATTTTTAAATCAACATATATATGGCATTTATTTATTTTAATAATGGAAAAATTGAAATTTTGATGTTATGGATGCTAAATGGATCAAATTTTGGGGCAAAGGCCCAAGTATGGTCCAATGGACCATGGATTGGATGGAATTCATTTAAGGGGTCAATAATGGTCAAAGTGGGCCCGATAACCATTTGGGACCCAATGGATCAAAATGAGTCAAGCTCTAAGGTAAATGATAGAAAATAATTTAATTGGGCCATGGGCCCAATGGTGACCCAATTGATTGAAATGGGTTGAATTGGAATTAAACCACCTAAGTTAAAGATGAGATGGTTAAAATGGCATAACCAAGTGGGGCCCACCTCCACCTCACCAAGTGAGGTGGCGTGTGGACCAAGGAAAAGGTGGGGCCGACCATCATGGTTGACTTGGTCAACCATGGATAAGTTAAGGGGACTAAGGAGAATTAAAGTAGATTAAGTTGATTAAAGTATTTTAAATCATCTAAGTTAAAATTAATGGAGTTTAAGTGACATGACCGAATGGGGCCCACCTCCACCTCATCAAGTGAGGTGGCGGGTAGGATAGGTGTTGGTGGGGGCCGTCCACCATGGTTGACTTGGTCAACCATGGGTGGATTTCTTAGAGAGATAATTTAATGGAATTAAATTAAATGGGAATTAATTAACCTAAGTAAGGATTTAATTTAATTAATTAGGTTGGTCAAATTAGGGTCAAATGAATAAGTCAAAAGGGCAAGTCAAAGGGTGGTTTCATCCCATTGAAACCACCCAAAGAAACACAAAAGAAACCAAGGACTTAGGGTGGTGGTTTCATCTCAACCACCACCACTCAAGGTATGAGGACCCATACCCCTCATCATATGGTCAAGTGGTCAAAGGGAGGAAGACCAAACCACTCCCTCACAAAGAGGCAAAACCGTTGGCTTGGTGGTGGTTTGGTCTCAACCACCACCACCAAGGACAAGGGAGCCCAGACTTGGTGGGTGAAGGCCATCATGGAAGTGTATGGTCTAAGGAACCAAGATTGGGGTAGTTTCCACCTTACCACTCAAGCCCACTCTCATCTCACTCTCTTCCTCACCTCCTCCCTCTCATTGCCGACCCCATCCAAGGAAAAAGAAGGAGAAGAAACTTAGAAGAAAGGGAAGAAGAAACCAGGTGTTGGCCGACCACCCCAAGACCAAAGCTTGAGATAATTTTCTATCCCCTCCTCCCCTCCCCCTCTCTCAAAATCTAAACCTACCTTAGCCGAACCCTAACCTTGGAGACTCCATCTTGATCAAGCACATAGTGGCCGAACAACAAGGAGAAGAAGAAGAGAAAGGGCTAAGGAAATCAAAGGAGAAAGAAAGGCCGGAGGAGTCGTCGGTGTGGTAAGAAATTCTTAAACAAGAATTTATATTTTTTAAAAGTTAAGATGTGTTTATGGAATCCATTTCTTAGAATGGATGGTGGCCACAAATGTTATGGGCCTTAGATCTAAGATCCATCCAATGATAAGATGAGAAATGGATGAAATGGGAGAGATAGATTAAGAAAAATAAATAAATGGATTAAGCATGGAAGTATGGGTTTTTGAATGGATTGATGGACCATAGGTTTTGGCCATGTAGTATGGCCGAACCCCATGGTAAATGGTTGATGAATTTAATTAGGGTTTTTAAGGTTTAAAGCCATGGAGAATGATTATGATTTTAAGGTATAAATGATTAAATGTTGGAAAAATTTAAAGGGGTTTAAATGAGGAAAAATCATGGAGTGTGTGAATGATTTTGTGGCCTCAAGAGGCATAGGAAAATGGTGAATCATGAACCATGGGTTCGGCCATGGTGTATGGCTGAACTCTATGGTGATGGAATGATGAATTTAATGGTTATAAAAGTATGGAAATTAATGGAGAAGGTTAATGGTAATTAAGTGGATTTTTTTTAAGTATTTTAAACAAGGTTTTAAATGAGTGGAAATGATGTTTTTTAAAATAAAAACTATGGACCATGGGTTCGGCCATGGTACATGGCCGAACCCCATGGGGAGACTTTGAGGAATTTGGTGTTTTGGAACCATGGAAAAATAAATGGGAATGATGGTTGAATTGATGGACAAAAATGTACCTCATGATGATTAAGGAAGGATGATTTAAATGTATGATTTTAATTCATTTATGGTAGGACCAAATGAGATAAAATGGACCCAAGAAAAATGGGAAAAAGGCATCATGGGTTCGGCCATGGTGTATGGCCGAACCCATGACCCATTTGTAGGTCATGTTATGGGCAAGAATTGGAATTATGTATGGGATTAGATGATTGGAAATTTGATTAAATTAAGTGGCTGATTTTTGGGATGTTATGTCATGGTTAACAAATCATTAATGGGGCTAAGTATATGGATGAATTATGGACAAAAATGTACATGGATGGAGGAAATATTAAACCATGGAAGTGTAGTGGCTGTGTTTTAGGCTCACAAAATTAGAATGTTTAATGGGAAAAAATTTGGAATTATGCATGTGTTTAAATCAATGGAAATGAGGCTAAGTTAAGGGCTGATTTTGATAATCTTGTAACATGGTTAGGGATCATTAATGAATCTAAGCTTGTGATCAGTTAGGGACTTAACCATAGATAAAATATGGACTAATTTGGTAAATGTATAATAAGGTATCGGGATATCGCAAACGGTACGCGATCGGCGACCGGATTATCGAACGGAAACGTAAAGGGACGCTAATCGGTATTCGGTAGGATTCCTACCTTTTTATAAGCCGTGGATTATGTGTATGTGATGGTTTCCTCGTTTTATTTCGGTAATTATATGATTTATTTTAAGATGGGTTTTAAATGCTATGGATTATACTTTAATGCTATGGGTGATATTTTAAATGCTATGGATTATACTTTAATGCTATGGATGATATTTTAAATGCTATGGATTATATTTTAATGCTATGGATGATATTTTTAAGGCTATGGATTATATTTCAATGCTATGGATTTTATATTAAGGATATGAATTATATATAAACTACATAGCATAATGCACTCACATCTCATGCATGGCATGGGCGGGAAAATAAAGGAACCGGAGTCCATGCTCCGTCGGGGCGACTGAGAAGCAAACATGGGGATAGCCTGAGGTGCTATAACCAGAGTCCATGCTCCGTCAGGGCGACCGAGAAACAAACATGGGGATAGCTTGATATGCTATAACCGAAGTCCATGCTCCGTCGGGGCGACCGAGAAACAAACATGGGGACACCTTGACGAGGCATTGCCGTCAAGGGGGATATGACATTGTATGATGATATGGATGATGGGTGGGACACATGACATAGGCACCCATGGCATGACATTCATTTTATGGATTTATTATATTGTTATCGGTATGCTTGTTATCACTAATCCATGTGCTAGCCCTACTCGGAGTCCTACTGGGCGCGTTGTCTAACGCCCTACTTCTACCCTAGCTGATGATACAGGAGACGGCGGAAACGATGGACGCGACGGGAGCCAAGCTTAGGAGCTTGGGAAAGCGGCTACTTAGTTTTATTTAAGTTTTTATTTTGGAAATGTAATTTAAGTAGCTTAGCTTGTCGAATTGTAATAATTACTATTTCTGGCTATGGTTTGGACTGTACTCTGGACGTTATCATTTTGAGATATAATTATGAACATAGGGGTATTTTAGTAATTTAAGTGTTGTACTTCCTTGCTATCTAAAACTTGTAGGATAGTCTCTATTATAATGTTCTGCATGTAATTATATTCCGTGAGTTACTTCCTACGCGTGAACCGTTCTCGTGGACTTCGTTCCGCGCACGCGTAGGGTTGGCCAGTTAAGGGCCGGGCTTTAGAAGCTCGGACTTAACTCGCGTCGTGACGTCCACGCCTGTTATCACTTTTATGTCCAAAAAAAAAAAAAATTTAGACTCTGATTTCGGTGAAAATGGGGCGGGCGTTACACAAGGTGACCTCACGAATGCCTTACGGACGCCCCGACGCAGCGTGGACTCCGGTTACCTCTTGGTGGATAATGCACACCAAGGTCTTCCTCTTGATGGAAACTCCTCATCAAGGTATCCCCACAAATGCTTTACGGACGCCCCGACGGAGTGTGGATCTCCGATTACATTTCATCCCTCCCATGCCATGCATGAGATGAAAATGCCAACATGCTATGTAAAAATACAAATCATAGCATTTAAAATTCCATATTTGAAACATAACATTTGATACAAAATAGCTCATCAAAATATGAATTAAAATCATCATACATATCCCATGGTTTCAATGAGGTAAGAATCCTACCAATGACCGACTAAAGTGTTCTTGCATTTTTCGTCCGAAAATCGCTCACAATCGTACACCCCTTGTGTGGTCCCGTTACCTTATAACATATCAATAAATCAAATCAATGATCCCTTTTTATTTCCACCCATGTTTAAGTCCATAAACATGCCTTAGTGGGGTTTGGCCATACAACATGGCCGAACCTCACTCACTTAGTTTGGGTCCCTCTTTTGATTCCTTAATCAATCATACATGAGTTAGTCATTTTAGCATTAATAAACCTAAATCCACAAGACCTTCTCCATGGGGTTCGGCCATACACCATGGCCGAACAAATGGTCCATCATTTTAATCATACCTCCATCTTAACCATCTATTTTTTCCATAGTTAATCACTCCTTTTATCTATACATACTTAGGTTCATAAATCAAGTAAAACATTCATATAAATGTTTCATTTATAAAATCAGTAGGTTACCCGCTGCCCACTGTCCACTGTCCACTGTCCATTGTCCACTGTCCAATGTCCACTGTCCACTGTCCACCGTTCACTATCCACTGTCCACCGTCCACTGTCCACTGTCCACTGTCCACTGTCCACCGTCCACTGTCCACTGTCCACTGTCCACCGTCCACTGTCCACTGTCCACTGTCCACCGTCCACTATCCACTGTCCACCGTCCACTATGCACCGTCCACTAGTGGGGTTTGGCCATATCTTAGGGCTGAAATATGCTTAAGTCCACAATCACCCATGAGTGGGGTTCGGCCATACAACATGGCCGAACCTCACCCTTTTGGTTTTGGTCCCCTTTTTAATCCCTTATCACTCCCTCTTTTCCTTAGCTTGATAATCCATTATCTAACCATGCATAGATCCATGAATGACCCATTAAATGGTTCATGGGGTTCGGCCATACAGCATGGTCGAACCCATGATGTTATTTTCATCCTCTTTTCTTAAATCACTTACAACATTAAATCCATAACCAAAGTCCCTCCATGGGGGGGTTTAATCATACCCTTAGGTCCATCATTTTAGACCATCCTCTACCATATTTAAAAACCATTAACATTACCAATATTTCCCCATCATTTTCATGGTCCAAAAATACCTAAGTCTATCAATATCTCTCCATTATTTCTCTCCTTTAAAAAACCCTTTAAAATCATTGACATACATCCATTTTAAAACCTTTAAATAATCCTTAACACCTTTCCATGGGGTTCGGCCATACAACATGGCCGAACCCTATGGTTCATGCATAAAGTCCTTAGCCATAAAAATTAGGGTTCGGCCATTGCGTCCTTGACCATCTTTTCTTACTTATGCAATCTTATCAAGTACTTACCGATTCTGCGGCTCCTCCGGTATCTTTCACTCCTTCTTGTTCCTCTGCTCTTCTTCTTCCTTAGTCTTTCTTCTTCCTTCCTCCTTGATCTTTGGCCAAGAGAGAGCTTGAGAGGCCTTGAAATGAAAACCCAAAAAGAGGGTTCGGCCAAAGGGTGTAGGTTTGAGAGATGGAGAGGAGCTTGAGATAGAAAACTCTAAGTCCCTTCTCCTTTGTCTTTGAGAATGGTTGGCCTTGAGTGAGAGGGAGAGAGTGAGATGAAAACCAAGTCATGTCTTGTTCAATGAGAGTGGTGTCTTTTGGTTAATGCCCTTTTATAACTCCCATGACTCTTCACCTCCCCATTGATACTTACTTTGGGGGTTTTATCTCATGAGATGAAACTCCCAACCTTATGCCCCTTGGGTTTCCATCATGAGATGGAAACCCTCCATCTCCCAACGTGTAGCCTTGGTTACCTTGTGTAACAACAACAAAACCATTCCCCTCCCCTTTAATGATCCTTTTGGAGTTTCATCCCATGAGATGAAACTCCCATCTCTCCAACGTGTATGCATGGATAAACTTTGTGTAACAACAAAAACCTTTCACCTTCTCATTAATGTTCCTTTCGGAGTTTCATCCCATTAGATGAAACTCCCACCCTTTCCAACGTGTGTCCATTTTGAGTTTGGTCTTATGAGATGTAACTCTCCATCTTCCCACTCCACTCACTTAAAACGAAAGTCCCATTCAACTCATCTCTTTACTCAACTCATATCTTTAATTCAACTCTATTTAACTCACTTAAAATCAACTCAGCTCCTTGATTCCATTTTGAACCCAATCCAACTTAATTCAGCCATACCTTAATTGAACTTGAACTCATTTGGTGGTCAACCAAGTCAACCATGACCCATTGGGTCCCAATTGGACATTTGACCCAATTGACAACCTTGACCCAATTAAATAAATCTTACCCATTTATTTCAATTGAACTTTATCCATAATCCATTGGGTCTTAATTGGGTAATTGACCCAACACCTTACCCATCTAAGGTCTATCTCCATTAATTCACAAATTAAATGGACAATTTTCATATATATATATATATATATATATATATATATATATATTCATGAATTGAAAATCCGGGGTGTTACATACCTTGAATCACCGAGTGATCCACTGTCTCTAGAGGAGGAACTAAAGTATATAGCTATCCAGATCATGTCGGAATGGGTGCTCGTCTTGTTCGGTTGTGTGCTCTGGATGCTTGTGACTGAGCTGGTCGAGTTGGAGGACGGAAAGAACCCCTGGGGTAAGAAGGTTTGTTGTTCTGTGGACATTCCCTCTTAATATGGCCTTAGCTGGCCACATTGATAACAGGTGATAACACCTCGAGAAGACTAGGAGACTGGTCCTGATGTGGAGGGTTAACTGGGACGAAACCACCAATGGAACCAGTAGAAGCTGAGGCTCTTCCAATGTTGGATTTGAATTTCCCCCGCTCTGGCTTCGTCTGTTCTCCACAAATCTGGTTGTCTCCATCAGCTCTTGTTCGACTATGCTGGCTCGACTGACCACTTTGCCAAAGTAGTTGATTTAAAAATAGTGACTTTGGCTCTGATGCTTGGTCGCAGGCCTCGCTCAAACTTTCGGGCCTTCTTATATTCTGTGTCCACCATGTATAGAGCATAACATGATAGGCGGAAGAATTCTTGATAGTACTCCTCAACGGTCGTGGGGCCCTGGACCAAAGCTATGAATGCCTGTGTCTAGCTCCTTCTCCTCCTCTAGAAAGTAATGGTCCAGAAACATCCCAGCGAATTGATCCCAAGTTATCTCTATTCTATCCACCACTGGAATCTGCGCTTGTTGATGTTTTATGACCTTCCACCATTTGCCGGCATCGTCAACCAGTTGTGAGGTGGCCAACAGTATTCAGGTCCTAATCATCGGTGATCTTAAGCAGCTTCAAGATCTTTGTGATATTCTTAATCCAGTTCTCTTTTCCTCTGGGTCCCTCCTTCCCTTTGAAATAAAGGGGACGCTACTGTTGGAAATCTCTGACCATTGTTCGGTCTTGAGATTCATTGGAAGTAGTGCCTCCATTGTCGTTCTGGTGTTGCTGTAAAACGGAAGTGACTACTGCCTGCACTAAGCTCTGCAGCTCGGGAGGCACCTCAGGAATATTCACATTGTCCTGTCCCTCTTCCTGATGCGGGTTCTGTCGGGTATTTCTTCTTCGTGGAGGCATTTTCCTAAGTCATCGAAACATTGGTTGACTTAGTTTTCTCATAATGACTTGTGTTCAAATACTTTGAAGTTATAATTGATCCAATAATCATAGGGAGGGGAAAGTTTTGTTTAGTTCTCCTATATATCACTTGTGTTCCTTACTTGGGGAAATTGCCTAAGTATCACATAGTGTTTCTTATTTTGGGGAAATCACATGATGTTTCTTGTTCAGGGGAGGGACGACCTATTTTACTATGTTTGATAAATCTACAATTTATAGTGATTGTCCCTCCCTTGCTATTATTTTTCTTATCAAAGGTTGTTCTCAGATTGAATGCTTACAGTCTGATTCTCATCAAAGTAAATTAATCCGGCCACCATGTAGCAGACTCCGAAGAGTCGGTTAGTTGGGATCCTTATCTGTTAGTGAGACATGATACCGTATTAATCTTACTTTGCGAAAGTCAACACTTCCGGTTTCGCTCTGATACCAACTATAATGCCCCGCCCTTTTTCACTTGCATACATCAGAGTATATTTTTTTTATATAAGTGAGAGAGGACGGGTTGTCACGATGTGAGTCAAGTCCGAGTTGCCAAAATCAGACCCTTAACTGGCCACTATTACGTGTGCATGGACTAAGTCCACTAAAACATTTTCACACGCTTTTCTTAATACTTGCGGAATAATTCATATGAATCAGATGTTATTCATATTCTTGTCATCATTAGGCAAGGAAAACCAATTACCATAAAATTCCAATAAACTTAAGGATTATCAAACCATAGCAAATAAGTTCTAAGTTATTACAAATCCAAAATGTAAGTCCTCCAAATACATCATAATAATAAAAAACTAAGTAATTTAAAATTAAATCTTCCCAAGCTCCTACGCTTGGCTCCCTTCCTTATTATTCCATGTTCCATCATCTATAGGATAGAAGTAGGGCATTAGTCAACATGCACAGTAGGTATTCCGATTAGGGTTAGGGTACACATATGAGTAATATTAGATTAACATAAAACGAGGGTATATTCATCATTAGTGACATATTTGTAAAATATCTTATAAGTAAAATAATGTATGATGTCCATATCATAATCATTCTAACATAAGTGTCATCTCATGGGTGTCAATGCCAAATGAGATCCCACCCAATGTCCATACTCAATCACATCATAAATCAATCAATGGTTTCCTTGGCCAATTATGTCCACAGTGTTTGAGGCTGCAACCACCAGGGCACTATATACCCATCCACAAATTAATCGGGATTACCGGTGGAGTGTGGACTCCTCCCTCTGCGCAGGGTTTCGGGACCTTCCTAGGAGCTCTTTGGCCCATTATTCCGTACCCTTTCTATCAACTGGACGCGGCGAAATCTCAAAAGTCCATATAGCTTCTTACAAACTAATCTCAAGCCCAAGTCATGTCCAGACCGCTCAGAACGTGGCTTGCTGGTCATATGATTTCCCTCCCATGCCATGCATGAGGTAATGTATGCAAGAATGCCATTTCATTTCAAAATACATAATATCTTTGAAAATCAACTCATAATCATATACAATTTATTTAGACAGTGCATTCAATATATTTTGAGTATAACAAGTATCATATTTAACTGCATAGTGTTCTCAATGAGGTATGAATCCTACCAGTGTCCAATATACTATCATTTCTTCTCTTGCATGGATAACGTTAACGGTCGTGTGAGATGAATCGTAATCCCTTTGCGAACCTCTTAACCTTAACAAATTCAACCATATATATTAATTTGATTTTCCATTTTAATTTCATCACCCCTTCCATCTTACCCGATAGATAGAGGCATCTGGAAGATAATCCAAAATAAAACATTTTAATTTAGTGACTGAAACACAATCAGATCCCATCTGTATTTGACCCGTATGATTCAGTCGGTTGAAACACAATCAGATATTATACATGCTTGGCCAGTATACTTTCAGTCGACTGAATTATAAGATTCAGTCGGCTGAAATACAACCAGATACCTTACATGTTTGGCCAGCAAACTTTCAGTCCACTAAATCATAAGATTTAGTCGGCTGAAATACAACCAGATCCTTTGTGTGTGCCGCTAGTTCACTTTCAGTCATCTGAATCACAAGATTCAGTCGGCTGAAATACAAGTAGATCCTTTGTATGTTTGGCCAGCACACTTTCAGTCGACTGAATCACAAGATTCAGTAGGCTGAAATACAAGCAGATCCTTTGTATGCTCGGCCAACACATTTATAGTCGACTGAATTATAAGATTCAGTCGACTGACTTTGTGTCAGATCCTTTTGTTTTCATTCATTGCAAGACCCTTCTCCTTGAAATCCATCATTTATCATATTCAAACATGGATTTCATCTTACGTACTTCACTTAGTAAATTTACCCTGCCCACTAGCCATGGTTAGGGTTTTTTCATAATCCATCCATTCATAGTATCATAGCATGGTTCGAATTTAATCTTATGGTTGTTTTGTTTCAATCCATGGCCTTATAACAGTTTTGGCCATTCATTCCAGCCAATCATGGAACCCATGGGTTCGGCCACACCATGGTCAAACCTATGGTTTTCTTAGATTTATTCCCATATTACTAAGTCTTAGACATACCTTCCTTCAATCTCCTTCTTTTCTTTTGATCTGTCTCTTCTTCCTTAATTCTTCTTCTCCTTTCTTTGTCCTTCAAAGTCTCCAAGTGTATGGAGGTAGAGGTGGGAGAGAGAGAGGAGAGGAGATGAGAGAAAACTCTTGCTCAAAGAGGAGGGGTCGGCCAAGGGATTTGAGTAGTCATTTGGTTTGTGTTTTTAAAACTAAAAATCTTCCCTTCATCTTCTCATAATGGCTTGGCCTACAAAGGAGGCCCTTGGCTTAACCAATGTGTCCCTTGGCTTCCTAAGGGTGGCTTCATGGCCTTTGAGGTGAAGACCCTTGGGTTCCCAAGTATCTAAGTACAATGTACTTAGACAAGACCTCCATCTCATCCCTTCATCTTCTCAACTCAAGCAAAACCTTAATTCAAGACATGAACTCACAAGTGGTTGAACAAGTCAACCCATGTCAGAGTCGACCATGCATGTGGTGACTTGGTCACCACATGGCACTTGGATTCCACTTTGGCCATGTCACTTGATGATGTGGCATCCTTGCTTAGTTGGCTTCCATGTGATGACATGTATCCCACATGGCAATGCCACATCACTCACATGCCACCTCATTTGATGAGGTGGACTTTAATGCATTAAATGCACTAATTTATCCTATTCAACTAATTTAATTAAGCTTACCCAATTACTTTAAAATCAAGCTCACCTATCACCCATTGGGTCTTAATTGGGTAATTGACCCATTTCCTTGCCCATCTAATGTCCATTTAAACTTTTTAACCTCAAATTCAATTAAATTGCAGTCCAAGTGGGCCAATCCAATAATTTTATTAGCTAAGGAAATCCAGGGTGTTACAAGTTTGTGTTATGTGTCCCTGGTTAGTATGCAAGGCACACACCTCAGGCTACACGTCCCATTGACAAATTCACCCTCTGAGTCATGGCTAAAACCTCTATTTTTTTAGTCAGATTTACAATTGTGATTTTAAAATCAAAATCGTTATTGACTTCGTACGAACCTCCTGTTTTAGAGGTTTGTCCTGAACTTTCCCTTCTAGAGAAGTCCCATCCCTAAGAATTCTCCAACAAGTTTTCCAAGAAATTCCATCATTCGTTTTGACTTTGTTCCAAGAATGCCCCATTCTTCATATACTCAACCAAAGTACAAATATATGTGGTTAAGGCTGTAACGCCGGCTCCTTTTCACTGAAAATCAGAGTCTATTTTTTTTAAAATGAAGAGTGACAAAGGCGCGGGACGTCACGACGCGAGTTAAGTCCGAGCTTCTAAAGCCCGGCCCTTAACAGGCCAACCCTACGTGCGCGTGGAACGGAGTCCATGGAGAATGGTTCACACGTAGAAGTAAGCTCGAGGAATAATAAATTAAATGCGGAATGATAATAGAGACTAACCTACAAATTTTAGATAGCAGGGAAGAACATCATTAAATTACTAAAATATCTCATAATCATCATGTCCAAAATAAAATCCAAACCACAGCAAGAAATCTAAAATTATTACATGCCGACAAGCTAAGCTACTTAAATTACATTTCCAAAATAAAACTTAAATAAAACTAAGTATCCGCTTTCCCAAGCTCCTAAGCTTGGCTCCCGTCGCGTCCACCGTTTCCGCCGTCTCCTGCGTCATCAGCTAGGGTAGAAGTAGGGCGTTAGACAACGCGCCCAGTAGGACTCCGAGTAGGGCTAGCACATGGATTAGTGATAACAAGCATACCGATAACAATATAATAAAACCCATAAAATGAATGCATGACATGGGTGCCTATGTCATGTGTCCCACCCATCATCCATACCATCATACAATGTCATATCCCCCTTGACGGCAAGGCCTCGTCAAGGTGTCCCCATGTTTGCTTCTCGGTCGCCCCGACGGAGCATGGACTCCGGTTTCTTTATTTTCCCGCCCATGCCATGCATAAGATGTAAGTGCATTATGCTATTAATATATATGATTCATATCCTTAATTCATAATTCATAGCATTAAAATATAATCCATAGCATTAAAACCCATCTTAAAATAAATCATATAATTACCGAAATAAATCATGGAAACCATCACATACACATAATCCACGGCTTACAAAAAGGTAGGAATCCTACCGAATACCGACTAGCGTCCTTTTTTGTTTTCGTTTACGAATCCGGTCGCCGATCGCGCACCGATTGCGATGTCCCGATACCTTATTATACATTACCAAATTAGTCCACATTTTAACCATTTAAGTCCATTAATCACACCTTAGCGGGGTTCGGCCATACACCATGGCCGAACCTCACTAACAGGTTTGTGGGTCCTATTTAATCCATTAATTACCTTTACCTACATGAGTCTAAAAACTAGCCACCCTAGGCTTTATTTAATCATACATAAGTTTATTACTTTAAGCCCTTAAGTCCATGATCATCTTCCATGGGTTCTTAAACTTGGCCATTATTTACGGTTTTGCCACTACTCTTCCATGGTTAGGCTCTCATGTCATTTCTCCATTCTTAGGCCCATAGTTGATCCATAATCTTGGATCCATTTATGACCCATCAACCATGACATAAAATTATTAAAAAACAGCCCTTTATTTAATCTAATCCCCATCAATTAATCCATATGCATATACCTTAATCTTAGTCCATCAATTGGTTCACAAAATGAGACCATTTATGTCTCATTAACCATGACACAACAATATTAGAATTCAGCCATTTAATTAACCTAATCTCCCTTCATTTAACACATACATAACACCAAATTTAATCCATAAGCTGATCCATAAATGTGTAACGCCCCGCCCTCTCTGAGAAATCAGAGTCTAATTTTTTTTTTAATAATAATAAAACATCGAAAGAGAGCGAGCGGCGTCACGACGCGAGCTAAGTCCGGACTATCCAAGTCCGACCCTTAACTGGCCACCCATGTGTGCAATGGACTAAACCCACGATAACAAACTGCACATGGAACTACACAATGACTTGCGGAATAAAGTAAACGAACTGCGAAAATAACTTGAATAGATAGCAAGTACCAGTCTCAATTAATAATTAACATAAACCAACTATTCATCGATAATATCCTAAAAAACCATAGCAAGTAACTACAATATTACATGTCCAAAATAAAGTATTCAAATAACAGCAATTATAAATCCATTCCAGCATTCAAGCATTTACGCTTGGCTCCCCTCCTTATCATCAACCTTTTCTTTCCCTTTCCGTGTTCTTGCATTATCCTCTAAGGATAGAATTAGGGCGTTAGATCAACGCGCCCAGTAGGTTTTCCGATCAGGGCTACCATATGGTTAGCATATAAAACATGCATATATATCATAGTACATGATTATCCAAAACATATAAAACCATGCTATGTATGTATGCAAATGTAATGAGCCCCACCCCATCATAGCCATTACTTGACGGGACTCTCACCGTCAAGGTAAATCACAATACACTTTCATTTGGGACTCACACGATAAGGTAATCCACAGTAATCCTCGTTACCTGTGGAAAGACACTTCATCATTGAGTTGTTTCACAGTATTCTTTCATTGGGACTCACATGATAAGGTAATCCACAGTAATCCCCGTTACCTGTGGAAAGACACTTCATCATTGAGTTGTTTCATAGTGTTCTTTCATTGGGACTCTCAAGTCAAGGTAACCCATAATCATCACCCCATGCCATGCATGAGATGTCAATGTACATGTATGTCATTTGTAAATACATATCTCATCATTCAAAACCATATTTGAAACATAATATCAAATACAACATATCTCATAAAAACATGATAAAACCAAATCATAATTGTGGTTACAAGTAGGTAGGAAACCTACTGAAGATTCACTTCAGTGTTCGATCTTTCTTAATCATCACCCGTTCACGACTCGCATGCCGTATACGCAAGTCTGGATACCCTATTTAAATAGCAGTAAACCAAATATTCATCATGTAATTCCAACTTAGTCAATGTCCCAAAAATGCACTATGTGGGGTTCGGCCATGCCCATGGCCGAACCTCACCTATTTATCCTTTGGTTTCTCATTCGTTTAATCTTTATTAAACGTCAAGTTCTACAAAAATACCTTGGTAGGGTTCGGCCATACAGCATGGCCGAACCATACCCCTTTGATTTGGGTCCATACAACCATACCTATGATCATTCCACCTTTGATCATTTCTCCCATATTTACCATTATGCCATTGGTTCCAATACTCAATTATATCCCATTTTAACCTTTAAAACTACCGATCAATTCCATGGAATGGATCCACACCAAAACCTATTGTCATGGTCCATGATCTCTACATTGAAACCTTTTAATTCAATAAAAACATTCCACATAAAATAATCATATGAAGTGGTCCATGGGGTTCGGCCCTATACATGGCCGAACCCAATGTCTCCTTTGGTCCAATAACTTTAACCTAGGTATTTAACTTAGGCTACACCCTTTTTCCAAGGTTATTACATGGTTCAGCCATCCATATGCTGAGCCAAATCAGTAACCATAAACCCAAGTAAAACCCATACAAACAACCCATAAGGCAGCCCATGGAATGACCCATCGGGTTCGGCCATTCACATGGCCGAACCATATGGTCCTTTTGATGCAATTCTTCCAATGATCTTACATAATTTATCATGCATCTTAGCCATAAAAACAGCAAGGTTTAACCATCCATTGCTGATCCCATACAAGTAATTAATTCCATTTTACAATCCTTTAGCAATCTTCACACATGGTATGGTTTTTATCCCCAAAAACCATACCATTTAATCAATTACTTTCATGGGGTTCGGCCATCCAAAGTGGCCGAACTCCATGCTCTAAATTTTCATCCTTTAAACCTCATCATAATACTTTACATCAGTACTTAATTCAGCCACAAAATGATCCAATTAACATATGTAAAAATCACCATAATTTACATGGTTTCTAACTCTCCAAAGCCATACTATTCATCAAATTCTTTCATGGGGTTCGGCCCTCCAAGGTGGCCGAACCCTATGTCCATGACTTGATCCTCATAAACATATTTTTATGATTAAATAATCATGTAATAAACAATGTATTATCACCGAGTTTAACCATTTAAAAATCATCTAAAAACCAACCCAATTTCATGGGGTTCGGCCATGCTCATTGGCCGAACACTTTGACCTTTGGTTTTGAACCACTTAACCCTTCATCTTAGGTCCAAATTAAACATCCAAATCCATGTTTTAACCTTCTTAAAACATGCATTTTAAATCTAATAAAACATATAATAAGAGTCCCAAACTTGTACGGTTTTAAATTCCAAAAACCATCAAAATCAACCAATTATCTTCATGTGGTTCGGCCATCCAAAGTGGCCGAACCCTATGGTCCATTTCCATCATTCTTTGACACCATCTTCCATGGTTTAGACTTATGACAAATTCGGCCATACATGACCAAATTATGTCATCCAAATTCATAACTTAACACTCATATTTAAAACCAAAATCCATAAGAATTCTTACCAAATTTCTCAAGCTTCTTGTCTTGCATTTGCTCTTTACTTCCTATCCTTCTTTGCCTTCCTTCCTTTGCTAGTTTATGCTTTATCTACTGGTTAAACACCAGCAGCTGGTTCAGCGAAGAAGATGATGTTCTTGAGAGGGGGAGAGGGAGATGATGGAACTCCAACATTTGCAATGTGCAATCAGCCATATGATAGTTGTTTTCCTTTTGTTAAAACAACTCAAACTATCTCATCACTCCTCATTAATCATTGATAAAAACAAAGAGGTTCTGGGTGCCATTCAAGGCACCCCTTGGTGCCAAACGTTGCATCCTCTCAACTCCCCCAAGCATCACCTCCCATTTCCCATGTATTTCATTTAAAATCCATCATGAAAATCACCCCAACAAGTCCCCAACGTGTGGGACTTGTTTTGGTTGTTATGACTGAGCCAACCTACTCATATTCCCTCTGAACTCAATGATTTACAGTCCCATTGATTTCCATTTTGACTCACCCAACTCACATGTCCAACTCACCTCATTAATTGGCAATCATTTAATGCATTTGAGTCAACTCATTCTTAATTCAAATTAAATAAAATCAGTTCCACTTAACCTGATTTAACTCACCATTGAACTCATTTGTGGGCCCACACGGTCGGCTGTGGTCAACAAAGTCAACCCGACCCGTTGGATCCCCCTTTAGCTCCTTGACCCGTTTTTGACTCCATGACCCAATTATGGGTATTTTGGTCATTTGTACTTGGTTTTCACATGTGCATCAGGCCTACCCATTTTTACTCCACTTGATTTCCAATCAATTCAGCTTAACCCCATTTAATTTAAGTTCACACAATGGTCAAATAATCCATTAAGACCCGTTGGGTCCCATTTGGGCCCTTTGACCCATTTAGCCATTTTTGACCCAATTGATGCACATTACCCATCCAATCAAATTTGACATTTATAATGTGTTCATAGGATCTTAATTTGATCAATGGGCCCCACTTTTTCCTTATTTAACATTACGAACATTTAATTTAACAAACCAGGGGCATTTTCGTAATTATTCCAATCATTGAGAACTCTTTGACCCAATTAACCATTTTGACCCAATTTGACGTACATTACCCATCCATTATAATTTGACCCTTATAATATGTTCATAGGATCTTAGTTTGAGCAATGGGCCCCACTATTTTCTCATTTAACACCATAATTAATAAATTTACCAATCCAAGGGCATTTTCGTAAATATTCATCTTATTGAGAAATCGGGGTGTTACAAAATGGGTCATGGGTTCGGCCATACACCATGGCCGAACCCATGATGTTTCTTTCCCCATTTTTTTTTTGTCTACATACATCACTTAGTTCCATCACAAGTCTCTCCATTGAGAGAACCTAAACCATACATTCAATTCATCATTCCTTAATCATATTTAAGTCCATTAACTTAGCCACATTCCCATTACAACTATCAACATTAGGTTCACTTTATTCATCAACACCACCAACATTCCCCATTTATTTTTCCATTATTTTACACCCACTAAATCTACCATTTCATCACCATAGGGTTCGGCCATGCACCATGGCCGAACCCATGGCTCATGGTTCACTTTCATCCACCATTTTTGAGGCCATTGAAATCACCAATATTCCCCATGATTTTTCCTCATTTAAATCCCTTTAAAATCCCTCACATTCATTCATTTAAAACCCTAAAATCATTAACCACTCTCCATGTATTCCATTCTTTAAAACCCTAAAAATCATACCTCACTTACCATGGGGTTCGGCCATACTACATGGCCGAACCCTATGGTCCATGATTTCCTTCAAATCTTACATACATCCATGCTTAAAACAATTCTTAATGCCAATGTCCTTAATGCATTTATTTTTTTCTTAACCTAATTTACCCCTTAGGGTTTTGTCCATTTTTCATCCTTACTTCATCTCTTGGATGGATTTAAATCCAAGGCCCGTAACACTTTGGCCACCAACCAATCCAAGAAATGGATTCCATGCTCTCTTCTTAACCCAAAAAAAAATAACTTCTTGTTTAAGAATTACTTACAAGCCGACGTCTCCTCCGGTTTTTCTTTCTCCTCTTGATCTCCTTAGCCTTCTCTTCTCTTCTTCTCCTTGATCTTTGGGTTAAGATGCTTGATCAAGATGGAGTCTCCAAGTTTGGGTTTGGCTAAGGTAGGGTTATATTTGAGAGGGAGAGGATGGAGATGAGAAAGATGTCTCAAGGTCTTTGTCTTGAGGAGGTGGCCCAAAACTTGCACTTTCCTTCTCTTTTCTTCTCTTCTTAATTTTCTTCTTCTTTCCTTCCTTGAGTGTGGGACGATTTTGAGAGGGCAAGAGAGGGAGGACGTGTTAAAGAGTTAGATGGAATGGAGAGAATGAGATGAAAAGTCATCTCATCTCTTGGTTGCTTAGGATATACTCCACATTAACTCCTCCCACCAACCCACATGGGTTAATGTGTTTAGTGGTGGTGGTTGGGATAAAACCACCACCCTAAGCACATGGTTTAATTTGTGTTTGTTTTAAGTGGTTTGTGTTTCTTTAGGTGGTTTTGGTCTTCGAACTTTGACCTTTTGACCATCACTTGATTAGCTTAATTAACTTAATTAATTTGATCATTAGGTTAAGTTAATTAATTCCCACTTAATTTAATTCCATTAAATTCCCTCTATGAAATCCACCCATGGTTGACCAAGTCAACCATGGTGGCCGGCCCCACCAATCCTAGCATACCCGCCACCTCACTTGGTGAGGTGGAAGTGGGCCCCATTCGGCCATGTCACTTAGGTCCAATTAATATTAACTTAGATGATTTAATTTCCAATTCAATCCATTCTTCTTATTGGATAACCATTGGGCCCATGGCCCAATTAAATTCCCTCCTATCCATTTACCTTAGGGCTTAACTATCTTGACCCATTGGGTCCCAAATGGGTATTTGACCCAATTTGACTATTCTTGACCCAATTAATCATTATTGACCAATTAAATGAATTTCATCCAATCCATGGTCCATTGGACCATACTTGGGCCTTTGCCCAAATTTTGATCCACTTAACATTTATTCCATTAAAATTCCCAATTTCCATCATTAAAATAAACAATATCCATATATTCATTGATTTAAAAATTCCGAGGTATTACAAAGGCATCATAGAAAACTTGAACGAGCCTCCAAGTTTCAAAACCATGATGGGGACATTTACTAAATGCAACCTTAAATCTTTCCCATGATTCCGAGAATTGTTCACCCTAAAATTTGAAATTTCCATTTTGAGGGCGTTCGTTTTAGATATCGAAAAAGTTTTATCCAAGAATTTATTTACCAATTGATTCCATGTTCTGATGGAATTTGCAAGAATGGAGTTCAGCCATGATTTCGTTTTTTCTTTGAGAGAGAAAGGAAAGAGACAAAGTTTAAAAGATTCTTCAGTGACATTTATAGTGGCCCAAATCTCTAAAAAATCCTTAACGTGTAAGTAAGGATCCTCACGATCAAGGCCATGGAAAGCAAAAAGGAGATGTAAGAGGGCTGGTTTCAGCTCATAGGTGGCATTGGTGACTAGGCTGACTATGCTGGAAGGCGTGTTTGGCTACGGTCGATGAAAAATAATCTCAAATAGTTTTCTCTTGTTCTCTGGCCATTTTGGGTGATGATAGCAAATTAAATTTGATTAAGCCTGACTGGGCTCCAGACGCAAACGATGGACCGACAGACAGTTCAACTCGAACCAAACGGTTGGTAGAGTCGCGAACCCAACTACTCATACACAAACACGCTCAAACAAACCCACACAAAATATGCCTTAAACCTAGACTGACACACAGATCCTAGACTCTAGACTGCTCCTAATCTCTTTTCAAGAAAATTTTACCCTCCGAGGAGAGTTTAACCACAAGCATGGCCAAGTTAGTTTCCAGGTAAGTGGTGGAACACAATGGCAATCTACTTAAGCTTCCACATATCCTTTTGGCTATTTACACCTTGGTTTAAAAACTAGCCTAGACATCGTGCTTGAAGCGAAACTATACACCGATGAACTAAAAATAACTGAATTAAAGATGGTTCTATTGAGCATGAACAACCCTAAACGATGGTTCTAGATAGATTTTAACATAAAATGCATGAACCGATTTTTTACTACTCTTTTCGGATTTTTTTAATTATGTGAATGCAAGCTGTTAGTGCCCCGGCTTGGCCGAGTCCATGTTTGTCAATTCCATGACTTGAGAAGAAGCACTTACTAAGAAAATCCAAGATGATCAAGAATGAAGATCGTTCTCCACCAAGTCCAAAGCTCATCGTAATGGCAATCACAAAAACAGGTATTTGGTCATAGATGACTTTAGATGGTACCCACACCTTAGAGAGGATCATTCCTAGACTTAGTTGAATAAATGGTAAAACCATAAAGAAGCCTAGAGAGGAAGCCGGACAGTGAACTTGAAACTATGAATTATGTTGACTGTCAGCTCAACCAATCGTTCTCCCCGACCCCTCAGTGGAGACAGGATAGACCCATCGTGGTCAAGGACTAGTCGGCCAGATTGACAGAGGTTCTAGATAAAAGAACTGTCATTTTAGGTATGCACCAACCCCTCGATGATGAACTTAAATGATCCCTCGTGGTCAACGACTCATTGGTATAGAACTTGTGAATTCTAGACTGTGAACTCATGGTTGAACGATAATAAATATGAACACTGACTCATCAGTGCCACCGACTTATTGGTTCTGGACAGTCAGAAAAACCGTTCAGACTCCTCTATGAATATGAGTGTTGGGTGATTGTTTTACTATCTTCCTCGAGGTGAGAAGACTTATATACTCTAACGAACGATGAACACTCTTGTGACAAGAATCATAGACAACCAATCTATTTATTGTATTTGAAAGTGAGAAAGAGAGGAGGAAATAATGATCATAAGCAACCAATCTACTGATTGAGTTTACAAGTGATAAAGACATAAACTAGGAAACTTGAAACCAGTTTCCTTGTCACCCTGATATTTCGATTGCTTTATGACGGCTATAAGGAGGAGCGTCGGCACTCAGTGGGTGGGATCTTCAAGAAGCATACATCAGTGTGAAAGAGCTTTAAGACAAGTGCTTCTTGGTTTTAATTTTGTTTTTAAAACCTTTCACCCGAAAGTGGATTAAGAGGGATCTTCTCTGGAACCACTATTAAAAACTCTAGAACGTTGTCTATGACACAATGGTGGGTGGAATTCCCAGCCGATTGAGTGAGGTGGAATTCCTACTCTAATTGTGAGGGTTTAAGTCCCTACATAGTGAATTTGGGGATAGCTCAAGGTTGAACGAGTCCTAATAGTGGATGTAGGTTGGCGAACTGAACCACTATAGATCTTGTGTCCTTATGCTTGTGGTGTTGGAGCTATTTTCTTGAGCTGATTGTTTAATCACATTTGCTAACACACACTCACTTGATTGGTATATCCACTGCACTTAATTAATCAATCGCGTAAATTTAAAAAAAGGATCAACGATATTAAATTGACCTATTCACCGTCCCCCTCTAGGGTCAATCGTGTTGTTCTAGCTCCCAAGGGAACTTACAATTGGTATCAGACTCTAGTGCTCATTATAAGGATTTAATCATCCGAGTAGATCCAAGCTAGAACAGCATGGGAGACAATCATGCAATAACCAAGCCCCAATACTTCAATGGAACAAACTATGCCTCATGGAAGGCCAAAATGAGAAGTTTTTTTGTTTCCATAGAGTCATCGGTATGGGATATTGTAAAGACTGGATGGGAGGAACCCATGGAAGAGAAAATGGTAGCAACCACCACAACGGTGTTGTTCACACCCAAACCTTTTGCCTTAGACAGCAGATGGAAAATCCATGAATACCCTTAACTGTGCAGTCTCTGATAGTGAGTACAAGTGAATCATGACCTGTAGAACTGCAAGGGAAGCATGGGAAGTTCTTGAAAGAACTCATGAAGGAACCTCAATAATTAAGAGGTCTAAACTTCAGATCCTCCAAAATCAGTTTGATACTCCTAAGATGAGGGAGGATGAAATCTTCATGGACTTCTATTCCAAGATAAGCGACATTGTAAATCAAATGTACACTTTAGGTGAAGGGATATCCGAAGACAAGGTATGTACCGAAATTGTCTGGAATCTTACTGAAAGATTCAAACCCAAGGTTGTGTCCATGGAGGATAGCAGAGATGTGTCCTTAATGAATATTGATGATTTGGTTGGTTCATTGCAAACCTATGAACTTCACTTTGAAAAACGAAGGGATGAATCCATTACTAAAAATTTTCAGAAGATGAACTCTCAAGTGATGAAATGGCAATGTTTGCCAAAAAGTTTTATAAAAACTTTGTTAAAAGAAATAAGTTGAGAGGAATGGGTAAGGGTGAAACAAGTAAAAATTACCCAAGAAGGCAAGAGGAGATTAGCGGGAAAGGGAGAGATAGAGAGAAGATGCCAATGAGTAGACCTGCTTTAATTGTGGGGGGAGAGGACACTTCATGAATGAATGTCCCTTAGATAAACTAAAGAAAGCTATGGATGTGAGTGTGACCCATGTTGAAACTTCTGAATCGGAAAGTGATTCAGATGATGAGACCCAACGAAAAGTTGATATATGAAAAGGTCTCATAGCCTCGATCATATTGATCAAGAAAATCCCACAATTAAATCAGAGGATGAGAGTGAAGATGATGAAAATCTTCAAACTTCCTACAATGCCTTATTCCCTGAGAGTGAGAGGTTAGCTAAGAAACTAAATAACGTTAAAAATGAAAACCTGAATCTCTCTAATCAAGTTGAAGATTTAAAAACTGAAAAGTCTCTCCTAACCTCTAAGCTGGAACTCTCTGAAAAATAAAACTCTAAACTAAAAGAGAGTAACAAAAGTCTTCAAGAGGAAATAAGTATACATTGCAAGGATATCAAAAATTTATGGCTTCACAATAAACTTTTTGAAGAATATGTTAAAAAATTGTATTTGGAAGTTAAAGAATTAAAATTTCATAAAGAGAAATTCCAAGATAGGTGGAGATGAAAGACTTAAAAGACTCCTTGGTTCAGGAAAACAACATGGTGATCGGTCTGGTCTTGGTGCATCATCCACTAAAGAACCTATACATCATGGGATGTTTCGAAAAACAAGTATCTCTTACCCTTCGACGGGTAAGTGAAATTTCTATCACAAGGATGGGCATTTTAAAAGAAATTGCTATCATATGAAGAGATATATGGAAAGGAAAGCATAAAGGCATAATCAAGTAAAGCCTATGCTTAAAAGACATCCACCAACACCTAACCTTAAAAGAAACCTAAGGAAGGTGGATACAATGCAATACTCTTTGTTCAGACGGATGAATTATGTCTTAAAAGAGTTGATGAAACCCAAGGATGGTCGTCAAAGGTACGATCGTAGGGGTGTGTATGCAACACCAAATGCCACAATCTTCGTACCTAGGAGATAGACCATTAATCATATTTTGTTGTGGTTTAAGATTCACTTCCATATCATAGACCACTACAAATTGACTCACAAGAGACCATGTGAGTTCACATAGCATAAAAATGTTATGACATGAGAAGAGAAATTGGCTAACTACAAGTTTAGAATGTATGTTGATGGTTTTAAATTTGTAAACCTCGCAAGTGCACGAACCATTCATAGTATAGTATTGTGAGAGTGAGGTCAAACCCAATAGAAAATCTCAAAGTATATGAATTTAAATTTATGTCCTCTAAAAATGAATTGTTTTTAAGAAATTGAATCATTATATGAGTCATGTATCTAACCTGGAAAATCAAAGAATAAGAGATGTGATTTCTTATTTTAATACGGTGAATTAAATTTTAACCTTAATCATTATTAGGATTTCAAGTTACAAAATTATTTACACATCTTCCTAACTTTAATTGAATGGATCTTTGGGAGAGAGTGATTTAAGAGAAAAAAGAATCAAAGAATTAAAGATTAGATTATACAAGATTTGGGTTAAAACAACTATTACACAACAAACATGAGATTTAACATAATTAAAAGGCAGAGAATTAAATTGTATGAAAATAAATAACTGAAATAAATGTGTAGTAACGTAAAGGTTGGTTGTTTGGAATAGACCATTCATCACCCAAGATGTATAAACAAAGTAAAGGCCTAGATCTGAAACTCACGTAAAGATCTAAAATACAATTCACATTTATTAATAAAACCAGATTCGTAACTTTTAATTTAATTAATCAAAACCTTAGTAATCATGATTCAAGTCTTACAATCAAGATCCTAACTATTTCATACGCTCATGTTCAATCAAATAAATAATAGTTGTGCTCTTGACATTAAAAATAAAGTAATCATAAAAGTATTTTAGAAATTGGATATTCCAGGGTTCTAAATGAATGCCTCACTTTATTAAATGGAAGAATTAAAGTATAAGGCTTTATAAATTAAATACAAGAAAGACAACATAAAAAATAAAAATCTACAACTCTCACTTGTAAATTTGAATGGTGCTCATGTCTTCTTGTCTTTGCTCCAACCTTTAGTCCTCTTGAATTCCAGGTCATATTCGAATTTTACCCTTGGGGTAATGGGGTATTTATAGGTTTTGAAAAGAGATGGATAACTTGGATTAAATCAAGGTTTAAGGTGGGAAATCAAAGGACTGGATTGGATCTAAATGGGAATGGATGATGGGGATTTAAGCTTGGATTTTAGGGTTGCACAAGGAGAGTCACACGTGTTTGGTGTGGCTTTACTTGGTGGCTAAGTCAAGGTGAAGGGAAGATAGGAGATTATGAGAGAAATTAGAACTTGGATTTGCACAAGGAAATTCGAATTTGGCTATGTAGTTTTAGGGTTTGTGCAATTAGATGGTGAATGAATGGATGAGATTAAAAAATGAGATGAATGAATGGATGAATGATAGGAAGATGAAATGGAGGGTTGACTAGGTGTGAAATTCGAATAGATTGGATTGGGACTGAAAAAATCATGTGGGATACTTGGGGATTGGATGGTGAGGTGTGTTAAGATCTTAGGAATGTGTCTAGATGTTTTTTAGTCAAAGTGCATGGAGAGGTTTTAGGTTGCAAAAATCATGGGATGATGATGTGTAAATGCGCATAGAGGCTAGCTTGAACTATAACTTGTTCATTGCTTAGGGTTTATGAATGGAGGGCTTAGATTAAATGGGTTTTTATCTAATGGCTCTAAGGTATTTTGGGTAAAATAATTACATGAATGGGCAGCTGGTTGATGGAGGGTTTAGATTCAAAGGTCGATCCTAAATGGATGATAAAATGCATGACCTAAATCTAAGGAAATGCGTGTATGTGATGGATGCATGCGGAGGCTCTAGATATGAATGAGTGAATGAGTTTAGATTACCTAATATCTAATGGCTAAGATGATCAATGCATGAAATGAATGCAAGGATTAATAAGTGATGCATGGATGAACACTAATCTAAGGTTAAGAAGACCATGATGATGATGGATGACCTAGAACTAATGATAGATGAATGGATGGGTTAGATTTGATGGTGGATATAAGATTTGACCTAATTTCGTATGTGAGATGGAAGGTTAAGATCTGAGATGAAGTTGGATGGTGTGGATGTGAAGTTGGGTTATGGGTTTTGGATATAGGTAGTTGGGTTGTACTTAGTAAATTCAAACATGGACCATGGAATTCATTGGACTTTGGGCTTTGGATTTGGATCTAGACCTCAACTCAAGCCCATTTAAATTGGATTTGAGAGCTTGGGCCTTAGTTGGACTGAGCTTGCACACTGGCCTGGCCCAAAGTGTGAAATGGGCATGGGTTTGCATGTGGCTTGGCCCATTGAAGTTTTGTGGAGCATAGCTTGAACCACTTGAACTGAATCTTGGTCCAAAACTTGAAATTCAAGCTTTGGCACTTGGATTGCAGCTTTTAACCTCTAAAATTAAATAATTATTCAGCAACTTTAAATCTAAAAATTATTAATTAGTCATAGACTCTCATAACTGGATCTAGATTAATTAATTTACATGAAAATCCTAGAAAGTGACATAAAAAAATTATAACAATTCTAGGTCTTCTCTTTAAAGTTCTAAACTTGCAATCTTCTGTTGTTTTAACTTGATTTTCCTAAACTTTTCATTTTTTACGACAAACCTGACAAACTAAATTAAATGCATCATTATATACAAAATTTAGGATTAACTAACCTAATAATCAGGGGTAAAAATATAATATTTCAATGCTCAAGAATGTACTCTTCCTACCTATAGTACATATTCTACTTGGAAGGCCATACATTCCATTCAAAGTATTTTTAAATTGTATGTGCCTTAGAATGTCAATTTTGATTGTGTGCATATTTGATGATTTCATGATTTGATGAATTATGTTTGGCATATTTATGTATTGAAATGAATCTATGAATGCCACACTTAGAATAGGAGTTCATCGAGTTGCACATATCAAGGATGATTGCACTATAATCTAGAACCTCTCGTTGTAAAAGACATATCGGTAAATAGACCTGTCGGTATGACAGACATGTCGGTATTTTGCTAAATCAAGCACTGTTGAAAAAGGGGGAAATGTCGAAAAGGTCAACCTATCTATGGAACCGACATGCCGGTAAGACAGAAAGTCTGAATTAAAAGGGGACCCTTTCTGTGAAAGCAACAATTCATTCGAAACTATCGTCCCCTCTCCCACCAAGTTCTTGTGGTCCCTCCTTCTCCTCCCGTGCCCTAGACCATTCGATAGGACCTCTAGGAGCGATCTGTGATTCTCCTAATTCAGGTTAGGTTTAGCCTTCATCTCATACTCTTTTGAACTATTGGTTGAGGATCCCCTCTAGGAAAATCCATGTCTAGAAAGATGTCAGCTCAGACACATCCTAAGATCTCCGTAGAACTAGGAGAATCTAGTCGGGCTAGTCGATGGGCCAAATGAATGATAAGGTTTGCCTCTCGGTCGTGCCCGGGGTCGAGCTCTGAAATACTTGAGCATGTTCAAGGCCAACAGGAAACCCAACCTGAGGTGGAAGAAGAACCCATCGTTGACAAATGTGTCATCTTCGTCGAAAAGAGACGTGAAGAAAGGAGACAAGATACAGAAGAAGGGATTGGTTTTCAAACTGGTAATGAAAACCATGTCAATATCCCTGATGACACCAGTGAGGAGGAACGTCACAGTTCTAAGGAAGAAGAATTTCAGTATCCTCCTAAAAAAGATGTCACTTTGGCCAGGAGAGTCTTCAGACTAGAAAGGAGAATAGACTACCTAGAAAGAAGTCTAGATAGTCTTGTACTGAATGTCTGGGATTTAGTCTCTAATGTCTCCCTCTCAGACAAAGCTCTAGACACCCCGTCCCCTCCTCCTCCAGCACCTCCTCAAGATGGCTTTGGTTAGGGTAGTTTTTCATGTTCTTTGTTTTTGACAAACTATACTTTTGATACTTTGACTAAGCACCCATGATGTCCCCACCTAAACCATATGTACTAAATGCACATTTTATCCTAATGAAATGATATGGTTTGGTATAGTATGATGTGTATTGATTTACTTGAATGCCTTATATCTGTTGTATATGGTTAACATGGTTTCTGTTAAATAGACTAACATGCATGGATTAAATGAGTTGGTTTTGTATTGGCATGTTAGGAGATAGGGTTCGGACTGTGATGATACACACATCCTTGGAGTATGGGGGAGCACAAAACTTGTGCTGATTAGCTACTGTCACCAGTCTTGACAGTATAGGAAGGAAGGAGGATGCAATCCTGAAAGAAAGCTTGATTGAAAAAATAAACTTAGAGGCAACTAAGTTTATGGGGGAGATGATTCAAAGAAGCTACAAAAGATAGCTTGCATAAGAGGGAAAAGACTCTAGGGAAGCTAAGTAAATGAGCTTGTCCCATGAAAGAAATCAACTAAACTAGATCTTAGCTTGAGCAGGAGAAAATAAACCTTGTTGCACAAGGAAATGCATTAAACCATGGGGAAGAAGCATGAGTTGTAACAGAATTTAGTTAATCACTAAGTGCAAAAATCATAGAGGAAGTGCTACTTATATCTGCTAAATCTTTGTCAATTATATGACAAAATGGGGGAGAAAATTAGTAGAAGCTGTAAGCATGTAACGCCCCGCCCTTTTTCACTCGCTGAAACAGAGTCTATTTTTTTTCTTTGAATAAAGAGTGAGAGAGCGTTGTAACACCCCGGATTTTCGAGATATCAATTTACATGAATTTTGTCTATTTAAATTATAAATTAATGGACATGGACCTTATATGGGTAAGATGTGTTTAATTGGGTCAAGATTGTTATTTGGGTCAAAAGGCCCAATTGGGACCCAATGGGTCTTAGTTGACTTGGTTGACTACCAAGTGAGTCCAATCTTAACTTGGTTGGGGCTGATTTGAGTTGGAAATGGAATCAAATAGTTGAGTTGAATTAAATGGTTGAGTTGGATGGAATATTTATTTTTAAGTGAGTGAAGTGTGTAAATGAAAGGTGTTTGGGTGGTTTCAAAATTCAAACAATACTACACGTTGGATGCATGGGGAGTTTTACCTCATGCATGAAACTTCCATTTGAATCATTAAAGAGAGGTGACGGTTTTGTGGTCCAAGCTAAGTCAAGACCATTGCCTAAATGGGAGTTTCACCCCATGGATGAAACTCCCAACTAGGAATTAAATGGATAGGTGAGGAGTTTCTTATTTCAAAATTCAAACCTCCAATGGAACACCAAAAGGAGGAGGACGGTTTAAGGTGCTACTCAAGCCAAAGAAGACAAACCGTTGGGCACAAGGAGTTTCATCTCATGGATGAAACTCCCACATGTGGAATTAAAAGGAGAAGTGGAGGTTACACAAGGCAAACCAAGGCTTAGCCTTTGTAACCTTTGGGAGTTTCATTTCATGGATGAAACCCCCAAGTGAAGTATTAAGGAGAAGGTAAATGGAAATGGGAGTTACACATGGGCTGCACCAAAACCAACACCTTGGCCAATCATCCCATTGGAACAAAACAAATTGGAATTGCATTGTACTCTCCCTCTCTTAGCCGACCAGCACTCTAAGGAAAGAAGACCAAACACTTTGAGAATTTTATCTCATTCTCTCCCTCTCTCTCAAGGCCGGTTCTCCTCTCAAAGATCAAAAAGGAATTAGCATGATTTGATCTCAAGTTTCTCTCTCAAACTACCGCTTTTGGCCGAACCACTCCAAGGGGTTTCCAGCAAGGTTAGCCTCGGCTAAAGATCAAGGAGTGAAAGAACCAGAGGAGTCGCGGGATTGGTTAGTGCTCAAGAAACTCTTGTTAAATAAGATGGTCAAGGAAACATGATTCCGCCATTGTATGGCCAAACCTATCAAGGGTTAAAATCATGGCTAATGATACTTAAAAAGGGAAGAACATGGACCATAGGGTTCGGCCACCTTGTATGGCCGAACCCCATGAAAAGATATTGGTTTAATTTTATTGGATTTGAAGAAAGGAAATCATAAGTGTATGTGTTTGATTTTGTTAAAGTTTTAAACGGATGGAAGTATGAGAATCAATCATAGATGTATAATAAGTTTTAATGGAATTAAGGAACCATAGGGTTCGGCTATGCATATGGCCGAACCCCATCGAGAGACAATGGTGGATAGTATGTTCTTATGTTTAATTGATGGAAGATAGTTGGTACTTTAGAAAGGTTTTAATGATTTCTTGGATCAAAAGAAGAGATGAGGTTTGGCCATGGTGCATGGCCGAACCCCACCAAATAACATGTATGGATTTAAGGTTGCTTGGTTATTGAATTTTATGGACTGTTTTAATAGAGTTAATGGGTAGAAATAATAGATCAAGGATTAAAAGGAGACCCAAGTTAAATGAGTGAGGTTCGGCCATGGAGTATGGCCGAACCCTACTATGGTTTATTTTATGGACATATGAATGAAATGGAAACTAAGAATTGGATCAATGGCAAGATGGTAAATAAATGAAAATAATGAACCAAGGGTTCAGCCATACAACCAGGGTTCGGCCATGTTGTATGGCCGAACCCCATGGGAAATGTTTTATATATTTGAAGTGTTGATAAGGTTGGATGGCTGATTTAAAAGTGTTGGGTTTTATGAATCAAGAATGGCAAGGATTGTATTTGAAAGATCAAAAGGTTGAAAATAAAGGACCAAAACCAAGATGATGAAGTTCCGCCATGTTGTGTGGCCGAACCTCACCAAGGTGTATTTGGTGGATTGAGGGTTTTTAAATGGGTCACTTGGATGAGATCGGTTAAATAAAAGGGACCAAATTAAAAGGGTGAGGTTCGGCCATGGTGTGTGGCCGAACCCCACAAGGTTGAGTTTTGGACTTAGACATTGATGTGAATCAAATGGGTTGTTTGTTTGATTGATTGTTGTGTAAATAAGGTAACGAGACCTTACAAGTGGGACGCGATCGTGAGCGGTCGACGGTTTAAGAAGCAAGGACACTTAGTGGCCTTGGTAAGATTCTACCTTATTTGAAACCATGGTTATGTATGTTGGTTTATCTAATTTTTGTGAGTTATGTTTTAAAATAATATGTTGCAAATATGAGGATTTGATGGTAGATTTATCATATAAAATAGCATGGAATACATTAGCATCTCATGCATGGCATGGGGTGAAGGTCATGGGACCGGAGGGACCACACTCCGTCGGGGCGTCCGAATAACCTATGTGGGGGAGCCTTGATGATGAGAATCCCATCAAGAGTTAATCGGAGGGGCCACACTCCGTCGGGGCGTCCGAAAGACCTATGTGGGGGTATCTTGATGATGAGAATCCCATCAAGAGGATATGTTTGATTGTAATGGGTGGGACTCATTGCATACATGGCATGGCATGATTTTACAAGGTTTTGATGTTATATTATTTATATGCATGTATTATACTAACCATGTGTTAGCCATACTTAGAATTCCTACTGGGTGCGTTGTTCTAACGCCCTACTTCTACCCTAGTGAATGAAACAGGAAATGAAGGAAATGATGATCGTGAAAGGAGCAATGCATAAGAACTTTGGATTGTTTTATTGTTTTTATTAAGTTACTCAAGGACATGTAATTTGAGTAATTAGACTTCGGCATGTAATAATTAGATATTTGCTATGGTTTGTGAATGGTTTGGTATGGATATTTAATCTAAGTTAATTTGGTTAATGACTATGTACTTTGCTATCTAAAATGGACAAGTCTTAGGTTCTATTATAATCTGCATTCAGTTTATGTTATATTCTGCAATGATAATAAGTTACTATGTGTGAACCGTTGTCATGGACTTAATCCATGCACACATAGGGTTGGCCAGTTAAGGGTCGGACTTTAGAAGTCCGGACTTAACTCCCGTCATGACGTCCTGCTCTCTATCACTTTAAAAAAAAAATAGACTCTGGTTTTCGGAAAGCAAGTGAAAAAGGGCGGGGCGTTACAAGCGGTACGCCATGACGCGAGCTAAGTCCGAGCTTCCAAAGCTCGACCCTTAACTAGCCAACCATATGTGTGCGTGGACCAAGTCCACTAAAACAGTTCCACGTACTCAAGTTAAAGATGCGGAATAAATCATAGATGCGGAATTATAATAGAATAACCATTCTATTCCATTTTCGATATCAAGGATGTCCATCACTTAAATTAAGTTAACATATCCAAAATTAAGATTCCAAACCATAGCAAATAATCTACATTATTACAGTTCCGCAAACTAATTACTCAAATACATTATCAATGAGTAACTTAAACAAAATGGAACTTAATCATCCAAGCTCTTAAGCTTGGCTCCGATCACATCCTTCACTTTATCCATTTCCTGTGCCATCATCTAAGGTAGAAGTAGGGCGTTGGACAACGCGCCCAGTAGGTACTCCAAATAGGGTCAAACACATGGGTTAGTATAAAAATCCAGATCGAATACATCATACCGTACTTGTAAAGCATCGTATCCAAAACAGTGTATGATAATAGAGATCCAATCATACAGATAAAAACCAGAAACATTGCATGATAATAGAGATCATAATCATGTTGATTCAATGCCATGCCATGAAAACGATCACCCACGATAGATAGTGTTTCACAATAGATCGTGTTTCACAATAGATCGTGAAATCCAGTACCAATGGATCGTGCTCTGACGATACAATTGTCCTGAGATCTGTTGGATTTTACAGAGTTGTTTCAAACCATAACTCTAGAAATCCAAGCCGACATGTAACGCCCCGCCCTTTTTCACTTGCCACAAATCAGAGAATATTTTTTTTTTTATAAATGAGTGAGAGAGTGGGACACCATGTAACGCCCCACCCTTTTTCACTCGCCGAAAATTAGAGTCTATTTTTTTTTAAAAAAAATAAAGAGTGAGAGAGAGCGGGATGTCACGAAGTGAGCTAAGTCCGAGCTTCCAAAGCCGGCCCTTAACTAGCCAACCATACGTGTGCGTGGACTAAGTCCACTAAAACGGTTCACACGCGATAAGGTAAACTTGCGGAATTAGACATAGTTGCGGAATTATAATAGAGTTACTGTGCTATCCAATTTTAAATAGCAAGGAAGTCCATCGCATTAAGTAACTTAAGTTTCAATGTCCAAAATAAAACAAACCATAGCAAATAGTCTAAGTTATTACAGTCCCAAAATGCTAATTACTCAAATTACATGTCCAAAATAAAAATTTAAATAAAATAAATCTAGATAATCCAAGCTCCTAAGCTTGGCTCTGTTCACGTCCTTCGCTCTGTCCATTTCCTGTGTCATCATCTAAGGTAGAAGTAGGGTGTTAGACAACGCGCCCAGTAGGTACTCCGAGTAGGGTCAAACACATGGATTAGTATAAAAATCACATAGATATATATAATGTCAAAATCATGCAAGTCAATGCCATGTCATGGGTGTCATATGCCATGAATCCCACCCATCAACCATATCACAATCACATAGTATTCCTCTTGATGTACAAGCCACATCAAGGTATTCATTTGTCATGACTCCCCACATATGCCTTATCTGTCCCACCGAACGGAGCGTGGACTCCTCTTTTCAGTTCAAACATCATATCCGGAATCAATATAGATCCCTCCCCCCACGTTTGTTTATCGGGTATCCGAATGGAGCGTGAACTCCCCTTATATGATCCCTTCCATGCATGCATGAGATATGAGTGCCAACATGCTAGTCATATTACACAAAATAGCATTTAAATTACATCTTTAAAACATAAGTATTTGATACCAAAATAGATCATAACACATAGGAACAAATGTAACGCCCCGCCCTTTCCGAGAATTTCAGAGTCTAATTTTTTTTTATAGTAATAATAAAACATCGAAAGAGAGCGGGCGGCATCACGACGCAAGTTAAGTTTAGACTACTCAAGTCTGAACCTTAACTGGCCACCCATGTGTACATGGACTAGACCATGATAATGAATCACACATGGAACTAACATCAACATGCGGAATAACCTAGATTAACTGCGGAATAGAAAGACTAGATAACAAGTAACAGTCTCAAACATTAATTAACATAAATCAACCATCCGAAGTTATTAACCTAATCAAACCATAGCAAGTAATGACTTATTACATGTCCGACAATATATAGTTCAAATGACAGTAATATAAAGAAGTCCAGCCCAACATTCAAGCGCTTAGGCTTGGCTCCCCTCCCGGTCATCGACCTTCTTTTTCCCTTTACTTGTACCTACATTCTCCTCTGAGGATAGAATTAGGGCGTTAGATCAACACGCCCAGTAGGTTCCCGAATCAGGGCTACCACATGATTAGCATATAAAACATGCATATATATCATGGTACATGATTAGTAAAAACAGGTAAAACAATGCTATGAAGTATGCACATGCAATGAGCCTCCCCCATCATGTACCTTCATAGCCATCACTTGACGTGCCTTGCACCGACAAGGTAAATCACAATACACTTGCATCTCTTCATTACTCACTGATTCATATCACGTATGAGTCCTCCTGGCGGGACTCTCATCGCCTAAGGAGACCAATGTGACTATGATCATCATGTTACTCCTCCCGGCGTGACTTACACCACCGAAGAGAACGTAACCCATAATTGTAACACTGTAGAACTTCATTCATCATCCCATGTCTATGCATGAGATGCCAATGTTGTATGCCATTTGATAATGCATAATATATCATTTGAAACCACATAAATAAACAAGAATCTCATAAGAAAACTGGGTAAAAACTGTGGTTACAAGTAGGTAGGAAACCTACTGAAGAATCACTTCAGCGTCCGTTCTTTCTTAGACTTTATCCGGTTACCGCTCGCAGTCGTGCACCGTCACAGAGATCCGTCACTATATTCACATAAATCATGAACCAACTTTAATCCCTTACTTCATTTGATTCCCATTTTTGAGTCTAAGTCCACAAATACCAACTCATGAGGTTCGGCCATACACTAGGGCCGAACCTCATCATCTTGATTTGGTCCTACTTTCAAGTCCTTCCATTATTGCCCATATTTACAATTTTTGCCATTGGCTCATCTTTTATAATAATTTATGTCCATAGAAATATTACCCGAAACAAATGTTTATAGGTGGGGTCCGGCCATACACCTTGGCCGAGCCTCACTTATTTCACTTAGGTCCATTTTTCATCTCATGATTGTGACCCTTATTTACAAACATGCCATTGCTACCAATACCTTGATTAAACTCTACAACTTTCCCACAACCTTAACATGGTTCAGTCATGTTTTGGCCGACCAAAACAGTAAACATAATTCCATCTTAAATCACATACGCATCCATAACATGACCCATGAAAACAGTCCATGGGGTTCGGCCGTACTCATGGCCGAACCCTTATGGTTCTTTTGCTCAATAACGTCCATTATTTAAATACCAATTGGCTCTACCCCTTAGCCATGTTAAACACATAGTTTAGCCATCCTATGGCCAACCCAAAACAGCAATCTTACTTTCATTTAATTACATAAACACTCACCGTTATGGGTATGGTTTTTATCTCTCCAAAAACCATACCAAATATCAAATACTTTTATGGGGTTCGGCCATCCAATGTGGCTGAACCCTATGCCCATGTTTTGAACCCTTTTTCACTTACATTTCATGTCCATTGAATCATGTAAAAATCAGTATAATAATTACATGGTTTTTACCTTTCAATAACCATCCCAAAATCCAAACAATTTCATGGGGTTCGGCCATCCAAAGTGGCCGAACCCAAGGATTCCTTTTTGTCATTTTTTAAACAACCACCAACCAAGGTTTAAACCCTTGATAACTTCAGCCCTTCATGATATCCAAACCCATGTTTTAACCCTCTTTAAAACATGTATTTTAAATCTAATAAAACATATAAAAACAGTCCTAACTTGCGTGGTTTTAAATTTCAAAAACCATAAACATTAACCAACTTTTTCCATGGGGTTCGGCCACCCAAAGTGGCCGAACCCAATGGTCCATTTCCACTCCTTTTTGACACCATCTTCCATGGTTTAGACCCTTGTCAAATTCGGCCATAGCATGGCCAAATTATGACATCCAAATCCATGCTTTCAATCTTTCCAAAGCATGCATCTTAAACATCCAAAATCAGTCCTATACTTGCATGGTTTAAATCTTACAAAACCATCAACATTAACCATAATATTTCATGGGGTTCGGCCATCCTAAAGTGGCCGAACCCTATGTCCATGTTTTCCATCTAATTGGACATAAAAAATCATACTTTAACCCTTTGATAGATTTGGCCATCACATGGCCGAATCCTGTCTTATTTAACCCATTTTATTAAACATAATTCAATGGAAATACTTACCAATTTCCTTTGCCTTTTGCTCATTGCCTTCTCCCCTCTTGTTTCCTTTCTTCTTCCTTAGTTCCTAGCCGGTTGTATGCTTGATTCAATGGTGAGAAACACCAAGTCCAATTCGGCCAAATGATGGTGTTCTTGAGAGGGAGGGAGAGATGGGAATTCCAAGATTTTGGCAATGCATATTCGGCCAAATGAGATGTGTTTTCCTTTTGTTAAAACAGCCCAAAGTACCTCATATTTCCTCATTAATCTTTTGATAAAACCAAGGGGTATTGGGTGCCATCCAAGGCACCCCTTGGTACCAACCGTTGCAACCTTTGGCAACCCCATGTATCCCATTTAATTCCCATGGGTTTACATTTAAACTTAGTGTGGAAACTACACCAACAAGTCCCCAACGTGTCGGACTTGTTTTGGGTGATTCATGACCGAGCCACCTCCTCATATTCCTACTCAACTCACTGATTTGTAGCCTTTTTATTTTCACTTTGACTCACCTAATTCACAAGTCCAACTCACCTCATTAATTGATAACCATTTAATGAATTGGAGTCAACTCACTCTTAAATCAAAAATTAATTAAAATCGGTTCCACCTAACCTGATTGAACTCACCAATGAACTCATTTGAGGGTCCACACGGTCAACTATAGTCCATTTGGTCAACACGACCCGTTGGGTCCACCTTTAGCTCCTTGACCCGTTTTTGACTCCATGACCCAATTATGGTATTTTTGTCATTTCTAGTTGGTTTTTACATATGGATCAAGCCTACCCATTTTTTCTCCACTCGATTTCTAATCAAATAGGCTTAACCCCATTTAATTTAAAATCACAAAATGGTCAAATAATCCAGTAAGACCCGATGGGCCCCATTTGGGCCCTTTGACCCATTTAGCCATTTTTTGACCCAATTGATGTAAATTACCCAACCAATCACACTTAACATTCATAATGTGCTCATATGATTTTAACTTGAGCAATGGGGCCCACTATTTCCTTACTTAACATCACAAAATAATTAATTTAACAACTCAGGGGCATTTTCGTAATTTTCCACTTCATTGAGAAACTGGAGTGTTACAACAAAAACTATCCATTTACATAAATCCAGTGTATCAACAAGGTAGGAACCCTACCAACGTCCAAATATCGTGTCCTTGCGTTTTCGTCCAAAAATCGATCACCGATCGCGTCAAGCAGATCATACGCCCGTTTGTGAAATCTCGTTACCTTATTACACATAAATAAATCAAATCGATGACCCATTTGATGTAACGCCCCGCCCTTTTCACTCTAACTTTCAGAGTTTATTTTTTAAAAAAAATATATAATAATCATGTGATCGGGGCGGAGTGTCACGACGCGAGTTAAGTTCGGATCTCTAAATCCGACCCTTAACTGGCCAAGCCCATGTGCGTATGAACTAAGTCCATAAAACTGATCCGCACATGGTATATATATAACTTACGGAATTAACTTAGTTTTAATCTAACTGAGGTTATAATAGAACCTATGACTATTCCAATTTTCCATTCTTAGATAGCAAAGTACATAATCTTATTCTCCAAAATTATTAAATAATATTAATCTACCATTCAATCCAACCATCCAAAATAAACCAATCCACAACATCTACTTATCTACTTATTACATGCCAACAAATCTAGTTACCAAATTACAGTGTCCACATAGTTCAAATAACACATCCATGAATTGTCCATTCAAAATCATTCAAACCGCCCAAGTTTCCGTACTTGGTCCTCTTCTCGATCCACGTTCTTCCCTTTCCCTGCATCATCCACTAAGGATATAGATAGGGCGTTAGATCAACGCGCCCAGTAGTGTTTCCGAATAGGGCTACCACATGGTTAGTCAAAAACATGCAAATAATATAATAATAATACATGTGAGACAAAATTCCATAAAAACATGCTATGTATGAAATGAACATGTAATGAGTCCCACCCATCACCATTCAACATAGCCATCACATGACGGGATTCTCATCGTCAAGGTAACCCCCAGTGGTCTTTCGGACGCCCCGACAGAGTGTGGCCTCCAGATTCCTCCTGATGGGATTCTCATCATCAGGGTACCCCACAATGGTCTTTCGGACGCCCCGACGGAGTGTGGCCTCCGGTTTCTGTAACGCCCGCTTTTTTCACCCGCTTTCTGAAAATCAGAGTCTATTTTTTTTTTTTTGAAATAGAAGAGTGAGAGAGGGCGCGGATGCCACGACGCGAGTTAAGTCCGAGCTTCTAAAGCCCGACCCTTAACTGGCCAACCCCACGCGTGCACGGAACTAAGTCCACGAGAATGGTTCACGCGTAGGAAGTAAGCTCGCGGATTATAATTATTGTGGAACGTGATAATAGAGTCTATCCTACCGGCTTTTTAGATAGAAGGGAAGATACAACATTAAATTACCAAAATGCCCCTATGATCATATTATATCACCAAATGTAATTGTCCATAAGTAACGTCCAAACCATCGCAAGAAATGTAAATTTATACAACCCGACAAGCTAAGTTACTTTAAAATTACATCTCCAACATGTAAACGTAAATAAACTAAGACTGCGCTTCCCAAGCTCCTAAGCTTGGCTCCTGTCATGTCCACCGCTTCCTGCCTCTCCTGCGTTATCAGCTAGGGTAGAAGTAGGGCGTTAGTCAATGCGCCCAGTAGGACTCCGAGTAGGGCTAGCATATGGATTAGTGATAACATGCATACCGATACAATAAAATATAACAAAATAAGCATGTAATGAGTGCTATGCCATGGGTGCCAATGTCATGTGTCCCACCCATCATCCGTATGATCATACAATGTATTGTCCCCATATTTGCTTCTCAGTCGCCCCGACGGAGCATGGACTCCGGTTATAGAACTATCCCCATGTTTGATTCTCAGTCGCCCCGACGGAGCATGGACTCCGGTTATAGCCATCAGGCCATCCCCATGTCTGATTCTCGGTCGCCCCGACGGAGCATGGACTCCGGTTTCATCATTTTCCCGCCCATGCCATGCATGAGATGTACGTGCATTATGCTATGTAGTATATAGATAAACCATAATTTTGATATACCATACATAGCCATATAATGCATAATGTTAAAGTATAATCCATATGATTCATAACTTAAAACTCATCATAAGATAAATCATAATCATAAATCCATCATAAGCCAAATCAAAATAATTTAAAATACCATCACATATCCATCGCTTACAAAAAGGTAGGAATCCTACCCAATACCGTGTAGTGTTCCGTTACGTTTTCCGTTCGATAATCCGGTCGCCGATCGCGTACCATTTGCAACATCCTGATACCTTATTACATTTACCGAATTAGTCCATACGTTATCCATGATTAAGTTCCTAAGTGATCATAACCCTAGATCCATTCAATGATCCTTAAATATATTACAAGTTTATCAAAAATCGGTCCTTAACTTAGCCCATTATGCATTGGTTTAAAACACATACATAAATCTGATTTTGGCCATTTCAAATATTCCATTGAGCGAGCCTAAAAGGCAGCATCTATACGTTTTACTTAATCATTCATAATGTCCTTTTAATATATCCAATTCCATGTTCAATCCACATAGGGTTCGGCCATGTACCATGGCCGAACCCATGGTTCTTCAAAGTGGCTAATAATTACCAATTTGCCACTCTCTCCTCTATGATTAATCATTCACCCACTTATGTCTATTTTAAGTCTAAATTTCATCCATAACTTAGACCCTTTTATAATTCCATCACATATCCAAAATCAGCCACCTATTGTTTAATTTTGAAAAACATTTAATCCCCATATGTCCTTTCACATTTGGCCCTAAAGGTGGCCCACAAAGGGATCATGGGTTCGGCCATACACCATGGCCGAACCCATGGTACCCTATGTCCATTTTCTTGGGTCCATTTTACTCCCTTTAATCCAATCTCTAATGAAATTTAAATCATTCATTTAAAACCTTGTTTTTCATCCCATTTCAAACATTACATAGTCCCATATATCCATTTAAATTTAATCATTCTTCTCCATCATTTTCTATTCATAAAAGTCCTAAAATATCACCATAGGGTTCGGCCATACACCATGGCCGAACCCATGGTTCATGGTTCCCTTCATTGGAGCCATATGAGGCCATCATTTCCTCAATGTTAGTCCGTGGTTTTCTTTGCTAAAATTCCATTTTACAAATTACTAATTTTCATTCATTTGGTCCCTTTAATACTTTATATTATACACTTTCAAATCTATTGAAATTATCACTTCCTCCATCATCTTCCATCTTTTCATTTTTATAAAAATAGTTAGCCATCACCATAGTTCCATTCTTATAAAAAAAAATTCTAAAATATAATCCATGGATTCCATCATAAAACTTTTTCCAAAAATTTGATTACATTTAATCCTTGGAACCCTAACCATTCTCCATCATTTTCAAACCTTAAAAACCATTAATCCATGAGCATTTAAGAACCCTAACCCTCATAAATCACTAACCATGGGGTTCGGCCACCTTGTATGGCCGAAGCCTATAGTCCATGATTTTTCTTTAGAATATCATACCTCCATTTGAATTTAATCAACCATTTACATCACCATTTTAAATCATTTGAAAACTAATTATCATTAATCATTCTCCAACATTTTAAACTTTCTAATCTTAATAAAATCATCAATTACTTAGCATTTAGGAAACCTAACCTTTTCTCCATATTTTTCCCATACTTCCATCATCTATCATTTAGATTTGCCACCATGGGGTTCGGCCATGCTACATGGTCGAACCCTATGGCCCAAAGTTTCCTCACAAATCCATAACAATTATTTTAAATACTTAACATCCGTAATCCATTACTTAATCCATTCCTCCATTTTATCCATTCCTTATCCTACCATTGGATGGATTTTTAAATTCAAAGCCTATGATGGTTTGGCCACCATCCAATCCAAGGAAATGGATTCCAAAACTTAAAACCCTAAAAATTAAATTTCTTGTTTAGAACATACTTACTATCCGACGACTCCTCCGGTCTTTGTCGCTCCCGTTGACTTCCTTGGCCTCCTTTCTTCTTCATCTCCTTGTTTGATCGGCTAGATGTGCTTGACCAATGGTGAAATATGCTTGGATCGGCTATGGTAGATGGGGTTAGATTGAGAGAGGGAGAGGGGAAGGTGATGGAAAACAAGATCTTAGCCTTTGATCTTGAAGGGGTGGACCAAGGCTTGCTCTCTCCTTCTCTTTTCTTCTCTTCTTCTTCTAAGTTTTCTTCTCTTTTTCTTCTCTCCAATGCATGGGATGGTTTTGAGAGTGGGAGGGAAAGATAGAGTGAAATGAGAGGGATGAGATGGAAAACCCATCTCATTCCTTGGTCTTACTTGGACCATACCCCTCCATCATGGCCTCACCAACCAAGCATGGGCTAGCTTGACTTTGGTGGTGGTGGTTGAGACCCAACCACCAAGCATGGCTCCCTTGTCCTCTTTGACTTGTCTTTGTTGACCCTAATTAACCAACCTAATTAATTAAGTTAAGTCCTCACTTAGGTTAATTAATTTCCATCCAATTTAATTCCAAATTATCTATCTAATAAATCCAACCATGGTTGACCAAGTCAACCATGGTGGACGGGCCCCACCTATACCTACCCCACCTGCCACCTCACTTGATGAGGTAGAGGTGGGCCCCACTTGGCCATGTTATTTTAATTCCCTTGATTTTAACTTAGATAATTTTACAATAATTTTAATCAATTTAATTTACCTTAATCCACCTTAGTCTTCTTAAATTTATCCATGGTTGACCAAGTCAACCATCATGGTTGGCCCCACTTTTTTCCTTGGTCCACACGCCACCTCAATGGGTGAGGTAGAGGTGGGCCCCATTTGGCCATATCACTTAATCTTGATACATCTTAACTTAGATAATTTTATAATTATCTAATCCATTTAATTTATCTTAATTGGATCACCATTGGGTCCATGGCCCAATTATATTTTGTCTTTCTCATTTATTTTAGGGCTTACCTACTTTGGCCCATTGGGTCCCATATGGCCCTTTTGACCCAAATTGACTATGTTGACCCAATTACTTACCATTGACCAATTAATTGTATTAATTCCAATTCATGGTTTATTGGTTAGACATTGGGCCCATGGCCCAATTAAATTCCCTCCTTACCTTAGGCTTACCTCAATTGGGTCCATTGGGTCCCAAATGAGTATTGGCCCCAATTTGACCATCCTTGACCCGATTAGTCCTCATTGACCCACTAAATGGATTTCATCCAATCCATGGCCCATTGGACCATTCTTGGACCCTTGTCCCAACTTTTGATCCATTTGGTATTCCATCATGTCAAAATTCAAATTAAAATCAATAAATGCCAAATATATATTGATTCGAAAATTCGAGCTATTACAGTTTCCTCCTAATGGGATTCTCATCATCAGGGTACGCCAAAGTGGCCTTTCGGACGCCCCGACGGAGTGTGGCCTCCGGTTACAACACCATTATCCCATACGATGCATGAGATGTCTATGCAAACATTACATTTAGAAATATAACTTTACATTCACCAAAACTTATCAAAATCAACTTAAAACAGTAAATAAGAGTGTGGTTACAATAAAGGTAGGAAACCTACTCTTGTTTACGTTGTTCGGCCCTTCCTCTGAACCGTCTTCCGATCACGGCTTGTACACCATTCTAGAAATCCCAAAACCTTATTTACATAACAGCAAGTTAAGCATTCATTCATGTGATTCTAACTTAGTCTAAGTCCCAAAAATCCACTTAAACTTCCATGTCCTATCTAGCCATAAAACCCCATAGTTTTGGTCCTTTTAAACATGTTTTTGGTCTCATTTAGACATGGGATAACAGTATAATGTTATCATGTTTTTACCTTTCAAAACCATCCAATAAGCCCATCACTTTGTATGATTTCCATTTTGTAAAACTCAATCCAAATATCCACATATGGAAATGAAACTCCCACTCCAATGGATAGTCTTTGTAACAGCCCACTTTCATTCATATCTTACATGGGAGTTTCAAATGAAACCCCATGTGCTTCACCGTCTCCCATTGGCTGTTTCCTTTAAGATGAAACCCATCACATTCCAACGACCCTATGCTTGTTTTTTTTAAGTCTTCTCCTCATTCATCTCTCATTAACAATTCAAATTGGAGTTTCATCACTTAGATGAAACTCCTCCCTTCCTCCAACGTCTCCCATGCAACCCATGTAACTTCAAAATGTAACTCCCATTTTATTCATCACTTAGATGGGAGTTACATGCATGGTAATGCCTCCTATGCATCCAACGTTTTTTATTGTGTTAAAACCTTGCAATCAGCACACACCACTCTCATTCACTTACTTGAAATATTTATTCATCCAACTCATTATTTAACTCACCCAACTTAACTCATTCATTAATGTAACTCAACTAATAAATTCCACTCCACTCAACTCCAACATTTATTTCAACTCAAACATTTAACTCATCTTAACCCAATTAAACTTTGAGCTCACCAAATAGTCAAATATGTCAACTACGACCCATTGGGTCCAATTTGGTCATTTTTGACCCATTTAACAAAATTTGACCCAATTATGACTTTTGACCCGTTTAAGTATATCTTATACATTTATTTGTTTTGTAAACAAAACTACCATCCTTTGGGTCTTGATTGAACCATTGACCCATTTAAATTCAAATCAATTATATCACAATGGCAATTCCGTAAATATGAATAATTTCATATAAATTGTTAACTTTGAAATTCCAGGGTGTTACATTTGATTCCCATCATTCCATGTTTATTTCCACCTATGATTATGGTCCCTAGCCCGGTTAAGACCCCCAAGGCGTTTCGGCCATACCTTAGGGCTGAAAATGTTTTAAGTCCATAAAAAACTAATTAGTGGGGTTCGGTCATACAACATGGCCTAACCTCACTCTCTTGGTTTTGATCCCATTCCTTTAATCCGTGTTTCATTTTGGTTCGTGCGCGTCAATCCTCATTCATTCTTTTAACCTAATATGTTCCATAGTTAATCATTAAATTTCTTAAACATACATAAACCCACAAAATGATCCATAAAAATGATTCATGAGGTTCGGCCATACAACATGGCCGAACCCATGATTCTTCATTTCCATCTTCTCCTTTCTTATCATGATAGTCCATAATTAAATTATTTAAATCATATTAGGTCCATAAACTCCTCCATGGGGTTCGGCCATACAACATGGCCGAACCCATGGTTCTTCCATCTTATCCTCTTTCCATCTTAGGCATCATTTCCTTTCCCTTTCATTTCTTAACTTGTTAACCCATAAAATTATCTAACGGGTTCGGCCATACAACATGGTCGAACCCATGGTGCTTCATTTTGTCATCTTAGTTCCTAACTTGATTAACATAAACATAGATCTATAAAATTTTCTCCATGGGGTTCGGCCATACAACATGGCCGAACCCATGGTCCATCATTTTCCATTCTTTCTCCATTTTAATCATCATGAGGATGGGTTCTCTTACAAAATATTACATACATCAAGTCTAGGTCCTTTGATGGGGTTCGGCCATACATCATGGCCGAACCTCATCCAATCCATTTTTGTCTTCCATGATCCATATATATAAAAATTAGGGTTCGGCCATGAAAGGGGCCGAACCATTTTCTTCCATATTTGTTTCAACCGTTTGATCTTTCCATATATTCAATCATGCATGTTGTCATAAATCATGTATACATATAGTCCTTAACAACTTCATTTATATAACCTGTAAGGTCTCGGAATTTGGGAATTAATATAAATGTGAATATTAATTATTTTAATGATGGAAATTAGAAAATTGGTGGAGAAAATGGTAAATGGGCCAAAATTGGATAAAGGCCCAAGTGTGGCCCAATAGACTATGGTTTGGATTTAAATTTATTTAAATGGGTCAAGAATGGTCAAATTGGGTCAAATACCCATTTGGGACCCAATGGGTCAAGATGGTTAAGCTCTAAGGTAAATGGGCTAGTGGGAAATGTAATTGGGCCACGGGCCCAATGGTGATCCATTTAGAGTGGGCTTAATGAAATTCAATCACCCTAAGTAATTTGGAATTAAACAATGGTGGTGTGGCCAAGTGGGACCCACCTCCACCTCATCAAGTGAGGTGGCATGTGGGCCAAGGTTTGGTGGGGCCGACCACCATGGTTGAATTAGTCAACCATGGGTGGATGTATAAGGTAATTTAAGTAAACAGGAATTAAAGTAACCAAAATATCTAAATATTAAATGATTAAAATTATCCAAATGAGGTGGTCAAAGTGGGGTCAAAAGGTGAAAACCAAATCACCTCATCCCAAACTCAAAAAATAAAACACGTTGGGACTTAGGGGGGTGGAGTCATAAGCCATAAAGCAATATAAATATCTTGTGGGTGGGTGGAGAGAGTTAATGTAAAGTGAAGGTTAAATAACCAAAGAGATAAAGATGGGTTTACACCTTATCCTTTTCATTTTACCCTCAACTCACTCTCCATCTCTCCCATTCTCCCATTGCCGTCCCACACTAGCAAGGAAAAGAGGAGAAGAAAATTAAGAAAGAAAAGAGAAGAGCTCAAGGAGAGGAAGAAAAGGTTGGACCACCATCTCAAGGTAAAGATCTTGAGACATTTTTATCATCTCCATCCTTTTCCCTCTCTCAAGTAAACCCTACCTTGGCCAATTCTAAGCTTGGAGGTTTCCACCATTGATCAAGCATCTTGACCTACCAAAGATTAAAAGGAAGGAGAAAGGAGGCTAAGGAAGCCGACGGGAGCGGCGGAAATCGGAGGAGACGACGGATTGTGAGTATTTCTTAAACAAGAAATTTTGGATTTTTAGGGTTTAAGATTTGGGATTTATTTTGTAAATTTAATGGTGGCCTATTGATTTTATGCCATGGATTTAAAATCCATCAATTTGAAGGATGGAAAGTGGACAAAACCCTAATGGGTAAATTAGGGTTAGTTAAGGAAAAAATAAATGGATTAAGGAATGTAATGTAATTAAGTTATTAAGCATGGAATTATGTGGAATTGGAAGGTAATGTGTGATTTTCTTAGGGTTTTAAGGTATGGAGGACATTGTGTAATTTAATTATGTAAAAATGGAAGCATGGAGAATGTTTATGGTTTTAGGGTTTAATGATTAAATGTTGGTAAATTGTTTTAAAGGGAGGGTAAATAAAAAAAAAAAAAAATGCATGGGAGAAGTGCATGATGTTGATGGCCTTAACAATGGTAGATGATGGAGTATTTTGTTAGGTTTTGTAAAAATGGTAGAGGGGGATGAACCCATGGTAGATGATTGGGTTAATTATTAGGGTTTATAAGAATGGGAGACAATGAGGGTGGTTAATGATTTTAGGGTTTTAAAATGATTAAATGTAGGCAATTGAGGAAATTATAATGGAGTGTTTAAGGTTAAAATTATTGGATCATGAACCATGGGTTCGGCCATGGTGAATGGCCGAACCCTATGGTGGTGTAATGGTAGTTTAAATGAGTACAAAAAATGGGGAAAATGATGGTTTTATGATGGTTTGATGATGATTGTAAATGGATTTAAAGTGTGATAAAGGATGATGATTGAAATGTATAAGTTAAGCCCCTTCATGGAAGGGCTTGTGATGGGTTCAAATGTATAAGTAGGTCAAAGAAAACAAAATGGGAAAAATTGATGAATTGGGTATTTTGAACCCATGGCCCATTGGTGAACCATTTAAAGGGTTAAGTATGGGGTTTTGGATTGGTTTAAATGAATAAGGTTAGATTAATTAAATGGCTAATCTTAATGGTCATGTGACATAATTGAATGGATCATTAATGGACCTAAGTTAGGTATCCAAGTTTATAATCAATTATGAACTTAGTTAGGCAAGGGTGAGTGGTTGATTAACCATGGAGAAGAGGTAGTGGCAAAACCGTAATTAATGGCCAAAATGAAGAACTCCATGGGAGAGGACCATGTATTTAGAGGCACTAAGTGATAAGTTTATGTATGGTTAAATAAAGCCTAGGAGGCTGATTTTAGACTCATGTACTTAAAAATATATAATGGATTAAATGGGACCCGCAAAACCTAAATAGTGACTGATTTTCATATGGACTTGGAAATGTGAATGGACCTAGAAATAGTTAAAATGTGGACTGATTATGTGTATGTAATAGGGTATTGGATATCACGAACGGTACGCGTGTCGGTAGCCGGATTATCGGACGAAGCCGAAAAAGGACGCGAGTCGGTATTCGGTAGGATTCCTACCTTTTTGTAAGCCATGGATTGTGTGATGGTTTCGTTGATTTATTTTGGGAATTTTATGGTTTATTTTATGATGAGTTTTAAATCATGGTTTATGTATCTTATATGGCATAATGCAAGATTATGAGTTATATGCTAAGTTATGAAGGCTATATTATGACTATGGAATATACATATTACATAGCATAATGCATTACATCTCATGCATGGCATGGGCCGAAAAAAATAAACAAACCGGAGTCCATGCTCCGTCGGGGCGACCGAGAACAGGCATGGGGACACCTTGACGAGGCTTTGCCGTCAAGGGGGATATTTTACGGTTGGACATATCTTGACGAGGTTTTTCCGTCAAGAGGGATATGACAGTATATGGCAGGAATGATGGGTGGGATTCATAACATTGACACCCATGGCATATCATTTACTTATATTTTAGTATATGGTGGTTTATAGTTTTCACTGTGTTATTATCTGTATATGGTTATTACTAACCCATGTGCTAGCCCTACTCGGAATCCTACTGGGCACGTTGTTCTAACGCCCTACTTCTACCCTAGCTGACGATGCAGGAGATGGCGGACCGGAAGGGCGAGACGGAAGCCAAGCTTAGGAGCTTGGGGAGGCGGATTAATTATTTTGTTTTACTTCATTTTGGAAAAGATGTATTTGTATAGTTAGCTTGTCGGAAATGTAATAATTTAGGTATTTTGCTATGTTTAGGTATTATTTTGGATAATACAATATAATGGCATTTTCGTAATTAATTGGGTATTTCTTCCCTGCTATCTGAAGAACTGGTAGGATAGTTCTATGATCATCCGATCTTATTTTTATGTTCCGTGAGCTTACTTGCTACGCGTGAACCGTACTCGTGGACTTATGTTCCACGCACGCGTAGGGTTGGCCAGTTAAGGGCCGGGCTTTAGAAGCTCGGAACTTAACTCGCGTCGTGACGTCCGCGCCCTTTGTCACTTTTATTTAAAAAAAAAAAAGTACTCTGATTTTACGGTGAAAAGGGGCGGGCGTTACAGTTGGTATCAGAGCGAATTCGGAAGAATGAATCTCTCGAAGTAAGATTAAGACGGTTGCACGTCTCACTGACGGCTAAGAATCCCAACCGACCGACTCTTCGGAGACCGCTGCACGGGGGCCGGGTTAAATTACTTCGATTGACTCAAACTGAAGGGTTTAATCTGAGAACAATATTTGACGGAAAGGGATGATAGCAAGGGAAAAAAAAAAATCAATGTAAGTCGGAATTATCAAACATAGCAAGTAGGGTTACATTTTCCCGACATGAGAAAACAAGTTTAGGTCTTCCCCAAATTTGACAGAATAATGGTAGGCCTATTGAACATAGGAGAAAATTCCCCGATTTCACAAATGGAACGAAACATAGATACTTGGGAAGTTTTCCCCAAACCAAGTGTGCTTATTTGGCAATCTTCCCCAAAAAAAAAAAAAAAATGAGAAACAAAGTATATTGTTTAGTATTTTTTTTTCTTCTTTTTCCTCCATTTGAAAAAGGAACTAAGTCAGTGTTTTCGATGACTAGGAAATGGCTCCGAAGAGAAGGACTCGTCGCAACCAGAAAGAGGTATCACCACCTCGCCAGGAAGAGGAGGTACCCCATCGGGAGGAGGAACAGAATAATATCAACATACAAGGTGTACCTCCCGAGCTAAAAGATGTAGTTCAAGCGGCAGTCGCTGCTGCTCTTCAGCAACATTTGAGCGGAAATGCGACTACTAGCGACGGAAATGCTACTACTAGTGACACTAGTAAGCGGAAGATGGTTAAAGACTTCCAGCAACAGCGTCCTCCCTACTTTAGAGGAAAAGAAGGGGCTGTAGGAGCAGATCACTGGTTAAAGAAGATCACTCAGATCTTAAATCTGCTTCAGGTTTCCAGTCCGGCTGACAGAATCTTACTGGCAACATCTCAACTGATTGAGGATGCCGGTAATTGGTGGGAAGTGGTAGAAAAACAACAATCACTGGTGCCGGAAAGGGAAAGAATTGCCATGACTTGGGAATGGTTCTCAGCCACTTTTCTAGAGCAGTTTTTCCCGGAGGAAGAAAGGGAGAGTCAGACTGAAGCTTTTATATCATTAGTACAAGGCAATATGACAGTGGCAGAGTACCACCGGGAGTTCCTTCGACTATCTGTCTACGCGTTCTACATGGTGGACACTGAGCACCGGAGGGCCCGTAAGTTTGAACGGGGCCTTCGGCCGAGCATCAAAACTAGGGTGACAGTATTTAAGGAACCTACATTGGCAGGGGTGGTCGGCAGGGCCACTATAGTGGAGCGGGAATTGAATGAGGCAGCGCGGCATGACAACCGCCGATGGCAGAGTGGGCGGGGTGCATTTCAACCCAATAAGAGGTTCCGCCCGAGTTTCAGCAGACCCTCATCCTCCTACTGGATCTAAAGGGGGCTTTCGCCCCAATCAGTCCTCCGAGTCAGCATCAGTTACCCAGGATCCTAGAGGTGGGAACACTTGCTATCAGTGTGGCCAACAGGGTCACTTCAAGAGGGAGTGTCCGCAGCTCAGCAGACCCTCTAACTTCAAGGGTTCCTCCCGCCCTCCAGTTAGATCAGCTCCGCCGCGAGGGGGCAGAACATACAGTCAGGCAGGACGGGCGCCAAACCCTACTGGGATCAGGACGACTTTTTGCTATACCTTCTCCAGTAGCAGTGGACCGCTCGGTGATTCAAGGTATGGCCGTAGTTGGTAGTTCTTATGCAGTTACATTATTTGATTCTGGAGCTTCCCATTCATTTATATCTGCTGCATTCATATCTGCTACGGGCACATTAGTACAGAATCTGTCCACCTCACTTACTATTGTATCCCCTGTCGGAGACACATCTTTGGGGCTCATATGCACGGCACTGAACACTGAACTCGCTGGATTCAGATTCGAGTTCAATTATTTAGTAATCGATATGGCTGAGTACGATGTTATATTTGGCATGGACTGGTTGGCTACGTATCAGGCCCATATTGATTGCCATCTTCGTAGAGTGATATTTTGGTCACCCGAAGGAAGGCGGTATATAGTGCCCGCTGACCGACAGGGCATTCCTAGAAGGCTGCAGGAAGAATTGAATCATCTTGCCTTGAACACCCTCAGATTAGATAAGGCACCAATAGCTGAACTTCCGGCGGTGGTAGTAGATTATGCCGAGGTATTTCCAACAGAGCTCCCTGGTCTGCCACCTAAGAGGGAGATAGACTTTGAGATTAAATTATACCCCGGCGCAGCTCCAGTATCATTACCTCATTACAGGATGGCACCGGCTGAGATGACTGAGTTGAAAAAGCAGATTGATGAACTGCTCAGGCTGGGCTTTATTAGGAACAGCACATCCGCATGGGGAGCCCCGGTATTGTTTGTTAAGAAGAAGGACGGTACCCTTCGGATGTGTGTGGATTATAGAAAATTGAACCAGTTGACTGTCAGGAATAAATATCCCCTACCCAGGATTGATGATCTGTTTGATCAGCTTAGGGGTTCCTCTCACTTTTCCAAGATTGATCTGATGTCCGGATACCATCAAATCCGGGTTAGAGAGGAAGACATCGAGAAGACAGCCTTCAGGACACGGTATGGATTATATGAGTATGTAGTCATGCCGTTTGGGCTTACTAATGCACCGGCGGTGTTCATGGACCTGATGAATAGGATATTCCGTCCTTACTTGGATCAGTTTGTAATTGTATTTATTGATGACATCCTGATCTATTCCAAGAGTCAGGAGGAACATGCTGAACACCTGCGGATAGTTCTGAACACCCTGAAGAGGAACCAGTTGTATAGCCAAAGCCAGCAAGTGTGAATTTTGGCTATCAGAGGTCAATTTCTTGGGGCACGTTATATCGGAGGAAGGCATAGCTGTAGACCCGGCTAAGGTAGCGGCAGTGAGGGAGTGGAAAGCACCGACGAATGTGACCGAGATCCGCAGTTTTCTGGGATTGGCCGGTTACTACAGGAAATTTATTATGGATTTCTCCAAGATTGCAGCCCCACTTACCCGACTCACTCAGAAAGGAGTCAAATTTGAATGGTCAGATCTGTGCAACCGGAGATTTGAGGAGCTAAAGGAGAAGCTTACAACCGCTCCTATTTTGATCTTGCCGGAAAGAGGCAGAAATTATGAGGTGTACTGTGATGCCTCAGGAGAGGGACTGGGGTGTACACTCAGTCAAGGTAATAGGGCGATGGCGTACGGGTCAAGACAGTTGAAAATTCATGAGCGCAATTATCCCACACATGATCTGGAACTGGCAGCAGTGGTCTTCGCTCTTAAAAGCTGGAGACACTACCTTTATGGTGAAAAGTTTGAGATATTCTCAGACCATAAGAGCCTAAAGTACCTATTTGATCAGAAGGAACTCAACATGAGACAACGTAGATGGATGGAATACTTGGCAGATTATGAGTTCGTACTCCGGTATCATCCTGGCAAGGCGAACAAAGTGGCGGATGCTCTCAGCCGCATATCACCTGCGACAGTGGCCAGTATGATCAGAACAGAATGGGAGGTGTTGAATACCATCAGAGAGTTTAAACTCTATCTGAATAATCATGGAACCATATATAATCTGATCATACGATCCCACATGGTCTCCGAGATTGAACGGGAACAACGAACAGATCCATAGGTGGAGGAAATATGGGCTAAAATGTCTACCGGTGAAGTTGTACCGGAATGGGAATTACGACCGGGACAGGGTCTTATGTTCCGAGGTAGGACATATGTGCCCAAGAATTGCAGAAGAGAGTTGCTGATTGAAGCACACCAAACAAAACTCTCTATTCACCCGGGCAGCACCAAGATGTACCATGATCTTAAGAGGCACTATTGGTGGCATGGACTTAAGAAAGACGTGGCAGAGTTTGTTGCTCGTTGCTTAACCTGTCAGCAGGTCAAGGCAGAACATCGGAAGCCACCGGGTTTACTCGCACCCTTACCGGTGCCAGAATGGAAATGGGAACACATATCCATGGACTTTGTAACAGGGTTGCCAAGGTCATCCAAGGGCAACGATGCGATATGGGTCATAGTGGACCGGTTGACCAAGTCTGCACATTTCCTTCCCATCAAGATGACGGATTCATCAGACACTTTGGGTCGACGGTACATCCGGGAGATCATCAGGTTACATGGCATTCCCCGGTCTATTGTGTCCGACAGGGATGGCCGATTCACCGGCAGAGTATGGCAGGGCTTGCAGTCGGCTATGGGGACCGATGTATTAACTAGCACAGCATTTCATCCACAGACTGATGGACAGTCGGAGAGGACAATACAGACATTGGAGGATATGCTGAGAGCATGCATGCTAGACTTTAAGGGTGGATGGGAGGATCATTTACCACTGGTGGAGTTTTCCTACAATAACAGCTATCAGTCAAGCCTACAAATGGCTCCGTTTGAGGCCTTATATGGTAGGCCATGTAGATCACCAGTGTGTTGGACAGAAGCCGGTGAGCCTGCGCTGATTGGACCGGAGTTGGTTGCAGAAACTACAGTGCAGATTAAATTGATACGGCAACATCTACTCACTGCACAAAGCCGACAGAAGAGTTACGCCGACAAAAGGAGAAGGTTCCTCGAATTTGAGGTGGGGGACTTGGTGTTTTTGAAAGTCTCACCACGGAAGGGACACATGAGATTTGGAAAGAAGGGGAAACTGTCACCTAGATTTGTGGGACCGTTTCCAATCTTGAAGAGGGTGGGGGGGGGTAGCTTATCAGTTGGCGCTCCCTCCGCAGTTATCATCATTACATGATGTATTCCATGTGTCTATGTTGAGGAAGTACAACCCTGATCCTTCACATGTATTGAATATTCAAGACATCGATGTGCAAAGCGATGTGACATATGTGGAAAAGCCGGTCAGAATAGTCGGAACCGAGCAAAGGGTGTTGCGGAACCGGGCCATTCAGTTCGTCAAGGTGGTATGGGAACATGGTAATGAAGAAACCACCTGGGAACTTGAGTCGGAGATGAGAGCCTCTCATCCGGAACTCTTTGTGTAAGATGTTTTGAACCTCTACTTCGCTCGAATTTTCGGGACGAAAATTTTAAAAGAGGATTGTATTGTAAGGTCTCGGAATTTGGGAATTAATATAAATGTGAATATTAATTATTTTAATGATGGAAATTAGAAAATTGGTGGAGAAAATGGTAAATGGGCCAAAATTGGATAAAGGCCCAAGTGTGGCCCAATAGACTATGGTTTGGATTTAAATTTATTTAAATGGGTCAAGAATGGTCAAATTGGGTCAAATACCCATTTGGGACCCAATGGGTCAAGATGGTTAAGCTCTAAGGTAAATGGGCTAGTGGGAAATGTAATTGGGCCACGGGCCCAATGGTGATCCATTTAGAGTGGGCTTAATGAAATTCAATCACCCTAAGTAATTTGGAATTAAACAATGGTGGTGTGGCCAAGTGGGACCCACCTCCACCTCATCAAGTGAGGTGGCATGTGGGCCAAGGTTTGGTGGGGCCGACCACCATGGTTGAATTAGTCAACCATGGGTGGATGTATAAGGTAATTTAAGTAAATAAGAATTAAAGTAACCAAAATATCTAAATATTAAATGATTAAAATTATCCAAATGAGGTGGTCAAAGTGGGGTCAAAAGGTGAAAACCAACACCTCATCCCAAACTCAAAAAATAAAACACGTTGGGACTTAGGGGGGTGGAGTCATAAGCCATAAAGCAATATAAATATCTTGTGGGTGGGTGGAGAGAGTTAATGTAAAGTGAAGGTTAAATAACCAAAGAGATAAAGATGGGTTTACACCTTATCCTTTTCATTTTACCCTCAACTCACTCTCCATCTCTCCCATTCTTCCATTGCCGTCCCACACTAGCAAGGAAAAGAGGAGAAGAAAATTAAGAAAGAAAAGAGAAGAGCTCAAGGAGAGGAAGAAAAGGTTGGACCACCATCTCAAGGTAAAGATCTTGAGACATTTTTATCATCTCCATCCTTTTCCCTCTCTCAAGTAAACCCTACCTTGGCCAATTCTAAGCTTGGAGGTTTCCACCATTGATCAAGCATCTTGACCTACCAAAGATTAAAAGGAAGGAGAAAGGAGGCTAAGGAAGCCGACGGGAGCGGCGGAAATCGGAGGAGACGACGGATTGTGAGTATTTCTTAAACAAGAAATTTTGGATTTTTAGGGTTTAAGATTTGGGATTTATTTTGTAAATTTAATGGTGGCCTATTGATTTTATGCCATGGATTTAAAATCCATCAATTTGAAGGATGGAAAGTGGACAAAACCCTAATGGGTAAATTAGGGTTAGTTAAGGAAAAAATAAATGGATTAAGGAATGTAATGTAATTAAGTTATTAAGCATGGAATTATGTGGAATTGGAAGGTAATGTGTGATTTTCTTAGGGTTTTAAGGTATGGAGGACATTGTGTAATTTAATTATGTAAAAATGGAAGCATGGAGAATGTTTATGGTTTTAGGGTTTAATGATTAAATGTTGGTAAATTGTTTTAAAGGGAGGGTAAATAAAAAAAAAATGCATGGGAGAAGTGCATGATGTTGATGGCCTTAACAATGGTAGATGATGGAGTATTTTGTTAGGTTTTGTAAAAATGGTAGAGGGGGATGAACCCATGGTAGATGATTGGGTTAATTATTAGGGTTTATAAGAATGGGAGACAATGAGGGTGGTTAATGATTTTAGGGTTTTAAAATGATTAAATGTAGGCAATTGAGGAAATTATAATGGAGTGTTTAAGGTTAAAATTATTGGATCATGAACCATGGGTTCGGCCATGGTGAATGGCCGAACCCTATGGAGGTGTAATGGTAGTTTAAATGAGTACAAAAAATGGGGAAAATGATGGTTTTATGATGGTTTGATGATGATTGTAAATGGATTTAAAGTGTGATAAAGGATGATGATTGAAATGTATAAGTTAAGCCCCTTCATGGAAGGGCTTGTGATGGGTTCAAATGTATAAGTAGGCCAAAGAAAACAAAATGGGAAAAATTGATGAATTAGGTATTTTGAACCCATGGCCCATTGGTGAACCATTTAAAGGGTTAAGTATGGGGTTTTGGATTGGTTTAAATGAATAAGGTTAGATTAATTAAATGGCTAATCTTAATGGTCATGTGACATAATTGAATGGATCATTAATGGACCTAAGTTAGGTATCCAAGTTTATAATCAATTATGAACTTAGTTAGGCAAGGGTGAGTGGTTGATTAACCATGGAAAAGAGGTAGTGGCAAAACCGTAATTAATGGCCAAAATGAAGAACTCCATGGGAGAGGACCATGTATTTAGAGGCACTAAGTGATAAGTTTATGTATGGTTAAATAAAGCCTAGGAGGCTGATTTTAGACTCATGTACTTAAAAATATATAATGGATTAAATGGGACCCGCAAAACCTAAATAGTGACTGATTTTCATATGGACTTGGAAATGTGAATGGACCTAGAAATAGTTAAAATGTGGACTGATTATGTGTATGTAATAGGGTATTGGATATCACGAACGGTACGCGTGTCGGTAGCCGGATTATCGGACGAAGCCAAAAAAGGACGCGAGTCGGTATTCGGTAGGATTCCTACCTTTTTGTAAGCCATGGATTGTGTGATGGTTTCGTTGATTTATTTTGGGAATTTTATGGTTTATTTTATGATGAGTTTTAAATCATGGTTTATGTATCTTATATGGCATAATGCAAGATTATGAGTTATATGCTAAGTTATGAAGGCTATATTATGACTATGGAATATACATATTACATAGCATAATGCATTACATCTCATGCATGGCATGGGCGGAAAAAAATAAACAAACCGGAGTCCATGCTCCGTCGGGGCGACCGAGAACAGGCATGGGGACACCTTGACGAGGCTTTGCCGTCAAGGGGGATATTTTACGGTTGGACATATCTTGACGAGGTTTTTCCGTCAAGAGGGATATGACAGTATATGGCAGGAATGATGGGTGGGATTCATAACATTGACACCCATGGCATATCATTTACTTATATTTTAGTATATGGTGGTTTATAGTTTTCACTGTGTTATTATCTGTATATGGTTATTACTAACCCATGTGCTAGCCCTACTCGGAATCCTACTGGGCGCGTTGTTCTAACGCCCTACTTCTACCCTAGCTGACGATGCAGGAGATGGCGGACCGGAAGGGCGAGACGGAAGCCAAGCTTAGGAGCTTGGGGAGGCGGATTAATTATTTTGTTTTACTTCATTTTGGAAAAGATGTATTTGTATAGTTAGCTTGTCGGAAATGTAATAATTTAGGTAGTTTGCTATGTTTAGGTATTATTTTGGATAATACAATATAATGGCATTTTCGTAATTAATTGGGTATTTCTTCCCTGCTATCTGAAGAACTGGTAGGATAGTTCTATGATCATCCAATCTTATTTTTATGTTCCGTGAGCTTACTTGCTACGCGTGAACCGTACTCGTGGACTTATGTTCCACGCACGCGTAGGGTTGGCCAGTTAAGGGCCGGGCTTTAGAAGCTCGGAACTTAACTCGCGTCGTGACGTCCGCGCCCTTTGTCACTTTTATTTAAAAAAAAAAAAGTACTCTGATTTTACGGTGAAAAGGGGCGGGCGTTACATAACCTATCTTACCCATTAGGGTTTTGTCCATTTTTCCATCTCCAAAAACCATATTTCGGATTTTGAACCATACTTCCCTTTTATGTCCATCTCATTGACATTCCTTGGATGGATTTTAAATCTATGGCCTATAACCATTTGGCCAACTTTCCAATCCGAAATGGAACCCCATGGTTTCGGCCATTCCATAGCCGAAACCATGGTTCCCTTAACTTCTTTTTAATTAATAAACATTGTTAACCTATACATACCGATTCCTCGACTCCTCCGTTTCTTTATTTCTCATTTTACTCCTCCGCCCTTCTCTTTCCTTAGTCCTTTCTTCTTCCTCCTCCGTTCTTCGGTTTCTCCAAGCTTAGTGTCGAAATGAGATGAAGAGAGATTGAGAGCCTTCTTGATGTATTCGGCCAAAGAGGTTGCTTGAGAGGGAGAGGGTTTGAGGTGAACCCCAAGGGAGGGTTCAGCCTAGGTGAAGGTTTGAGAGAGGGAGAGAGAGAGAATGAGAGGGAAATTTTCTACCTTTTTCTCCAAAGAGTGGATCGGCCAAAGAGGGTTGAGATGAGTCCTTTCTATCTTGCCTTAGGGTTTTGGAGAGGGAGAGAAGTTGAGATGGAAAAACCCTAACTCCTTTCTTGTCTAGAGAGGGTCGGCCAAGGAGGGCTTGGGAGAGGGAGAGAGTGAATGAGATGAATGTTTCAAGGATTAGCCCTAGGGTTTTGGTTGTTGCTAACCCTAATCTCCCCAACCACCCTCATCAAGATGGGGTCTCTCCCATGTGTCCCTTGGCTAACCAAGACGGCACATGGCTTACACATGGCACTCTCCCTCTACCCAACGATTTTCTTGTCTAGGGTTTCCATGAGATGGAAACCCTCCACCTCCCTTTTGACTCACTTAAATCCTTTCATCTTCCATGTGACTCACCGCCCATCCAACTCACTTAACTTAAATAAAACTCATTCTCCTAACTCAAGCACTTGAATTTATTCTTAATTAATTAATTCCTTAACTCCATTCACTTCACTTAATCCTCTTGGACTCACTTATGAACTCACCCATGGTTGAGCAAGTCAACCATGGTGGCCGGCCCCACAAGTTACCTTAGACCACACGCCACCTCACTTGATGAGGTGGACTTGGGTCCCACTTGGCGATGCCACTTTGATGCCAACTCCTACACTTGCCACCTCACTTGATGAGGTGGACCCCATGCCTTAGATATTAATTGGGTACACGACCCGATTTAATCCATTCCTTACCGATTTACCTTAATCATCAATTCATCTTGACCCATTGGGTCCCAATTGGACATTTGACCCAATTAATTAGGATTAACCCTATCCATGATCCATTGGATCATACTTGGGCCATTGCCCCAATCCTTATCCATCTAACATCCATTCCATCTATAAATCTTAATTTTTAACAATTGAAATAGATAATAGCCAATATAATTATTGCATTGAAAATCCGGGCTATTACAATATTACCCTCTTTTGAAATTTTCATCTCGAAAATCGAGCGAAGTAGGGTTTCAAACAACTTATACAAAAAGCTCAGGATGAGTTGCTCTCATTTCTGATTCAAGTTCCCAGGTGGCTTACTCATTACCATGTCGATCCCATACCACCTTGACGAGCTGAATGGCTCGGTTCCGTAGCACCCTCTGTTCTTTCTCGATCACTCTGACCGGCTTCTCCACATAAGTTACGTCGCTTTGCACATCAACATCTTGCAAGTTCAACACGTGTGAAGGATCAGGATTGTATTTCCTCAACATAGAAATATGGAATACATCGTGCAAAGATGACAACTGTGGAGGAAGTGCCAATTGATAGAGCACCTCCCCCACCCTCTTTAGGATTGGAAACGGCCCGATAAATCTAGGCGACAGTTTCCCTTTCTTCCCGAATCGTATGTGTCCCTTTCGTGGTGAGACTTTCAAGAACACTAGGTCTCCCACTTCAAACTCAAGGAACCTTCTTCTCTTGTCAGTGTAGCTCTTCTGACGACTCTGTGCAGTAAGTAGGTGTTGTCGTATCAACTCAATATTCTCTGTGATCTCTGCAACTAGCTCGGGTCAAATGAGTGCAGGTTCACCGGCCTCTGTCCAACACACTGGTGATCTACAGGATCTACCATACAACGCCTCGAATGGAGCCATCTGGAGCCTTGCCTGGTAATGTTGTTGTAAGAGAACTCAACCAGCGGTAAATGATCCTCCCATCCACCTTTTAAGTCTAGCATACATGCTCTCAACATATCCTCCAATGTCTGTATTGTCCTCTCTGACTATCCATTAGTCTATGGATGGAATGTTGTGTTAATCAATAGATCTGTCTACATAGTTGACTGCATGCTCTGCCATACCCTGCCGGTGAATCGGCCATCTCTGTCGGACACAATAGTCTGGGGAATACCATGTAATCTGATCATATCCTTGATGTATCGTTGACCCAAAGTCTCAGATGAATCTATCCTCTTGATAGGAAGAAAGTGTATGGACTTGGTCAATCGATCTACCATGACCCATATTGCATCGTTGCCCTTTAATGACCTTGGCAACCCTGTTACAAAATCCATGGAAATATGTTCCCATTTCCACTCCGGCACTGGGAAGGGTTTGAGTAATCCTGGTGGCTTCTAATGTTCGGTCTTAACCTGCTGACAAGTTAGGCAGTGAGCAACAAACTCTGCCACATCTCTTTTGAGTCCATGCCACCAATAGTGTCTCTTCAGATCATGATACATTTTGGTGCTGCCCGGATGAATAGAGAGTTTGGTTTGGTGTGCCTCGATCAATAACTCTCTTCTACAGCTCTGGAGCACATATGTCCTGCCTCAGAATAAAAGGCCCTGTCCCGGTCGTAACTCCCATTCCGGTATAACCTCACCAGTAGACATTTTAGCCCAGATCTCTTCCACTTCCGGATCTGTCCCTTGTTCCTGCTCAATCTTGGAAACCATGTTGGACCGTATGATCAGATTATACATACTCCCATGGTTCTTGATATACAAGTTGAATTCTCGAATGGTATTTAGCATCTCCCATTCCTTCCTGATCAAACTGGCCACTGTTGCATGTGACATGCGGTTGAGGGCATCCGCCACTTTGTTCGCCTTGCCAAGATGATATCGAAGCGCGAACTCATAATCTTGCAGATATTCTTTCCATCTGTGCTGCCTCATGTTGAGTTCCTTCTGATCAAGCGAGTATTTCAAGCTTTTGTGATATGAGAATACCTCAAACTTCTCGCCATAAAGATAGTGTCTCCAGGTTTTGAGAGCGAAGACCACTCCGGCTAATTCCAGATCATGCGTGGGATAGTGGCGTTCATGAATCTTCAACTTTCTTGAACCATAAGCCACCACATGTTGGCTTTGAGTGAGAGAACACCCAAGTCCCTCTCCTGAAGCATCATAATATACTTCATAGCCCTTACCTCTTTCCGGCAAAATATAAATGGGAGCAGTCGTAAGCCTGTCCTTCAGTTCCTCGAATCTCCAGTTGCATACATTAGACTATTCAAATTTGACTCCTTTCTGAGTGAGTCGGGTAAGTCGAGATGCAATCTTGGAGAAGTCCATGATAAACTTCCTATAGTAACCTGCCAATCCCAGAAAGTTGCAGATTTCGGTCACATTCTTTGCTGCTTTCCATTCTCTGAATGCCGCCACTTTAGCCTGGTCCACGGGTATACCTTCTGCTGATATGACATGCCCCAAGAAGTTAACCTTAGATAGCCAGAATTCACACTTGCTTGCTTTGGCATACAACTGATTGTTCTTCAAGGTGTCCAGGACTATCCGCAAGTGCTCAGCATGCTCCTCCTGACTTTTGGAATAAATTAGGATGTCATCAATGAAGACAATTACAAACTTGTCCAAGAAAGGACGGAAGATCCTGTTCCTCAGATCCATGAACACAGTTGGTGCATTGGTAAGTCCAAACGGCGAGACCACATACTCATATAGTCCATACCACGTCCTAAAAGCCGTCTTCTCTATGTCTTCATCTCTAACCTGCATTTGATGGTAGCCTGACATCAGATCAATCTTGGATAAGTGACTGGAACCCCTGAGTTGATCGAATAGATCATCAATCTTAGGTAGAGGGTACTTGTTTCTGACTGTTAGCTGGTTCAACATTCTGTAATCTACACACATCCGAAGTGTATCGTCCTTCTTCTTCACAAATAATATCGGGGCTCCCCAAGATGATGTGTTGTTCCGGATGCATCCTAGTCTGAGCAGTTCATCAATTTGCTTATTTAACTCTGACATATCAGCTTGGGCCATCCGGTAATGCGGCAATGACACTGGAGTAGTGCCAGGGTACAGTTTGATCTCAAAATCAATCTCCCTCTTGGGTGGCAAGCCAGGGAGTTCTGTCGGGAATACCTCCGCGAAGTCTTTCACTATCGCCGAAAGTTCAGCCACCGGTGCCTTGTCTAATCTGATGTTGTTCAGTACAAGGTGGTTCAATTCTTCATGCAGTCTTCTAGTCATAGGGATGCTCTATTTGTCAGCATGTACCATGTATCGCTTTCCCTCGGGTGACCAAAATATCACCCTGCGGAGATGGCAGTCAATGCTGGCCTAGAAGTTAGCCAACCAATCCATGCCAAAAATGATGCCGTACTCAGTCATCTCGAGTACCAGATAATTGAACTCAAATCTGAATCCAGCGAGTTCAGTGTTTACCGCTGTGCATATAAGTCCCAGTGATGTGTCTCCAATGGGGGATACAATAGTGAGTACGGTGGACAATTTTTGTACTAGGGTGCCAGTAGAAGATATAAATGCAGCAGATACAAAAGAGTGGGATGCTCCATAATCAAATAATGTGAAAGCATAGGAACTACCAACTACTGCCATACCTTGAATTGCTGAGTGATCCACCGTCTCCGGGTGAGGAGCTAAAGTATACAGCCGTCCAGATCCTTTCGGATCAGGTGCCCGTCCTGTCTGGTTATATGCCCTGGATACTTGTGTGTGAGTTGATCAGGCTGGAGGACGAAATGAACCCCTGGAGTGAGAAGATCTACTGTTCTGCAGACATTACCTCTTGAAATGGCTCTGCTGACCACACTGGAAACAGGTGCTCACACCTCGGGGGACCTGAGAGACGGATACTGATGGGGAGGGCTGATTGGGACGGAAGCCTCCAGTTGACCCAGTGAAAGGTGATGGTCTCCCAAAGTTAGGTCGGAACTTCTTGTTGGGGCGAAAAACACTTCCCCCGCTCTGGCCTCGACGGTTGTCCACAAACCGCGCTGTCTCTGTCAGTTCTTGCTCAGCTATGGTAGCTCGGCTGACCACTTCTGCCAATGTAGGTGACTTAAAGATAATCACTTTGGCCCTGATGATCGGTCAAAGGCCCCGTTCAAATTTGTGAACCTTTCTGTATTCCGTATCCACCATGTATAAAGCATAACATGATAGACAAAGGAACTCATGATGATACTCTACCACATTCATGGTGCCTTGCACCAAAGATATGAACGCTTGCGTGTGGCGTTCCTTTTCCTCCTCTGGAAAGTAGTGCTCCAGGAACATTGCAGAAAACTGGTCCCATGTCATCTCAGTCCTTTCCCCTTCCCGAATCAGTGCCCGCTGTCGCTCAATCACTTCCCACCACTTGCCGGCATCATCAATCAATTGTGAAGTAGCCAGCAATATTCTATCTTCATTACCGGAGATCTTCAGTAATGTCAAGATCTGGGTAATGTTCCTCAGCCAATTCTCCGCTCCTGTAGGTCCTTCTTTCCTTTTGGAGTAAGGGGGATGCTGCTGCTGGAAGTCTCTAACCATCCTCCAATCATGTGCCTCGTTGGTGGTCGCACTTCCATTGCCGTTCATATGTTGCTGTAGAACGAAAGTGACCACAACTTGTACTAAATTCTGCAGCTCGGGAGGTACCACGAGAATGTTCACGCTATTTTGTTCCTCCTCCTGATGTGGTTGCTGCACCTCTTCATCCACATGCGGGTTTTGTCGAGTTCTTCTTATCGGAGGCATTTTCCTAAGTCATTGAAAACATCGTTGACTTAGCTTCTTTGCAAAGTTTCGTGTTCACGTATTTTGGGGAAAATGCCAAATAAGCATCTTTGTATTTCTTTGTTTTTGGGGAAGTTTTCCTAAGTATCGAGTATTATTTCTCAACTTGGGGAAATCCTGATGTTTTCTTGTTTTCGGGGAAACTTTCCTATGTATCAAGAGTTGTTTATCAATTTGGGGAAAAATCTCGATGTTTCTCATTTTTGGGGAAATACGTCCTATTTTGCTATGTAAATCCATTTTATAGTGACTGTGCTTCCCTTGCTATCATTCCTTTTTCGTCAAGTGTTGCTCTCAGGTTGAATGCTTCAGTCTGAGTCTTAACAAAGTAAATTAATCCGGCCCCTGTGCAGCGGACTCCGAAGAGTCGGTCAGTTGGGATTCTTATCTTGTCAGTGAGACATGATACCATCTTAATCTTACTTCGAAAGATTCATTCTTCCGGTTTCGCTCTGATACCAACTGTAACGCCTTGCCCTTTTTCACTCGCCAAAAATCAGAGTCTATTTTTTTTTTTAAATAAAGAGTGAGAGAAAGTGGGACGTCACGACGCAAGTTAAGTCCGAACTTCCAAAGCCCGGTCCTTAACTGGCCAACCATACATGTGCGTGGACTAAGTCCACTAAGACAGTTCACACGCGATAAGGATAAACTTGCGGAATTAGACATAGTTGCGGAATTATAATAGATTTACTATCCTATCCAATTTTAAAAAGCAAGGAAGTTCATCGCATTAAGTAACTTAAGTTTCAATGTCCAAAATAAAACAAACCATAGCAAATAGTCTAAGTTATTACAGTCCCAAAATGCTAATTACTCAAATTACATGTCCAAAATAAAAACTTAAATAAAATAAATCTAGATCATCCAAGCTCCTAAGCTTGGCTCCATTCACGTCCTTTGCTCCGTCCATTTCCTGTGTCATCATCTAAGGTAGAAGTAGGGCGTTAGACAACGCGCCCAGTAGGTACTCCGAGTAGGGTCAAACACATGGATTAGTATAAAAATCACATAGATATATATAATGTCAAACTCATGCAAGTCAATGCCATGCCATGGGTGTCATATGTCATGAATCCCACCCATCAACCATATCACAATCACATAGTATTCCTCTTGATGTACAAGCCACATCAAGGTATTCATTTGTCATGACTCCCCACGTATGCCTTATCGGTTCCACCGAACGGAGCGTGGACTCCTCTTTTCAATTCAAACGTCATATCCGGAATCAGTATGGATCCCTCTCCACGTTTGTTTATCGGGTATCCGAATGGAGTGTGGACTCCCCTTATATGATCCCTCCCATGCATGCATGAGATAAAAAAAAATTAGTAACAATAAGATCCATATGCATCTCAACATGGTAGGAATCCAGCCAACGTCCAGTATATTGTTCTTGTTGTTTTTGTGAAGATCCCGTTCAATGATCACGTCGAAACTGAAACGCAAACCCTTTTACGAAAACTCTTTACCTTAATGAATTCAATCATACACATATGTAAGTTTGATTATCCATTCAATTCCCATCATCCCTTACATCCTTCCATATTTACTGAAACCTCTGAAATATTAATTAAAATTTAAACTTTTCATTTCAGTCGACTGAAACACGTCGAGTTACTGTTCTTTACTTACCGCGAAATTTTAGTCGGCTGAAACCCAACTCAGTACTGTCTATTCCTTGACTCGCTACCTTTCAGTCGACTGAATCACATATTCAGTCGGCTGACTCTGAGTCAAACCCTTTGAATTCTCAATCAACCATCTTTCAATTGACTGAATCATAGATTTAGTCGGCTGACTTTGGATCAGATTGACTGTATGTTCAGCCAGTATAGATTCAGTCAGCTGAATCCTCAACCAATGATTTCTGTGTTTGATAAGTAATCATTCAGTCGACTAAATCATATATTCAGTTGGCCGAAACACGTCAGATCATTTTACTTCTTCGATACGTCTATGTTCAGTCGGCTGAATCCTCTATTCAGTCGCCTGAACACCATTAAATCCTTTATATTTTATTCTAGACCTGTTTCAGTCAACTGAATCCCAAGATTCAATCGGCTAAAACTCCCAGAAATGGTTTTTCTGTCTTCAGCCACACGAGTTCAGTCTACTGACCTGATTCAGTCGACTGACTGTTTGTCAGTCTACTTTGTTTGTATATTTGGCTTCACCCTTCCTCGTGGAATCCATTCCTTATCATTTTTAAACATAAATAAAACCATTCATCTCACTCTCAGTGAGTTCACTCTATCCTCTAGCCAAAGCTAGAGTCTTTTCACAATCTATTCCTCTCTTAAGCCATTAAACATAATTATAAATTTAATCCCTTGGTTGTTGGTTTCCAACACATGTCCATTCCATGGCTTATAACAGTTTAGCCATCCATTCCATGGATTGTGGAACCCATAGATTAGGCCATTCCACGACCAAGTCTATGGTTCACCCTTAGCCTTAATCATCCATTGTTCTTAAGCTTAAGACATACCTTTTCCCGTTTCCCCCTTTCTTTTGCTCTGTCTTTAATCCTCAGTCCTTTTCCTTCCCTTCTTGTTCTTCGGCAACCTTCTCCAAGTGTCGATGGTGTAGATGGAAATGAGATAGAGAAGAAGAGGAGAGAACTCTCTTGTTTCCAAAAGGTGAAATTCGGCCGGGGGTGTGATGTGCCCCTTGGTTGGCATCCCTTTGTAATGGCCCAAAACTCTCCCATCTTTCCTCATAATGTTTCCTTTGACCAATGAGCCCCTTGGCTTAACCAAGGAGACTCTTGGCTTAAACCAATGAGTCCCATTGTATTCCCAATGTGTGCATGGTTCCATGTCCCTTGAGATGGTCCATCTTCCTCTTCAACTCACCTTATTTGCTCAATTAAACTCATTAATTTGAACTCACTCACTCGAGCAACTTTAATTCTTTTAAACTCAACACTTGTACTTAATTAAATTCGAACTCAATTGAGCTCATTCATGGTTGACCAAGTCAACCATGACCTAGCCGATCATGCATGTGCACGTGGGTCCCATCCTTGCCATATCACTTGATGATGTGGCACCTTGCCTGGTTGGCTTCCATGCATGTCACATCACCCACTTGCCACCTCACTTGATGAGGTGGATTTGAGTCTTAAATTGTGTAGCTGATCTAGTTAATTAAACATTACCCATTTACTTAAAATCAGCTCATCTATAACCCATTAGGTCCCAATTGGGCAATTGGCCCATTTAATCACATTTACCCAATTACTTTCAAATAAAATCCTATCCATGATCCATTGGATCTTAAGTGGGTTATTGACCCAGCTCCTTTACCCATCTAAGGTCCATTTCATCCATAAATCTTAAATTCAATCAATTTAACAATTTAAATAGATAAAATCCAATATATTTATGCAATGAAAAAAAATCCGGGTGTTATGATTTCCATATACATGCTCAAGGCCTCGAAGAAATTTTGGAGGCCTCAAGACTGAACTGTTGGGCAGAAACTCTATAAATACATGCTTAAACCTAGGTTTAAGATACAGCTGATAAATTGGAAAAACATAGGCATTCTCCAAAGACTTTTCCTTCCCTAATCTCCTCACCTTCATCATCCTTTAAAGGAAGAGTTTAAGCATTCAATGCTTGTTTAATTGTGAAGATGAGGACATTCTTCGAGGACCCAAAAACAATAAAACCCTTTTCTTAGAATCCATATTCCGCTGTGACGATACTTATCAAAAAATGGACCTGATATAAAGAAAGAAGGCGCAGAGACATCTACAAGAAAAACACACATTTTGAAGAATTGTTAAGGCTTAAGGCAAGTATACTTTGTTCACTTTTTTTATCATTGTACGATGGATTAGATTAGTGTGATTGAACCACCTTAAAAAATAGGTGTCAAGGATTAGACCAGGGCGGTCGAACCTTTCAAAACTAGGTTGTAATGTTTGGGTGTGACTTCCATACATAATGGATTTGGGATAGCCTTAGAGAGGGTGAGTCCAGCAGTGAATGTAGGTTCAGGAGAACCGAACCACTATATATCGTTGTGCTTGTGTGGTTTGCTTTAATGGTTTGATTCATTTGTTTATCATTTGCACACACGTTTATTCCGCTGCACATATTGTTAAATTGATAAATTATTAAAAAGGAAAATAAAATCGGAACAGACCTATTCACCCCCCCCCCCCCCCCCTTCTCTCTCCCCCTCTCTAGGTTTTGCATACTTCTAATAACGAAATTTCAAATCCCATGTGTCAAATTCGACCACACCATATCCAGTCCCTACCTTTTCTCCTTTCTTTCTTAGCCATCATGACAACCCTTCCTCCAAGCAACCAAATTCATGTAACCCTATGTAGCCCTAATCTTTTGATTTTAAACCCCATCCATCCATGTTTAGTGAGATCTAATCTTAGCCTTTCAATCATCACCTTATCCCCGATTAAATCTCAACCATCCATTCAAACCTGAGGCCTATAAATCGAACACTAGACCATAGCCAAATTCGAACTGGGTCATGAGTTGAAGAACATTGGAGTTTTGAGGAACTGAGAAGACAAGAGAAATGAGCATAATTCGAAGTTTACAATGTAAGAATTATTTTGTAATTTTTTTTTTTTAATCTCTGTCTTTGATGTACTTTTCCAAAGAGTTGTAATTTTTCCACATAATAAATTTGAGATAAGCTTTTAGAATCCTAGAACAACAATTTTCGAATTTCATTGATGATTATCTGATTTATTTTTAAGTTTATATTCTTTGTTTAATTAATTGAGTATAAAGAAATAGTTACGACTTAGATTTCATTATATTCAGATCTAAGGTTCCAATAGGACATAATGAAATAGTTATATTTTGAATTTAATTGTTTTAAATCTAAGGACCTAACATTTGATTAATTAAATTTAAGTTTATGGATTTTCATCTTAATGAAAGATTTGATTTGAAATTTGGACTATTAAGTGAATTTCTGATCTAGATCTTCTATTTGTTAATAATTTTTTAATAAGATGTTCAATGATGGTTGTGATTGATCTAATCCAATTGTAAATTATGTATTGTTTTGTTATTTCATTTACTTTAATTGTCAATTGGTTTCCTTTGCTTGCTTTATTTTGTTATGTCATTTACCTTATCTATTTGATTCATTGTATTTGTTTATTTCTTGTTTATTCAATTTATTCATGTTGTTTATTTTATGTAAATTTTATTTGTAAATCCACTCTTTCTCAAGATTTGTTAACTAGGATGGACATGTAATATTTTATTCTTAACATTGTAATTTTAAATAGAGACGAGGACTAATCTAATTTCACCATTTTAATAAAAAGATGAAAAATTCAATGGATCTAATTTGGAATTGTTAATGTATTTTAAAATTTTGTTTCCTTTAGATCTAAGTTAATCTAAAAATTCTATATATTAAAATTCTTTTTCAAAATGTTAGATTTAATTCTATTTCACAAATCATGTCTTTTTAAAAGGGTACCAATTTAATTTATTTGATTTAAACATATATTTTGTGGATTTCTTTTGGGTTCGACCTCGCACTCACACTGCTATATTATACATGGTTCGTACGCTTGAGAGTAATAAATTTAAGACACAACAACAATTAATAATGTGGGTGGTGATGTTAGGCATGGTTTGTTGACTCGTTCTCACCTCTTGGGAAAACCAGCCTTATTACTACTGATCCAGGAGAAATGCTTTACATGGGTTTAAAATCTCCTTTTTGGATCCCAACAATGATGCTAATCATGTTCTTGTGCAGGTAAAACCTTTCCCAGGTACCAATCATAGACCAGTTGTGTCTATATCCCTATCTTAATGTTATTTTCTTGTTGGAATGTTCGAGGCCTAAACTAGCCTGAAACGCAAGTGGAGCTTTTTGACCGTATTGCTTTTTGAAGGTTGATTTATTCTGCATCTTACATAGAAGAATCAGAGAGGGGAATTTATATGTTAATGATCCTAAATCTTCCTTCGCGATTGGAGTAACATCTCTAATGCTACTCATTGCTCTTATGCCAGAATTTGAGTGGGTTGGAACCCTAATATTAATATATCTGTGTTAACTGTTAATGACCAACTGATCTTATACAAAGTTATTGAGCTTCAACCGAGAAATGAATACCTCATCTGCTTCATATATGCCTTTAATTGTTCGTTGCATAGAAAGTCCCTATGGAAAGATGTTGTTCTTGCTACTACCTCCCTCCCTCAGCCGATCATATTTATGGGTGATTTCAACTGTATTTGATTTGCCCACGAGAAGATTGGAGGTGTTGTTGCCATTGCCAACAATATGGATAGTTTCAATTCCTGTATTGGTGATGCTGGGTTATTGGACATTCGTATCTCTAGTGCTGATTTCTCTTGGTCCAACTCATCGTTTGGGAGCATACGTACTGAATCCAAAATTGATAGGGTTCTTGTCAACAACTTTTTCATGCATATTCATGGCCAAGCCAATTGCTATTATTTCGGTCCAGACCTATTCGACCATAGAGGGATTGTTCTCTCTTTTGGCTCTGTTTCTAATAGGAAAAAGCCTCCCTTCAAGTTCATTAACCACTGGTGTAAGGACCCGCATTTCCTTAATATTGTGAAAAATGCTTGGGAATTTGATGTCTATGGTCTTCATATGCATATTTTTTGCAGAAGCTATATCATCTCAAGCTCATTCTCTCTAGGTGGCATCAATCTAAGCCGAACTGCAAACAATGTATTGAGGCATGCAGGGCCTCCCTAGATCAAGCCCAATCCACCATCAATGATGTCCAATCTGCTGTTAACACTTCTTCACTGTTGAAAGCTAAGGTTGTTGTTAGTGCCCCGACTTTGCCAAGTCCCTAAGTTTGTCAATTCCATGACTCGGGAAGAAGCACTTGCTAAAAACTTGAAGACTCAAGGTGATCAAGATTGAAGATCATGCTCTACTGGATTAAAGCTCATCGTTATGGCAATCACAAAACAGTTATTTAGCCATAGATGACTTTAGGTGGTACCCACACTTTTGGAGGACCATTCCTAGACTTAGTCGAGCAAATGGTAAAATCATAAAAAACCTAAAGAGAAAGCTTTTGGAAGTGAACTTGGAATTATGAATTAAGTTCACTGTCAGCTCGACCAGTCGTTCTCACCGACCCCTCGGTGGAGACAGGATCGACCCATCATGGTCAAAGACTGGTCGGCCAGATTGACAAAGATTCAGGAATATTGAACTATCATTCTACGTATCCCTTAGATCAAGAGTCTCGTATGCACCTACCCTTCGGTGATGAACTTAACGACCCCTCGCTGTCAACGACTCGTCGATGATAAGTCGAGTTCTAAAACTTAGAACTCAAGTGGACTCTCGAGAAAACAAACATCTCAGTAATTCAAGACCGATCGAGAGTACTTGGACCGACCCCTCGGTAAAGAGAGACAAGTCGTTCTGGGTAGGACAAGTTTCGGGGCATGAAACTCTGTTTGCATGGTGTTGCCCAAGATCGAGGCCCTCGTATGGACCAACCTCTCGGTGCTATGACTGTCGACCCATCGCTGACACCGACCTGTCGACCGGGAATTAATTATGTCGATGGGAGTGCATTTAATGTGCAATGATCGGGTGGTTGAACGGTAATAAATACGAACACCGACCCATCGATGCCCCCAACCTGTCAGTACTGGACAGTATGAAAAACTGTGTTGAGTCCTCTATAAATATGAAATTTGTCTGATCATTTAATTATCTTCCTTGAACTGAGAAAATTCACACTCTAAGGAATGATCAACTCTCTTGTGCCTACACCTAAGAATCAAATACAACCAATCTATTGATTGAGTTAGTGAAAGAGAGAAAGAGATGAGAAAATAAAAGATACAAATTAGGAAAGATGCTGGTAGAACCAGTTTTCTACTCACCCTGAAATTGTGATTGCTCAACGACGGCTACAAGGTTAAGCGTCGGGATTAACTCGGGCACACATTGGGTGGATCTTTGAGAAGCACACATCTTTGAGAAAGAGCTACAAGGCAAATGCTTCTTGGTTTTAATTTTGTTTTAAAACCTTTGTCCTGTGAAAGTGGATTAAGGAGGCTTGGCTCCGAAACCACTATAAAAAATCTAGAGCGTATCCCAGCCAATTCAAATAGGTGGAATTCCTGTTTTACATGTGGTGGGTGAAATTCCCAGCCAATTAATTGAGGTGGAATTCCTACTCTAATTGTGAAGGTGTAAGTCTCATCTTAGTGAATTTGGGGATAGCTCAAGGTTGAGCTAGTCTTAACAGTGAATGTAGATTGATTAACCGAACCACTATATATCTTGTGTCCTTTTGCTTGTTGTGTTAGAGCTAATTCCTTGTGTTGATTGTTTAATCATATTTGCTAACACACACACTTGATTTTTATATCCACTGCACTTAATTAATCAATCAAGTAATTTTTAAAATGACCAATGACTTTTAGATTGACCGATTCAAACCCCCCCCCCCCCCCCCCCCCCCTCTCCTGGGTGAATCGTGTTCTTGCACCAAAGGGAGAACTTTTAATTGGTATCAGAGCCTAGTGATCTCTACAATGATTTAACCGTCCGAGTTGATCCAAGCTAGAACACCATGGGAGACAGTCAGGCAATATCCAAACACCCTTACTTCGATGGAATAAACTATGCCTTATGGAGGGCCAAAATGAGAAGTTTCAATGTTTCCATAGATTCATCGGTATGGGATATTGTAAAGACTGGATGGCAGGAACCCATGGAATATAATATGATAACATCCACCTCAACCATGTTTATGACACCCAAACCTTTTGCCTCTTGGACCCCTGCTGAAAAAGCTGCTCAGACAGCTGATGGCAAAGCCATGAATGCCATTAACTATGCAGTATCCGATAGCGAGTACAGGCGAATTATGACCTGTAGAACTGCAAAGGAGGCATGAGAAGTTTTTGAAAGAACTCATGAGGGCACCTCAATAGTTAAGAGGTCCAAACTTCAGATCCTCTAAAATCAATTTGATACTATTAAAATAAGGGAGGATGAAGTCTTCATGGATTTCTATTCCAAGATAAACGACATTATGAATCAAATGTACGCTCTAGGTGAAGGGATACCTGAGGACAAGGTATGTACCAAAATTGTCCGGAATCTGGCAGAAAGATTCAAGCACAAGTTTGTGGCTATGGAAGATAACAAAGATGCGTCTCTTAATGAGCATCGATGATTTGGTTGGTTCACTACAAACCTACGATTTTTCGAAAGATGAGTTCTCAAGTGATGAAATGGCAATGTTTACCAAAAAGTTTTATAAAAACTTTGTTAAAAGAAACAACTTGAGAAGAATGGGAAATGGTGAATCAAGTAAAAGATACCCTAAAAGGCAAGAAGAAATTAGAGAGAAAGGGAAGGAGAGATAGGTTGCCAAGGAGCAAACTTGTTATAATTGTAGGGAAGAGCTTCATGAACGAATGTCCCTCAGATAAAATTAAGAAGGCTATGAATGTGGGTGTACCCATGTGGAAACCTCTGAATCAAAGAGTGATTCTGAAAAAGAGACTTAAAGAAATGTTGATGTATCAAAAAGTATCATAACCTCGGTGATCAATAAAATCCCACAGTTGTAACGGAAGATGATGAGAGTGAAGATAGTGAAAATCTTCAAGCTTCCTACAGCGCCCTGTTCCTTGAAAGTGAGAGGTTAGCAAAGAAATTAGACAAGGTTAAAAATGAAAACCTCAACCTCTCTAATCAAGTGGAGGATTTAAAAATTGAAAAATCTCTCCTAACCTCTGAGCTGAAACTCTCTGACAATGAAAACTCAAAACTAAAATAGAGTAATAAAAACCTTCAATAAGAGATTAGTATTCACTGCAAGGATGTCGAGAATCTGTGGCATCACAGTAACCTTCTTGAAGAGGATGTTAAAAAATTATCTTTGGAAGTTAATGAATTAAAATTTCACACAGAAAAATTCCAAAATAAGTTTACCCAAGGAGATGAAATACTTAATAGACTCCTAGGTTCAGGTAAACAATATGGTGATAGGTCTGGTCTTGGTGCCTCATCCACCAAAGAACCTATGAACCATGGGGTGTTTGGAAAAACAAGTGTTTGTCACCCTTCAACGAGAAAGTGTTATTTCTATCAGAAGACTGGGCATTTCAAAATAAATTGCTACTATTGGAAGAGACACTTGTAAAGGCAAGCACAAGCTAAAAAGCACAATCCACTAAAACGTATGCCTAAAAGACATCCACCAACACCTAACCTTAAAAGAAACCCAAGGAAGGTGGACACAATGCAGGACTCTTTGTTGAGACAGCTGAATCATGTCTTAAAAGAGTTGAAGGATCCCAAGTTTGGTCATTAAAGGTATATCATAGGGATGTGTATGCAATGCCAAATGCCACAATCATTGTACCCAGGAGATAGATCACCATTCATCTTTTGTCTTGGTTTAAGATTCACTTCCATATGTTAAACCACTGCAAATGGACTCACAAGAGACCATGTGAGTTCACATAGCAGAAAAGTGTTGTGACATGAGGAGAGAAAAATTCGCTAACTACAAGTCTAGAAATGCTCTTCCTGGCTATAGTACATATTCTACTTGGAAAGCCATACATTCCATTCAAAGTATTTTGAACTTTATGTGTTTTGGAATGTAAAGTTTTGATCTTGTGCATGTTTTAATGATTTAATGAATTATTTTTGACATATTTGTGTTTTATCATATTGGAATAAATCTGTGGATGCCATGCTTAGAATAGGATTTCATCAAGTTGCACAAATTAGGGATGATTGCTCTGTTATCTAAACCTCTCGGTATAGTCGACATGTCGGTGAATAGACTAGTCGGTGAGACGGACATGTATGTACTGTGCTAAATCGAGCACTGATGAAAGGGGTAAAAATTGTCGAAAGGTTAAACCTGTCGACAGAAATGACATGTCAGTGACAGAGATGTTTAAGTTATAAGGGACCCTTTCTGTGAAAACGACAATTCATTTGAATTGGTCGTCTCCTCTCCCACTAAGGTCTGGTCATCTCTTTTTCATCTTCCGTGCCCTAGACGAGTCGACACGACCTCTCAGAGTGATTTCTCACCAGAAAATCATAGGGGTTTTGTTCCTCCCGTCTCTAGAAGCCTGGAAATCACGGTCTTTGTGATTTTCTTAGATCAGCTTAGGCTTAGTCTTCACCTCAAGCCACTGTTTGAGGATCTCCTCTTGGAAAAACCATGCCCAGAAATATGGCAGCCCAATCGTGCCCTCGGACCTATGAAGAACAAGGAGAAACAAGTCAGTGGCCCAAAAGAACCAAAAGATCAGCCTTTCGATCTTGCCCTGGCCCTAGTTCTGGAAATCTTGTGTCTGTTCATGCTAGTAAGTTCACTCTCTCTCCCCACAGACCAGAATCCAGTTCTCACCAGAAAACCCAACCAAAGGTTGAAGAAGACCCCATCATTGACAAAGATGTCATCTTCGTCGAAGAACGTCTTGAGGGAAGGAGAGAAGATGCATAAGAGGCAAATGGTCTTAGAACTAGTAACGAATACCATATCATTATCCCTGATGACAGAAGTAAGGAAGAAAGTCATCGTTCTAAGGACTTTTGGAGAGACACTGAGGAAGAAGAAGAATAACAATATCCCCCACAAGAGAATGTTAGTCTAGGAAGAAGGAGCTTCACACTTGAAAGGATAATAGACAACCTTGAAAGAAGTCTAAATAACATCAGGTTGTCTATCTAGGAACTAGTCTCTATTATCTCCTCCTCTGCCAGATTTGAGAGCACAGTTCTAGATTCTCGATCCCTTTCTCTTTCATGTTTTTATATTTTGAATTTTGAAAAACTATATTTTGTCTAAGCATCTATGATTCCCCTTCCAAAACCATATGTACTGCAAATTTTGATTATCTATGATATGGTTTACTATTGTTTGATGTGTGTATTGCTGTGTTTGAATGCCTTCTATCTCTTGTCTATGGTTAACATAGTTTTTATTAAATAGACTAACGTACAGGTTTGGATGAGTCGGTTTTGTATTGGCATGTTAGGTAGATAGGGCTCGGGCTGTGATGTTGAACACATCATTGGAGTTTGGGGGAGCACAAAACATGTCACTAGCCATGACAGTGTAGGGAGGAAGGATGATGCAAGCTTGAATGAAAGATTGGAGAAAATAAACTTAGAGGCAGCTAAGTTTATGGGGGAGTTAAGTCAAAACAGCTAGAAAAGATAGCTTGGAGAATGGGGGAGAAGACTCCAAAAAGGGAAGTTAGGTAAGTTAGTTTAACCCTATTGGGAGAACACCTTTAAGACAGCACAACTCTTAAAGGGGAAGAAAAAGAAAAACAGTAATGCAATGGCAATTTGCATTGTACTGTGGGGGAGATCAATGCTTGAATGCATGAGAATAATGCATTGATCAATGGAAAGATTAAATGAGTTAAAAATGAACTCATGGAAGCACTAAATGCAAGAAGCATGGGGGAGTTCTTGAAATCCAGTTCCTTCAAAATGAAAGGAAAATCGATGTCTGCCTAGTAAACCTTTGTCAATTGTATGACAAAATGGGAAAGAAATTAGTAGAAGTTGTTACACATCAAAGCCAATTAAGAGGAGTAATTGGTAAAATAGGGAGAAGTAATGGACATGTGAGAATGCCTATGCTTGGAGTTTGGGACTTCAAACTCAAGGAAGATTGGGGGAGAAAATCTTCTCAACACTGATAGCTTGGATATGCTATAGGTAGTTTTGGTTTCTAGGAAATCATGATGTATGAAGGAGCATGAATACATGTAACGCCCCGCCCTTTTTCACTCGCTTTCCAAAAATCAGAGTCTATTTTTTTTTTATATATATAAATAGAAGAGTGATAGAGAGGGGGACGTCAAGAGCGAGCTAAGTTTAAACTTCTAAAGTCCGACCCTTAACTGGCCAACCCTATGTGTGCATGGACTAAGTCCATGACTACGGTTCACACATAATAATATATACATGCGGATTAAATCATAAACTGCGGATTATAATAGAACCTAAATCTATTCCATTTTAGATAGCAAAGTACTCCGTCAATCATTTAACTTAAATAGCCAAAGTAACCATTCACAAACCATAGCAAATATCTAAATCATTACATGTCGATTGCTAGCTACTCAAATTACAAGTCCATGAGTAACTAAAATAAAATAACATTAAACATATCCAATCTCCTATGCTTGGCTCCGTTCACAATCATCATTTCCTTCATTTCCTGTTTCATTCACTAGGGTAGAAGTAGGGCGTTAGAACAACGCGCACAGTAGGAATTCCAAGTAAGGCTAACACATGGTGAGTACAAAATCATAGATATAACATAATCATAAAACCGTGTAAAAACAATGCCATGCCATATGTCTTATACAATGAGTCCCACCCATCACAATCAAATGTATCATCTTGATGGAATTCTCCTCATCAAGGTATCCCCACAGTGGTCTTACGGACGCCCCGTCGGAGTGTGGCCCCTCCGGTTACCTCTTTATGGGATAATACACATCAAGGTATCCCCCACAGTGGTCTTACGGACTCCCCATCGGAGTGTGGCATCCGGTTACCAATCTTTCACCCCATGCCATGCATGAGATGTTAATGAAACACATGCTATTTTATATTATAAACATAGCATTAAAACTCACATTTGGAACATATCAATTATAACATAACTTCATCAAAAGAAGATTAAAACCGTCATATACAAACCCATGGTTTCAAAGAGGTAGAATCCTACCAAAGACCACTAAAGTGTCCTTGCTTCTTAGACCGGCAACCGCTCACGATCACGCACTGTTTATAAGGTCCCGTCACCTTGTTACATTTCAACAAGTCAATCCCATATTCCATTTGATTTAACATTAGGTCTAAGTCCATAAACACAACCTTGTGGGGTTCGGCCATATAACATGGCCGAACCTCACCCACTTGAATTTGGTCCCTCTTTTGATCTTTAACTTAAGCCAAGATCATATCGCTTTTCATTTAATCTAACATTTATAAACCCTAAGTCCACCAAACATTTCCATGGGGTTCGGCCATACACCATGGCCGAACCCATGGTCCATTATTTCCACTTAATTACAATATTGCCATTCTTCTATCCATGGCTAACATTCCATTCATCTAAGCATATATAAGTCCACACTTTGATCCACAAAATGGTTCATGGGGTTTGGCCATACACCATGGCCGAACCCTATGATGTCTAAATCCCATTTTTTCCATTGAATCATTTACCCTTCTTAGGTCCATAAAACAAGGTCCCTTCATGGAGTTTAACCATGTATTTAGATTCATTCTTTTTTATCATCATCTACCATGTTTAAACCAATTGAACTTATCAACATTCCCCATGATCTAAAAATACCTATGTCCAACAATATTACTCCATTTAATCCCTTCAAAGTCCTTGATAACCTTCCATGGTGTTTGGCCATACACCATGGCTGAACCCATGGTTCATGGTTCTTTCACCAAATATCATTTTAACACCATGTAAAATGATTAGTATTCCTCTCTTTAAAGTCCTTTAAAAATCCTTAACATGCATCTACCATTTTCATGTTTTGAAGCCCATTAAAATATTAAACAATCCACATAATTCAATATCTAAGAAAACCCTAAATCCATAAATATTACTTGGTGGGCTTTGGCCATACACCATGGCCGAACCTCACCCTTTGGCTTTGTGCCTTTCTTTTCCATTCGTTATACATAGGTAATGTCTTTAACAATACTTCCCTTTTAAATCCTTTTAAAACATCATAACCCTCCATGGTTTTTATCCTTTTCAAAATTATAAATAACCTTCCATGGTTTTCATCCTTTTCAAAATTATTAATAACCTTCCATGAGGTTTGGCCATACACCATGGCCGAACCCTATGGTTCATAATCTTCTCTTAACAATCATTTATCCAAGCTTATAATCCTTTGATGGGATTCTCATACATATCTCCATTTAAGCTCTTTAAAAACCTTTTAACATCATACACATAAACTTATGATTGTTACCTTTCAAACTCCATTTAAAAATAACCAATGTTTTCTCATGGGGTTCGGCCATGCACTATGGCCGAACCCTATGGTTCCTCCTTTCCATTAAAATACCATAATTATCCCCCAATTTTCTTCCATGGGATTCGGTCATACACCATGGCCGAACCCTATGGTTCCTTACTTTAAACTAAATTTCGCTCTGACTTGTTCTTTCAATCCTTTCTTTCCTTAGCCTCTTCCTCATTCCTTCTTATTCCTTTGGCCGAGATTGTGACTTGAGAGAGAGGGAGAGTTCAGCCTTGTGTGAGAATGATAGAACTTTGAGATGAAACTCTATGTCTTTGGTCTAGAGGAGTGATCGGCCAAGAGATGGTTTGAGGGAGAGAAAACAGCCAAAATAGAGAAGGAGAGAGGAAATTGAAAAATAATGTCTTCCTTGATCAATAAGGTCGGCCAAAGGTGGTGTCCCTTGGTGGCACCCCTTTGTAACTCCCCACCCCTTTTTTTTTCCTCCCTCCTTTAAGTTCCATTTGGGGGTTTCATCCATGAGATGAAACCCCATGTCTCCAACGGCTGCAATGGGTGTGCCTTGGTGTAACCTCCACCAATCTTCCTCCTCCCATTCATCTCCCATTAATGCTCCATTTGGGGGTTTCATCTATGAGATGAAACTCACTCCCCCCACCCCCCAACGTGTGCCTTTGTTTGAATTTGAAATAAACAAAACTCCCCACCTCTCCATTAATGATTGAAGTGGGGGTTTCATCAATGAGATGAAACTCTCATTCCAACTCACCTAACTCATATAATTTAATTCAAATAAACTCAACTCACTTAACTCATCACATTAAGATAACTCACTCACTTGATTGCATTCCCATTTTAATTCAGGCCCATTTAATTAGACTTGAACTCACTTGGAAGTCAACCAAGTCAATCACGACCCATTGGGTCCCAATTGGGCATTTTGACCCAAATAGCAACCTTGACCCAATTGAATGCATCTTACCCATTTACTTTAAATTGAACTTTATAACATAACTCGTTGGGTCTTAATTGGGCAATTGACCCAACACCTTACCCATCTAAGGTCCATATCATTTAAATTCACAATTAAATGGGCAAATTCATATATATTTGATAACCTGGAAATACGGGGTGTTACAATACAAATCTAATTTAGTCTATGGATACATATTTATGTTTTGTACTAACCCCACTAATGATTTTCTAGTGTTGCTTGCTTATATGGTTGAACAGGAAAACCTGAATTGAAGCAAGCTGAACAAGAATATGCAAAGATCATAATCTTGTTTTTCCATTTGAATATTTACATGTAATCAATGTAATATTTTTGCATTCAAATATGATGTAATAAGGGTGGGCTTGTAATTAGGTTAGCTTCTAGATTTTGTCATGAAATTGACAAAGGGGGAGATTGTTAGTGCCCCGACTTTGCCGAGTCCCTGAGTTTGTCAATTCCATAACTCGAGAAGAAGCACTTGCTAGAAGCCTAAAGGCTCCAAAAGATCAAGATCGAAGATCATGCTCCATCGGATTAAAGCTCATTGTTACGGCAATCAGAAAATAGGTATTTGGCCATATATGACTTTAGGTGGTACCTACACCTTTGGAGGACCATTCCTAAGCTTAGTCTAACAAATGGTAAAATCATAAAAAGCCTAAAAAGAAACCTTGACAGTGAATTGGAAGCGAACTTGGAAATATGAATTAAGTTCACTGTCAACTCGTCCAGTCGTTCTCACCGATCCCTCAGTGGAGATAGAATCGACCCATCATGGTCAAAAACTGGTCGGCTAGATTGACAAAGGTTCTTGAATATTGAACTGTCATTCTGGGTACGCCTCTGATCGAGAGTCTCATATGCACCAACCCCTCAGTGATGAACTTAACGAACCCTAGCAGTCAACAGCTCGTCGATGATAACTTATGAGTTCTAAAACTTAGAACTCAAGTGGACTCTCGAGAAAACAGACATTCGCTAATTTAAGACCGATCGAGAGTACGAAGAACGACCCCTCTGTAAAGGGCGACAGGTCGCTCTGGGCAGGACAAGTTTCGGGACATGAAACTTTGTCTGCATGGTGTTTCCCCAGATCGAGACCCTCCTATGGATCGATGTCTCGGTGCCATGATTGTCAACCCATCAGTGACACCGGCCTATCGACCGGGAATTAATTATGTTGTTGGGAGTGCATTTAATGTGCAATGGTCAGGTGGTTGAAAGGTAATAAATATGAACACCTGACCCATCGGTGCCCCCGAACTATCGGTACTGGACAGTATGAAAAACTGTGTTGAATACTCTATAAGTATGAGAGTTCTGTGATCATTTAATTATCTTCCTTGAACTGAGAAAATTCACACACTCTAAGGAATGATCAACTCTCTTGTATCTACACCTGAGAATCAAATGCAACTGTAACACCCCGAATTTTCAAGTTATGAATATATATGAAAATTGCCCATTTAATTTGTAAACTAATGGATATGGACCTTAGATGGGTAAGGTGTTGGGTCAATTACCCAATTAAGACCCAACGGATTATGGATATGGTTCAATTGAAATAAATAGGTGAGATTTATTTAATTAGGTCAAGATTGTCAATTGGGTCAAATGCCCAATGGGTCATGGTTGACTTGGTTGACCACCAAGTGAGTTCAAGCTTAATTAATTGGGGCTGAATTAAGTTGGAAATGGAATCAAATAATTGAGTTGATTTTAAGTGAGTTAAGTGAGTTGAGTTAAAGAGATGAGTTGAGTGGAAGTTAATGGGATTTTCATCTTAAGTGAGTGGAGTGGGAAGATGAAGAGTTTTGTTGTTTCAAAAAACACCTTCAAGGGTCACACGTTGGAGGGGGGAGTTTCATCTCATGGGATGAAACTCCAAATGTACCATTAATGGGGAGGTAGATGGTTTTGTTGATGTTACACAAGGTTATACAAGGCACACGTTGGAGAGATGGAGGGTTTCCATCTCAAGATGGAAACCCAAGGGTCAAACAGTGGGAGTGTTTCATCTCATGAGATGAAACCTCCAAATGGAACATTAAGGAGGGAGGTGAAGGGGCATGGGAGTTACAAAAGAGCATCACCAAAAGACACCACCTTTGGCCGACCCTCATTGATCAAGAAAAGACTTTGGTTTCAATTCACTCTCTCCCTCTCTCTCTTGGCCGAACCACCCCTCAAGACAAGAACACTTAGAGTATTTTCATCTCACTCTCTCCCTCTCACCCAAGGCCGACCACTCTCATTGACAAAGGGAGAACACTTAGAGTTTTATCTCAAATCTTCTCTCTTTCTCCCTCTCTCAAACCTACACCTCTTGGCCGAACCACTCCTAGAGATTTTATTAAGATCAATTTCGGCCAAGGATCAAGAAGGAAGGAAGAAGAGGCTAAGGAAGGAAAAGATCGGAAGAGCAAGAAGGAGTGAAAGAAACCGGAGGAGTCGCGTAATCGGTAAGTACTTAATAGATTTTTATTAAGTAAGAAAAGATGATCAAGGATCATGGTTTGGCCCTTGCATGGCCAAACCCTAAGGTTTTATGTATAAAAACCATTAAGGACAAAAAAAGGGTTGGATGAAATTCGGCCATGGTGTATGGCCAAACCCCATCAAAAGATCAATCATGAATATATCATTTAGTTTAATGGAAATGATGAACCATAGGGTTTGGCCATGTTGTATGGCTGAACCCCATGGAAAGGATATTAGTGTTTACCAAGGATTTTAAAGGGTTTAAATGGATGTATGTTGGTGAAGAACCTTAGACCATGGGTTCGGCCATGGAGTATGGCCGACCCCATAAAGAATTATTGAATTATTTACATGTATCTAGACCATGAAGATGATGGAGAAATGTGGTCATCTTAATAGGTTTTTAAAACCTAAGTGTACGATGGCCGAACCCCATAAAGAATTATTGAATTATTTACATGTATTTAGACAATGAAGATGATGGAGAAATGTGGTCATCTTAATAGGTTTTTAAAACCTAAGTGTACGATTAAAACAAACAACCCCCCAACCCCCCCCCCCCCCCCCCCCCCCACATGGAGGGACTTGGGTTATGGATCTAAATGTTGTAAATGATGCAAAGGGAGGATGAAGATAAGACATCATGGGTTCGGCCATGGTGTATGGCCAAACCCCATAAACCATGTTAAAAGATCATTTAGAGATCTATTTATGATTAAATAAATGAATGATTATGCTAGGAGATGGAAGGTTTGATTATGGGATTTTATATTGATAGATCATTTGTGGATCCATGCATGAAATGTTTAGTCATGGATCTATGTTTTTGGACCTAAACAAAAGGGATGGAAATAATGGCAAAGAAGTAAATATGAGTAAAATGAAAGATCATGGGTTCGGCCATGGTGTATGGCCGAACCACATGGGGAATGTTTTTGTGGACTTGGGTGGTTATTAATGTTAAATGATTAATCTATAAGTGATTAGATTAATGAAACAAAGATGGCATGATCTTGGACTTAATTTAAAAGATCAAAGGATTAAAAAAAAAAGGGCACAAAACCAAGGGATTGAGGTTCGGCCATGTTGTATGGCCGAACCCCACTAAGGTGTATTTTGTGGACTTAGGGTTTTTAAAATGATTTACTTGGATGTGATTGGTTAAATCAAAAGAGGGACCAAAATCAAGTGAGTGAAGTTCGGCCATGTTGTATGGCCGAACCCCACTAAGACATGTTTATGGACTTAAACATGTTTGGAAATCAAATGGAACATGTGTTTGATTAATTGATATGTAATAAGGTAACGGGATCTCACAAGAGGTGTACGATCGGCTTGACGCGATCGGTGAGCAGTTTCGGACAAAAACGCAAGGACACACTAGTGGTCATTGGTAGGATTCCTACCTCTTTGAAACCATGGGACACGTAATATGATTTTAGTTCATGTTTTTTACAATTTATTTTGTATCAACTGTTATGTTTCAAATATGGAAGTTTTATGCTATGATTTATACTATTACATAGCATGCGGACATTTGCATCTCATGCATGGCATGGGAAGGATGATTTGTAACCGGAGACCACGCTCCGTCGGGGCTTCCGTAAGGCATCCGTGGGAAGACCTTGATGTGCATTATCCATCAAGAAGTAACCGGAGACCACACTCCGTCGGGGCGTCCGTAAGGCAAGTGTGGGGATACCTTGATGAGGTGATTCCATCAAGAGGATGTTTTGTGATTGTGTTATGGCTGATAGGTGGGACTCATTGCATATGACACCCAGGGCATGGCATTGTTTTACATGGTTTTGATATTATGTTATCTATGTGTTATTTTTACTAACCCATGTGTCAACCCTACTTGGAGTACCTACTGGGCGCGTTGTCTAACGCCATATTTCTACCCTAGTTGATGACGCAGGAATTGAATGGAACGATGAACGTGATCGGAGCCAAGCTTAGGAGCTTGGATGTATTAGTTTCAATTTTGTTTAAGTTACTCATGGACAATGTAATTTGAGTAGATAGCTTTTGGGCATGTAATAACTTAAATTTATTTGCTATGGTTTGAATGATTTATTTTGGATATTTAAGTTAAGATAATTATGGTTAAGACATGGACTACTTTGTTATCTAAAATGGAATAGAATTAGGATTCTATTATAATTCCACATTTATGATTTATTCCGCATGCTAACTTGAGTACATGTGAACCGTTTTAGTGGACTTGGTCCACACACACGTATGGTTGGCCAGTTAAGGGTCGGGCTTTAGAAGTTCGGACTTAGCTCTCGTCGTGGCGTCCCGCTCTCTCTCACTCTTTTATTCAAAAAAAAAAAAAATAGACTCTGATTTTCGGCTAGTGAAAAAGGGCGGGACGTTACAGCAACCAATCTATTGATTAAGTTAGTGAAAGAGAGAAAGAGAGGAAAAAATAAAAGATACAAACTAGGAAAGATGTTGGTAGAACCACTTTCCTAGTCACCCTTAAATTGTGATTGCTCAACGACGGCTATAAGGCGGAGCGTCGGGATTAACTCGGGCACATATTCGATTGATCTTTGAGAAGCACACATCTTAGATAAAGAGCTACAAGGAAAGTGCTTTTTGGTTTTAATTTTGTTTTAAAACATTTGTCCTGTGAAAGTGGATTAAGGAGGCTTGGCTCCAGAACCACTATAAAAAATCTAAAGCGTATCTCTGGCACACGTGGTGGGTGGAATTCTCAGCCAATTCAAATAGGTGGAATTCCTATTTTACATGTGGTGAATGAACTTCCCAGCCGATTGAGTGGGGTGAAATTCCTACTCTAATTGTGAGGGTGTAAGTCCCCACTTAGTGAATTTGGAGATAGCTCAAGGTTAAGCTAGTCCTAACAGTGGATGTAGGCTGGCTAACCGAACCACTATATATCTTGTGTCCTTGTGCGTGTGGTGTTAGAGCTAATTCCTTATGTTGATTGCTTAATCACATTCGCTAACACACAGAGTTGATTGTTATATCTGTTGCTTGTTATATCTGTTGCACTTAATTAATCAATCAAGTAATGTTTAAAAGGACCAACGATTTTTAGATGACCTATTCACACACCCCTCCCCCCCCCCCCCCCCCCCCCCCCCCCCCTCTAGGGTCAATCGTGTTCTAGCACCAGAGGGAGAACTTTCAACTGCTTTGGAGCAAGCCATCGACTTTGAGCTGCACCTTCTCCATCAGCAGTGTAGTCTAGAATGCTTAAGCTCAATCTGAGAGACATAGAGAGTAAATATTTCTACAACATGGTAAAAATGAGAGCACATCGCAACAAAATCCATTCGGTGACTTTCAACAATGCCTCTATCTATAATGTTCCGGAGGTTATTGAAACCTTTTTGTTAAGCACTTTGAAGCAAGATTTGGAGGAGTTTCTACCTTCGATGGGGATCGGGATGGTACTTTCAATCTCAACTGTAAAATCAATGTCAGTACTCCTATCACCATCACCCAGGATACAGATAGGAAGGAGATTCAAGCGTCCATCTTCCAACGGATCCTAACAAAGCCCCGGGGTCTGATGGCTTTAATCTTGTTTTCTATCACATTTGTTGGGAGTTTAGTGGGAATGATGATGTCAGAGCCATCTCAGACTTCTTCTACTCCGGCCAGATTCTCAATCAGATTAAATCATGTTTTATCTCTCTCATTCGAAAGTGCTCTTCTACTAGTGGTCCGCATCAGTTTAGGCCTATTTCGTTGACCAATGAAATCTACAAAATCATTTCTAGAATATTGGTCAACCGCTTGAAACCTGTTATGTCTTGCCTCATTAGTGATCACATGTCTGCCTTCATCTCGAGAAGAGACATTTCAAATAATATTTTCTTGTGTCACGATCTCCTGAAAGGGATTCACCTCGAGTCTAGGCCTCCAACGATGTGCATCAAAATCGATCTTCAGAAAGCCTTTGATAATGTCAAATGGGGGTGTGTTACGCACCTCTTACACCAAGCGAACTTCAATGACAAATGGATTCAGTGGATAAATTGTTGCATTATGTCTCCTTGCTTCTTTGTTCTCTTACATGGGATTCCCACAGGCTTCTTCTCTAGTACCAAAGGACTTAGACAAGGGGATCCTTTGTTCCCTTTTCTGTTCTCTCTTGTCAAGGAAAGCTTCTCGTGCGCCATCAACAGATTTGTTGTTGATGGGCCGATTGATTTCCTTTTTACTGCTAGTAACTTAAGTATATCTCATCTTCTTTTCACTGATGACTTTACCTCTTTTGGACCAACTTGTTTCTTCTTCCTAAATCTTGCATGGAGGGCATTGAGAAAGCTATGCGCGCTTTCTTTTGGAGTTCAGATGGTACTCAAAAAATCCACATGGTAAGTTGCACTAAGGTTTGTTTGCCTAAAGAAGCTAGTGGGCTTGGGCTTCGGAAGCTTCAGTATCTTAACTAGGCTTGTCTTATGCGCCAACATTGGTTTATCATCTATGGGAAGGAATGTTTTTGAATCAGTTGGATCCATGAAAAGTACTTGAAGGGTCAAAGCATTTGGGAGATCCGCCTTCAAAGTAATGCCTCTTGGGGATGGAAATCCATTTTGAGCTGTCGTGATAAAGCTAAGCCTTTTGTTGTTCATGTTATTGGTAAAGGTTCTTCTACCAGGTTCTGGTTGGACCTGTGGCTTAGACCTGGTTGCAATATAGTAGAACAATTTGGTAATCGGTCGGTCTACAATCTTGGGATGGGAAGGAACATGACAGTTAACAAGTTCATTATTGATGGAATTTGGGCTTTGCCTCACTCTTCTTGTGAGACTATTAACGATATTGTTAGTATCACGGCTTGCTGAGTCCCTAAGTTTGTCAATTCCATGACTCGGGAAGAAGCACTTAATAGAAACTTAAAGACGCAAGATGATCAAGATTGAAGATCATGCTCCACCGGATTAAAGCTCATCGTTATGGCAATCACAAAACAAGTATGTAGTTATAGATGACTTTAGGTGGTACCCACACCTTAAGAGGACAATTCCTAAGCTTAGTTGAACAAATGGTAAAATCATTAAAAGCCTAGAGAGGAAGCTTGACAGTGAATTGGAACCCAACTTGGAAATATGTATTTGGTTTCACAGTCAGCTCAACCACTCGTTCTCACCGACCCCTCGGTGGAGACAAGATCGACCCATCGTGGTCAAAGACTGGTCGGACATATTGACAAAGGTTATAGATCATAGAACTGTCATTCTGGATGTGCATCTGATCGAGAGTATCTTTGTACCAGCCCTTAGGTGAAAGATTAAAACGACCCATCGTGGTCAACGACTCTTTGATGAAGACTTATGAGTTCTGGAACTTAGAACTCAAGTGGACTCTCGATAAAACAAACATATCGGTAGTTCAAGACCGATCGAGAGTAGCAGGACCGACCCTTGGTAAAGGGCGACAGGTCGGTCTGGGTAAGATTAGTTTCTGTCTTGAATCTCTGTCAGCATGGTGTTGCCCCCAAACCGAGCCTCTTTTATGGACCGATCTATCGGTGTCATGACTGTCGACCCATCGGCGACACCGATATGTCAACCGAGAAAGAATTATACAGTTGGGAGTGTATTTAATGCACAACGTTCGGGTTGTTGAACTGTAATATTTTTAGTCACCAACCCTTCGGTGCTCCCGACCTGTCGGTACATGACCGTTACTGAACCTAGTTGACGTGTCTATAAAAACCAATCTTTGTGCAACCAGTCGGCATCCTTTTGCAAATTGGTTGGACCCTCATTATTATCAGTTAGCTTAAACAAGGGCCAACAAAAGGATCACTCTCTCTCTCTCTCGTGCCTACACTTGGAGAATCTAATACAACCAATCATATGGATTGAGTTTGTTAGAGCGAAAGGAGAAAGGATAATAAACTAGGAAAGATTTCGTACAATCAGTTCCTAGTCACCCCGGAATTGTAATTGCTTTACGACAGCTATAAGGAGGAGCATCAGCACACATTGGGTGGATCTTTGAGAAGCACACATCTTCGAGAAAGAGCTTCAAGGCTAGTGCTTCTTGGTTTTAATTTTGTTTTTAAAATCTTTGTCCAGAAAGTGGATTAAGGAGGCTTGGCTCTGGAACCTCTATAAAAAATAAAAAAAATCTAGAGCGTTGTCTCTAACATAGTGGTGGGTGGAATTCCCAACCGATTGAGTGAAATAGAATTCCTACTCTAATTGTAAGGATTTAAGTCCCCACTTAGTGGATTTCGGGATAGCTCAAGGTTGAATGTAGGTTGGCTAACCGAACCATTATAAATTTGGTCTTATGGTGTTTGATCTTTGTGTGTTTGTGTTTAGTATTTAAACACTCTTCTCAACACACATCATCTTGCATATGATTATCTTTATTTATACATTGTGCACAATCATAGATAATCAAACAACATGCAAAGGGTTCCAATCTTAGTGTAATTATTTAAGTAATTTAAAAACAATTTATTATACTAAACAAATCTCTTAATTAATATCTGTCGCTCTTAAAACTCCAAAGAATCAAGAAATTTGTAAACACCATGAAAACTAGGATTGACCTATTCACCCCTCCCCCCTATGGTCAATTGTGTTCTAGCATCAAGGTAAGGGACTTCAGATATCTTGGACTTAGTCAGATTACATGTTATTCCTTGCCATAACGTTGAGGATCAGATCTTATGAGTCGCAAGTTCTTCGGGTTCTTACAGTATCCGTTCGGTCATGAGTTCCATCCTGCCTAGTACTGCTCCTAATTGGCTCGGTTTGTCTTAGGTTACGCGGCAACATCAACAGGTATTCTATTTTCTCCTAGTTCTACTTTAATGGGGGGCTGAAGACTAAGCTTTTTTCTCCAAGGCTTGGGGATCCAGTGTTCCACCTTATGCCCTCATTGCCTTCTTGTCCAAGAAGATCGTCTCCACCTTCTATATTAAGTTTTTAAGTTTTGTGGACTGGAAAATTCGATGTTTTCCCTTATGGGAATAGCACCTCTATCCTTCAGCAAGCCAAAGACTTGGTTAGGTCCTCCTCTAACGCCCTTACCCTTCTGGCGGCCAAGTTGTCCATTCCTACACTGATGTGGCATTGTTGGAAGGTGCGAAATTGTCAGGCCTTCAACACTCAAGCTAGAGGGACTCAAGTGCTTTGTTTTCTCATTTGCGCCGATATTAGATCCAGGATGCTATTTCCTCTTTCTAATTCCAATTTTCGACAGGTTCGTAGTCGTTTTTCTGCGTACTGTGACCTTCTGCCGCCGGTTAATCCTCCGGATACTTCAGCAACGATCGTAACCTGCCTATCAAATTCCATGCTACTGAACTGTATTTGCTGTAACAATCTTTTCCATCTTCGGTGTCTGTTTCTTAGGACTGAAGGGGTGATTGTTGGGTCTTCTAACTGGCCTCTTAGCTGTGACAATGATTACTGCTCTATTCTTCTGAGGCTTCAAAAAGCGCTTCACTGTCTATTCGACAACAATTTGGCTCTGATGGAGATTTATTACAGCAATTTGGAAGTTTTTAAAATGTTGAATTTGATCTCCATTGACTGGCGAACCTGCACTCTTTGGGCTGTGACCAAAGCATCTCTTCAGCGTCTTTCATGGTCAACATCCTGTATTTCTCCTATGTTGCCTCAGTGGAGCAGGTCTTTCTTTAATTCTCTCTCTTGCCTTGATGATTTACTAACTGGTGGTAAGAGTACTAAATTTCACTTAGGGCTATTCTGCCTCTCCTAGCCCAGGTTGTCGGTATTTTTTGTTTGCTCCCTTTCGTTGCTGCGTTTGCAGATTCTGGGGCTTACTTTCTTTGTTTTTCTTGTCCAGCTCAAGCTTGCTCCTTTTTGTTTATTGTTGGGCCTTGTAATTTCATTCTTTTCCCCTTCCCCTTAAAGTGAATAATATAGTTATCATTCATTCGAAACATTAAAAAGAGGAATTTGAAAGAAAACCAGGGCGACTCTAATTGGATTTCAAGTTGTTTCTAATTCAATTCACTAAAGAGATTAGTGAGAGCAAATTTGAAAGTTTAATTGTTCAAATCTAAGTTAAAACAAAAATCAAAAGTTTAAGCACAATTCATAATTTCCTTCAAAATGTCATAACTTGAGTTGTGATCTACAGAGTCCAACATAAGATGGATTCAAATTTGAAGTTCCTAAACTCTTCAAAATGCATAATGCATGATCACGGTGAAGTCATTACAATTTTAACCAAAAGTTAGTACATTTTTCTGTTAGAATTAAGTATGACTTTAAGATGATCATATCAAATCAAGTTTATGGCTTCAAATCTTGTAAATCATTTACAATTTCTTTCTTAATTTCATCTTTTTAAAAATTATTATTATTCAATCTAAAGTATTTATAGACCAAAAATATTGATTTATTGGAATTACTTTAATTGAAAGTACACATTAGTTTATTAATTAATTAATTTAATTGTAAATCAAAATTAACATGTGATTTTCCCACTTGCGGAGAACATATCAGAACCAGTGTTAAAAAGACGAGAAATAGATACCCTTTAACATTCGCTTATCCAAAGCAATGAATGGAGGCCACCTGAGCCAAACGAGGTTTGACTCCCAAACCACATCTCAGTTTTCTATAAAAGCTAAGATGCATTGGCCGAGTTTTAAAACAATGGGCTCAACATCCAAGCACCAGAAGCACCCAAGTACATGTCAAAGGAATGGAATTTCACCGATCTTCAGAGGGGTCAAAAGTGTTCCATCATCATCATCATCAAAAAAAATTCCAACTATATGAGTCCAATTTCTGACCTACTTAACCTTGTCAAAAATCAGCCACTAACAATAACAGTCTGCAAAAGCACACGATAGTGGTTAAAATTTGCAAGATCATGGTGGTGGTGATGATCTTGGATTGGGTCCTTTCAGATGCAATGGCATCTTGTTTACGCCACCCCTCGTAAAAATAATAGAAAAGAAAAGAGATACACAAGATGATTGCCTGCCTTTGATCTTTAGCATTAAATGAAACCTCCAAAATCGGGACGTTAACTTCGAAACCTGTAAACAACTTTGATCGGTTGACTGGCAGACCATGAACACTTGAAGAACATGCAGATATGGTGGATTCCATGAGGTTCCATACCAAGTTCACAAGCTTTCGCCACATTTTAGCAGTTTCCTCTACCAAAATTTTCACCTGACATAACCATTGGATCAGGTATATATTCGCAAAAACATCCCACATCTGATTGCTGTGCTGAGAAAATAACCTCAGCAGAAATACACCAATCATGTAGGACCTAAAGAATTTACTAAGCATTCTTGATTCTTAATCCACATCTGCTGATTGATCCAGATCCACACACTGCTTATTTTGAGAACATATGATAGATTTGAACCCATGAGCAGTAACAGCATCACGACCAAATCCACCACCCAAGAAACTGAACTCCGACTCGTCATCACTATTGATTTGGTTTGCAGTCAACCGGTTCTGGTAGCTTCTTCTCCTTAGCAGAAACACGTTGAAGTAGTAACTCACCAAGCTTTGCCTGCTTTTAGAACGGAAAATTCGGTAAGCCTCATCTAAGAAACACTTGTCTAAAGATGAGGGATTTTGATGCACTATTGCTTTGAACTTTCTTTCTTCGTCAGCTGTCCAAGACAATGAAACTTCCTCACCCATACGATCAAATCTCCATCTGTAAAAGGCTGTACCCAATTCAAGTTTCAGTTGAAACCGTTTCTCTGCCACGTGAAATCTAACGCATTCCACAGAACCTGGAAGCCTGCAGCTGCAAGAATCAGGTCTGCCTTCTCCAATCGGATGCTTTTCAATCAACAAGTTAAGTTCTTTTTCTCTTGGAGGCCAAAGTTGCATTCCCAACCATTTGGAGTCACCAGAATCACAAGAAGCCGTGCCAGTCCACTCTGGCACTTCAGCTTGAAAAAGTGGGCCAACAGGGACCCGTTTTTGTAGCTGGTCTTTACAGAACAAGCCCACAACTGTTTCTGCAGTTAAAGAACCAATAGTCCTGAGGACACGTCTGTCAGGGTCATCCTCCAACCAGGCAACACGGGGACTGGGATGTTTATCTGAGTCAGTGTCAGGGACTGAAGATGTTTCAGAACAGGAGCCAGAGCGAGATCTCTTGTGTTGGAAAAGTAGCCGCTGGCTACATCTTAGTTTCTCTGTAGACTGGTTATAAGCACCAGCATAATCTTCGTACATGGAGGGATGCATCTTCTGCTTTTTCTGCAGTGATTTATTTGCCCCAATCAACGAGCAGATATAGTGTTAAAAGATAACGTGCATAATTCAGAATGCTGAAAAAATAAACAATATGGAATTTGAGGATAGCTCAGCCACATACTGCAAGAATAAAGATTCTTCTCCTTATTACAATCCATATATGAGGGTAGACATAAGGGTGATTCACCCCTCGCCCAAAGCAAAAAATTGTTTTAAATTTTAGTGGCAATGACAGTTCATCCAAGGACAATGAAAATGAGAAACCAGATTAGCAAGGGCACATTTTATGTCTTCTCCAACAAAACCATTATCAATCCCAACCAGTGATACTAATTTGGGGAAGACAATTTCCACTTAACATCATTTCCAAATTCTGTTCCACAAATACAGAAGGGACAACCATAAAGAATGCTAAAATTTTCTAAATTGTTAGCAATTTGGGTCACAATGACGCAGTCTCAAGGACAAGGTAGGGGAAGGTAAAATGCTATGAATTATTGTACAACTCTCCAACTGGCACTAGCATCAGGTTCCACTCTTTGATGTGTACAAAAATGCTATCCAGTACCAAACTGTCAGTGCGGGGAAAAAAGAGCAAGAACCAAAGTGGTAAAGTCACGTTGCGAATCTAGTCATAAGATTAAACCAAAAAAATAATAAAGAAAGTGGCAGGATGGGCTATGAAGAAACAATAAATACTTTTGAAGAAGAATATGGGAACCTTTCGAATGAAAGCATCAGTATTTCGCAACCTGGATTGGACTAGCTGGTTGGACAAGAACCACCCAGTTGACCAGCTAATGTAGTTGAATCATTCCATGATAGTATATCTCTAGTTTAAATAAATAAGTAAAGGAGGCTTTCTGGAGGTTTCAACCCTGTTTTACTCCAGAAGTCGGAAACTTGTACTAGAGGCAATTACTAGTAACGTTTAATCATAAAAAAAAATATTAAAATAATGAAGGTATAATGGATCTGTGACAAGAGTCAAGTGGATTGACCCATCAGTTGGACGTTACCACCAAAACTAGTCAAGACTCGGCCTCTGTGCCTAAAAAAAGAACTGAAGAAACTAAAACAAATATGGAAGGAAATTGCAAATGTCGCAATGGAGATGACTATTTAGGCTAAAAATGGGCAAAAACAGAAAATTAGGAAGGTCCTAATCATTACACCAAATAGAATTATTTATAAAAATTGATTTACCCGAAACCTTAAAAATTGCAAGATCCAGCTGATACCAAATAGTGATACTTGCAATTGCTTTCTCTGCTTCGACAACCACTTTGAGTACTAGTTTGGTTTGGAACAGACAATAGTAAAATGTTGTACAGATAATGAAGTATTGCAATATTAAGATTCACAAGAAACTCCTCATTAGAGACATCATTCAAGGAAGAAAATTTTCTTATAAGAGAGTGCAGCAGTAAATTGAATACCATCTGCCTCAATCACAACCCATATTCAATATTTTGTATGATGGAAAATCATCATCGAAAGCTCCACAATCAACCAGATCAACTGAGTCATGGCATAACCATTATAGTGCAATTTTATGAGAGAGAGAGAGAGAGAATCTCTTTTCGACCACAATGCCTCTTCGCTATCATATCTAGAAAATGAACACCATCAAACTCCTTTTGGTCTACATTCCTCCCTTTCTCTAGATGGTGACATGACTTGGATCCACAACCTTTTGGTTGTGACAATGAGCACTTCAAAATTCTGCAATAGGCTCTTGTCAGTTTCCTCTTTAGTAAAGAAGTTGGAAATAATTCACAATTTCCTCGGCAATTCTGAGCAAGTATCATGTCCTCCACTTTAGGCCTTGCTTTTTTATAATTTCTCTTCTTTCTAGCATTAGCAACACAGTGAAGAAAAAAAAACCATGTTTCTATCACCATCTCTCAACCACAAAGCCCTCACTTGCTACATCCATAGAGATTCTCATCTTTTCATAATGGCATTTAGATATACTTCAAAGTTTCCCAGGCAATTCTGTGCTCATCTTCTATCACGTCCCTCTTGAGATTTTTATCTCTTCAGAAGGGCATTGACAATCTCTCTCTCTCACACACACACCCCCCAAAAAAGTGAATTGAATACTATGGCAATGCTTAAGCCTATTGCATATTGCGGATGCAAATAATATGGCAATGCTTAAGCCCATTGCACATTGCAAATGCTCACTTGTGCAACCAAAACGGTTGTGGGCTCGATTCACACCACTTTACCTTCCATAAAAACGATCAAATACCATTTTGACAGAAACATAGATTTGGTCTTCCATGTTATTAGGAGGATTTGAATTGAAGCCACCTGGTTAGAAGAAAGTCAAGTCCAATTGACAACAATATTCAAGGCATCAATCCAAGAATATTATGTTCCAACCAATCAATTTGCATAGCATGGGCCCTACAAAAGGATCTAATTAAGATACAAACCTGGCAATGGATTGGGTCGGGTGGGGTTGGGTTCAGATCAGAACTTAGTCGATTCGGGGCTATTGGGGTTTGGATCTGTTTTTGGGCCTCCTTAAATGGGTGTAATTGGTTTGAGTTTGTTTCAGATTCAGTTCAGATTGGGGTTTAGGTCGAGTTTACTCATTTTACCTAGTTAAGGGGACTTTTCTACAGAAACACATACGATGACTACCCTTTAATTAGATGTAGACCTCATACGGTTACATGAGTGCAGCAATAATTGGGTCAGTCAGGTCTACCCATTTATTTTCCAGTTAGGGTCGGGTATAGCCATTTCTAGACAGGTTCAGTTGGGGACAAATCATCTATTAGACAAGTCAGGTCAGTTCCGGTCGTTTATCTAAACGGGTCAAAACAGGTCAGGTCACATTTTGCCAGGTCTAAGATCTTATGTTAAGGATCCTAATAGACAATTTCTCCACATATGAGAAGATTTTATGTTGGGTAGAAGGTTACACCTACTTTAGGTTAGTTTTTCACCTTGTTGTAGTTGCTCCAAAAAAATTATATAAAAATATTTGAAAAAGTAAATTTTTTCCATGTTTTTATTGGTTGTACAGTACCTGACAACCACAAACTATTTTTTTATCATTTTTATTATATACCTAAATAAAATATTTTAAAAAATTACATGTGGCATATTGTCAAGGCATAGGTGTCAAATCTGCTCCATTCCAAACCATTTCCATAAGCAAAACGGTAACAAAAATAGTTCCACCTTTAGATTCACCAAAATCTAGGGCATTTGGATCCAATCTGACCAAAATGAGGTGGTTTGAACTTGATAGGTCAAAACATTCTATTCTTGGATATTTTGGATGCCAATCAAGTATATTTCTCAACTCACCCAAATTCAAGGCATTCAACCTAATCCAACAGGTGACATGGGACAACTGAATCGGCTGGCTCTCATGAGGCCAACCTCCAAAAAACAGTCACTTCTAGATGTCACCAAAAAAAAGGCGAGAACAAGACATCTCTTCATATATTTTTTCTACTTTCTCATCTTGTTCTAGCACCCAAAAAATAAATAAATAAAAGGAAAATTTCTTGAAAAAGCAAAATCAAAAAGCCAAAAACAAACTAACGTCTTTCAATTTTGATAAATGTTTTGAGTGGATCAACACCCCTAGTGAGGGAAGTTCGTGATGTTGAGGATCTGGCTTCCTTATTTCAAGATCTGATGAAAGCCAAGATAGTCTTGAACCTTCAAGCTATATGATTGTCGAAGGTAGAGGTACTATCAACCCTCAACAAATGGACCAACCAAACTTCCGTTCTATGTGGTGTCGAACCAAAGACAAGCTACCAACGAGTGTTATAGTAATATGTTTCCAATGAAACTAGTTTCAAGCTTAATTGAAGAAAATTGAAAAGAATGCAGTTCCCAACGACAAACGAAATTTAATTTAACGTAAAAAGAGACGAATTATAAAGAAGAAATGCAAATCACAACTTAATTCAATTCAACTTCGGAACTAGAATTCAAAAGAGAAACTCACAATGTAACTCAAAACACAAACATTGAGATTTTTTTTTGACTTCAATTGCTTTCTCCAAATTCAATGATCTCAAGGCTTAGCAATGACCAATATTTATAGTGCATAGAGGTGGAAAAAAAGGGAAAAAAAATTGTGCCTCAAATCTCCACCAATGAAAATGAAGGAAAAAAGAATTACATACAATCAACATGTGCTAGATAGGACTAGTGACATGTCTCTACCAATCAAAGGTTTCCATCCATGCCCATGCTTCTTGTGTTTCACAATTGGAGGTTCAAAGCAAGTTGGAGAGGCCCTCACACGCCATGGGAGAGACGAGTTCTAATGGATCATGTCAACAAAATGGTTGTGGGAATGAGAGGATAATAATAAATAGTATGAATCTAACGATTTTACAATTTTCGATTCACGATTCACATCCCTACACCAATTTTCGATACGATTCGAGTTTGACAACATTAGGTAAAATTGGAGAATGCCTTACACTTGGAGCATTGGGAATATTTGTAAACTTTCATGCTTACAATGTGTTTGATAATATGTTTGAGTGAATGTTGCCTTATGCACATTCCAATACATAGTTGGGTAAGGTTATGGTCTGACCTCCCTATACTTATGTATGATGGATGTGAATATATTGTATCGAATACATATGTATGAATTTCCCAAGTTCCCTATGATTAGATGTTTACTATAATTGAGAATTCATAGATTTGTGATGTGTTGAATTATGATAGAATGTATGATAAATCAAGATTGCCTAAGATGTGTAATGTAGGGCCTTGGTAACTTCCCAAACTTATGTATGCTTGAGTAATGTATGTATCAAATGAATTCTCATGATTGTGATTGAAATTCTTAGATGGGTAACTCATATAATAGCATGATGAATGTGTTTTAATGCCATGCTTAGATTTTGTGATGATGTGTACATCACTAATGAGTACCTACATTGATAATGGTTGTGGTGGATCAACCTAACCATTTGTATAATGAATTTATATGATTTAAAGAGGATCTTGATGAAGGATTAGACTAAGTAATATGGTCAAGTATCTTATAATCCAAAGGGGTTAACTTGTGTTATAATGGTCATGAACTAACATAATTGAGAATGCATGGAATGCAATGTAAATGCTAAAAAAGCCTTATTTGATTTATCAAAAGTAAAAGTATGACCACTCCCAACGTCAACCCAAATGTGAAAATAATGAACTATGGCAGATCTGATCCACTATGTGGTACGTAGGCAACTGAGGGCATTGTGCCTCAGCTCGATCAAACGATGCATTGTGTCTCATCCATTTATATTAAGGATGATGTAAGATGTTGAGATATGTGAAGGGTAGAAAGGGATTGATGGGATATGCCTTCCCTAATATAGACTCTAATGCTAGATATTGGATCCCTCGAAGGCAGCCCAAAGTGGTTATGATGCCTTGGGAGTGTAATGGCTCGTGTCAACAAAATGGTTTTGGGAATAAGAGGATATATGAATCGTACGATTTTACAATTTTTTATTCACGATTCACACCCTAGGCCAATTTCGATACGATTCGAGTTTGATAACATTGGATAAAATTGGAGAATGCCACACACTTAGAGCATTGGGAATATTTGTAAAATTCCATGCTCACAAGGTGTGTGATAATATATTTGAGTGAATGTTGCCTTGTGCACATTCCAATACATAGTTGGGTAAGGTTATGGTCTGACCTCCTTATGCCTATGTGTGATTGATGTGAATATATTGTATCAAATACATATGTATAAGTTTTCCAAGTTCCCTATGATTAGATGTTTACTATAATTGAGAATTCAAAGATTTGTGATGTGTTGGACTATGATAGAATGTATGATAAATCAAGATTGCCCAAGATGTGTAATGTAGGAACTTGATAACTTTCCATATTTGTGTATGGTTATAAGTAATGTATGTATCAAATGAATTCTCATGACTGTCATTGGCATGATGAATGTGTTTTAATGCCATTCTTGGATTTTGTGATGATGTGTACATCACTAGTGAGTACCTATGTTGATAATGGTTGCAAGTGGATCGACTTATCCATGTGTGGAACGAATTTCCATGATTTGAAGAGGAACTTGATAAACGGTTAGACTAAGTGATGCGGGTGAGTTGTGCTGGATCGACCTAACCATGTGTAAAACGAATTTCCATGATTTGAAGAGGAACTTGATAAAGGGTTAGACTAAGTGATTGGTGAGTTAAGGTCAAGTATCTCAGAACCCAAGGGGGTTATGGGGATGGGCTAGCATGATTGAGAATGCATGGAATGTAATGTAAATGCTAAGAAAGAATTGTTTGATTTCCCTTAGGTAAAAGTATAACCACTCCCAAATGTGAAAATAATGAACTACAGTTGATCTGATCCACTATGTGGTACATAGGCAACTGAGAGCATTATGCCCCAGCTCGATCAAAAAGATGCATTGTGTCATCCATTTATATTAAGGATAATGTAAGATGTTAAACAAATGTGAAGGGTAGAAAGAGATTGGTGGGATATACCTTCCCTAGCATATAGTCTAATGCTAGATGTTGGATCCCTCGAAGGCGGCCCTAAAAGGTTATGATGTCTTGGGAGTGCCGATATAATGAGACATATATGTTTGTTACTCAATTAAAACCTAGAGTGGCTAGAGAACTGTGAAAATTCTTAAGAATGACAAATGAGGATTTTGGCACTGAGATGTATGTGACTAGGTCACTTAATTATATTGAGACGTGGTATGGGTGTGTCCTTCACGTGATAATTATATTAAGACGTGGTATGGGTGTGCCCCTCACGTGATGATTATATTGACACGTGATATGGGTGTGTCCCTCACGTGATAATGATTGAGACGTGGCATGGGTACGTCCCTCACGTGATATTGATGATGTTTAGATGTGGTATGGATATGTCCCTCACGTAATGATAACGATATGGCTCAGTCCGTTGAAAAAAAAAAAGGAAAATGTCATATCAATAGATCATTTTGTCTCACCTTTGTATAGTTTAAAAGGATGAGATAAGTATATGGATTCCATGAGTAAGGCCTAGAGTAGCCGTAAGACCGCGGGAACCTCGATATGAACATACAGAGACTATGACATTGAGATATTTATGCGACTTGGTCATTTGATATTGAGACGTGGTATGTGTACGTCCCTCACGTGATTGTGATGTTTGTTTTCCTGTCCCAGAGAGGTATTTGCGATAGCGGTGTTTTTCCACGGAGACTTAGTCACGTGTGATTGTTGTCGCAGGGTGAGTCCCTTACATGTTATGAACTGTAGGGGGCCCTTACGACTATTCCGCACACTTCTTGTGCGTGGTTGCACAGAGATAGATACTATTTTACCCCATGGGGGTGGTGCTAGCTTCATTAGATGTGGTCCGACCACCTTAGAGCTTGAATGAATCACCCATGAGGTGAAAGGATGCAGGGCGAGGTAGAATTGATCACGTCAGTCGTGGGTCTCCCGCTTAGTAAGTCATGGGCTCTAAGTCTTGCTAGGGGTCATGGTACGTTATGATATGATATGATGATTTGATATTGTTGCCACAGCCACGTAGTGATTCATTCGAGTGTTGTTCCTACGAGTAGAAGATCTCATGGTAGATGATGTTCCCCTAGATTAGTTATGCCCATGGATGGATTATACTCATGGATGGATTATATTCAAGGATGGTTTATACCCATGAATAGATTATACTCACAAATACAGTGTTACCAGGGATGGATGTGTATACACATAGATGATGGTTCCCATGGTGGTGCTCGGATGTTGGTCTTAGAGTAGACATGTTGGTCCCATGGTGGATGTATTAGTCTTATGTTAGACATGTTAGTCCCATGGTAAACGTATTGGTATTATAGTGGACATGTTGGTCTCATAATAGACGTATTGGTCTTATATTAGACATGTTGGTCCCGTGGTAGACGTATTGGTCTTATGTTATGTGACACCCCGAAATTTTAAGATTTATAAAAAGGATAATTAATAATTAATTGAGATTAAAGAGACTCAATTAAGTAATTAAGAGAAATTTAGTGGGATTTAATTTAGAAGTTAAAATGTAATTTAATGTCAAGTGGTGTGATGAGAAACTTATTTATAAAATTTAATGAAAATGAATTGATGATGTGACATCACGCCACATGGACGACGACGTGTCGTGCCCCATGTAAAGGTGTGACCCAATACCACACCCTATGACTTAGGGCAACCGCAAAGAGGAAAAAAACCACCACTCACTTTGTTTTGATACCTACACACGGCAAACCCCACTTCCACATTCCATCCGCAAGGTACTCTCACCCTCCCTCCTCATTTGCACGGCACCCTCTCCCTCTCCTTCTCCACACGGCAAGGGTTCCTCCCTCCACTCTCCACCGTGTACACCCCATTCTTCCACTCTCTCACACGATTTTTCCTCTCCCTCTCCTCCTCCATTAGAAGAACTCAAGCAAGGAAGAAACTAAGAAGAAGGGAAAGAAAGGAGAAGAAGAAAAAAAAAAAGGAATAAACTTTGGAGAGCTTCACCTAAGGTAAACCTTTCCCTTTAAACGTAGTATTTAAGTTCGATTTAAGGTTTAGGATGATTTAGAACCAACCCTAGGCAAATTTGGAATAAGGAAATAAACATTGAAAATTTTGGGATTTTTGGGTTTTCCTCAATTCATGAAATTTGGTTTAAATCCATGAATTTGTACATCTAATTATGATTACTAACCTCCAAAGATGTGACAAATCACATGAGGAATTAATCTAAGGGATTAGATTGAGAAAACAGGATCAATAACCCACCTAAGTGTGATTTTCGAGTTCAAAGAAATCGGTTCGCACATGTAGAAATCTGCAAAGTTCTGCAGATGACTGTCTGAAGAAGACAAGCTTCGGAACCTGGCTCGGAACCTCCGAGACAAGTTCTAAAGGCTCAAGCAATCCAAAAGAACAAGTGATGTTCCGAAGACCCTCGGAGGTATGAAGTCTCAGAACCTAGCTCAGTTATTCCGAGGAGACTTGTGAGACAAGAAAGAACCAAACACACTTAGAAATTTTGCTAAGTCTAAAAGAGAACCAAAGGTCTCGGAACCTGACTAGGAACTGCCGAGAGCAAGTTCCGAGCACTGAAAGATAAACTGAAAACCTATAGGTCTCGGAAGTACCGAGAGAAGGTCTTGAAGTTCCGAATTCTCGGAACCCAACTCAGAAGTGCCGAGCTCAAGTTTCAAGCAGACCAATGAGACTGTGTACTTCGGATGATCCGAAGGAGATCCAGATGTTCCGAAGCTTCAAAACAAACTTCGGAAGTTCCGAAAGTTGGTGACCCAGGTTCCGAACCAGCAGTAATGAGACTATATGACCCTTGACTCCACTCTTGTGTTAATCATAAATGTGGGATTAATAAGACACCATTAACATTCTCCAAGCCTAACCTCCTAAATGTGAATTAATAAAAGTAATAAGTATTAGATTTGAAAAACAAAGACATAAACTAATCGTGTGACTTATTGTATCTTGATCAATGGAAATAACCAGAGGACCGAAAGGTGACTTAGGAGCCGTACGTGCCACGTTGTAGTTCACTCCTTTGCTGAATCCCGTTGATCAAGAAGGTTTTCCTACCTCTTTGAAATGCCAAGTGATTATTTAATGTATATTGGAATTATAAGTCGATTTGAAAGCATGATTTGATGAAGATTTGGTAAAGTGTAGTTTTGAATACGATATAGTTTGAATATTGTCAAATGTATCTGATTTGTCATTGCATAGATATGAAACTCATGTATTTGCATGGGATGGGAAAGCATGAGACCGAGGTAAAGGGACAACGTACTTTACTTAGAAACATTTAGATTTGTATGAAATGTTTAACCATTGTATATGGCCGCGTCCATGGGTTACAGAAATTATGGCATGTTAATTGGATAGAAACCTCTAGGGTGAGAAGAAGTCCCGAAACATGAGCAGGAGTACGTGTGTATAGCACTCTACCGATAGTCCCGGTTAAATGCTAGTACTGGGTAATAGCTCCCAGCCGGTGCCCTGGGAAAGCTATGGACAAAAATGGCCAGCGTTCATAACCATTGAATGAGAACGAAATACTGATCAATGCATGGGGCATGAGAAGGGTGTGCATCAATGCATGTCACCATGGCATAGTACATTATGATGATTTCTAAGTGCATTTAAAAGTATTTATGATTCTGATTTGTAGGAAATGATTATGAAATGATTATGAATGATTTCGTAGTATGAATTATGAAATGATTTTGAAATGTTGGATGGGGTATGATTTTCAAATGAGAAGTATATTATTGCTTAAGTATATATGATTTGTTTTCCGTTTGTATTACATCACATGTTGGTATCCACTTGATGGGAATTCCTACTGGACGTGTGACTAAGCCCACAATTCTTTCCGTTTTTAGAAACTGATGCAGGAAAAGAGAAAGGCGATGAGGCCGGGCCGAGCAATAGTCAGGCATAATTGACAATGAAAGCAAAAGAAAGAGCTCGGAGAGTCGTACATCTTGATATTTTGGAGATAGAAGATGACTTCATTCTTTTTGCCTACATTTTGAGAATATATAATTTTGTAGGAGTTATGTGAATGGAAATGTAATCAATGATGTATAAACTCCTTGATAATGGTGTTAGACTTTTTATTTGACATTTAACTTATATGGGATCCTTATACTATGCTTTGGATTGTGAATGATTATCTTTCAAATGTATCAAATGCTATGTATATGCTTATGCAAGTTTTATGTTAGTGTGTTGCAAATATTAAAATGGACTATGTCTATGTGCACACACACTAGTTGGGCCAATCGAGGGTCGAGTCTTTGGACTCGGACTTGACTCGCGTCGTGGTGCTCTCGCCTCCCTCTCTTCACTCAAATATCCTTATCATATTACTCTGATCCTAGTGGGAGAGGGAGGGGCGCTACATGTTAGACATGTTAGTCCTATGATAAACGTATTAGTATTATGGTGGACATGTTGGTTTCATAATAAACGTATTAGTCTTACGTTAGACATGTTGGTCTAGTGGTAGACGTATTGGCATCATGGTGAACATGTTGGTCCCATGGTAGACGATGTTGGTCCCATAGTAGACGTATTCGTCTCATAGTAGACTTGTTGGTACTATAATAGACATATTGGTTCTACGAATGTATGAGTTATGACCATGGATGGATTATACCCATGGAGTGATTATATTCCTGGATGGTTATTACAAATGGATAGATGATACTCACTAATGGAGAGTTACCATGGATAGATGATGAATCCCATGAATGTTGTTCCCATAGTAGACAGATTGAATTCATGCCTAGATATTGATTATATGGTGGGCACATTAAACCCATGATAGATATAGTGGTCCCATGGTAGGCATATTGGTCTCATGGCGAACGTGATGGTTCTATGGATAGATATTATTTTCCATGGATGGTTATTCCCATGGATGGTTTTGTGACCATAGATGAGTATTGTATATCGTGGATGGATACTCCCACGGAGGGCATTGATTTCATAAAGGATTGGACCCATAATTAGAGTATTGTCCCCGATGAGGGATTTACTTATGTTTGGGTATAAGTCACATGGTTGAGGTTTATCCCATGTGTGACATTGACCCCATAGTTGACGGTGTTCTCATGGTTGGTATAGACCCATGATTGGCTAGACACGTGGTAGATGAGATCTATTCTACTGATGAGGGCCATAATTGGGTAATTAGAATGTCTTGATATGACATCATGAATAGCACGGGGTTAGTGCTATGAAATAAATGAATTGAGAACTATGCAAGATCTGATCTCCATTGGAGTACGTAGGCAGTTGATAATTCAGTTTGATCAAATCAAGGGTCCAATAAGTCCTAGGATCGCAGGGAACTTGCAACATGTGTAGGTGTCACATGTTGGGACTATGAGTTGTGCATGCTTCAGAATTAAAAAAAAAAAATATATATATATATATATATATATATTATTATTATTTCTCATGTGTCCGTTGGGTCGGACCGTGACAGAGAGTCCCGATATGATGAGACAAATATGTTTGTTATATAAGTAGAGCCCAGAATGGCTAAAAAACTGTGGAAATTCTTAAGATGAAGACTTTGGCACTGATATGTATGTGACTAGGTCACTTGATTATATTGAGACGTGGTAGGAGTAAGTCTCTCACGTGATGATTATATTGAGACAAGGTAGGGGTATGTCCCTCACGTGATTATTATATAGAGATGTGGTAGGGGTACGTCTCTCACGTGATAATTATATTGAGACGTGGTATGGGTACGTCCCTCACATAATATTGATGATTATATTGAGACGTGGTATGGGTGCATCCCTCACGTGATATTGATGATTGAGACGTGGTATGGGTATGTCCCTCACGTAATGATAACGTTATGCTTCAGTCCGTTGAAAAAGGAACCTGTACGTTCAGTAGATCATTGTATCTCACTGTTGTATAATCAAGAGGATAAGATAAGTATATAGATTCCATGAGTAAGGCCTAACTAGCCGTAAGACCGCAGGAGCCTCGATATGAAATTACGGAGACACTGGCATTGAGATATTTATGTGACTTAGTTACTTGATATTAAGATGTGGTATGGATACGTCCCTCACGTGATTGTGATTTTGATTTCCTGTCCTAGGGAGGTACTCGGGATAATGGTGTTTTTCCACGGAGACTTGGTCCCGTGTCGTTGCCGTCGCAGGGTGAGTCCCTTACATGTTATATACTATAGGGCGTCCTTACGACTATTCCGCACACTTGTTGTGCGTGGTTGCGCATACCTAGATACTATTTTACCCCATGGGGATGGTGCTAGCTTCGTTAGAAGTGGTCCGACCACCTTAGAGCTTGACTGAATCACCAATGAGGTGAATGGATGCAGGGCAAAGTAGACTTGATCACGCCAGTCGTGGGTCTTCTGATTAGTAAGTCATGGGCCCTAAGTCTTACTAGGGGTCGTGGTATGTTTATGATATGATAAGATGATTTAATATTGTTGCCACAATCACGTAATGATTCATTCAAGTGTTTTTCCTATAAATATAAGATCTCATGGTAGATGATGTGCCCGTTGGGTCGGGGAGTGACAAGAGCAACGAGAGTTTGCCAACTTGGATGATGATGTAGAGAAGAGAGATATCATCCAACGGAAGTTTGCCAGCTTCGAGAATGATGTGATCCATCCAATGGTTCTTTTTCCCGAATTTTACTTTTCACAATTCCTATGTTGGAAGCAACATGCTATCTGATTAAACCAGTGATGCCAAAATCGCACAAGTCGCAAGTCGACTTGTGCGAATCGACTCGACTTGGTACCTTATAACGAGTCGACTCACATGGGAAATCGGAAATAGACCAAAATCGTACGAGTCGATTTGCGATTCAAATGGGCAATCGGTAGCTCTTACAATTCGTCTGGAAGGGAAAAGACATGCTTGCATGCATATAGGAAAGTAGGTTTTGCATGGCTTTAAAGGAAACTAACTTTTTATTGACAAACATTATCGATAAATCCCAACGAGACTGCAACCATCACTTCGGTCTCTTCTGCTTCTGCTTTCTGCAAGTTCTTCTTTTTCTACAGCCTTCTGCAGCAACCTTCGAGCCTTCTCTTCTTTGAGGTATGTGGTTTTTTTTTCCATTCTTCGTTAGAGAGAGTTTCTTCTTCTTTTTCGTTGATCTTCCTTCTTCACTTCTTCCATGCTTTCTTCCTCTTTCTTCTTCCTCTTCTTCTTCCTTGATTTTTGCAACTCTTTCTTCTCTTCCCTTCTTCCGCTGCTATCACTTTTCTTTTTCTTTTTTTTCAATTATCTAAAACCATAGAAAAGCATTTTATTTTGATGGTTTCTAGAGAAAATATCTTTGCAAGTCCTTGTACGAGGACCTGGAAGATTTGCTCTGGAAACTTCCGTTGCTGCTCTATTTCCAGATTTTCTACTTTCATTACTTTCTTTAATATGGCCATGTAAACTTATCTTTATTTCATGGCCATGGTTGATAATGAAATAAAGATAAGTTTGCAGGACCTTCTTGATAGTGTATACTGTATACAGTTTTCAGTTGCACTGCATAGTGTTTCTGTTTGCAAACTTCGCAAGTAATATTGTTTCAAATGGCCATAGTATTTTTGTAATCTTGTATAATGTTTCAGAATAAAATACTGTATTTTGTATATTGTATTAATTACAATATAAAAATTATAAATGCAGCTTTCTAGTAATATAAAATAATTTGTACAATTAACACTTTTCATATTAATATATTTTTGTCCTTTTTTGGGATGATTATTTTCAATGGATGAAAAATGGATGTGGCTTTCTAAATTTGTAAAGATCGTTAAAATAGTCCGAACTCAACGAAGTAGTAATAATTATAGAAAAATGTCAAAAACGTTATGAATTTTACGATTCTACGATTTATGATTCATGATTCACACCTTTAAACCGATTCACGATATGATTCGAGTTTGACAACATTGGATTAAATAATGAATTACAAATGTCTAGAAAAGTTCTATTGCTATTTCTCAAGGTAATCCACAAAAATGCAATGAAAGTGAAGGGCCCATGACAATGACAGAATGCCTCGAGTAATCGACCCATTTACCAAGGAGAGTTTCATGAAATCTTCCTTCTTTGCCTTCAATTACATCTGAAAAGGACTTGTAAACTTTATTATGACCGTCCCTCATTGGTTGTCCACGGATCCCATTATCAAGAAGGGTATTCACGGCTTCTTGTATCAATTTCTCCTGACACATTACTGATTCCCCCGACGTAGATCAACTTGTTGTGAATGGATCGATAAGAGTATTGTTCATATAGATAACTCTTCGATATAGTTCATTAATATCCAAACTCATAAGTTTACCCCCATCTATCTGAATGATTGGTCTGAACTCGAGAGGAAGAACTAGTAATAGGTGTAGAATAATAGAACAAAGAGAAGAGATTGGAGAAGAATGCTCTCAATATTTTATTGATTGTGTTGTCCTCTTAGAGGTTACAGTATTAAATAAATAGAATAGAGACAATCAAGGGACCAAAAAAAGAAAATAAACCAAGCGTATCAATCTAATCAATTACAATCAATCTACTGTTGACTTTCAATATGCATTGAATCGGGACATATAATTTGGGTCCCACATCACCAGATGTATGGGTCCCACAACACTCCCCCTCAAGCTAGTTAGAAGATGTCGAGTAGACCCAGCTTGTTAACGACCAAATCAAGTTGAGTTCGGAGAACAGACTTGGTGAAGATAACTGTCAATTGATTCTTAGGCTGTAGATGAGGAGTAAACAATCGCCCTTCTAAAATATGCTGACAAAGAAAATGGCAATCAACCTCAATGTGCTAGTCCGCTCACGAAAGACTGAATTGGATGCAATGTGAATGGCTGCCTCAATGTGAATGCACAAAAACATTCGTTTTGGTTCTACATTTATCCGAATAAAATGCTTAGCTCATTTCATGCGTCCAAACAAAAAAATCCTTTTCATCTTCCAATTTTTCTATCTTCCCAATCATTTTCAGTGGACCCTTCTTCCCCTAATTCTTTCCATTAAAAAAGTGGGACACGTAGATTATACCTTCCTACAATTGATGCTTGAGGTTTAGTATGTCACTTTCCAAAAGTGGAGGTGCCTTGCTACAAAACAACACCGTCTCCAAACACAAAAGTAGAATTCAAGTGAAAGCAAGGTATGCAAACACAGGTGTATGTAGGAACAAAGCTCTGATGACCAAACTAATGAAGGCTACGATAGTATTAAACCTTCAAAAAATGGACCAACCAAACTTCGTTCGATGGGGTGCCGAACCAAAGACAAGCTACAGGCGAATGTTATCGTAATATGTTTCCAATGAAACCAGTTTCAAGATTAATTGAAGTTGAAAAGAATGCAATTCCCAATGACAAACGAAATTTAATTAACTTAAAAAAGAGTTGAATTATAAAGAGGAAATACAAACCACAACTTAATTCAATTCAACCTTGGAACTACAATTCAAAAGATTACTCAAAACCCAAACTTGGGATTTCTTTAGACTTCAATTGCTTTCTCCAAATTCAATGATCTCAAGGCTTAGCAATGACCTCTATTTATATTGCATAGAGGTGGGAAAAAAATAAAGGAAAAAAGGATGTGCCACATAACCTCAACCAATGGGAATGAAGAGAGAAGAATTACATCTGATCAACATGTGACAGATAGGAATAGTGACATATCTCTACCAATCAAATGTTGCCATTCATGCCCATGCTTGGCTTGTGCTTCACAATTGAAGGTTCAAAGCTTCTTGGAGTGGCCTCACACACCATGGGGGAGAGGAGAAATGATGCGGAGCATTTTGGAGCATATGATTCTATCATTTTTATTTTTATTACTTATTTTGTTTTATTTTACATTTAGGGGTATTTTCGTCATTTTGTTGGTGTGTTTATTATAAATACATTGTAAGCCTCTTTAGGGCAATCAGTTGATAAATGAAATTATTGAAGTTTTCTTCCGCTTGTGCGACGAAATACTTGGGAGCGATTCCTTTGGCGTGAGGCCCTTCTTTTGGCGTGAAGCATAGCGTGAGGCTACCATCCTTCCATCTTCTTCAAGTACTTCTTCTTCTTCCTTCTCTCTCTATTTTCTCTTCTTCTTCTCCATCCTCTTTGTTTTCCTTTTGATTTCACTGACCCAACAGCCCTTTCCGGTTGCCTCTACCCCTAAGGCCCCTTTGGGTCCCGCCACCCCTTCCCTAAGCCCCTATTGCTGCCATGAACCATTAACCCTCCCTCTGTAAGTCATTTTAACCCCTCCTACACTGTTGTTCCTCATCCCTTTCGCCAAACAGCCATAGGCCTTGCTGCAGCAGCCTCTAAAACCCATTGTCTTGCCTTCATCCCTTCCCTAGACACCCTCCTTCACTGCCGTCGCTCCTAAACACATCCCCTTGGCTGCCGTAGCCTACAACTAAGCCCTTTCCTTTGTTCCGTGACTTCTTTTTTTCCCAATTGTCTTCCGTCCCTTGCACAACATTGGCCGGACCCACCTTTTGTCATTTATCCCACTCCATTTACTCATTTACCCCTTTCTTTTATATTTTATTTATTATGTGCCACCCATCTAGCCTATCATTAGCTGTTTAAATCCATTTAAGACATCCTATTCCTAGTATTTGCATGTTTATTTGTGGTAAATTTTATATTCATTAATTGAATATGTTAATTGGGATTTAATTTCAGCCTATTTTAGTTTTAGGGTGCATTATTTTCATCTTTTTTAATCTTTAGGAACCACATTTAGGCATTTAGAGTCACCCTATTAGTTGTCCTGCATCAAGAAACCAATGGGAGTTTGCCAACTTGGACGTTGATGTGGATAAGAGAGCTATCATCCAGTGGGAGTTTGCCAACTTTGACAATGATGTGTTCCATCCAATAACATTCTTCCAAGTCATACATGTCTAAGATAGGAGCCATAGTTACATGAGAGCCTTCTGAGGAGTGTTCAACGCCATCACAAATGAAAACCCTAGTCAAAGGGTCTCCCATGGAGCAACCCACACCCATCATAAATGGCGGAAATAGGGGAAGGCCAGGAAAGGGTTTGTAGGACAGCTTTGGGCAGATCTTGGTCTAAGGAAAAGTTCTGGCAACAAGAGGGAAGGAGAAAGAGAAAGAAGAAGAGAAGATGAAGAATCGTACCTGGAAGAAGTAGATGGCCTCACGCCGTGACCTCTCGCCCTCTGGAATCACTCCAACAATCTCAATCGCACAAGGTTTGCGAAAAAAATTCTCAAATTTTTATTCATATCATCAATTGTGTGTTTGCCTCAAAGGGCTACAAGGCTTATATAGCTTTTGCATTACTAAAAAAAATAAAGGAAATATTAACAGTTACTAATATACCCTAACTAAATAAAGTAATTACAAGCAAAAAGAAATTGTAAAAAATAGAAATTGTATCCACGGTGATGGTATGCTCCGTATCACTTTGATTGCTCCTGAGCAGGGAATATAGGAAGATTGGCATAGGACGAATATTGGAGGAAAAGTCTGCAGTCTAGTCATCGATGGGGGAAGTTGCAATAATGTTGTTTCTTAGGAGGTCGTCGACAAGCTGAAATTGAAGACTGAGAAACTTGCAAATCCCTACATGGTGTCATGGTTTAAAAGGGGTAATGAGGTGAAGATGGACAGAAAATATTTGAATTCATTTTCCATTGGTCAGAAATATTTCTATGATGTTAGGTGTGATGTTACTCCTATGGATGCATGTCATGAGTTGTTTGGCAAGCCTTGGCAATATGATAGGAATATGATGCATGATGGGAGGTGAAATGTCCACAACTCCATCAAAGATGGTATAAAGATCACACTAGGACCAATGAGAGAGGAAAGATCAAAAAGGAAGGTTGTGAGTAGGGGTGAAACTTGGGTTGGGTTTTAGCACGACTCGCATGACCCGACCCGAAAAATCGATGGGTTGGGTTCTATATTTTCACATTTCGGGTCGGGTCAGGTTGGAGGAAAAAAAACCCGTTCGAAAAGACTCAAAGAGGTGCATCTCTCATTTATTTTTTTATTTAAAATATTAATTTTGTTTACTTTCAATTATGAAAAAGTGTATAATCTATCTGATCCATTTATTTAATTTAAATTTAAATTTTTATTTGCTTTTGAGTTCTAAAAATTCAATAAACAACAAGTTGTATCGGGTCGGGTCAACACTCAGGTTGAACGGGTCAAAAATTCAGGCTGGGTCGGGTTAAGCAATGCAGGATTGAAATTTGGGTCGGGGTCAGCTAGTTTTGACATGGATTAGGGTTGGGTTCATCAAAACCCGGCCCGACCCGCCCGAGTTTCAGCCCTAGTTGTGAGGTTCTTGGAAAGGCTAGAATATGTGGAAGAAGATCAAAGATTCTTAGAGTTATCATCTCCAAAATTTGATGATGACAAAAATATTGACTCTCATCTTGATGTGTTTTCTTTAGAAAGGCAGGTTTGCAACGTCCGAGATGAGGAACAATGGACGGCAGATCTTGGCAAAGTCACTATTGCAGTTGGGGTTGCCAATATCTTCTCTCCAAAGCGGACTTTGTAAACTCAAGGTCGAGTTCCTTCCAAGCTAGAGGGAGTGATGTGGACATCGTCACAGGTACCGTTCACAATCAAGAGAACCAAATTGAAGATGAGTCAATTCCAATTTGCGAAGACATTCTTGAAATTGCTTTCAAATCATAGGGAATTTTAGCAGATCAAAAGTCGGGCCAAAATGGCTTCCGTTGGGGCCGAAATGTTTAAGTTAATGGCTCATGGGCTTGGGCATTGGGTCAAGCCTCCAAATCCATAAAATTTGGCCCATTTCGGCCCATATACAAGGTCCATTTGCAATCCACAAGGAGGAGTGACGGGAATACAAATGGGATGCCACATCATGTGCCATGTCATTGCAATGTCACCAAATTATCCCAAAAAATTTGTTGCAAAGAATCCTCTCCAAATGGAAGTTAATGGACACATGAAGAATCCTAACTTTTAGTTGCCAACAGAAATGGAATAAACAATGGAGTGTATGGACAGCAAAGCATGGAAGATTTTGGAGTCCTCAAAAACTGCACAACTACAAACAAGCAAAACCGTGTGCCATCTCCATGGACGATGAAGAGTTTTTGTTTTATTTTTTTTTTCTTACAATGATGATGTAATAAAGCATGTGACATCATGAGGATGGTTGAATGCAGAAGAAATTGGAAGGAAAAATGAGAATGGCATGTGCAATGAGATGGAGTGGGGGCGTAGGATCCTCGTTTGTAGTGCCTAGCCAGAATTAGGGAAATTGGAGTGGGACACTTAGCATGGATGAATTTGCAATGTATTTTCCATATTTTGTACGGCCCACACGCACATTATGAATAAGAGTGGGTGCCCATTGCTTGTACACACAATTCGATGCAATAAAAATTTGCTTATGTGTTTGGCTCCTCTCCAACTTTGATGAGTTAATTTTGATTTAATTTCAGCAAATTAATTGTCTTTAATTAATTTTTTTCTTTCAATTTTTTATTGTTATTTTAATTTCGAATTTATGTTGGGACTGCAATCAATTGAAGCACAATTAATTTTGTGCAAATTAAATTGAAGCGAAGCCTTTGTCAAATATTAATCTATAGTGAATTGTTGACCTAGGTGAGATAAGGACCTTTGATTTTTCCCATTGAATGAAATTGTATTAGTTCCTCTAATCGATTTTCGGGGACCCATGTAAAATTGGGCCAATTTGAGATTAATGATTGAGTGATCGGTTTCGATTTCCTTCACTCTCTTCCAAATTCTACAATTTGTTTTCGGTTTCAAGTCATTGGACCTCCAATCATTCAAATTGAAGCCTATGGCCTAATCCATATTTGTGGCCGAACCTTCTTTGTGTTTTTGAAGTTAGGCCACATCAGGAGGTCATCAAATTCCTATTCATGGAGAGGAGTTCTCAAAACATTCTCATATGGAATTTGCCCCTTAAGCATTGAATACAAGTGCTACAATCATCATTTCCATAAGCATTTATAATATTTTAAATAAAAAAACAAAACACTAAAGCTAATCCACGTCACTGAACAGGACAACACGTAAATATTTTAATACCAATGCTAAATACCTAAGTACCCTGAAGTCATAATCCTAGGAAATACTATCGTAAAATAGGCAATAACTTCAATGTGTTGTAACTACAAATAATTGCACTCTTCGTACAGGAAATTAAATAAGTATTCGATAGGTCCAATTTCATATCATCTAGACATCATACTACACACAAATATGACTATTTATTTAAAAATGAAGGTCAAATCAAAACTTACCATATTTTTCAAAAAAAAAAAAAATTCAATACTCACCCTAGATCTAAATAATCAAAATATCAATGTTCGACATGTGTGTGGGCGATTAAGCATCTGCATCAAAAAAAAATATCAAGAGTGAAATGCAGCACAAGAAAGGATACATATTAATAACAAACCTGCAAGAGAGATCTTATAACACTTGAGAATTGCTGCCTTTTATGAAGTAAGGATTTTCGAGCAACAAGCGCCTGGGACTGGTACTCCACCTCCGGCACTCTCCTCCTAGGTCCTTCCAGTGCCCTCCCAATGGCAGGCTCGCCAGGTTTCCTTGCTACCATCTTAACCCAATTCAACATTCCAGACAAACACTCTTTCTCTCTCTTTCTTTTCAGTGTCCCATTCACCTCACGCTGCTCCAAGACCACAACCTCATCACCATCACCATCAACACAACCTTTATTCAATGTCCCATTCACATTTTCATCCTTAATAGCCTGAACCTCAACCATCTCAGGACCCAAATCCACACATCCATGCCCCACCTTCAACAACCCTTTTATCTCCCCTATCTCCATCTCCAACCCACACACAATTCCCTTCTCCTCTAGAATTTTCCACAACCATCGATCCAATGGCTCCAAATACTTCATATAAATCAATTTCACCGGTGCCCCAACAACAGAACCAAGGCCGGATTCCACCGAGACAGAACCCCAAGACCCACGTGCTGTGACCAAATCACAACCGCCCTTTTCCCTCACAACCCAATAGAGCTTGAACAAATCAACGCACTGCCCATCACCGAGCTTCACAGGAGGAGGCGATAGCTGCGTTGGAGACACCTCTTTGAGGAAAATGGAGAGAATTCGATCAAAAAGGCATCGGAACTTACACTCTGGGTCATCTTCCGCACAGGTTTCGTTGATTTGAAGGTCTTGGACAGTTTCTGTGGAATTTGGAGAAGCCCTGTCAGAGAAACGCGACCATCCAGCCATGAGAGAAGGGTTTGGGATTTTTGCACTCAAAACCCTAGAGGAATGAGCTCTTACTCAAGGATTGGATGAAAATGGAATCGATTTTGGCGGGAAAGGAATGATTTAGAGAATGGAATCAAAGGAGTTGGTTTGCTTGGCTCTTTGGAACGGTCTTTAATGCTTTTCGCCCCGCGCTTTCTTGGCTTTGTTGCGAAAAACGCCAAACAAGAAACGAGAGAGGGGGAGCTGGGGCTCCACAGAGAGAGAGGAGAGGAGAGGAGCCGCCCTTCAAATTCTAGTTGTGGGAGGGGATGAGTGAAAGACAAAAGTTAACACAGTGGTTTCCTTGTTTTCACCTCTTAAATTAATGGAGAGAATATAAAAGCCTTTTGTTTAGTGATTTGGGGATTCTTTCCAGATGTGAGAAGCAGCAAATCTCTAATTGAAAAAGTAATGACATTGTTCTCGAAACCCTAGTTTAAAATATGATAACCCTAAAGTTGAGATTATCGACTCTTACTTTTTAACACATGTAGATGAATGAACTTTTTATATAGAATGAACCTTTTAATATAAAAAAGATTTTAAATGTTTTATAAATCATAAATCAAATGTACTTAATGTTGGTTGTTACAAGTGTCACGCCCTGCCCCGTCAATGGCTTAAACACGACTATTTTTTTTTTTTTAACTGGTCATACATGGAGATACCTATGGGTTTCTAGGTTTATTCATCTTTAACATACAACGGATCTTTAACATACAACGGAAATTTAAACATAAAATGTAACACATGCTCTTTATACGTAGACTCAAAGATATATCATAAGCCTCACAAACATGAGAATAACACAACAAAACTATAGTGGTTTTATTACATATTTAGTTGTGCATCAACTGGGCACAATAATTAGTACAATGTCAAGTTTATGAAGATGTACATAATAAATAAATAAATTTCCCATTTACGGGAAATATTAGAAGTCTCATCTCTTATCAGAGTAACGATGGTTCTTCAACCCATCCTCAGTCACGTTCTTTGAAATGCAAGGGTACGAGCTACATAGCCTAGTGAATAGAAAACAACAGATAACATATTATCATTTAAGCAGGTTACCACTCAAAATAGTTTATTCACTTAGAATCATGCAAATCTCTACCTGGCGTCAACACCCTAACATAGACATTCTATCATATTCTATGCATGCTTTTTATTTTAAACACAACCCATGTCAATCTTCAATTGTCTGGCCCTAAAAAAAATATTATTAAAATATTAAGTCCATACATAAGTTCATGTTTGTACGAAACTCAGCTTATTTCACCTCTTTCCTTTTTCAAACAGCCAACGTTTTTCCTTCACAGCAAACTCTTTCTTCCTCTACGTTCCGTCTATTGATTTTTCACCCATTAAAGGCATTGGATTTGGATTTCATATGCTTGGAGCGCCCCTTTGCATTGTTCCTTTTCCTCCAAAGGTAAGATCCATTATCATTTTCTTTCCCTTTCTTCTTATTTGATGAGATCTTAATGGGATGTGTTTAGAATGGAGTATGTGATGGCTTTTAGGCCTTACTTTGGAGAGGAATCCATGGAAGTAATTGGGGATTTTTGTTATGAAACCTTGTTTGGGTGTAAATCTCTATTGAAATTGAGTTTTAAACCTTTGGGAAGGGAAGTAAATTGGAGAAAATGATATATGCTAATTTTTTAAGATGATTCATGGGAGGAGATTTGGAGATTTTCCTTAGATTGAAGGGATTAGACCAGATTATGGGTAAATATTGGGTCTAAATTTCGGAGTTTTACTTCTAAACTGTGCTTAGGCCTAATCCATGAACTAATAATGTATATTATATTATTTTGGCATGATTAGAGCATTTGAACTCCGAACCTGTCGAGGTACGACCCGAAGATCAACCCGAGACATCGTGATTTTGAGGTGAGGATTGTTACACTCATATTGTATTAATGCATGTATGTTATTTCATTAATTTAAGGAATGTACTGTGTTATTGATGTGTTTAATGCATGATAAATATGACAGATGTGTCCTATGTTATGCATGAGATGTTATTAATTCCCTATTATGTGATTTGTAGCATGTCTATTATCTTGTTATGATGATAGAAAACTTGTGATAATTATTGGAGACCTTTGTGAATGGATGATATGATTTTTTGATGAATTTAATTGGGTTTATGCTGTGAAAAGAGAGCGATTGGACTTAGGATGTTAAACCACCATGAGACGGGTTGAATAAATTGTAAGGACTAAGAATATGTGTAAATAAACCTGATGTGTGTATCTCAGGTTTGGTGTATAGTCCATGTCCTTAGAATAACCAATGTGATAATTGTGTTGAATGTATAAAATGTAATGGAATGCACTATGCTTACTATCATTGTGAAATTACAGTCATGATGTGATTATGACACATATGTTGTGCATGTAATTATGAATATGTTTCCCTTTGGTATTACTCACTGATATGTGCTTACGAGGTTATCTAGGATGTGAGTATGAGATATTGTGTTAATGGGCATGGTGATATTGAGAATTACTAGTGTTGAGGTAAGACCTAAAGGATATATAGGACTTGATGATGTACATTTCCTTTGCTTGGGCCCCACTAGTATGAGTCCCCACTCCCTAGAGGAGGTTGGTGTGATAGGATGATGATTTTAGTTCAAGGTACTCTATTGGAACGGTGGCGTCGGCTATGGGACTTGGTCATGTATGGTTGTCATCGATGAGTATAGCCCCTCATATACTTCACGCTGTAGGTCGCTCTCACGGCTGTTTGTGGTTATCGTTGAGGAGTATAACCCCTCACATGCTTCGCGCTATAGGTCGCTCTCACGACTATTTTGTACACTTAGTGTACAGTTCGCGCAGGGTCAGATACTCGTGAGCCTATACGAGAGGTACTAACTTAGTAAGACACATTGCGCAAAGTTAGATACTCTTGAGCCTATGCGGGCGGTACTGACTTAGTAAGACAGATTGCGCAGGGTTAAATACTCGTGAGCCTTACTTGGGTAGTACTAACTTGGTAAGTCGTACCGATCACCTTAGAGTTGACTCAATCACTAGAGTGGTGAAGGGACTCGGGGTGATGTAGATTGTCTATGTTGTATGGAGATCTCCCACTTATAAGTCGTGGCCTATGCCCATTAAGGGATCATGATGTTTGACCAGTGTTATAAAAGTTGGACCGAAAGACGGACAAACCACCGGTTCGACCGAAGCCGCGGTGGTTGCGGTCTGTCCTGGCTGAGAATTGTTTCTGGGTCAAAACTGTAGAAAACTGGTCAGAGTCGTAGTTTTCTGCAGTTTTGAAGGTAAAACCGTGAGCCGCGAACTGCGGTTCACAAAATTTGAAAACAATTTTTTTTTTTAAATTTCCCCTTCAAAATATAAAGAATTAATATTAAAAAATGTATATATTTAAAACATAAATATTTATTACTATTTTTATCTCATATCTTTCACCGTTTTGGTATATTACTCAGAGTTTGAATGTTAGTTTTAATATTTATATTAATTTTATTGGTAAAAGGTGTATTACTTAATGTTATATGTAATATTTATATTATATTACTACTTGACCGGGTTTCACCGGATTTGACTGCGGCTGAACCCAGTTGAACCCAAAATGCCTTGAAAACGGTTCGCTAGACGGTCTGGTTCTAATAACATTGTGTCTGACATCCAGTTCCATAGAGGTGCCCTTGGGTCGACCTTGTGCTCACGTTGATGAGATTGGTGTCCTTGGGTGGACATTGTGTTCACGTTGATGAGATTGGTATCCTTGGGTGGACATTGTGTTTATATTGATGAGAATGATAGCATGGCATGATAGCATAGGCTTATTTATATTCCATTTCATACATTATTATTATGTGGGTGCGTGAGTGTGTAACATGCATATTTCTTCACTGATTATTGTATGTACTCATGTCATTGCAATTTCAGGTAATGTAGAACAGGCTGGGTCTGAGGGAACCCGAGGAAGAGCTTAGTTTATCATGCTGCTTTATACGACCTACATACTAAGTTAATTGCTTTATTTATTTGATTTGAGTTGGTAATATTGTTTATACCATTTTATTCATTGTGGATTTCGTTGTAATAAATTCTAGAATGTTTGATAACATTTATGGTAGAAAATTTATATCCCCTTTGAGATATTAATGGTATTTGAGTTCATTTATGATCTCGATGATTGAGTTGTGAGTACACGTGTGTTTCACACGTGCGATATTCGAAACAGTAAAATAATTTTGCGTCACATGCCTATGCTTTGGGTCAGGGTGTAATAGCCCGAATTTTTGAATCAATATATATGTGGCAATTATTTATTTTAATAATGGAAAAATGGAAATTTTGATGTCATGGATGTTAAATGGATCAAAATATGGACAAAGGCCCAAGTATGGTCCAATGGACCATGGATTTGATAGGATTCATTTGAAGGGTCAATAATGGTCAAAGTGGGCCCGATAACCATGTGGGATCCAATGGATCATAATTGATCCAAGCTCTAAAGTAAATAGTAGAAAATAATTTGATTGGGCCATGGGCCCAATGGTGACCTAATTAATTGGAATTAAACCCCCTAAGTTAATGATGAGATGATTAAGCCAACATAACCAAGTGGGGCCCACCTACACCTCATCAAGTGAGGTGGCGGTTGGCTAAGAAATTGGTGGGGCCGGCCACCATGGTTGACTTGGTCAACCATGGGTGGATTCATGAAGGAATAGAAGGGAATTAAATATAAATTAAATTATAAAATAAAAAGGGGCTAAGTTAAATAATAAATTAAAAAATTAAGTGAGTGAAGAGGGGAGGGAGTCACATAGGAAATGGGGTGAGTCAAAATGGTTTCCATCTTATTTGACTCACCAAACTCATTGGAATGAGTTGTGACCCAAACTCATCCCCAACCAACCCCACTAAGGGGACAAAGGCCCCAAAAATTGGGGGCATGCAAGCCCATACCTCCCTCCATGCTTGGTTGGTGGAGGATGTCAAACCAATCATCACACCATCTCCCTCTCACTCTCTCCCTCTCTCCTTCACACACCAAAACCGTCCTCCCCTCTCTTCCAAAGAAAACACTAAGGAGAAAAGAAGAGAAAGGAATTTAGAAAGAAGGGAAGAAGGAGCTAAGAGTTGGTCGATCACTCTTAAGACCCAAGACTTGTGATATTTTCCCATTCACTCCTCCGTTTTTCCCTCTCAAAGCTGCTACACCTTGGCCGAACCAAACCTTGGTGACCTTGTAAGGTCTCGGAATTTGGGAATTAATATAAATGTGAATATTAATTATTTTAATGATGGAAATTAGAAAATTGGTGGAGAAAATGGTAAATGGGCCAAAATTGGATAAAGGCCCAAGTGTGGCCCAATAGACTATGGTTTGGATTTAAATTTATTTAAATGGGTCAAGAATGGTCAAATTGGGTCAAATACCCATTTGGGACCCAATGGGTCAAGATGGTTAAGCTCTAAGGTAAATGGGCTAGTGGGAAATGTAAGTGGGCCATGGGCCCAATGGTGATCCATTTAGAGTGGGCTTAATGAAATTCAATCACCCTAAGTAATTTGGAATTAAACAATGGTGGTGTGGCCAAGTGGGACCCACCTCCACCTCATCAAGTGAGGTGGCATGTGGGCCAAGGTTTGGTGGGGCCGACCACCATGGTTGAATTAATCAACCATGGGTGGATGTATAAGGTAATTTAAGTAAATAAGAATTAAAGTAACCAAAATATCTAAATATTAAATGATTAAAATTATCCAAATGAGGTGGTCAAAGTGGGGTCAAAAGGTGAAAACCACATCACCTCATCCCAAACTCAAAAAATAAAACACGTTGGGACTTAGGGGGGGGTGGAGTCATAAGCCATAAAGCAATATAAATATCTTGTGGGTGGGTGGAGAGAGTTAATGTAAAGTGAAGGTTAAATAACCAAAGAGATAAAGATGGGTTTACACCTTATCCTTTTCATTTTACCCTCAACTCACTCTCCATCTCTCCCATTCTTCCATTGCTGTCCCACACTAGCAAGGAAAAGAGGAGAGGAAAATTAAGAAAGAAAAGAGAAGAGCTCAAGGAGAGGAAGAAAAGGTTGGACCACCATCTCAAGGTAAAGATCTTGAGACATTTTTACCATCTCCATCCTTTTCCCTCTCTCAAGTAAACCCTACCTTGGCCAATTCTAAGCTTGGAGGTTTCCACCATTGATCAAGCATCTTGACCTACCAAAGATTAAAAGGAAGGAGAAAGGAGGCTAAGGAAGCCGACGGGAGCGGCGGAAATCGGAGGAGACGACGGATTGTGAGTATTTCTTAAACAAGAAATTTTGGATTTTTAGGGTTTAAGATTTGGGATTTATTTTGTAAATTTAATGGTGGCCTATTGATTTTATGCCATGGATTTAAAATCCATCAATTTAAAGGATGGAAAGTGGACAAAACCCTAGTGGGTAAATTGGGGTTAGTTTAAGGAAAAAATAAATGGATTAAGGAATGTAATGTAATTAAGTTATTAAGCATGGAATTATGTGGAATTGGAAGGTAATGTGTGATTTTCTTAGGGTTTTAAGGTATGGAGGACATTGTGTAATTTAATTATGTAAAAATGGAAGCATGGAGAATGTTTATGGTTTTAGGGTTTAATGATTAAATGTTGGTAAATTGTTTTAAAGGGATGGTAAATAAATAAAAAAAAAAAATGCATGGGAGAAGTGCATGATGTTGATGGCCTTAACAATGGTAGATGATGGAGTATTTTGTTAGGTTTTGTAAAAATGGTAGAGGGGGATGAACCCATGGTAGATGATTGGGTTAATTATTAGGGTTTATAAGAATGGGAGACAATGAGGGTGGTTAATGATTTTAGGGTTTTAAAATGATTAAATGTAGGCAATTGAGGAAATTATAATGGAGTGTTTAAGGTTAAAATTATTGGATCATGAACCATGGGTTCGGCCATGGTGAATGGCCGAACCCTATGGTGGTGTAATGGTAGTTTAAATGAGTACAAAAAATGGGGAAAATGATGGTTTTATGATGGTTTGATGATGATTGTAAATGGATTTAAAGTGTGATAAAGGATGATGATTGAAATGTATAAGTTAAGCCCCTTCATGGAAGGGCTTGTGATGGGTTCAAATGTATAAGTAGGCCAAAGAAAACAAAATGGGAAAAATTGATGAATTGGGTATTTTGAACCCATGGCCCATTGGTGAACCATTTAAAGGGTTAAGTATGGGGTTTTGGATTGGTTTAAATGAATAAGGTTAGATTAATTAAATGGCTAATCTTAATGGTCATGTGACATAATTGAATGGATCATTAATGGACCTAAGTTAGGTATCCAAGTTTATAATCAATTATGAACTTAGTTAGGCAAGGGTGAGTGGTTGATTAACCATGGAGAAGAGGTAGTGGCAAAACCGTAATTAATGGCCAAAATGAAGAACTCCATGGGAGAGGACCATGTATTTAGAGGCACTAAGTGATAAGTTTATGTATGGTTAAATAAAGCCTAGGAGGCTGATTTTAGACTCATGTACTTAAAAATATATAATGGATTAAATGGGACCCGCAAAACCTAAATAGTGACTGATTTTCATATGGACTTGGAAATGTGAATGGACCTAGAAATAGTTAAAATGTGGACTGATTATGTGTATGTAATAGGGTATTGGATATCACGAACGGTACGCGTGTCGGTAGCCGGATTATCGGACGAAGCCGAAAAAGGACGGGAGTCGGTATTCGGTAGGATTCCTACCTATTTGTAAGCCATGGATGTGTGATGGTATTTTTGTCATATTTTATTGATTAGTATTTATCTTATGATGGGTTTTTACAATATGGATGCTATGTTTAAGATGGATTTTATTTAATGGCTATGAACTATGATTAAGGTTATGCATTATAAATTAAGGCTATGTATGATATCTTAAGGTTATGAGTTATAAATAGTACATAGCATAATGCATTACATCTCATGCATGGCATGGGCGGAAAAAAAAAAAAAAAAACAAACCGGAGTCCATGCTCCGTCAGGGCGACCGAGAACAGGCATGGGGACACCTTGACGAGGCTTTGCCGTCAAGGGGGATATTTTGCGGTTGGACATATCTTGACGAGGTTTTTCCGTCAAGAGGGATATGACAGTATATGGCAGGAATAATGAGTGGGATTCATAACATTGACACCCATGGCATATCATTTACTTATATTTCAGTATATGGTGGTTTATAGTTTTCACTGTGTTATTATCTGTATGTGGTTATTACTAACCCATGTGCTAGCCCTACTCGGAATCCTACTGGGCGCGTTGTTCTAACGCCCTACTTCTACCCTAGCTGACGATGCAGGAGATGGCGGGACCGGAAGGGCGAGACGGAAGCCAAGCTTAGGAGTTGGGGAGGCGGATTAATTATTTTGTTTTACTTCATTTTGGAAAAGATGTATTTGTATAGTTAACTTGTCGGAAATGTAATAATTTAGGTAGTTTGCTATGTTTAGGTATTATTGTGGATAATACAGTATAATGGCATTTTCGTAATTAATTGGGTATTTCTTCCCTTCTATCTGAAGAACTGGTAGGATAGTTCTATGATCATCCGCATTTATTATTATGTTCCATGAGCTTACTTGCTACGCGTGAACCGTACTCGTGGACTTATGTTCCACGCACGCGTAGGGTTGGCCAGTTAAGGGCCGGGCTTTAGAAGCTCGGAACTTAACTCGCATCGTGACGTCCGCGCCCTTTGTCACTTTTATTTAAAAAAAAAAAGTACTCTGATTTTACGGTGAAAAGGGGCGGGCGTTACAGACCTTACCTTAATCAAGCTCACCATTGGCCGAGTATCAAGGAGGAAGAAGAAGGAGAAAGGCTAAGGAGCAAGATGAGCAAGAGACAACCGGGAAAACCAAAGATTGTAAGTATTTCCAAAGATGCCGTTATGGCTCTTTTAAGAGAAATCGCGAAGGAAGGAAGTACAAAACATGCAATGGAAAGGACTGACGAAACAGTCAGTCGACTAAATCAGAGATTCAGTCGACTGAACAGATAATGAACGAACCAGAAACGAAGTTCTGGGAGTTTCAGCCGACTGAAGCAGGGATTCAGTCGACTGAACTGACAATGGACGAATCAGAAACGAGCTTCTAGGAGTTTCAGCCGACTGAACTAGAGTTTCAGTCGACTGAACTAATGGTGGCTGAAAACAGAAGGAGTTTCTGGGAGTTTCAGCCGACTGAATCTGAGGATTCAGTCGACTGAACACAAACGTCTCGGACAAGAAAAGGGTTCTGGAAGTTTCAGCCGACTGAATATATGATTCAGTCGACTGAAGGAATGCTTATTAAACACGTAAACGGATGGTTGATAGTTCAGTCGACTGAATATGTATTTCAGTCAACTAGAAATAAAATGGCAAGACAAACAGACGAATCTGATTCAAAATCAGCCGACTGAATCTGTGATTCAGTCGACTGAAAGGGTATGAACCATGTTTCAGCCGACTGAATGTATATTTCAGTCGACTGAAACTGAACTGGCGAGACAAACAGACAATCTGATTCAAAATCAGCCGACTGAATCTGTGATTCAGTCGACTAAATTGAAATGTACAGTTTTTGAATATTTTCTAAGACACTACTAATCCGATAAGATAAATGGAGATGATATTAAATTAAAGGGACGGATTTTTAATGATCCTATGACATGGTTGGTAAGTCATTAATGGATCCAGGTGTATAGATCAGTTATGGATTGAATTATATACGTGTTGAAATCAATGGAAAAAGAGGCCAAGATAAGGGCTGATTATAGTAATCTTATAATGTGGTTAAAGATCACTAATGAACATAGGCTTATGATCAGTTAGAGACTTAATCGTGGATAAGATATAGACTAACTTGGGAAATGTATAATAAGGTATTGGCACATCGCAACGGTACGCAAACGGCAACCCGAATTATCGGACGAGAACGAAAAAGGACATTATCAGTATTTGGTAGGATTCCTACCTTTTTGTAAGCAATGGATATATGCTGGTATTTTAAATTATTTTGGTTTGGCTTATGATGGATTTATGATTATGATTTATCTTATGATGAGTTTTAAGTTATGAATCATATGGATTATATTTTAACATTATGCACTATATGACTATGTATGGTATATCAAAATTATGGTTTATCTATATATACTACATAGCATAATGCACTACATCTCATGCATGGCATGGGCGAAAAAAAATAAACAAACTGGAGTCCATGCTGCGTCGGGGCGACCGAGAACAGACATGGGGACATTGATGTGGTATCACCGGAGTCCATGCTCCGTCGGGGCGACCGAGAACAGACATGGGGACATTGATATGGTATCACCGGAGTCCATGCTCCGTCAGGGCGACCGAGAACAGACATGGGGACATTGATATGGTATCACCGGAGTCCATGCTCCGTCGGGGCGACCGAGAAGCAAACATGGGGATACCTTGACGAGGATTTGCCGTCAAGGGGATATGATATTTCATGATGATGTGGAGGATGGGTGGGACACATGGCATAGACACCCATGGTATGACATTCATCATATGGTTTATTATATTGCTATCAGTATGCTTGTTATTACTAATCCATGTGCTAGCCCTACTCGGAGTCCTACTGGGCGTGTTGACTAACGCCCTACTTCCACCCTAGCTGATGATACAGGAGCCGGAGGAAACAGTGGACGTGACGGGAGTCAGGCTTAGGGGCATGGGAAAGTGGCTACCTTGTTTATCAAAGTTTTATTTTGGAAATGTTGTAACTCAAGTAGCATAGCTCGTTGAATTGTAATAATTTTGGATTTCTTACTATGGTCTGAATTAAACTCTGTACGTTAACATTTTGAGACATAATCATTAACATGAGGGTATTTTGGTAATTTAATGTTGTATCTTCCCTTCTATCTAAAACCGGTAGGATAGTATCTCTTATAATGTTCCGCATGTAACTATGTTCCGCGAGCTTACTTCCTACGCGTGAACTGTACTCGTGGACTTTGTTCCGCTCACGCGTGGGGTTGGCCAGTTAAGGGCCGGGCTTTAGAAGCTCGGACTTAACTCGCGTCGTGACGTCCGCGCCGTTGTCACTTTGATTTAATTTAAAAAAAAAAATAGACTCTGAAATATGGTGAAAATGGGCGGGCGTTACACAGGGGGTGACACAATCAACATGCGGTATACACACAGTGCCTTACAGAACCCGTTATACGTTATACATTGCGGCCTTTACAGTCCAATGCTTCACTCAGGACGTATATACGCTCTACACTCGAAGCTATTCACAGCCTAGTGCTTCACACAGTGCGTGAGGGCAAATTCTTGATATGCACATTACACCAATCAAAGTATATCAAATAATTGGATTAAATCTCCGTTTAATCCAACATAATATTTACATGTTCACATGATATTTCCTCATTCAACTAACATGCATACATATGGCCCACCCACATGGAATTGCTGAAAGTAAACTAATACACTCAGTTAAATCCCCCACAGTCCGGGGTTATAAAAACATAATTTTTAAATAACTGGAATTTAAAACTCAAAAAAGAGTAGTAACAATCCCTCATTTACCCTTTTATGTAGGTCGGGATACGCTCACCCATTCAATCAAGTGACCATGTATTTAATACACAGCCAATTTCAAGTCTGGACACAGACGTACGTATACAACTTTGGGAACCAGTTTCAAGACCGGGTATCTTAACGTGTTTCACACAAAGCCCTGCAGTGCACAAATATACACAAATACAAAATAACACGTATTCCTAACTAAACCACGAGTTGGAGGTTGATCTTTTACATGATGATCCAACTTTAACTGCTTAGTCTCTTGGCACATAAATGCGTCCCATACTCTGTTTTAAGATGGCTAGGCCTCGGCTCCCAAACACTTTCTTATGCTCACGTTCTACATTTAGAACATCAAATTTATCCCTTTACGTGTGAGCGGTGTCAGGTATCGCATTCTGGTCTCATTCACATCTTTTCTGTCAGTATATCATCTATGGGCCACCATTATTGTCTTAGGACCAAAGGTTTATAAATTTGGAGTTAAATGCAATAATCCGATACATTTCAAAAGAAATTGTGTGGTTGAATCTCCTCATCGTAATTTAGTGAGTTTTGAAAAAAGACTATAAAGAATAAAACTAGAATAAATAAACATTTACTGAAAGCTTGGCGTGTACTAATACACGTGTTAATAAATCGATAATTAAAGTTTGGGTTCTTTATCGAAAAAATAAAAAGTGTTCAAGTACACGTAAAAAGAGAAATACCACGGAAAGCAAGGCGTGTACTGACACACGCATAAATAAATGTATAAGAAAAGCTCTCAAGTGAAAGCATAAAAGTAACGACCCGTCCCGCTAGCACAATATTATCAGCTTTGGGCTCACACACACAGAGGCCTGCACGACTTTGCTTTGGTGAGCCAACCCAGTGTTGCTCTCAAAACGCCTTGTGGTAGAAGGAGGAGGGATTCCAACTTATATCCCATAGAACAACTCTCCTCATAAGCTGTAACACCCCAATTTCCCAATGAAGTGGATAATTACGAAAATGCCCCTGATGTGTTAAATTAATTATTTTGTGATGTTAAGTAAGGAAATGGTGGGGCCCATTTCTCAAATTAATATCATATGAGCACATTATGATTGTCAAGTTTGATTGGATGGGTAATTTCTCAATGAAGTGGATAATTACGAAAATGCCCCTGATGTGTTAAATTAATTATTTTGTGATGTTAAGTAAGGAACTGGTGGGGTCCATTGCTCAAATCAAGATGATATGAGCACATTATAAATGTCAGGTTTGATTGGATGGGTAATGAACATCAATTAGGTCGAAAATGGCTAAATGGGTCAAAGGGCCCAATTGGACCCAATAAGTCAAAATGGATGATTTGACCATTGTGTAAGCTCAAATCAAATGGGGTTAAGCTGATTTGATTGGAAATCAAGTGGAGTAAAAATGGGTAGGCCTGATGCACATGTGAAAACCAATTACAAATGACCAAAATACCCATAATTGGGTCATGGAGTCAAAAACGGGTCAAGGAGCTAAAGGGGGGCCCAATGGGTCGGGTTGACTTTGTTGACCACAGCCGACCGTGTGGGCCCACAAATGAGTTCAATGGTGAGTTAAATCAGGTTAAGTGGAACTGATTTTATTTAATTTGAATTAAGAAATGAGTTGACTCAAGTGTGATTAATGTATAGTATTTAATGTGGTGAGTTAAGCCATTGAGTTAGGTGAGTCAAAAATGGAAATCAAAGGGTCTGTAAATTCAGTGAGTTAAGTGGAATATGAGGAGTTGTTTTTGGTCTCAAACAAACCAAAACAAGTCCCACACGTTGGGGACTTGTTATGGTGATTTCCATGCTAAATTTTTAATGTAAATGGGTGAGAATTGGATGAGTTACATGGAGAGCTGAATGGTTACATTGGGTAGTGCCAAGGGGTGCTTTGACTGGCAGCAAGTGTCTCATTGAAATGAACAAGAGTTTATGAGGGAAATCAATGGATTAAGTGGCTGAATTACAAAAGTGATAGACCACCCCATTTGGACGATTTTCACATTGAAAATCTTAAGATTTCCATCTCTCTCTCCCTCTCTCCAATTCATTTTTCCTAGCTGGAACATCAGAGGTGTTTACACCAGTAGATCAAGCACAAAACAGCAAAGGAAAGAAGGCAAAGAAGGATTGGAAGTAAAGATTAAAAGCAAGGAACTTTGGTAAGTCTTTACATATGTGCTTGGTTTATTAAAGAGCTTGAAATTATAAATTTGGATGGCATATTTTGGTCATGTATGGCCGAGTTTGTCATGGGTCTAAACTTGAGATTAGATGTCTTAAAAGGATAGGAAATTATGCCATTGGGTTCGGCCAGCTTGGTTGGCCGAACCCCATGAAAAATCTGGATTTGATTTGATGATTTTAAAGGTCAAAAACAATGTCAAACCATGGTGTGTTATGCACATATGTATTGGGCCATGGTTATGGCTGAATACCCCAGGGTTTTAACCTTGATTAAGAGAGGTTTTAAAATGGTAAAGATGACCATTGGGTTCGACCACCATGGAGAGCCGAACCCCATGTAAAAGATTGGTTGGTTTTCATGTTTTGAAACATGGAAACCATGGAGTTTTATGGACTGTTTTTAGATGATTTAAATTGTATGTTTTAAAAAGGTTTAAACATAAATAAAGAAGTTTGATTTAGACCTAGATGACTGATTAAGAAATTCAAAACCAAAGGTCATAGGGTTCGGCCACCTTGGATGGCCGAACCCCATGCAAATGATGGTTTGATTTTGAGGTGTTTGAAACATATAAACCATGAAGTTGGTGGACTGTTTTTGGGTTTTATTTAAGATTCAAATGCATTTTTTAGAAAGGGTTAAAAACATGGATCTGAATGACATAAGGACTGAAGGTTTCATGGGTTTAAAACAGTGGTTTAAAACCGATAAAATGGACCATTTGGATCGGCCATCTTGGATGGCCGAATCCCATGAGGTGTTATGGTTATTTGGACAAAGTGATAAATTTATTGGATGGTTTTGAGAGGTAAAAAGGCAGCAATGATGTACTGATTTTTATATGAATAAGTGACACCTAAAACATGTTTGAAAAACCAAAACATGGACATAGGGTTTGGCCACCTTGGATGGCCGAACCCCATGTAAGTAATTGATGAGTTTAAAACCATATAAAATATGGTGTTTGATGTGATTTAGTGAAGTTTAATTTACTGTTTTGGTGGAGGTTTATGCGGCTGAACCATGTATAATTCATGGTTGAGTTAGCATGATTAAACCATGAATAATCATGGTGACTATCGGATCAAGTGACCCCTAGGGTTCGGCTATGAGTATGGCCGAACCCCATGGGGCTGTTTTGAAATAAATGGGCTGTTTTGGATGGGAGTTTATGGTTGTTTTAATTAAGGAATCATACATGATAAGTTATGGACTATGTGTAAGAAAATAATCAACCATTGATGATGATGGATTGTGGATAAAAATCTATAGGATGAGGTTCGGCCATGTGGCATGGCCGAACCCCATCAATGATTATTTGATAGAATTGGGTTAAGTAATAAATGGGATTAAAGGTGATGAATGACGAACTCCACATGATGTGGATGGGTCTTAGTTGTGATTGAACAAGTAAATGATGTTATGACTTACTGATTGATATATGGATAAGGTACCGGAAGTTGAACGACAAGCGAGTCGTGATCGGGTGACGCTAAAGAAGATCAAGTACTAAAGTGAATCTTCAGTAGGTTTCCTACCTACTTGTAACCACATTTACACCTATTTTCATGAAGGGTTTTATGAGTTATTGACATACTATTACTTACCATATTTTGAATGATGAATTATGCATTTACAAATGGCATACAAAGCATTGGCATCTCATGCATGGACATGGGATGATGACTGAGGTTCTACAGTGTTGCAATTATGAGTTACGTCCTCCTTAGGCGATGAGAGTCCCGCCAGGAGGAGTAACATGATGATCATAGTCACAATGGTCTCCTTAGGCGATGAGAGTCCCGCCTAGGAGGACTAATATGTGATATGAGTCAACTCAATGATGAAGAGATGGAAGTGTATTGTGATTTACCTTGACGGTGCGAGGCACGTCAAGTGATGGCTATGAATGTACATGATGGGAGAAACTCATTGCATGTGCATACTTCATAGCATTGTTTTACCTGTTTTTGATGATCATGTAATATGTAACGCCCGCCCCTTTTTCACCCGCTTTCCGAAAATCAGAGTCTATTTTTTTTTTTAAATAAAAGAGTGAGAGAGGGCGCGGACGCCACGACGCGAGTTAAGTCCGAGCTTCTAAAGCCCGACCCTTAATTTGCCAACCCCACGCGTGCACGGAACTAAGTCCACGAAAACGGTTCACGCGTAGGAAGTAAGCTCGCGAATTATAGTTATTGCAGAACATGATAATAGAGTTTATCCTACCGGTTTTTAGATAGAAGGGAAGATACAACATTGAATTACCAAAATGCCCCTATGTTCATACTTATATCACAAAATGTAATCGTCCATAAGTAACGTCCAAACCATCGCAAGAAATGTAAACTTATACAACCCGACAAGCTAAGTTACTTTAAAATTACATCTCCAAAATGTAAACGTAAATAAACTAAGACTGCGTTTCCCAAGCTCCTAAGCTTGGCTCCTGTCATGTCCACCGCTTCCGCCATCCCCTGCGTCATCAGCTAGGGTAGAAGTAGGGCGTTAGTCAATGCGCCCAGTAGGACTCCGAGTAGGGCTAGCACATGGATTAGTGATAACACACATACTGATAAAATAACATATAACAAAATAAGCATGTGATGAATGCTATGCCATGGGTGTCTATGTCATGTGTCCCACCCATCATCCGTATGATCATACAATGTATTGTCCCCATGTTTGCTTCTCGGTCACCCCGACGGAGCATGGACTCCGGTTATAGCCCTCAGGCTATCCCCATGTCTGATTCTCGGTCGCCCCGACGGAGCATGGACTCCGGTTATGGCCCCTCAGCTATCCCCATGTTTGCTTCTCGGTCGCCCCGACGGAGCATGGACTCCGGTTTGTTTATTTTTTCCGCCCATGCCATGCATAAGATGTAGTGCATTATGCTATGTAGTATATAGATAAACCATAATTTTGATATACCATACATAGCCATATAATGCATAATGTTAAAATATAATCCATATGATTCATAACTTAAAACTCATCATAAGATAAATCATAATCATAAATCCATCATAAGACAAATCAAAATAATCTAAAATACCATCACATATCCATTGCTTGCAAAAAGGTAGGAATCCTACCGAATACCGTGTAACGTTCCGTTACGTTTTCCGTTCGATAGTCCGGTTGCCGATCGCGTACCGTTTGCGACGTCCCGATACCTTATTACATTTACCGAATTAGTCCATACGTTATCCATGATTAAATTCCTATCTGATCTTAACCCTAGATCCATTCAATGATCCTTTACAAGTTTATTAAAAATCGGTTCTTAACTTAGCCCATTATCCATTTGGTTAAAACACATACATAAATCCGATTTTGGCCATTTCAAATATTACATTGAGCGAGCCTAAAACGTAACATCTATACGTTTCAATTAATCATTCATAATGCATTCGATTCCATGTCTAATCCACATAGGGTTCTTCAAAGTGGCTATAAATTACGGTTTTGCCACTCCTCTTCCATGTACATTTTGAATTCGTATTTGATCCATAAACTTGGGCCCATTTATAATTCCATAACATATCCAAAATCAGCCACCTATTGTTTGATTTTGAAAAACATTTAACCCCATATGTCCTTTCACATTTTGGCCCTAAAGATGGCCCACAAAGGGATCATGGGTTCGGCCATACACCATGGCCGAACCCATGGTACCCTATCTCCATTTTCTTGGGTCCATTTTACTCCCTTTAATCCAATCTCCAATGAAATTTAAATCATTCATTCAAGTCCCCATTTTTCATCCTTTTAAAACATCACATATCATACAAAATCCATTAACCTCTATCATTCTTCTCCATTTTTAAAATTATTTAATCCACTACTTCCATCCTTTAATACCCATTTAAAAATCACATACCATACTAATAATTTTCAAACCTTAGAAGCCATTAACCATTGAGCATTTAAGAGCCCTAACCTTCATAGATCACTAACCATGGGGTTCGGCCACCTTGTATGGCCGAACCCTATAGTCCATGATTTCTTTAAAATTCATACCTCCACTTAAATTAAATCATCTATTTAAATCACCATTTTCATCCCATTTAAACATCATATTCTATACTCAATAAATCCATTTAAATCTATCATTTACTTAACCAAATTTCCATTTGTTTAACCACATATATAAACCATAACTTAGCCCACAAATGACTTAAAAACATGGGTCATGGGTTCGGCCATACACCATGGCCGAACCCATGATGTCTTTCCCTCATTTTTACCTTGGATCTTTACTTACATTTAAAGTCCATTTACACCACCAATCACTTCCTCACTATCTCCATAATTCAAAAATATTTACATCCCTAATCCATTACTTAATCCATTCCTCCATTTCATCCATTCCTTATCCTACCATTGGATGGATTTTTTAAATTCAAAGCCTATGATGGTTTGGCCACCATCCAATCCAAGGAAATGGATTCCAACACTTAAAACCCTAAAAATTAGATTTCTTGTTTAGAACATACTTACGATCCGACGACTCCTCCGGTCTTTGTCGCTCTCGTCAACTTCCTTGGCCTCCTTTCTTCTTCCTCTACTTGTTTGATCGGCTAGATGAGCTTGATCAATGGTGGGACATGTTTGGATCGGCTAAGGTATATGGGGTTTAGGTTAAGAGAGAAAGATTATGGGGATGAGGAAGATGTTTCAAGGATCTTGATCTTGGGGTGGCCCAAGACTTATCCTTTCCTTCTCTTTTCTGTAACGCCCGCCCCTTTTCACCGAAAATCAGAGTCTATTTTTTTTTTTTTTTAAAAGGAAAAGTGACAAAAGGCGCGAACGTCACGACGCGAGTTAAGTCCGAGCTTCTAAAGCCCAGCCCTTAACTGGCCAACCCTACGTGTGCGTGGAATGAAGTCCACAGAGAATGGTTCACACGTAGAAGTAAGCATCGGGGAACATTTAAACCAATTGCGGAAAATTATAAAAGAGCCTAACCTACAAATTCTTAGATAGCAGGGAAGTTACATTCATTCAATCACCAAACATCCTTAAAATCATAATGTCCAAAATATAGTAAGTAATCTAAATTATTACATTTCCGACAAGTTAAACTACTTCAAATACACATTTCTCAAAATAACTTAAATAAAATAGTTAGTCCGCCTTCCCAAGCTCTTAAGCTTGGCTCCCGTCCCGTCCTTCTGCTCCGGCATTTCCTGCGTCATCAGCTAGGGTAGAAGTAGGGCGTTAGACCACGCGCCCAGTAGGACTCCGAGTAGGGCTAACATATGGATTAGTGATAACAAAGCAGATAGATAATACATAACGAAAAGTCATAGAATGAATGTCATGTCATGGGTGTCTGTGCTATGAATCCCACCCATCATCCTTACTATCCCGATGCCATATCCCCCTTGACGGTAAGGCCTCGTCAAGGTGTAACCACAAATACAATATCCCCCTTGATGGAAGAACCATCATCAAGGTATAACAATAAATACAACATCCCCCTTGACGGTAAGGCCTCGTCAAGGTGTAACCACAAATACAATATCCCCCTTAATGGAAGAACCATCATCAAGGTATAACAATAAATACAACATCCCCCTTGACGGTAAGGCATCGTCAAGGTACAATAATACATATGTGAAATGTCCCCATGCTTGTTTATCGGTCGCCCCGACGGAGCATGGACTCCGGTTTCATTTCATCCTTCCCCTGTCATATGCCTCCCATGCCATGCATGAGATGTAGATGCCATTTGCCATGTAATATATGAAATTCAATAGTAATAAAACCCATCTTAAAACAATTACAAGATTACCAACTAAATCCAAGGGAAAACATCCCACAATATTTAATCCAAAACCCATCATAAGCATTCACATAATTTCCAAAATAATTTAGAGTAAAACATCACATGATACATAATCCATAACATATCTTAAAGACAACCACATGATTTCCAAAATAGATTAAAGAAAACATCACCCAAATCCATGGCTTACAAAAAGGTAGGAATCCTACCGAATACTGACTCGCGTCCTTTTTCTTTTTCCGTTCGATAAAACCGGTTGCCGATCGCGCACCGCCTGCGATGTCCAGTACCTTATTACACATTCATCATTAGTCCATGTTTTAACCATTTCTAAGCCCATATGAAAAACCGGTGACTATTTAGGTTTTGTGGGTCCCATATCATTTATTAAACCTTTTAATCCCATAAGTCTTAAAATTCGGCCACCCTAGGCTTTATCAATCACTTATAAGGTTATTACATTAGATCCCCTAAGTCCATGATCAATTTCCATGGAATTCTTGAATTTGGCCACTAATTACGGTTTTGCCACTACCCCTTTTACATAAACAATTACTCATTCATTCATGCCTTCCTAAGCCCAAAATTGATCCACAACTTAGGTCCATTAATGATCCGTAACCATGTTACAAGATCATTAAAAATCAACCCTTAACTTAGCCTCATTTCCATTGATTTAACACATGCATAATTCCAAATTTGGCCTATAACATGACCTAACATTGGGTCATGGGTTCGGCCATACACCATGGCCGAATCCATGATGCCTATTTCCCATTTTTTCTTGGGTCCATTTACATCATTTAGATGCACCAATAATCCTTCTTTGAGGATTTTAAATCATGCATCTAAACCATATTCTTAACCCCATTTGAATCATTACACTTGTTCATTTAAAAACACTAAATTCATCAACACATTATCCGTTAAACCCACCATTTAATCATCATTTCATCACCATAGGGTTCAAGGTTCACTTCATCCATGCCTTTCAAGGCTATACACCTCTTTGCATTTTCATCATAACACCATTTTAAAACTTTCCCACATTCATTCATTTACTAAAATTCATTAGTTAAAAATCCTCATTGCCTTCCATTTTTCAAACCCTAATAAATCATACATTACTTACCATGGGGTTCGGCCATGCTATATGGCCGAACCCTATGGTCTTTGACTAAAAAAAATTGCATATACCTCTATGTTTGATCACATTAAGCATATACTATCCTTAGTCCCTTTTATTTTTCCTTAACCCTAATTTTTCTCCATTAGGGTTTTACCCACTTTCTATTCCTTAAACCCTAACTAATTAAACCAAACACCTAATCACCCAATTCCATGCTCAATTTAATAAATTACACAATGCACATACTACATTTACTTATTTCTTTTCCCTAACCCTAATTCATCCATTTAGGGTTTCCTCCATCTTCCACCCTCTCATTTGATGGGTTTAACATCCATGGCATAAATTTATGTAACCACCATTAAATTCTACAAAAATAAATTTCAAATCTTAAACCCTAAAAATCCAAAATTTCTTGTTTAAGAAATACTCACAATCCGTCGTCTCCTCCGACTTCCGCCGCTCCCGTCGGTTTCCTTAGCCTCCTCTCTCCTTCCTCTTGATCTTTAATAGGTCAAGAGGCTTGATCAATGGTGGCAACCCCCAACCTTAGGATCAGCCAAGTTAGGGTTTAAATTGAGAGAGAGAGAAAAGATGATGGAGATGAGAAAAAAAAACACAAGTACCTAGTCTTGACCTTGGTGTAATGGCTTACCCTTGCACTTCCCTCTCTTTTCTTCCAAACTTTTCTTCTTCTTTCTCTTGGTTTTCTTCCTTTCTTTCATCTCTTAGTGTGGGACGGTGGTAGAGATGAAAAGAGGGAGAGAGTGAAGAGCTCGTTGGAATGGAGAGATTGAGATGAAAAGTCATCTCACCTCTTGATTGCTTAAGATATTTTCCACAATAACTCCTCCCACCAACCCATGGGATATTTTCATTTTTTTTTTTTTTCACTTTATGCTTTATGGTACCATGCCCAACGTTTTGGTGTCTTTAAAGATAACATGGCTTTTGGTCCTTTGACCCTCATTTGAATAATTTATTTAATTAATTAATTAGATAATTAACTTAGGTTAATTTAATTAATTCTCATTTTAACTTAATTCCATTTACTTAAATCACCTTCATACATCCACCCATGGTTGACTAATTCCACCATGGTGGCCGGCCCCACCAATCCTTGGCCCACACGCCACCCCACTTGATGAGGTGGAGGTGGGTCCCACTTGGCCACATCACCTTGGTTTAATTCCAAATAACTTAGATAATTTAAATTTCATTCCATTCATTCTAAATGAATCACCATTGGGCCCCATTTGGTCATACCATTTCATTTCATTACTAACTTAGGGGTTTAAATTCCAAATCACCCTTTTTAAATTAATTGGCCCACCATTGGGCCCACGGCCCAACCGATTATTTTCTACCCCTTTACCTTAGGGTTTGGACCAATTTTGATCCATTGGGTCCCACATGGTGATCGGGCCCACTTTGACTTAAATTGACTATCTTTGACCCAATTACTTCTCATTGACCCATTAAATGGATTTCATCCAATTTGTGGCCCAATTGGCCATTTTTGGACCCTTGTCCCAACTTTTGATCCATTTGGTATTCCATCATGTCAAGATTCAATTTAAAATCAATAAATGCCAAATATATATTGATTCGAAAATTCAGGCTATTACAAAATATGATATATATGCATGTTTTATATGCTAACATGTGGTAGCCCTGATTCGGGAACCTACTGGGCGCGTTGATCTAACGCCCTAATTCTATCTTCAGAGGAGAATGCAGGTACAAGGAAAGGGAAAGAGAAGGTTGATGACCGGGAGGAGAGCCAAACTTAAGTGCTTGAATGATGAACATGATTATTTATCTACTGTCATTTGAATTATATTTTGATGGACATGTAATAAGTTAATACTTGCTATGGTTTGATTAGACTATTAACTATGGATGGATGTTTATCTTAATTATCATTTGAGACTGTTACTTGCTATCTTTTCATATTATTTCAGCAGTTAATCTAGTTTATTCCGCATGTTGTTGTTAGTTCCATGTGTGATTTATTATCATGGCCTAGTCCATGTACACATGGGTGGCCAGTTAAGGTTCAGACTTGAGTAGTCTGAACTTAACTCGCGTCGTGACGCCGCCCGCTCTCTTTCGATGTTTTGTTATTATTATTAAAAAAAAAAATTAGACTCTGATTTCTCGGAGAGGGCGGGGCGTTACATAAGCAATGTGGGACAAGTAGCATCTAACCTGGCTCATTTTTCTCTCCCATCAATGCTTACACAAACACGGGGTATTACAATCCACCCCCCTTAAGACCAGAGCCGTCCTCTACTCTGTCCACAAACACGCCCACACTCACAGGAAGAGAGTTGAACCGTGCTCTGATGCCATTTGTAACAACCCATCTCACTAGCACAATGCTTTGGGCCCACACACAAAGAGGGTCGCATGACTTTACTTTGGCGAGCCAACCTAGTGTTGCTCCCAAAAGGCCTTTTGCTAGAAGGAGGAGGGATTCCAACTTAAATCCCATAGAACAACTCTCCTTATAAGCAATGTGGAAAACGTAACGCCCAACCTAGCTACTTTTTATCTCCCATCAATGCTTACACAAACACGGGGTATTACAATAAAAGAATTGAAATGAAGAAAGATAAAGTAACACCTAAAGCAGGGTGTTTTAAAAAGATTCGGCAATCAAAATACATCAATGAAGAAAATAACACTGAAAGCATGGTATTTTAAATAAATAAAATACTCGATTCCTGGTCCTGAATCGTAGATCCGAGAGTTAAGCCTAAATGGTATAGAAAGTAGTAAAACCCGTGGACTAGTCCAAACAGAAGTTAGTAAGTTAGAGTTAGTCATGTTCAGACCGAAAGGGCAAAAAAAGTGAAAAAGACAAAAAGCTGTAAACACCCTCACGTTCGACAAGTGCTTGGTGCAGTTCTCAAGTTTTGACACAGTCTAAGCCTCCAATAGACCGAGTGGACCATGAAAAACCCTTAGAAATGGACGATGAATTTTATCTGCAGCCATTGACTAGTTCCAAGCAGAACGTTAAGCACTAGAATCTGCTGTAACGCCCCGCCCTTTTTCACTCGCTTTCTTTTCCGAAAATCAGAGTCTATTTTTTTTATAAACGAAGAGTGATAGAGAGCGGGACGTTACGACGCGAGGTAAGTCCGAACTTCTAAAGTCCGACCCTTAACTGGCCAACCCTATGTGTGCATGGACTAAGTCCATGAAAACGGTTCACACATAACAATATCAACATGCGGAATAACATCATAACTGCGGAATTACAATCATAACATGCCGAATCATAATAGAACCCACTTCTATTCCATTTCAGATAGCAAAGTACGTCAAGTCTTTAATCAATGATTAACTGTAACATAATTATCCAATCAAACATCCAACCATCTAAGTTATTACATGTCCGAAGTCTAGTTACTCAAATATATGTCCATAAGTAACTTTATTCAAAATATAAACTAAATCATCAAGCTCCTATGCTTGGCCCTCCTTACGTTCATTGTTCCCCTGATTTTCTGTGTCATCCACCAGGGTAGAAGTAGGGCGTTAGAACAACGCGCCCAAGTAGGTATTCCAATTAGGGCTAACACATAGCTAGTACAAAACATATATAATAACATATAGTCTAAAAAACATATAAAGCATGCCATGCAATGATGACAAATGCAATGAGTCCCACCCATCACATGTACATAAAAGTACCCACCACATAGGTCTTTCGGACGCCCCGACGGCGTGTGGACCCTCCGGTTTCTTCCTGATGGAAAAGCACATCGTGTAACACTCCACCCTTTCCACTCTAATTTTCAGAGTTTATTTTTTTTTTAATATAATAATCATGTGATCGGGGCGAAGTGTCACGACGCGAGTTAAGTTCGGATCTCTAAATCCGACCCTTAACTGGCCAAGCCCATGTGCGTATGAACTAAGTCCATAAAACTGATCCGCACATGGTATATATATAACTTGCGGAATTAACTTAGTCTAAATCTAACTGAGGTTATAATAGAACCTATGACTAATCCAATTTTCCATTCTAATCATTCAAACTGCCCAAGTTTCCGTACTTGGTCCTCTTCTCGATCCATGTTCTTCCTTTTCCCTGTATCATCCACTAAGGATATAGATTACTTTTATGAACTTTGATTATGAGCAAGATTAGACATTGGTTATACCAATGGCAAATCTGTGAATACAAGTCAAACGAAGGGATTGATCAAAGGACTCACATGATGTAGTTGGGTCTTAGATATGAATGAACAAGTAAGTGATAGTATGATTTATTGATTGTTATATGGATAAGGTACCGGAAGTTGAACGACGTGCGAGTCGTGACCGGGTGACGCGAAAGAAAGATCAAGTACTGAAGTGAATCTTTAGTAGGTTTCCTACCTTTATTGTAACCACTATTCCATATGCTGTTTTACATTGATTTGATAACTTATATGTTTGTAAAGTTATGTTTCTAAATGACATGTTTGCATAGACATCTCATGCATGGCATGGGATGATGGTGTTGTAACCGGAGGCCACACTCCGTCGGGGCGTCCGAAAGACCACTGTGGGGTACCCTGATGATGAGAATCCCATCAGGAGGAATCCGGAGGCCACACTCCGTCGGGGCGTCCGAAAGACCACTGTGGGTTACCTTGACGATGAGAATCCCGTCAAGTGATGGCTATGTTGAATGGTGATGGGTGGGACTCATTACATGTTCATTTCATACATAGCATGTTTTTATGGAATTTTGTCTCACATGTATTATTATTATGTATATGCATGTTTTATATGCTAACATGTGGTAGCCCTAATTCGGGAACCTACTGGGCGCGTTGATCTAACGCCCTAATTCTATCCTCAGAGGAGATTGCAGGTACAAGTAAGGGGAAAGGAAAGGTCATTGACCAGGAAGGGAGCTGAGCCTAAGTGCTTTAATGATGGATTTGGATTACGTTATATTACTGTCATTTGAATACTATTGTTGGACATGTAATAATTCGTTATTTGCTATGGTTTGATTAGGATAATAACCTGTGGATGGTTGATCTATGTTATTTAATATTTAGGACTGTTACTTGCTATCTCGTCTTTCTATTCCGCAATTATCTAGATTATTCCGCATGTTGATGTTAGTTCCATGTGTGATTCACTATCATGGTCTATTCCATGTACACATGGGTGGCCAGTTAAGGTTCAGACTTGGGTAGTCTGAACTTAACTCGCGTCGTGACGCCGCCCGCTCTCTTTCACTCTATGTTTCTTTCAAAAGAAATTTTCGGACTCTAATTTTAGGAAGGGTGAAAAGGGCGGGGCGTTACAGTTGGTATCAGAGCGAAACGGGAAGTTGAATCTTCCGAAGTAAGATTAAGACGGTTTCATGTCTCACTGACGGATAAGAATCCCAATTGACCGACTCTTCGGAGTCCGCTGACTGGGGGCCGGATTAATTTACTTCGTAGACTCAGACTGAACAATCAATCTGAGAACAACAAAGATAGCAAAGGAAGTAAAGTCAACATAAATGGATATACCAAACATAGCAACATAGGAAACACTTCCCCGATATCCCCAAATGGAGAAACAAACAAATGATACTTAGGAAGTTTCCCCAAAAAACAAAGAAATACAAAGAGTGCTTATTTGGCAATTTTCCCCAAGGACAAGAAACACAAGATGTTTATTTGGTAAAATTCCTCAAACACGAGACATTTATGATACATAGGAAGAATCCCCAAACAAGAAGTACAAGATGTTGATTAGGGAAAATTCCCCAAAACAATGATTAGTTTGATTTGATTTATAGTTGTTATTGATATGTTTTTGTTGCTGTGATACAGATATGACGAGCAACATAGAGTACACCGAGTTGTGGGACAAAGGGACACCTAGCTGTCCGATAGACCTAGTTTCTTCTTCCGACGAGGCTAGCATACCAAACTTCATCAATGAAGTTGAAAACAGTCAGGACATGGAGGTAAGATCGCCCGAGTACAATGTTGGGGCCTTTGTACCCGAAGAGGATGAGGAATATGTCCCAAACATAAGAGAGTTTGTAGGGGAGATAGAGCCCGGGTATATGTGCGAGTTGTGCAATCAGGAGGGGCACAATTGTACTTACTGCCCCTACCTCCTTGAGGTCATTTGCCCTGTTTGTGGACTGCACGGGCACGGGAAGGAGAGGACTAATTGTCCTTATATTGGAGGACCGGGAATAATACCCTGTTTGACGTGCGGAGTGTTGGGGCACGTGTCGATGACATGCCCTGACAATTTCTTTGACGATGATGCAGGGTCTTCTACGGAAGACTAGGTTAAGAGGTAGAAAGAAAGGTTAGGGAAATGGAAATATTTTGTAAGGGTATATTTTGTGATTCTAAGGGTTTGTTTTACCCTATCAACCCTTGTATGGTGATGGAAGTTTAAATGATTTTCAATAAAGTATGCAACTTTAGGAGTTCATGAGGACTTTGACACTGAGATGTATGTGAATAAGTTATTGGAGTATATTGAGATGTGGTATGGGTGCATCCCTCACGTGATATTGATGATTGAGACTGTGGGAAACTCGATACGAATTACGGAGACTTGGTCCCGTAGGGTTACCATTGAGGAGTGGGTCCCTCGCATGCTACGCGCTGGAGGGCACTCTCACGACTGTTTGGCACACTAGATGTGCTAGAATGCGCAGAGCTAGGTACTATTTTACCTGGTGGGGGTGGTACTAGCTTCGTCAGACGTGGAGTGACCGTCTTAGAGCTTGACTGAATCACCTATGAGGTGAAGGGATGCAGGGCGAGGTAGACCGGATCACGTTGGACGTGGGTCTTCTGTTTGGTAAGTCATGAGCCCTAAGTCTTGCAAAGGGTCGGGATATAATTGTGATTTGATATGGTTACCACAGTCTTATAGTGAGTCATTTGAATGTTGTTCTTACGGATATTAAATCATGGATAGATGATACTCATGGACAGAGTGATACCAAGGATGGATGGTTTCCATGAATGGATTATACCCATAAGTGGGTTATTTCATGGATAGTTATTAATCATACATAAATGATACTCATGGACAGAGTGATACCAAGGATGGATGGTTTCCATGAATGGATTATACCCATAGGTGGGTTATTTCATGGATAGTTATTAATCATACATAAATGATACTCATGGACAGAGTGATACCAAGGATGGATGGTTTCCATGAATGAATTATACCCATAGGTGGGTTATATTCATGGATGGTTAGTAACTGTGTTTAGATGATGCTCCTGGACAGAGTAATACCAAGGATGGATTGTTACCATGAATGGATTATACCCATAGGGGTTATATTCATGGATGATTATAAAATAGGGATAGATGATATTTACTGAAAGCGAAACACCAGGGATGGATGTATTTAACCATGGGAGATTATTCCCATGGTGGTTTGGATTGATGCCGGGAATTGGTATCGTGGAAGTTGGAACAAAAGTTGTTAGTCACATAGAGACTTTTGTGCAAAGAAAGATGTGTTTAAATTTGGAGATATACTCAACGGAAAAGATAAGTGTCTGGTGAAACTTGAATGGGAAACTATGGACGACTGCCGAGTTAGACTGATCACATGGCTCTGTAGTTAGCCAATGGAATTCCAAGAGAATGTAACTAGAAACCTAGTTAAAATGGAATCAGAAAAAGCTTTGAGCATAGGCTCGTGTTGACAGACTGCCTCACACGAAGAGTAGATGAACAGAACAAAAGGTGTTACGGAACCAAGTGATTCAATTTGTCAAAGTGGTGTGGATCGACATGGTAATGAAGAAGTCACTTGGGAAATTGAAATCGGAAATAAGAATAGCACACTCTGAGAATTTATGGAATCGTTTAGAACCCTACTTCGCTCGATTTTCGGGACGAAAATTTTAAAAAGAGGGTTATATTGTAACACCCCGATTTCTCAATAAGATGAATATTTACGAAAATGCCCCTGGATTGGTAAATTTATTAATTATGATGTTAAATGAGAAAATAGTGGGGCCCATTGTTCAAATTAAGATCCTATGAACATATTATAAGGGTCAAATTATAATGGATGGGTAATGTACATCAAATTAGGTCAAAATGGTTAATTGGGTCAAAGAATTCTCAACGGTTGGAATAATTACAAAAATGCCCCTGGATTGGTGAATTCAATAAATGTGATTGTAAATAAGGAAATAGTGGGACCCATTGCTCAAATTAAGATCATATGAGCACATTATGAATGTCAAGTTTGATTAGATGGGTAATTTCTCAATGAAGTGGATAAATTACGAAAATGCCCCTGATGTGTTAAATTAATTATTTTGTGATGTTAAGTAAGGAAATGGTATGGCCCATTGCTCAAATTAAGATCATATGAGCACATTATGAATGTCAAGTTTGATTGGATGGGTAATTTACATCAATTGGGTCGAAAATGGCTAAATGGGTCAAAGGGCCCAAATGGGACCCATCGGGTCTTACTGGATTATTTGACCGCTTTGTGATTTTAAATTAAATGGGGTTAAGCCTATTTGATTGGAAATCAAGTGGAGAAAAAATGGGTAGGCTTGATCCATATGTAAAAACCAATTAGAAATGACCAAAATACCATAATTGGGTCATGGAGTCAAAAACGGGTCAAGGAGCTAAAAGTGGACCCAACGGGTCGAGTTGACTATGGTTGACCGTGTGGACCCTCTAGGGAGCTAAAACACGAGTTAAATCAGTTGAGTGGAACTGAAGTGAGTTGGAATTAGATCAAGGGTTGAGTTAACTCATGTGCATTGAATGAAATGCATTAATTATAGTGAGTTGGACATTGAGTTGAGTGAGTCAAAAATGGAAGTCAAATGGGCTGAAAATTCAGTGAGTTAAGTGGAATATGAGGAGGTGTGGTGATCTCAAACAAACCAAAACAAGTCCCACACTTTGGGGACTTGTTATGGAGAGTTTCATGCAAAACATTAAATGGAATATGGGGGGTTTCTATTCCATTTGGAAACCCCAAGCCTTCAATGTTGGAATGCCAATGGGTGCATTTGTTGGCAGCAAGTGTCCCATTGGTTTAGGCAAGAATTGATGAGGAACTGGAGGGGTTTTGAGGGCTGAATTATTAAAGGAAACAAACACCATCTTAGCCATTTTTCACCATTGAAAAGCCAAGATTCTCCATCTCTCTCTCCCTCTCTCCAATTCATTTGCTTAAGTGGAACAGCAGAGGTTTTTAGCATCAATTATTCAAGCTTAAACCAGCAAGGAATTAAGAAAGAAGGAAGGAAATAAGAAGGAAAGGAAGCAAGGATCAAAAGGCAAGACAAGAGCTTGGAATTTGGTAAGTGTTTCATGGACTTTTGGATTAATAAAGTGGGGTATGTATTGGACCATGGTCATGGCCGAATACACCAGTGTTTAACCTTGATTATGAAGGATTTAAAATGGTAAAAAACCATTGGGTTTGGCCACTATGGAGGGCTGAACCCCATGTAAGAGATGGCTTGGTTTTCATGTTTTGAAACATGAAAACCATGGATTTTGTGGACTGTTTTTGGGTTTTGATTTAAGATTTAAATACATGTTTTAGAATGGTTAAAAAACATGGATCTGATTGACATAGGGACTGAAGTTTATATGGTCTAAAATCAGTGGATTAAAAGATGGAAATGGACCATTGGGTTCGGCCACTTAGCATGGCCGAACCCCATGAAAACAAGTGGCTAGTTTTGATGGTTTTTAGAAGTTAAAACCATATAAGTTGGGACTGATGTTAGATGTTTGTAATAGATTTAAAATACATGTTTTAAAGAGGGTTAAAACATGGGTTTGGATATCAGAAAAGGTGGAAGTTATGTGGTCTAAATCAGTGGATTAAAATTGGAAAAAAATGGACCATGGGGATCAGCCATCTTGGATGGCCGAATCCCATGGAGTTGTGTTGATTTTGGATGTTTGTTCGAAAGGTAAAACCTGATTTTTATTTACTGTTATTACATGATTATCTAAGGTTTAAAAACAGTAAACATAACCATTGGGTTCGGCCACCATGGAGGGCCGAACCCCATGTAAAAGAATCTTGGTTTTCATGTTGGGAAACATGGAAACCATGGACTTTTATGGACTGTTTGGATGAATTTAATTAGAGGGTTTCTAAGAGATATAAGGGCAGCAAAAGGGTACTGATATTGCATGATTTAAATAACACCTAATGCATGTTTGAAGGATCAATTCATGGACATAGGGTTCGGCCAACTTGAATGGCCGAACCCCATGAAAGAGATTGATGATTGTTGTGAAATCAAAAAGTTAGAAACCATGCAATACCATGGGGTTTCTATAGGAGTTTAAATAGAATTAGGTTTGCTGTTTTTATGCCTAAGATACAGGATAAATGATGAAAGATTATTAAAAGAATTGAATCCCAAAGAGCCATGAGGTTCGGCCATGTGAATGGCCGAACCCCATGGGTTGCTTTATGGTTTTTATTTTGTTTACTTAGGGTTATGGTTACTGATTTGGGTCAGCCTTTGGATGGCTGAACCATGTATTGATCATGGTTGAATTAGCATTATTAAACCATGAGTGATCATGGTGATAATCAGATCAAGAGAACCATTGGGTTCGGCCATGTGCATGGCCAAACCCCATGGGGCTAGCTTTGGGATGAATGGACCAAGATTTATGGGTTTTCCTATGTATGTTAAATGAAATAAGCTTGCTGTTTTGGGTTGGCCATGGGATAGCTGAACCTTGTAGTTAATATGGCTAAATGGTAGAGCCTAACTTGTAAACAAATGATGGGATCATTGTGTAGGAGGATCATAGGGTTCGGCCATATGAATGGCCGAACCCCATAGATTGTTTTGTTGGAGATTATGACTTGGTTGTATGAGTTGGATTAAGTAAACATATGGATTTATCTTTGGACTTAGTGATAAGTAAATAACCAGCCACTAAGGTAGATTACTTTTATGAACTTTGATTATGAGCAAGATTAGACATTGGTTATACCAATGGCAAATCTGTGAATACAAGTCAAACGAAGGGATTGATCAAAGGACTCACATGATGTAGTTGGGTCTTAGATATGAATGAACAAGTAAGTGATAGTATGATTTATTGATTGTTATATGGATAAGGTACCAGAAGTTGAACGACGTGCGAGTCGTGACCGGGTGACGCGAAAGAAAGATCAAGTACTGAAGTGAATCTTTAGTAGGTTTCCTACCTTTATTGTAACCACTATTCCATATGCTGTTTTACATTGATTTGATAACTTATATGTTTGTAAAGTTATGTTTCTAAATGACATGTTTGCATAGACATCTCATGCATGGCATGGGATGATGGTGTTGTAACCGGAGGCCACACTCCGTCGGGGCGTCCGAAAGACCACTGTGGGGTACCCTGATGATGAGAATCCCATCAGGAGGAATCCGGAGGCCACACTCCGTCGGGGCGTCCGAAAGACCACTGTGGGTTACCTTGACGATGAGAATCCCGTCAAGTGATGGCTATGTTGAATGGTGATGGGTGGGACTCATTACATGTTCATTTCATACATAGCATGTTTTTATGGAATTTTGTCTCACATGTATTATTATTATGTATATGCATGTTTTATATGCTAACATGTGGTAGCCCTAATTCGGGAACCTACTGGGCGCGTTGATCTAACGCCCTAATTCTATCCTCAGAGGAGATTGCAGGTACAAGTAAGGGGAAAGGAAAGGTCATTGACCAGGAAGGGAGCTGAGCCTAAGTGCTTTAATGATGGATTTGGATTACGTTATATTACTGTCATTTGAATACTATTGTTGGACATGTAATAATTCGTTATTTGCTATGGTTTGATTAGGATAATAACCTGTGGATGGTTGATCTATGTTATTTAATATTTAGGACTGTTACTTGCTATCTCGTCTTTCTATTCCGCAATTATCTAGATTATTCCGCATGTTGATGTTAGTTCCATGTGTGATTCACTATCATGGTCTATTCCATGTACACATGGGTGGCCAGTTAAGGTTCAGACTTGGGTAGTCTGAACTTAACTCGCGTCGTGACGCCGTCCGCTCTCTTTCACTCTATGTTTCTTTCAAAAGAAATTTTCGGACTCTAATTTTAGGAAGGGTGAAAAGGGCGGGGCGTTACACATCGAGGTATCCCACATAGGTTTTTCGAACGCCCCGACGGAGCGTGGCCCCTCCGGTTACATATCCTTCACCCCATGCCATGCATGAGATGCCAATGAAACACATGCTATTTTATCATATAAACATAGCATTAAAACTCACATTTAAAACACATGCTATTTTATCATATAAACATAGCATTTAAAATCACCATTTGAAACATATCCTTTGTAGCATAAATTCATCAAAAATAAGATAAAAACAATGTACATAAACCCATGGTTTCAAAAAGGTGGAATCCTACCAAAGACCACTAACGTGTCCTTGCGTCTTTGGTCCGGTAACCGCTCACAATCGTGCACACCTTGTGAGGTCCCGTTACCTTATAATATAATAATCAATTAAAACCAAGTCCCACTTGATTTACAACAATGTCCAAGTCCATAAACCAAACTTGTGGGGTTCGGCCATAGACCATGGCCGAACCTCACCCCTTTTGATTTAATTTTTTTCTTTGGTTTATTAATCAATAACCCCTAAGTTAAACATTTAATCACTTCCTTTTTATTTAATCCCATTTACATAAACCCTAAGTCCATCAAACAATCCCCATGGGGTTCGGCCATACACCATGGCCGAACCCATGGTCTTTCATTTTTTTGACCATATTTACATTTATGCCATTCATACCACTTTTATTCATTAATCTAATGATATACCCATTAATCATCTAATATACATCAAACCTTAAGTTCAGCAAACATTCCCCAGGGGGTTCGGCCATACACCATGGCCGAACCCATGGTCCATTGATTTCACTTAATTACCATTTTGTCATTATACATATCCATAGCCATTTACCTTGCTTATGTTCCAAAATAATCCATACATAGTTCTTTAATCCAAACACATAATCCAATACATAGTTCATGGGGTTCGGCCATACACCATGGCCGAACCCATGGTCCCTTATTTCCATTTAAATTACAATATTGCCATTGATGGCTAACCTTCCATTTTAGCATGTATTTACAATTTTGCCATTACCTTAGGTTTATGTCCAAAATCGATCCATAATCAATGGTTCATGGGGTTCGGCCAAGCACCATGGTCGAACCCTATGATGTCTAACTTTCCATGTTCATCAACTTCCATACTTGAATCCATAGATCAAGGTTCCTTCCATAATTAGAAAGTTTCTAATTTAATAACCATCCTTAGATCCTTTCTAAATTAATATCCAACTCCATGGGGTTCGGCCATACACCATGGCCGAACCCTATGGTTCTTAATCTTCTTTCTAAAAATTATTCATCCAATAAAAATTCCTTAATAAATTAAAACCATAAAAAACCTCATAGGGTTTGGCCATACACCATGGCCGAACCCATGATCTTCCATTTTGGCCCATATTCACAACTTTGCCATCATCTCCAAGATCTCCATTTAATCAATCACCAAAATAAGTCCATCTGTATTTTTCCGTGTTCTAAGTACATGAACATAATTCCATAAATATTTATGGGGTTCGGCCATACTCCATGGCCGAACCCATGGTCTTGGATCTTCACCAAAAATCATTCATTAAAACCTTTCTAAAATTAAAACCATAACTCTATGATTTTGATCCTTCAAACTTCCATTAAAATTACCAAAGTCTTTCCATGGGGTTCGGCCCTCCATCATGGCCAAACCCTATGGTTCATCAATTTCTTCTTAAACCATTTAAATCCCTTTTAAAAACATACATAATTATTCCATGGTTTTCATCATTAAAAATCCGTAACCTAACCCATGACTTTCCATGCATGGCCGAACCTTATGGTCCATTCTTTCCATTAAATTTACTACTTTCATCTACCAATTCTCTTCCATGGGGTTCGGCCATACACCATGGCCGAACCCTATGGTTCTTTTCATTAAACAAAATTTATAAAATACTAACCGGTTCCGCAACTCCTCCGGTTTTCCCTCGGTTGTTCTTGCTCTTCTAATTCTTTTCCTTCTTGATCTTTCCCTCTTGCTGGCTGTCCTATCCTTCTCTTGTTATTGCCGAGAATGAGACTTGAGAGAGAAAGAAAATTCGGCTATGGTGTATAAGCCGTGCGCCCTTGCCTCTTTCTTTTTAATAAAATCAATTGTCCTATCTTAGAAGATACCAAGACCCCTTAAATTAGCCATTGCCGTGCTCCTTTGTCTCTCTAAAATAGCAAGTGCCATGTGCCCCTTTGTTGCCTTAATTAATCTCTCATTGATCCCAATTTAGAAAGTGCCATGTAATACCCCGGATTTTCAAACTATAAATATTTACGGAAATTACCCATTTAAATTATGAATTTTAGATATGGATCTAAGATGGGTAAAAATGTTGGGTCTTTGCCCAATTAGGACCCAACGGTTTTGATAAATGTTTTCAATAAAAATTAAATGAGGGATCATGGAAAGATTTTTGGAATAAGATAGATTATCATGGCCGTGTGGGAGATATGAAATCTATGAGATATGCGCATGAGACTTTCTAATCTAAAAGAAGAAAGGATGCATGGCCGAATGTGGATTTGGATATCCAAGTAAATGCGCATAAGATCATTTTATAAAGGGTCTTTTCTTGGTTAAGAGTGGAATTAAAGGAATTGCTAAGATAGAGGATCGGCACCTTCTAATTAGAATTAAGAGGAAAGTTTTTATAGAACAAAAGGGAAGGGGGCGCATAACACCTTCTAAGTATGAACCAATGGGAGATTTAAGTTAAGGCAATGACTAAATTTGGAAAGTGCCTAAATATGGAAACATTGAAGATAAATTTGGAGAGTGTCTAAATATTGAGAATGGTTATTAAGTTAGTAAGTTTATAAGTTTAGAAGTTGGAAACTAATTTGGGAAGTTTCTATTTTGGAAGGAGTTGGCTAAATTAGAAAGCTTCTAATTTTGGATGGTAAAATATGAAAACCTTCTAATAATAGAAGGTGGAGTTTAATTATAGAAACCTTCCAATTATGGAAAGGTGGAGATTAAATTTGGAAACTAATTATTTATGGAAGTGTGAATGATGAAAGCCATTGAATACTATGAATGGATTTTAAAAGAGAACCTTTTGAAGTTGTAATGACATTTTTAAAGTATGTTAATTGTTTTTGGAAGGTAGGATTAAAATGGAAAGTCTTGAATTTAGAAAGGACCTATTTATGGAAAGAACTTGGAACTATGGATCCAAGATTAGGAAATGATAAATTTAGAAAGTTTCCATTTTAGGGACTTTCTAAGTATGGAAGTTGGTTAATGAAATTGGAAAGTTTCTAAATGTGGACTTTCTAAGTATAAACTTAAGTTGTTGAGAAATTATTATGGACCATGTAACGGGTGAAAGATTTTAAAAGAAACTATGGGTTATGTAAGCCATGAGTGGCAAAAATTGTAAATACTTGTTAAAGATGGAAGTTTAGCCTTGTGTGGCAATATGGTAATTATATGAGGATTAATGGACCTAGGGTTATGTATGTTGGATTAAAATGAAAAGAATATTAATTAAGGTTAGACCAATGGCATTTTGGTAATTAATGGAATAAATGAACAAAAAGGGTGAGGCTCAGCCATGGTGCATGGCCGAACCCCACAAGTTTGTATTTATGGACTAAAACAATATTTTAATCAAGTGGGACTTGGTTTTGATGGGTTATTGTGCTATAAGGTAACGATATCTCACAGGGTGGTTACGATCGTGAGCAGTTATCGGGCGAAAGACGCAAGGACACGTAGCGATCTTTGGCAGGATTCCACCTCTTTGAAACCATGGGTTCTATGTACAATGTTTTCTTATCTTATTTGATGAATTTATATTGCAAAAGATATGTTTCAAATGGTGATTTTATATGCTATGTTTATTTGATAAAATAGCATGTAGTTTAATTATGAGCTTTTAAATGTTATGATTTTGTATAATTGCATAGCATGTGGTATTTGCATCTCATGCATGGCATGGGAGGGATGATAGGTAACTAGGGACCCACACTCCGTCGGGGCGTCCGTAAAACACTCGTGGGGGGATACCTTGATGATGAGAATTCCATCAAGAGGATACTATGTATAATACCTTGATGATGAGAATCCCATCAAGAGGAATACTATGTATGAAGACCCTGGTGATGAGCATTCCATCAGGGGATACCTTGATGATGAGAATTCCATCAAGATGATATTATATACCCGGAGATCCACACTCCATCGAGGCATCCGTAAAACACTCGTGGAAGGATACCTTGATGATGAGAATTCCATCGAGAGGATAGTTTGTGATGGGCAGGACTCATTGCATATGATAGCATAGCATAGCATTGAATCGGCATGGTTATGATATTTATTATCATGCAAGGTTTCTGGTTTTTATCGGTATGATTGGATCTCTATTATCATACACTGTTTTGGATACGATGCTTTATAAGTATGGCATGATTTATTATAATTGATTTTGATATATATTATATCTAGATTTTTGGTACTAACCCATGTGTTAACCCTAACTGGAATTCCTACTAGGCGCGTTGTACTAACGCCCTACTTCTACCCTTTAGTGGATGATGCAGGAAACGAGGAAAATGCTAAACGCGGAAAGGGACAAGGATAGGAGCTTGGAATACTTTTAGTTTTATATTTTGTTTAAGATGCTCAGAGATTTGAATTTGGAGTATCCAGATTTCGGAATGTAATAATTTAGATGAATTGCTATGGTTGGATGTTTTATTTGGATAATGATTAATGTCATTATTTGACTATGTACTTTGCTATCAATGGAAGAGAACTTGATTCTAATTTTATTCCGCATGTTATGATGTATTCCGTATGTGTATCGTATTGCTATGTGTGAACTGTTTTCTTGGACTTGGTCCATGCACACATAGGGTTGGCCATTTAAGGGTCGGACTTTGGAAGTTCGGACTTAGCTCGCGTCGTGATGTCCTGCGCTCTATCACTCTACTTTGTTATAAAAAAAATAGACTCTAATTTACGGGAAGAAGCGAGTGAAAAAGGGTGGGGCGTTACATGCCATGCGCCCCTTTTGTGCCTTGATTTAGAAGTTGCCAACCTTCCCATTTAGCAATGTCACACACGGCCATAAGCAATCTCTATTTAATCTTAGATATCTTCTCAAGATTTTCTAGCATATCAATGTGGATATGAAAATCCCACAAACATCTCATGCGCATATCCTTTTTTAATTCAACCCCATTTAAATTTTATTGAAACCATTTCCAAAACCGTTGGGTCTTGATTGGGCAATGACCCAACCCTTTATCCATCTAAGATTCATATTTAATAATTCACAAATTAAATGGGTAATTTATTTATATATATATATATATATACATATATATACATACATATACATACATATACATACATATATATACATACATATACATATATATACATATATATATATATACATATATACATATATATGTATATATATTAATAAATTGAAAATCCGGGGTGTTACATCTGCTCTTCACTGTGACGATATACAGATTAGGAGGTCTGTAGATGGAGATGTTCCGTAAATAGTAGGTGCTAGGCCTTTTAGACATTCCGAACTAGTGTTCAGGACTGCAAAACTTATCCCACGGAAGAATCCGAGAATGGACCTATTGCACGAAATACCTATGGAAGCCAGAGTGCTGCATGTTTCCTTAGAAAGATAGAATTTTGGCCAAATGACAAACTAAAAGGAGGTAAAAAGTAAACATGCAATATGTAAGAGAATCACATCAAGCGGTCAAAAACATGAATTTTCAACAAAAAAAATCCACTTTTCCAACTTTTGAAAATAATTTTGAAAATTCCAAATACGTCTTTAACTTCTTTGAAAATACCCAACATGTTCCCATCTTTTTGGAAAATACCCATTGCATCCCCAAGTGAATCCTCGGGTTCGATTGGCCGAGCAGAGTGTTTTTTTTAAACACTATTCATCTCCGCTTTTGTTCGACTGGTCGACCCTTTTCGACCAATCGAACAACGTATTTATTTTTCTATCATTTTTTCTAGGATTTTTCTCAGGTATTTTTCTTGGTTACTTTCTTTTGGGGATTTCTTAGGGTACTCTAACTTAATATAAACTATGGTTTAGAGATAAGAAGAGAGAGAAAAACACAACTTTTATCCTAGAAAATTCCTAGAAAAATCACCCAAAAACTGCTTGTTTTGCAGGAGAAATAGGAGTAGAAGAAACCAGAATAGAAGAAGAAAAAATAATAGAGAAGGATAGAAAGAGAGAATGAGATGGTTGGAGAGAGGGAACCAAGTTTTTATAGGTAGTCCCAGATCTCCCCATCCGTTCAATGGCTTGACAGGTGGACGATCACCACAGTTAGCTCCCTCCATATTTTCTCTACTTTTCTTTTTAATTGTTTATTATTTAATAATGTTAGTGCCCTGTCTTGCCGTGTCACCTATTTGTCAATTCCATAACTTAGGTGAAGCCTTGCCTTGGAAGATTGAAGCAAGAATACAAGACTCAAGTGGTGGTAAAGACTAAAGATCAAGCTGGAGAATCAAGCATCACCAAGTTTATGGTAATAATTGGCCATAGATGATTTTAGGTAGAACCCACACCTTAGGATGCCTTTGCCTAGGCTTAGAAATCATATCTAGATAATCTAAACGAAGCTTAGTGGTTGTTTGACAAAACCAACAGAACTAAATGGAACCAAACTTGGAAATATGAATATGATGAACTGTCAGGACGACACATCGTGTTTGCTATTGAAGTACAAATTTTATATTTATAAATCTTGCAAGCGTACGAACTATTTATAGCATAGAGTTATGAGTGCGAGGTCGAACCCAAGGGAAATTCACAAAATATATGCTTAAATTAAATTGATACCTTTTAAAAAGATGTAATCTTAAGAAATCAAATTCATGGAATTACACTTTTAATTTAGATCTTAGAAAGTCAAAATTTACATCATTATTATCTAACTTATGAATTTAACAAGTCGAGAATCAAATCCATTTTCTTTTTATTAAATTGGTGAAACAAGAATAATGGTAGTCTCATCTTAATTTAAAATGACATGTTTAAAGATCAAAATATCATAACTCCAACCCTAGTTGAAAAATCTTGATAGAGAGAGTTTGAATACAAAGAATGAAATAATTAAAAATTAAATATACAAAATTCACAATAAAACATTAATTAAATATTTTTTATACAACAAACATACACAGTAACTAATGTAACTAAAGATAAGAAATAATTTGGCAAATAAAGTACACGACAGAATAAATAAATACATAATTTAAACGTGGTTATGAATTTTTTCTCTCAGCGCTCAAAACGAATAAATAAATAAGAAACCTAGATCTGAAATTCAATGTGAAAGTTCCCTTGGGAGCTAGAACAACACTATTGACCCTAGGGGGGGAGGGTGAATAGGTCAATCTAAAATCGTTGGTCTTTTTTAAATTTACTCGATTGATTAATTTAAGCACAACGGATATAATAATCAAGTGAGTGTGTGTTAGCAAATGTGATTAAACAATCATCACAAGAAAATAACTCCAACACCACCAACAGAAGGACACAAGATATAAAGTGGTTCAGTTCGCTAACCTACATCCACTGTTAGGACTCGCTCAACCTTGACCTATCTCCAAATTCACTATGTGGGGACTTACACCGTCACAATTAGAGTAGGAATTCCACCTCACTCAATTAGTTGGGAATTCCACCCACCACTGTGCTAGAGACAATGCTTTAGAGTTTTTTATAGTGGTTCTAGAGCAAATCCTCCTTAATCCACTTTCGGGTTAAAGGTTTTAAAAACAAATTAAAACCAAGAAGAACTTGCCTTAAAGCTATTTCTCGTTGATGTGTGCTTCTCGAAGATCCCACCCACTGAGTGCGAACGCTCCTCCTTGTAGCCGTCGTAGAGCAATCACAATCTCATGGTGACAAAGAAGCTAGTTTTAGGTTTCTTAGTTTATGTCTTTTTTTCCTCTTTTTCTCACTGCAAACTCAATCAATAGATTAGTTGTTTATGGCTTTTCCTCCTCTCTTACTCACATTCAAACACAATCAATAGATTGGTTGTTTATGATTCTTCTCACAAGAGTGTTGATTGTTCCATAGAGTATATAACTCTTCTTAGTTCAAGGAATATGGCAAAACGATCACTTAACACTCATATTTATAGAGGAGTTTTAACTATCTTTCTGATTGTCCAGAACTGACAGGTAGGTGGCACCGATGGGTCGGTGTTTATATTTATTACCGTTCAACCACCCAACTGTTGCGCATTAAATGCACTCCCAACGGCTTTAATTCTTCCCTGTCGATAGGTTGGTGTCGCCGATGGGTCGATAGTTATGGCACCGAGAGGTTGGTGTCGCCGATGGGTCGACAGTTATGGCACCGATAGGTCAGTCCATATGAGTGTCTCGATCTGCAGCAAACCATGCTGACTGTAACGCCCCGCCCGTTGCACTATGCTTGAATTGTTTAACCGAAAATCAGAGTCTATTTTTTTTTTTTGAAATAAAGAGTGACAAAGGCGCGGGACGTCACGACGCGAGTTAAGTCTGAGCTTCTAAAGCCTGGCCCTTAACTGGCCAACCCTACGTGTGCGTGGAACTAAGTCCACGAGAACGGTTCACACGTAGAAAGTAAGCTTGCGGAAATATCACTTAATGCGGAATTATAATAGAGTTTATCCTACCAATTTTAGATAGCAAGGACGTATGTCACTTAAATTACTAGAATATCTCAAAATCATAATGTCCAAAATAAAATCCAAACCATAGCAAGTAATCTAAATTATTACAGTCCGACGAGTTAAGTTACTCAAATTACATTCCAAAATAAATTTAAGTAAATCATCTAGCCCGCTTCCCCAAGCTCCTACGCTTGGCTCCCGTCACGTCCTCCATTTCCTGTGTCGTCATCTAAGGTAGAAGTAGGGCATTAGACAACGCGCCCAGTAGGTACTCCGAGTAGGGCCAACACATGGATTAGTGATAACAAAACACATAGATAATATTATATCAAAACCATGCAATTAGGTGCAATGTCATGCAATGGGTGTCCAATGTCATGAATCCCACCCATCAAGCTCATCATCATTGTACAATGTCCCTTTTTCAACCATACATAATGTCCCCCTTGATGGAAAAGCTTCATCAAGATAAAATCACACAAAGTATCCCCCTTGATGGCAAAGCTTCATCAAGATAAAATCACACAAAGTATCCCCTTTGATGGCAAAGCCTCCTTAAGGTATAATAATGAATACGAATATCCCCCTTGATGGAAAACCTTCATCAAGATAAAATCACACAAAGTATCCCCCTTGATGGCAAAACTTCATCAAGATAAAATCATACAACATATCCCCCTTGATGGCAAAGCCTCCTCAAGGTATAATAATAAATACGAATATCCCCCTTGATGGAAAAACTTCATCAAGATAAAATCACACAAAGTATCCCCCTTGATGGCAAAGCTTCCTCAAGGTATAATAATAAATACGAATATCCCCTTTGATGGAAAAACCATCATCAAGGTATAGTAAACACATAGTAACATTCTTGTTTGAATAAACTCATCAACATATCATAAAACCCATAGTAACCTTCCTGATAGATAAAGCACATCAAAATATCCCCATGTTTGTTTATTGGTCGCCCCGACGGAGCATGGACTCCGGTTACATTTCATCCTTCCCATGCCATATCCCTCCCATGTCATGCATGAGATGCAAGTGTTAATATGCTATATGATATCACAAGCCATGGCATTAAAATCCCATCAATAAAACATATAATTTGATTACCAAAAAAAATCAAGCAAAGCATCAATATACACATCATCCATGGCTTACAATGAGGTAGGAATCCTAACAAATACCGACTAATGTCCCTTTACTTTTCCGTTCGATAATCAGGTCACCAATCGCACATCGCTTGCGATGTCCGATACCTTATTACATATCGATAATCAGCCCATGTTTTTAACCATTTCTAAGTCCATTAATCATACCTTAGTGGGGTTCGGCCATACCCCATGGCCGAACCTCGCTATCTAGGTTTTGTGGGCCCCATTTAATCCATCAAATGTTTTAATCACATGAGTTTAAAATCTAGCAACCCTAGGCTTCAATGATCCACACCTAAGGTCATCTTAAATGCACTTAAGTCCGTGATCATCCCCCATGGGGTTCGGCCATACATCATGGCCGAACCCATGGTTCTTCATTTTGGCCAATATTTACCATTTTGCCACTCTTCTCCCATGGTTAAGTTCTCAGTTTATTTCTCCATTCTTAGGCCCATAACTGATCCATAAACTTGGATCCATTTATGACCCATCAACCATGTTACAAGATTATTAAAAACCAGCCATTAACTTAGCCTAATTTCCATTCATCTAAACACATGCATAATTCCAAATTTAGCCCATAAAATGACCTACAAATGGGTCATGGGTTCGGCCATACATCATGGCCGAACCTATGATGTCTTTTTCTTATTTTTCCTTGGACCCATTTACATCATTTAGCTCCACCATAAGTCCCTCCATGAGGGGGTTTCCATCATACATTTAAATCACCATTTTAAATCATCATTAAGTATATTTTTGGGTCCATCGAGGCTACCAATATTCTCCATTTTTTTTTTTCATATTTTACACCCATTAAAATTCCAAATACATCACCATAGGGTTCGGCCATACACCATGGCCGAACCCATGGTTCATGGTTCATCTTCCTGTACCACCTTTGAGGCCATTAAAAATCATTAATACCTTTCATGCTTTTCTTCACTAAGATCCCTTTAAAATTTACAAACATTTGACCCTTTTAAGCCTCCAAATCATTAATACATTACTCCATGTTTTCCATCCTTTTAAACCCATTTAAAACCATCATTACATCACCATAGGGTTCGGCCATACACCATGGCGGAACCCATGGTTCATGGTTCATCCTCATCCATGCCTTTTTAGGCCATTAAAAATCATCAATATCTTCCATGATTTTTCCTTATTAAAACCCCTTAAAAAAATCACTAACATCTAATCATTCAAAATCTTTAAAACCATTAATCATATTCCATGGTTTTCATTCTTTAAGACCCCATTAAAATTCTTAATCACCTTCCATGGGGTTCGGCAATGCTATGGTTTCCATTCTTTAAGACCCCATTAAAATTCTTAATCACCTTCCATGGGGTTCGGCCATACTACATGGCCGAACCCTATGGCCTATGATTCCTTCAAAAAATCACATTCCCATGTTTAAATACATAATGTCCTTATTTTTCTTTTCTTAACCTATCTTACCCATTTTCTCCATTTCTCACTTCATCTTTGGATGGATTTTAGATCCATGGCCCATGATATTTTGGCCACCATCCAATCCAAGAAAAATGGATTCCATGATCTCTTTTTAACCCTTAAAAATGTAAATTATTGTTTAAGAATTACTTACCACTCCGCGGCTCCTCCAGTTTCTTTTTCTCCTCTTGATTTCCTTAGCCTTTCTCCTTCTTCTTCTCTTTGATGTTCGGCCACTAGGTGTGTTTGATCAAGATGAAAACATCAAGGTTTGGGTTCGGCCAACATGGGGTGGGTTTGAGAGAGGGAAGGGAGGAGAGGATGAGAAAAATGTCTAAGTCTCCTTGGTCTTGAGGTGGTCGGCCTATGCTTGAGTTTTTCTTCCTTTCTTCTAAGTTTTTCTTCTTCTTTCTCCTTTGTATAGGGATCGGCAATGAAAGGGAGGGGGAGAGGGAGAGAGTGAGATGAGAGTGGGATTTGAGAGATGAGATGAAAACCATCTCATTTTGGTTTCTTAGACTACACTCCTCCATCATTTCTCTCCACCAACCAAGCATGGCTTACATGCCTTAGTGGTGGTGGTTGGGACAAAACCACCACCAAGCCAACGGTTTTGGTGACTTGAGATGGAGTGGTTTGGTCTTCCATCTTGACCATTTGACCATCATCATGGTGGGGTATGGGTCATCATGCTTTGGGTGGTGGTGGTTGAGATGAAACCACCACCCTAAGCCCATGGTTTAGTTGTGTTTTCTTTGAGTGGTTTGGGTGGTTTCAATGAGATGAAACCACCCATTGACTTATCTCTTTGACTCCCCATTTGACTAACTTAATTAATTAATTAATTGGATCCTTAACTTAGGTTAATTAATTCTCAATTAACCCCTTTAATCTCCTTGATTCTTCTCCATTAATCCACCCATGGTTGACCAAGTCAACCATGGTGGCCGGCCCCACTAACTCCTTGCCTACCTGCCACCTCACTTGATGAGGTGGAGGTGGGCCCCATTCGGCCATGTCACCTAGGTTTAATTAAATACTAACTTAGATGATTCACATTAATTAAATCACATTAATTCACTTTGATCCTCTTTAATTCCCTTTGACTTATCCATGGTTGACCAAGTCAACCATGATGGTCGGCCCCACCTATGCCTTGGTCCACACGCCACCTCACTTGATGAGGTGGAGGTGGGCCCCACTTGGTCATGCCATCTTGATCATTTCATCACTAACTTAGGCGATTTAATTCCAATTCAATCCATTCCAACCAATTGGATCACCATTGGGCCCATGGCCCAATTAAATTTATTTCCTAACCATTTACCTTAGAGTTTAACCATCTTGACCCATTGGGTCCCAAATGGGTATTGGGCCCAACTTGACCATCCTTGGCCCAATTAACCATCATTGACCATTTAAATGAATTTAATCCAATCCATGGTCCATTGGGCCATACTTCGGCCTTTGCCCAATTTTTGATCCACTTAACATTTATTCCATCAAAATTCCCAATTTCCATCATTAAAATAAATAATAGCCACATATATATTGATTTAAAATTTCCGGGCTATTACACTGACAATAGTTTTAAGTTAGAAACCTGTCACCCAGAATGACCTGTCGCCCTTTACCGAGGGGTAGATCTTGTTACTCTCGACCGGTCTTGGAATACCGAGATGTTTGTTTTATCGAGAGCCCTCATGAGTTCACAGTCTAGAACTCACAAGTTTTATACCGATGAGTCGTCGACCACGAGGGGTCATTTAAGTTCATCACCGAAGGGTCAGTACATACGAGACTCTCTGTCAGAGGCTTACCTAGAATGATAGTTCTTTGATCCAGAACCTTTGTCAATCTGACCGACAAGTCCTTGACCACGATGGGTCGATCCTGTCTCTACTGAGGGGTCAGGGAGAACGACTGGTCAAGCTGACAGTGAGTATAATTCATACTTCCAAGTTCACTGTCCAGCATCGTCTCTTAAGCTTCTTTATGGATTTACCATTGTTCAACTAAGCCCTAGAGATAGTCCTCTCTAAGGTATGGGGTACCACCTAAGGTTATCTATGACCATTTACCTATTTTTGTGATTGTCATACCGATGAGTTTTGAACTTGGTAGAGTATGATCTTCATTCTTGATCATCTTGGGTCTTCAAGCTTCTTAGCAAGTGCTTCTTCCCGAGTCATGGAATTGACAAATAGAGACTCCGCAAGGCTGGGGCACTAACAATCTCCCCCTTTGTCAATTTCATGACAAAACCCAATTACAAGCCCACCCTTATTACAACACATTTGAATACAAAAATATTACATCATATGTACATATTCAAATGGACAACAAGACTATGTTCTTCACATATTTTTTTTTTCAGCTTGCTTCTTTTACATGTGTTTCCTGTTCAAGTACACAAGCAAGCGACACTAGACAAATCATTAGAAGAGTTAGTCCCAAAACATTAATATGCATCCATGGACTAAATAAGATAATCATTCATTCTCCCCTATACACCAATGATTTCCTAGACAACAACACTACTCAGTGTTGAGAAAATTTTCTTCCCCAATTTTCTTGAGTCTGAACTCCCAAACTCTAAGCATAAACATCATTCCCATGTCCGTTGGCTTCATCATGGCTCTCTCTTTCTAGAGGCTCAAGCACTTCGACTTTATCTTACACTCCCTCATGCTTACAACTTCTACTAATTTCTCCCCCATTTTGTCATACAATTGACAAAGGTTTAGTAGATATCAGCAGCACTTCCTCTATGCTTTTTGCACTTAGTGATTAACTAACTTCTGCTGCAAGTCATGGTTCTCCCCCATGGCTTAATGTATTTCCTTGTGCAATAAGGCTTCTCCTACTCAACTAAAATCCAGTTTAGCTGATTTCTTCCATGTGACAAGCTCATTTACCTACCTTCCCTGGAGTCTTTTTCCATTCTCGAAGCTATCTTTAGTAGCTTCTTTGACTCATCTCCCCCATAAACTTAGCTGCCCCTAAGTTTATTTTTCAATCAAGATTTCTTTCAGGCTTTCATCCACCTTCCTACACTGCCATGAACAGTGACAGTAGCTAATCAGCACAAATTTTGTGCTCCCCAGAACTCTAAGGATGTGTGCTTACTTACCCCGATCACTATCTTCCTAACATGCCAATACAAAACCAACTCATTTAATCCTACATGTTAGTCTATTTAACAAAAACCATGTTAACCATAGACAAGAGATATGAGGCATTCAAATACATCAATACACACATCATACTAAACCAAACCATATCATTTAATTAAGGCAAAATGTGCATTTAGTACATATGGTTTAGGTCGGGACATCATGGGTGCTTAGTCAAAATATCAAAAGTATAGTTTTTAAAAAGTAGAGAACATGAAAAACTACCCTAAGCAGAGTCATCTTGAGGAGGTGTTGGAGGAGGAGGGGATGGGGTGTCTGGAGCTCTGTCTAAGAGGGAGACAACAGAGACTAAATCCCGGATAGTCAGCACAAGACTATCTAGACTTTTTTCTGGATAGTCTATTCTCCTTTCTAGTCTGAAGACTCTCCTGCCCAGAGTGACATCTTCTTGAGGAGGATACTAAAATTCTTCTTCCTCAGAACTGTGACTTTCATCCTCACTAGTGTCATCAAGGATATTGACATGGTTTTCATTACCAGTTTGAAAACAATCCCTTCTTCTGTATCTTGTCTCCTTTCTTCACGTCTCGCTTTGACGAAGATGACACATTTGTGAACGATGGGCTCTTTTTCCACTTTGGGTTGTGTTTCCTGTTGGTCTGGAACATGCTCAGGAATTCCAGAGCTCGACCCTGGGCACGACCGAGAGGCAGACCTTTTGGTTCGTTTGGCCCATTGACTAGTACGACTGGATTCTCCTACTTCTACAAAGATCTTAGGGTGTGTTTGAGCTGACATCTTTCTCGGCATGAATTTTTCTAGAGGGGATCCTCAGCCAGTAGTTCGAAAGTGGATGAGATGAAGACTAAGCCCAACTTGATTTAGGAGAATCACAAAAACAGTGATTTTCATGCTTTTGAGGACTGGAGAAACGAAAGCCCTACTGGTTTTCGGCACGAAAATCGCCCCGAGAGGTCCTATTAACTGGTCTAGGGCACGAGAAGAGAATGAGGGACCACAAGACCTTTGCGGGAGAGGGTACGATAATTTCAAATGAATTGTCGCTTTAGCAGAAAGGGTCCCATTTTAATTCAAACTTTATGTCTTACCGACATGTCAGTTCCATCGATAGGTCGACCTTTTCGACATTTCCCCCTTTTTCAACAGTGCTCGATTTAACACAGTATTGACATGTCTGTCACACCGACCGATCTTATTTACCGACATGTTGATTATACCGAGAGGTTCCAGATTGCAGTGCAATCATCCTTGATATGTGTAACTTGATGGAGTCCTATTCTAAGCACAGATACATAGATTTATTCCAATGCATAGATATATCAAACATGACTCATCAAATCAATAAATATGCACATACACAAAAATTCACATTCCAAAACATATAATTCAAAAATATTTTGAATGGAATTTATGGCTTTCCAAGTAAAATATGTACTATAGCCAAGAAGAGTACATTTTAGACTTGTAGTTAGCGAGTTCCTCTCCTCATGTCATATCATTTTTTTTTTTGGCTATGTGAACTCACAGTCTCTTGTGAGTTCATTTGTAGTGGTCTAAGATATGGAAATGAATTTTAAATCAAAACAAAACATGATTAATGGTCTATCTCCTAGGTACGAAGATTGTGGTATTTGGTGTTGCATACACATCCCTACGATCGTACCTTTGATAACCAACCTTGGGATCCATCAACTCTTTTAAGACATGATTCATCTGTCTCAACAAAGAGTCTCGCGTTGTATCCACCTTCCTTAGGTTTCTTTTAAGGTTAAGTGTTGGTGGATGTCTTTTAATCATAGGCTTTACTTGATTGTGCCTTTGTGCTTTCCTTTCCAAGTATCCCATCAAATGATAGTAATTTCTTTTAAAATGCCCATCCTTGTGACAAAAATTGCACTTTCCCTTTGAAGGGTGAGAGATACTTGTTTTACTAAACACCCCATGATGCCTAGGTTCTTTAGTGGATGGTGCACCAAGACCAGACCTATCACCATATTGTTTGCCTGCCCTTAGGAGTCTTTTGAGTCTTTCATCTCCTTGGGTAAACTTGTCTTGGAATTTTTCTTTATGAAGTGATGTGAATTTTAAATTACTCGCAAGCGTACGAACCAATTTATAGTATAGAGTATGAGTGCGAGGTCGTACCCAAGGGAAATCTACAAAATATATGTACGAAATAAAAAAATCGCACTATTTAAAAATGATGTGATTTAAGGAAATAATTTTCTAAAACATTTAGTTATAATCTTAATTTAGAACAATGAATAGTTTTGATGAATTTTTGAGAAAAAGAAAAATAAATCAAGAATAAATAATTTTTTTTTACATAATCTACAATGGAATCGGGTCAAACATCGACGCGGCATATTATCCAATTTAAAAATAATAAAATCACGACCTAGACTATGAAATGTTCTAGAGTTATAAAATATAATTCAAATTTATTTTCTATTAAAATTCTAATTAGAATTTTTATGTCATCCTTTAAATCAGATTTTTTTTCAATTCAAGCCTTAGGCTTGAGCAGGTTTTATACTTGTGTTTCCCCAAATCTTAAACAACTGTTCTTGATAAGAACCTTAGATTGGAAAGACGGTAAGTCCCACTGATCCTAATAGGGATTCTACTTTCCTTGAAAAAAATTCTAAAAATAATTTTTTTTTTTACATAAAGTTCATAAAAAGAATAAAAAAATAGAATACAAATCATCATTATTAAATATTTTAATAACTGGGAACATCATAAATCTAAACAACTGCCATGAAATTTTTATTAATAAATTGGAAATGAAATACAATTCTTTTGGATTTGACATAAAAAATAAAAATAAAAGTAAAATAACTTACAAGAAATTATTTTTAGGGCTTTTTTCTTCTGTCTTTCGGTCGTCCAATTTCAGTCCCTTCGATGTCTTGCCCGGTTCAACTCTCAATGGACCCGAAGCCTTGAATTTATAGAAGAAAGGGGATGAGATAGGGATCCTTCAAACTCAGCCGGGATAAGACCCATTTTAATTTCAAATTCAGCCGGGCTGTGCTTTGTCCTTCTTCATCTCCTTATCCCTTCTATCTTTGAAACTTAGTTGTCATCTGTTGATCTTATCCCTCATATTTTTGAAAAACCAGCTGCTACTTTATCCCAGCTGCTATAGGGCAGCTGCATTACCTCCCTTCTCAGTTGCCTTCTGCTATCGGTTCAGCTGCCTTCTCATCCAAATCTTATCGGCAGTTCAATCTCCTTCCTTATCTCTATCTTCTTTTTCAAATTTGAAACCAGCTGTTACATGGCAGCTGGTACACAACTCAGCTGCCTTCCTTATCTCTTCCTCTCTGCTTCACACCTCTATCTTCTTTGGATCGGATAACCATATCTCCTTCTCTTTTGAAAACCCAGCTGCTATCCTTATCTGTTCTTCTATCTGGATCTGATCAGTTGCTACACGGCAGCTCCTTATACTACTCTGCTCTTCTTCTTCTTCTTTCTTATCTCTATACTTCAACTGCTGGGTGCTGCCGAGATTTGCTGGTTTGGGTTCACTGTTCCACCGTCACTTACTGCTGCCATCTGTTTCTCCATCGCTGGCTGCTGTGTGCACTGCTAGCTTCAGCTGCTTCATTTCTTCTCACCTGGTTGCCCGTGTATGGCTGCAGTCGGTTACTGCTGCTCTATCTTCCCTTGTGCGCCGCTGCTATTCTCAACTAGCTACTGTTATTTCGTCTCAGCTAGCTGCCCTTTGCTGCTGGAGACGCTGTCTGCTGCTTTTGCATCAGCTCTTTTTGCAACACAGATCTGATCTGGCTGCTTTATGTGAGCAACAGACTGATGCTGTTGCCGCTGGGTGCACCGCTGGCTCTGAGTTGTTCCTCTATCAACCGGTCTTTCATGCTGCCTTTCTTCTCTTTTTCTCCCATGAGTCCCTGCAACCAGATGAAGAGAAAACACAGAAAAGAAATAGAAACAAACGGTAATAGTTCCTTTAGGCTTTTTTTCATGTGCCGGGCACCCCGATGACAGTAAATGAGAAGGGTTGACAGATAAAACTCGACGTTCATTCGAAATTGGACAAATTAATTAATGAGTGTAGAAGGTTATAGGTTCTGAGACCCAACTGATTTAACCAATTTGACCTGACCATTTTGAAGGTGACGTCGACCGTATTTTTGACTTAACCAATTTTTATCATTTTTATTTTCATTTTTTTTTATATTTCTCAAAATAAACTATAAAACTAAAAACAACCCTAAACATATCTAATATTTATAAAATAAGGACTAATTAATCTAATATTAAAGGGTAAAATTGTAATTTTACGGTGTTCATCAAATACCCCCAAACTTAGATATTGCTTGTCCTCGAGCAAAACTAAAAACTAAAAACTAAAATGGAAAATTAAAAATCCTAAAGACACCACTTTCGCTGGCTCTCTCGATTGCATTTAGCGTATGCAACAAGCCTTTAAACCCCTAGGTTACCCCTAGTGGACGAGTTATAGTCTCGTGAGGGTTTCCAGTGATGGTACCCACAAACATCATCATTTTTTTTCTTTTTTCTTTTTTTCTTTTTTCTACAAAAACACATAGCCAAAAATCTAAACATCATACAACTCTCAAATTTATTTTATAAGACTTATACTCAGAGTGTTGTGTGTGATAGCCATTATTAAGACAGTCTTCTTTTTCCAAATTGACACAAGTTTTTATAACCACCGTTGGAAAAATACGCTTTGACTTCAATCCTCACCAGATATAACTCTCAGAAAGATTAACGCTCAAAGGTGGGTTTTTTTTCTCTGAAGGTATATGTGAGCGGAGTTTATGTTTTCAAATCAAAATTCTCACATATGTTTTAAACAAAGACGGCATAGATGAAGAAAATAATTGATCTCATAATTAGATGCCACTTTCCTAAGAACGTTGAGTCAAACACCTTTATTTTTCCTCCTCTATTCTCCACATGAAATACTTATTTAGACTTAGGATCAATAGGATTTTCGAAAAGGACGAAACGAGGCTTAGGACCGGGTCATATCAAAGAAGGGACAAAAGACTCTAAAAATTTACATTTTCATAAGAAAAGGTTAGAGGTCTTCATAATATAAGCGGGATATTTTTCCTCTAATATTTTTCACAATTTTTTTTTTTTAACATCCCATTTTGACGTATGGATGTTTTTTTTTTTTTTTTTTCTAAGAAACCTCTTCTCTTTTTCAACATCCCTCTTTTCTAAGTATTGTGAAAATGCAATCCTAAATTACCATACAACATTCAAAACAATATACAAAAATTAATAAAACAATCTAAACTAATGCATGAATACTAACAACCTAGATGCATGGACAGATTAAATGTAAGCAATAATAAAGAACACCCTAAATAAATCTATATGAATGCATGAGATATATATATATAAAAAAAAAAACTCACCTTAGCCTTTTATGCGTATTTTTAGCATTTTTTTTTGTTTTGTTTTTTGCTTAAGCGCGCAATTTAAAGCTTTGGTGAAGATTTAGCCTGTTGTGCATATCTCCAACGATTTTTAAGCGCAGCGTAAATAAAATTCCTGCAAAACAGACAATAAAAACTTTGGTGAAGACTCTGATTCAAATAAAAAAAAATAATATAAAATAAATAAAATGCATAATACTAATCTAAGTGCACTTGTCCTAAAATTAAAACTAATGGAAGAATTAATAAAAAAAAAAAAAAATTAAATCAGGCCAAATTTTATTTCAAATATTTTTTTAAACTTTTTATTTTATTTTTTAATTAAAAAAAATTCCTAAGTTAGATGAAATTCTAAATTAAGACATATCTGCAGTATTAAATTTATTTTCAAAAATCACATAATTTAATAGCACACAATTTTATTTCGAGATTTCCCCGGCAACGACGCCAAAAACTTGATGTGAATTTTAAATTACTTGCAAGCGTACGAACCAATTTATAGTATAGAGTATGAGTGCGAGGTCGTAACCAAGGGAAATCTACAAAATATATGTACGAAATAAAAAAATCGCACTATTTAAAAATGATGTGATTTAAGGAAATAATTTTCTAAAACATTTAGTTATAATCTTAATTTAGAACAATGAATAGTTTTGATGAATTTTTGAGAAAAAGAAAAATAAATCAAGAATAAATAATTTTTTTTTACATAATCTACAATGGAATCGGGTCAAACATCGACGCGGCATATTATCCAATTTAAAAATAATAAAATCACGACCTAGACTATGAAATGTTCTAGAGTTATAAAATATAATTCAAATTTATTTTCTATTAAAATTCTAATTAGAATTTTTATGTCATCCTTTAAATCAGATTTTTTTTCAATTCAAGCCTTAGGCTTGAGCAGGTTTTATACTTGTGTTTCCCCAAATCTAAAACAACTGTTCTTGATAAGAACCTTAGATTGGAAAGACGGCAAGTCCCACTGATCCTAATAGGGATTCTACTTTCCTTGAAAAAAGTTCTAAAAATAATTTTTTTTTTTACATAAAGTTCATAAAAAGAATAAAAAAATAGAATACAAATCATCATTATTAAATATTTTAATAACTGGGAACATCATAAATCTAAACAACTGCCATGAAATTTTTATTAATAAATTGGAAATGAAATACAATTCTTTTGGATTTGACATAAAAAATAAAAATAAAAATAAAATAACTTACAAGAAATTATTTTTAGGGCTTTTTTCTTCTGTCTTTCGGTCGTCCAATTTCAGTCCCTTCGATGTTTTGCCCTGTTCAACTCTCAATGGACCCGAAGCCTTGAATTTATAGAAGAGAGGGGATGAGATAGGGATCCTTCAAACTCAGCCGGGATAAGACCCATTTTAATTTCAAATTCAGCCGGGCTGTGCTTTGTCCTTCTTCATCTCCTTATCCCTTCTATCTTTGAAACTTAGTTGTCATCTGTTGATCTTATCCCTCCTCATATTTTTGAAAAATCAGCTGCTACTTTATCCCAGCTGCTATAGGGCAGCTGCATTACCTCCCTTCTCAGTTGCCTTCTGCTATCGGTTCAGCTGCCTTCTCATCCAAATCTTATCGGCAGTTCAATCTCCTTCCTTATCTCTATCTTCTTTTTCAAATTTGAAACCAGCTGCTACATGGCAGCTGGTACATGACTCACCTGCCTTCCTTATCTCTTCCTCTCTGCTTCACACCTCTATCTTCTTTGGATCGGATAACCATATCTCCCTCTCTTTTGAAAACCCCGCTGCTATCCTTATCTGTTCTTCTATCTGGATCTGATCAGTTGCTACAGGCAGCTCTTTATACTACTCTGCTCTTCTTCTTCTTCTTTCTTATCTTTATACTTCAACTGCTGGGTGTTGCCGAGATTTGCTGGTTTGGGTTCACTGTTCCACCGTCACTTACTGCTGCCATCTGTTTCTCCATCGCTGGCTGCTGTGTGCATTGCTAGCTTCAGCTGCTTCATTTCTTCTCACCTGGCTGCTCGTGTATGGCTACAGTCGGTTACTGCTGCTCTATCTTCCCTTGTGCGCCGCTGCTATTCTCAACTAGCTGCTGTTATTACGTCTCAGCTAGCTGCCCTTTGCTGCTGGAGACGCTGTCTGCTACTTTTACATCAGCTCTTTTTGCAACACAGATCTGATCTGGCTGCTTTATGTGAGCAACAGACTGATGCTGTTGCCGCTGGGTGCACCGCTGGCTCTGAGTTGTTCCTCTATCAACCGGTCTTTCATGCTGCCTTTCTTCTCTTTTTCTCCCATGAGTCCCTGCAACCAGATGAAGAGAAAACACAGAAAAGAAATAGAAACAAACGGTAATAGTTCCCCTAGGCTTTTTTTCATGTACCGGGCACCCCGATGACAGTAAATGAGAAGGGTTGACAGATAAAACTCGACGTTCATTCGAAATTGGACAAATTAATTAATGAGTGTAGAAGGTTATAGGTTCTGAGACCCAACTGATTTAACCAATTTGACCTGACCATTTTGAAGGTGACGTCGACCGTATTTTTGACTTAACCAATTTTTATCATTTTTATTTTCATTTTTTTTTTATATTTCTCAAAATAAACTATAAAACTAAAAACAACCCTAAACATATCTAATATTTATAAAATAAGGACTAATTAATCTAATATTAAAGGGTAAAATTGTAATTTTACGGTGTTCATCATGAAGTCTTAATTCTTTAATTTCCAAGGATAATCTTTTAATATCTTCTTCAAGAAGTTTGTTATGATGCTATAAATTTTCGACATCCTTACAGTGGATACTTATCTCATCTTGAAGTCTTTTATTATCTTCTTTACGCTTAGCGTTTTCAACATTTGAGAGGTTAAGCTTAGAGATTAGAAGAGATTTTTTCATCTTTCAACTCTTCCACTTTATTGGAGAGGTTAAGGTTTTCATTTTTAACCTTGTTGAGTTTTTTTGCCAACCTTTCACTCTCAAGGAACAATGCACTATAGAAGGTTTAATCTTCTTCACTTTCATCCTCTTTTTCAATTGTGAGAGTTTCTTGATCACATATGATCGAGGCTATGAGACCTTTTGATATGTTAACTTTTTGTTGAGTCTCATCATTTGAATCGCTCTCTGATTCAGAAGTTTCCACATGGGTCACGCCCACATTCATAGCCTTCTTTATTTTATCTGAGGGACATTCATTCATGAAGTGTCTCTCCCCCCACAATTGAAGTAGGTCGGCTCTTTATCCACCTCTCTTTCCTTCCATTTTCCTCTGTTTTCTTCTTTCATTCTTGGGTAATTTTTACTCATTTCACCCTTACCCATTCTTCTTAAGCTATTTCTTTTTACAATTTTTTTATAAAATTTCTTGGCAAACATTGCCATTTCATCACTTGAAAGTTCATCATATGATGAATTCTCTTTAATCTTTTTCTGTTTTAGGGAAGATTTCAAGGCAATTGATTTATCCTTTGGTTGTTCAAAATGTAGTTCATAGGTTTGTAATGAACCAACCAAATCATCTATATCATTAAGGCCACAACTCTATTGTCCTCCTTGGCCACAACCTTGGGCTTGAATCTTTCTGCAAGATTTTGGACAATTTTGGTACATACTTTGTCCTCAGGTATCCCTTCGCCTAAAACGTACATTTGATTTACAATGTCACTAAGTTTGGAATAAAAGTCCATGAAGACTTCATCCTCCCTCATCATGACAGTGTCAAACTGATTTTAGAGGATTTGAAGCTTGGACCTCTTGACTATTGAGGTTCCTTCATGAGTTCTTCCAAGAACTTCCCATGCCTCCTTTGTAGTTTTACAGGTCATGATCCGCATCTATTCACCGTCATAAACTGCACAATTTAGTGCATTCATGGCTTTCCCATCTGCTGTCTGAGTAGCTTTCTCCGCAGGGTTCCAAGAGGCAAAAGGCTTGGGTACCTTGGATATGGCGGTTGCTCCAGTTTTTTCTTCCATGGGTTCCTCCCATCCAGTCTTTACAATATCCCATACTGATGAGTCGATGGAAACAAAGAAACTCCTCATTTTGGCCTTCCATGAGGCATATTTTGTTCCAACGAAATAAATAGGTTTGGATATTGCATGACTGTCTCCCATGGTGTTCTAGCTTGGATTTACTTAAATGGTTAAATCCTTATAACGAGCACTTGGCTCTGATACCAATTAAAAGTTTCCTTGGGAGATAGAACAACATTATTGACCCTTGTGGGGGGGGGGGGGGGGGGGGGGGGGAGATGATGAATAGGTCAATCTAAAATCGTTGGCCATTTTAAATTTACTCGATTGATTAATTAAAGCACAACGGATATATCAATCAAGTGAGTGTGTGTTAGAAAATGTGATTAAACAATCAACACAATAAAATAGCTCTAACACCACAAACAGAAGAATACAAGATATAAAGTGGTTCGGTTCGCCAACCTACATCCACTATTAGGACTCACTCAACCTTGAGCTGTCCCCAAATTCACTATGTGGGGACTTACACCCTCACAATTAGAGTAGGAATTCCAGCCCACTCAATCAGCTGTGAATTCCACCCACCACTGTGCCAGAGACAATGCTCTAGAGTTTTTTTTTATAGTGGTTCCAGAGCAAATCCTCTTTAATCCACTTTCGAGTTAAAGGTTTTAAAAACAAATTAAAACTAAGAAGAACTTTCCTTAAAGCTATTTCTCGCTGATGTGTGCTTCTTAAAGATCCCACCCACTGAGTGCCGACGCTCCTCTTTGTAGCCTCGTAGAGCAATCACAATCTCAGGGTGACAAGGAAACTGGTTTTAGGTTTCCAAGTTTATGTCTTTTCTTTTTCTTTTCCTCACTGCAAACTCAATTAATAGATTGGTTGTTTATGGCATTTCCTCATCTCTTACTTACATTCAATCACAATCAATAGATTGGTTGTTTATGATTTTTTTCACAATAGTGTTGATTGTTCCATAGAGTAAATAACTCTTCTTAGCTCAAGGAAGATGGTAAAATGATCACTCAACACTCATATTTATAGAGAACTCTTAACGATCTTTCTGACTGTCCAGAACCGACAGGTCGGTGCTCATAATTATTACCGTTCAACCACCCAACCGTTGTGCATTAAATGCACTCCCAATGGCTTTAATACTTCTCTGTCGACAGGTCGGTGTCGCCAATAGGTCGACAGTTACGGCACCGATACGTCGGTCCATACGAGTGTCTCGATCTGCGGTAAACCATGTTGACAGTAGTTTTAAGTTAGAAACCTGTCACCCAGAACGACTTGTCGCCCTTTACCAAGGGGTCGGTCTTGTTACTCTCGATCGGTCTTGAAATACCGAGATGTTTGTTTCATCGAGAGCCCTCATGAGTTCACAGTCCAGAACTCACAAGTTTTATACTGACGAGTCGTTGATCACGAGGGGTAGTTCAAGTTCATTACCATGGGGTCGGTACATATGAGACTCTCGGTCAGAGGCTTACCTAGAATGATAGTTCTTTGATCCAGAACCTTTATCAATCTGGCCGACCAGTCCTTGACCACGATGGGTCGATCCTGTCTCCATCGAGGGGTCGGGGAGAATGACTAGTCAAGCTGACAGTGAGCATAATTCATATTTCCAAGTTCACTTTCCAGCATCATCTCTTAGGCTTATTTATGGATTTATCATTTGTTCAATTAAGCCTAGAGATAGTACTCTATAAGGTGTGGGTACCACCTGAGGTCATCTATGACCATTTACCTGTTTTTGTTATTGCCATACCGATGAGCTTTGAACCTGGCGGAGCATGATCTTCATTCTTGATCATCTTGGGTCTTCAACTTCTTAGTAAATGCTTCTTCCTGATAATGGAATTGACAAATAGGGACTCTGCAAGGCCGGGGAACTAACCCAACGCATAGAATTCAATAATCAATTTACACCATTTAATTAAATTCATAAACTTTTATTTAATTAAAGTTTGGATCATAGATTCAAGATTCACAAGCTAAGTCTTTAATTAAGCAAAGAATGTAAATTTAAAATTAAAAGAGAGCATAAAAAGAAATTTGAATAATCAGACTTTCCAGGATTCTAAAAGAAACGTTTCTTATTTATTTATTTGAAGAATTCAAGTACATGCATACATAAAATTAAGTACAAGAAAGACAAAATAAATGAAAATTTACAACTCTCACATGTAAAATTCGAGTGGTATCTCTGTCTTCTTGCCTTTTCTCTCCAGCCTTTGGTCCTCTTGAGCTCCAGGTCAAATTCAAATTCTATGATGTGCCTAAGTAATCTATTTATAGGCTCTGGGAAAGGATGAATGGCTGGGATTTAATCTTGGTTTAAGTGATTGGTGAATGACTTGGATTAAATCTCATGGAATATGGATGGTTTGGATTTTAAGTTGAAAAGGGTAGGGTTACATAGGTGCACACAAATTTGGTGTGTCTTGGATGGGTGTTGGCTTGGTGGCTAAGCAATGGTGGAGAGAAAATAGCAGTTGGATTTGGCATGGGATTTTCAAAATTGACATGTAGGATTAGGGTTTGTTTAATGCAATGGTAAATGGATGGATGGGATTAAAAGATATGATGAATGAATGATTGAGATGAGATATGATGATGTGGAAGGTTGACTATGTGAATTTCGAATGGGATGAATGGGATTTTGATAAAAATCGTGTGAGGTGGAAAGGATTGGGATTGATGAGGTGTTGGTGATTAGGGATTGAATCTGAATGGAAATTGGGTTAAGTGCATGGAGGATTTTTAGTTGTAAAAATCGCGTGGAGTGTGTAGTGATAAGATGATGAGGTGTAGGTGATGTGGCATGAATCTATATGGGATTTTGACTTTATTCTTAATCCTAGGGTTTTTATGAATGAATGACTTAGATTACTTTCAGTTAAGATCTAATGGCTCTATGGTTAATTGGATGAAATAAAATATAGGAATAATGAGGTTCCTAATGGAGGGTTATGATTTAAAGGTTGAGATGGATAGCTGATATGATGAATGGCCTAAATTTAATGCAAGGTATGTCATGAGATGGATTAGCATGGAGGCTTTAGCGTTTTACCTAATATGTATGCATGAAGTGGATGGTTGTGATGAAATGTCCTAAAATCTAATGGTTTTAATGAGTGATGGATGATCTAGATGGATAGATGGATGGTGAGATGATGCATGGATGATTATGATCATAAGGTTAATCTAGATGATGGATAGGTTGGATGTCATAGATCTAATGTTATGAATGTATGGGTTGGATTTGTTAGGTGGATCTAGGGTTTTATCTAATTTTGATATATGAGATGGAAGGTGGAGATTTAAGATGGGGATTGTATGGTGTGGATTGACAAGGAGATGGACAAGTCTTGGGGCGTGTGAATGGGTTATGGACTTGGGTTTTGGACCTATAAATGAGCACATGGGCCTCTAGTGGATCTTAGACTTGAGCTTGAGGACTTGGGCCTTTGTTGGACTTTGGACTGCACATTGGCCTGGCCCATCTGTGATATGCACATGGACTGCCTGTGGCCTGGCCCGATGATAGTTTGTGGAGCTTAACTTGGCCCATTTGACGTGTATCTTTGGCCCATTAATCTTGAATTTCAGCCTTTGCCTATTGAATTGTAGGTTTTCTCTTCCAGAATTAAATAATTAATTTTTCCACTTTAAAATCTAAAATATTGATTTAATCTAGACTCTCATAATTGGATCTAGACTGATCAATTTACATGAAAACCCTAATAGTGGAGTGAAATTAATCATAAAAATTTCAGATCTTCCAAATTAAGCACCAAACTTGCAATTATCCTCTGTTTTAAGATTATTTTCCTGAATTCTCCATTTTTATCTACAGAACTAGAAAATGACATTAAAGGCATGTGATATGTACGAAATGAAGGCTAACAAGTACAACAATTAGGGGTAAAAATGTAATATTTCAGTGCTCAACAATGGCGATCCATCGTCCCAGAAATCTAAGGTTCTGGTTGGAATGGTCTGTCAAACATAAGTCGTCTAAGGACACAATCAATCGTACAATATGATCAATCATTGACATAGGGGTTGACCCATCTGTCATGCGATCTGTAATAGCCCGGATTTTCAATGCAATAATTATATTGGCTATTATCTATTTTAATTGTTAAAAATTAAGATTAATAGATGGAATAAATGCTAGATGAATAAGAATTGTAAACGCCTCGCCCTTTTTCACTTACTTTCCAAAAAATCAGAGACTATTTTTTTTTAAAAGTGATAGAGAGTGGGACGTCACGACGCGAGCTAAGTCCGGACTTCTAAAGTCCGACCCTTAACTGGCCAACCCTATATGTGCACGGACTAAGTCCATGAAAACGGTTCACACATAGTACTTTATAATCGTTGCGGAATATAACATAAACTGAATACAAATTATAATAGAACCTAAGACTACTCCATTTTAGATAGCAAAGTACTTAGTCCCTTAACCAAATTAACTTAAATTAAATATCTAAACCAAACCATTCACAAACCATAGCAAATATCTAATTATTACATGCCAAAGTCTAACTACTCAAATTATATGTCCTTGAGTAACTTAATAAAATAACATTAAACATTCCCAAGTTCATATGCTTGGCTCCGTTCACGATCATCATTTCCTGTTTCATTCACTAGGGTAGAAGTAGGGCGTTAGAACAACGCGCCCAGTAGGAATTCTAAGTATGGCTAACACATGGTTAGTATAAGACATGCATATAAATAATATAACATCAAAACCTTGTAAAATCATGCCATGCCATGTATGCAATGAGTCCCACCCATCACAATCAAATATATATTCTTGATGGAATTCTCATTATCAAGGTACCCCCACATAGGTCTTTCGAACGCCCCGACGGAGTGTGGCCCATCCGGTTATCTCTTGATGGAATTCTCATCATCAAGTTACCCCCACATAGGTTTTTTCGGACGCCCCGACGGAGTGTGGCCCCTCCGGTCACTTAACCTTCACCCCATGCCATGCATGAGATGCTAATGAATTCCATGCTATTTTATATGATAAACATAGCATTAAATCCTCATATTTGCAACATATTATTTCAAAACATAACTTATTAAAAATAAGATAAAACCAACATACATAACCACGGTTTCAAATAAGGTAGAATCCTACCCAAGACAACTAAGGTGTCCTTGAGCTTTAATCCGGCAACTGATCACGATCGTGCCCCATTTGTGTGATCCCGTTACCTTGTTACACATCAACAAGTCAATCCATATTCCATTTGATTTTCCATTTGATCTTAAGTCCAAAAACACACCTTTGTGGGGTTCGGCCATACACCATGGCCGAACCTCACTTATTTTGATTTTTGCCCTTCTTTTATTTATTAGTCAATCATCATTAAACAAGGTACTTAACCCTTAGTCCACCAAAATCCACCTTAGTGGGGTTCGGCCATACAACATGGCTGAACCTCACCATCTTAAATTTTGGTCCCTCTTTCAAGTCTTTTTGTCCTTTTTAATTAAGTCCAATCATCAATCCATTAATCGAATCAATCACACATTAACCTTTTAACACACACATCAACATAAGTCCATAAAAATTCCTTAGTGGGGTTCGGCCATACATCATGGCCGAACCTCACTTCCTTGGTTTTATGTTCCTCTTTCAACCCTTTGATCTTCAAGTTAGATACAAGATCATGACCTCTACATCTAATCACTTGTACCACAAATGTTTATAATTGATCACCATTTAAATCCACCAAATATTTTCCATGGGGTTCGGCCATACACAATGGCCGAACCCATGGTTCATCCTTTTCACCCTTAATTACATTCTATGCCATTAATCGTCCATGGCTAATTAATTGGTTTATTTACTTATCACCAAGTCCCAAAATTGATCCACCAAATGGTTCATGGGGTTCGGCCATACACCATGGCCGAACCCTATGATATCTAAATCCATAAATAGCACTTGGTGGGGTTTGGCCATGCACCATGGCCGAACCTCACCCTTGGGTTTTGGTGCTCCTCTTTTCCATTCTTTTTGATCCAACAACCCAACACCTTTCTAAATTATTAACCATTTCAAAATTCATTAAACATGACACACTATCCATCATTGTCTCTCCATGGGGTTCAGCCATACACATGGCCGAACCCTATGGTTCCTTATTTCCATTAAAAATTATCATGCATCTATGATTGGTTCTCATACCTCCATCCATTTAAATCCTTTTAAAACTTTAACAAAATCAAACACATACACTTGTGATTTCCTTCCTTCAATTCCAATGTCTTTTCATGGGGTTCGGCCATACAAAATGGCCGAACCCTAGGGTCCATGTTCTTCCCTTTTAAACATCATTTTAAACCCATAAAACTTCCTTGACTCTTTCCATGGGGTTCGGCCATACAACATGGCCGAACCCTATGGTTCCTTATCTCATCTTTTAAATTCAATAGCCATGATTTTAATCCTTGATAGGTTCGGCCAAACAATGGCCGGATCATGTTTCCTTGACCATCTTATTTAACAAGAGTTTATTGAGCACTTACCAATCCCGCGACTCCTCCGGTTCTTTCACTCCTTCTTGGTCTTCCAATCCTTTCCTTAGCCTCTCCTTCCTTCCTTCTTGATCCTTGGCCGAGAGTGCTTGAGAAATCTTGAATGAAACCCAAAAAGAGGGTTCGGCCAAGAGAGTGTAGGTTTGAGAGAGAGAAAAGCTTGGAATAAAAAACTACTCCAAGTCCTTTCTCTTGGAGAGTGGTCGGCTTTGTGTGAGAGAGGGAGAGAGTGAGATGAGAAAAACACCAAGTGTTTCTTGTCTTTGAGAGGTGGGAACGGCCAAGAGGGAGAGGAAGAGTGTGACTTTAAGACAAAACCCTTCTCTTGGTTAATGAGGGTTGCCAAAGGTGGTGTCCTTTGGTGACACCCCTTGGTAACTCTCATGTCCTTTCACCTCCCTCCTTTAAGTTTCATTTGGAGGTTTCATCATTGAGATGAAACACTCCCAACGTGTGGCTCTTGGGTTTCCATCTTGAGATGGAAACCCTCCAAGCTTCCCAACGTGTGCTAGCTTGATGTGGTTTGTGTAACCCCCACCAAACGGCCCTACCTCCCATTGATTCCCATTTGGAGTTTCATGCATGAGATAAAATTCCCATGCATCCAACGTGTGTATACCTTGTGTTGATTTTGAAATATGTAACCCCCAACACCTTTCCATCCAACTCACTTCTCAAATAAATTTATTTAACTCACTTAACTCAACTCAACCATTTGATTCCATTTCCAACTCAAATCAGCCCCAACCAAATTAAGCTTGGACTCACTTGGTGGTCAACCAAGTCAACCATGACCCATTGAGTCCCAATTGGGCCTTTTGATCCATATAGCCACCATGACCCAATTAAATGTAACTACCCATTTACCCTACATTGAACACTCATTCCATAACCGTTGGGTCCTAATTGGGTCATTGACCAACACCTTACCCATCTAAGGTCCATTTCTATTAATTCATAATTTAAATGGACAAAATTCATGTAAATTGTTATCTTGAAAATTCGGGGTGTTACAAGATTGGGGCAATGGCCTAAGTATGGTCCAATGAATCATAGATAGGGTTAATTCTAGTTAATCGGGTAGATGTGGTCAATTGGGTCAAATGCCCAATTGGAACCCAATGGGTCAAGATGAATGAATGTGTAGGGTAAATGGGTAAGGAATTGATTTAATTGGGTCATGTACTCAATTAAGACCTAAAGGCATGGGATCCACCTCATCAAGTGAGGTGGCAAGTGTAGGAGGTAACATGGAAGTGGCATAACCAAGTGGGACCCAAGTCCACCTCATCAAGTGAGGTGGCGTGTGGTCTAAGGTAACTTGTGGGGCCGGTCACCATGGTTGAGTTGGTCAACCATGGGTAAGTCCATAGGTGAGTTCAAGAAGGTTAAGTGAAGTGAGTGGAATTAGGAAATTAATTAATTAAGAATGAATTCAAGTGCTTGAGTTAGGGGAATGAGTTTCATTTAAATGAAGTGAGTTGAATGGGTGGTGAGTCACATGGAAGATGAAAGGACTTAGGTGAGTCAAAAGGGAGGTGGAGGGTTTCCATCTCATGGAAACCCTAGACACAAAACCATTGGGAAGGGGGAGAATGCCTGTAACACCCCAATTTCTCAATGATATGAATATTTACGAAAATACCACTGGAATGGTAAATTTACTAGATGTGATTGTAAATGAGAAAATGGTGGGGCCCATTGTCAAATTAAGACCCTATGAACATATTATAAGGATCAAATTTAAGTAAATGGGTAATGTACATCAAATTGGGTCAAAATGGTTAATTACGTCAAAGGACCCAATTGGGACCCAATGGGTCATGGTGGACTTATTTGACCATTTGGGTAAACTCAATTTTATTATGGTTAAGCTAAATTGATTGGAAATGAGGTGAATGATAAATGGGTAGGCTTCATACAAGTGTGTAAACCACATGCAAAGGGCTAAACCACCCATAAATGGGTCATGGCGTCAAATTGGATCCATGGGCTAAATGGGGACCCAATGGGTCGAGTTGACCATGTTGACCATGGTTGACCATGTGGACCCTCAAGTGAGCTCAAATTTGAGTCAAATCAGATTGAGTTGGGACTGAAGTGAGTTGGAATTAAATCAAGTAATGGGTTGACTCAAGTGCATTAAATGATATGCATTAAGTGTAGTGAGTTGGGTGAGTTGAGTTGGAAATCAAAGGGGCCTTGAGTTCAAGTGAGTCAATGGGAGATGAGGAGTTGCCATAACCTTAAACACTATCAAGAGAAGTCTCACACGTTGGTGGAGTGAGGTGTGGGCTTCCACGCATGGACTTCAATGGCATAAGATAGAATTCACCTTGGAAACTTGGATGGGTTTCCATCTCATAATGGAAACCCAAGACCCAACATGGGGAGCTGAAAGGATGCATTGGTTGGTGCCAAGGGGTGCTTGGCTTGGCAGCAAGTGACTCCTTGGTTTGAGCAAGATTTGATGAGGATTAATGAGAGGTTATGGGGCTGTTTAACAAAAGCAACAAACCCCATCACTTGGCCGAATTTGTCAATTGCAAAACCTTAGAATTCTCATCTTTTTCCCTCTCTCAAGAACACATCTCTTTGGCCGAACCAGCAATTGGTGTTTTTCACCATTGATCAAGCACCTACTCGGCTAGAGACTAAGGAAGAAAGAGGGAAGGAAGCAAAGAGCAAAGGCAAGAAGAAAGGCTTGGAAAATTGGTAAGTAATCCATAGAGTTTTTATTGTAAAATGGGTTAAATGGAATATGATTTGGCCATGAGATGGCCGAATCTACCAAGGGTTTGGAGTATGTATTTTGATGTTTAAAAGATACCAAACATGGACCATAGGGTTCGGCCACTTTGGTTGGCCGAACCCCATGAAATATTATGGTTATGATTGATGGTTTTTGTAAGTTAAAACCATGCAAAATAATGGACTGTTTTGGATGTTTTATTTAGACCTAAGATGCAAGTTGAAAGGGTGTTTAAATCATGGATTTGGATGTCATGATTTGGCCATGGAATAGCCGAATGCATCAAGGGTTTAAACCTTGGATAAAGGTTGTTTAAAATGGTAAAAATGTATCATTGGGTTCGGCCACCTTGGTTGGCCGAACCCCATGAAATTTATTTGGTTAGGATGATGGTTTTGAAGTCTACAAACCCTACAATACTATGATGATTGTTATATATTTTAATAAGACACAAATTATATGTTAAAAGGTTTAAAATTATAGGCCATATGGTTCGGCCAATTGGGATGGCCGAACCCAATGAAATGGTATGATATTTTTATGGTAATTTGTGATGGTTTTTAAGAGATAAAAACCATACAAAATTATGTGGTTTCTATGTGATTTAAATGGAGATATTGTTACTGTTTTGGGTCACCCATTGGATGACTGAACCATGTAGTTATCATGGTTAAAGAGTAGAGCTTAAGTTAAGTACATATGATGGAAGATTAAGGACTAGTTACTCACATGGATAAATTGGTAACTAGACTTAATTATGAAAGATTAGAAGACCCAAATTGAATTGGTGAGGTTCGGCCAAGTTGTATGGCCGAACCCCACTAAGGTGGATTGGTTATGGATGTTTGTTTCAATATGGTTTAAGGCCGATGGTAAAACCGTAAATACTAGTCAAATGATAAAAATGAATAGAGAAGGATTAAAGGACTTAGAAGAAGGGTCAAACCAAAGTGGTATGGTTCGGCCATGTTGTATGGCTGAACCCTACCAAGATATGTTTGAAGGGTAAAGTGTTTAAGGGTTGAAAATGAAGGTTAAATCCTAAGTTGGTGAGGTTTGGCCATGGGTATGGCCAAACCCCATAAGATGATTTATGGGATCCAAACTTGATTAGAAATCAAGAAGATTAAGTATTGACTTGCTGTTACATAACAAGGTAACGGAACGTGAACGGCGTGCGGATCGTGATTGGGTAAAGCTTAAAAGGAACGGACACTTAAGCGAAGTTTCCGTAGGTTTTCCTACCTACTTGTAACCACTATTATGATTGGTTTTATCATGATTTTGATGAGATATGTTGTTATTATTATTATGTTTCAATTGGTTTTTCAATGATGAGATTTACATTTACAAATGATATATAATGCATTGACATCTCATGCATGGCATGGGGTGATGACTTTGGGAAACTGGAACCCTATCCATAGGAAATGAGGAGTACTATGGATTACACTGTGAAATACTTTGACATAAGAATCCTATCCAGAGGAAATGTTGATTACTCTGGCTTACCTTGACATTAGACTTCTATTCAGATGAAATGTGGATTACTCTGGATTACCTTGACGTGAGAATTCCGTCAAGTGATAGCTATGTATACTTGTAATGGGTGGGACTCATTACATTCGCACTTACATACATAGCATTGATTTCAGATGTTTTGTTGATGATCATGTACTATGAAATATATGCCTGTTTTATATACTAATCATGTGGTAGCCCTGATCGGGAACCTACTGGGCGCGTTGGTCTAACGCCCTAATTCTATCCTTAGAGGATAATGCAGGAACAAGGAAGGGGAAAGAGAAGGTCGAGGACTAGGAGGGGAGCCAAGCTTAAGCGCTTGATTGATGATTGGGATTTCTTTATTACTGTCTTTTGAGTTATATTTTGTGGACATGTAATAGCTAGTAAACTTTGCTATGGTTTGTTTATGGTGTTGACAATGGATGTTTGGATTAAGTTATTTTAATAATTGAGACTTGTACTTGCTATCTATTTAGTTTAATTCCGCAGTTAGTCTAGTTTATTCCGCATAACTTGTTTAGTTCCATGTGTGGATTGTTATCATGGGTTTAGTCCATGCACACATGGGTGGCCAGTTAAGGGTCGGACTTTGGGTAGTTCGGACTTAGCTCGCGTCGTGACGCCGTTTGTCCACTTCCAGTGTTATTATATTATTAAAGAAAAAAAATAGACTCTGAATCTCAGAAATGGCGGGGCGTTACAATGCCATGTGTAAGCCATGTGCCCTCTTGGTTAACCAAGGGACACATGGGAAAGACCACACCTTGATGAGGGTGGTTGGGGAGATTCGGGTTAGTAACAAAGGCTCACACCAAAACCCTAGGGCTAACTCTCCTTGAGACAAGTTTCATCTCATTCACTCTCTCCCTCTGTCTACACCCTCTTTGGCCGATCCACCCTTGGGAGAAAAAGATAGAAAATTCCCATCTCATTCTTTCTCTCTCCCTCTCTCAAATCTTCAAACCCTAGGCCGAACCCTCCCTTAGGGTTTCTAATCTCAAATCCTCTCCCTCTCAAGCAACCTTTTTGGCCGAATACATCAAGAAGGCTCTCAATCTCTCTTCCTCTCATTTCGGTACTAAACTTGGAGAAATCGAAGAATGGAGGAGAACGAAGAAAGGACTAAGGAAAGAGAAGGACGGAGGAACAAAAATCAGAATTAAAGAAACGGAGGAGTCGTGGAATCGGTATGTAAGGTTTAACAAGGTTTATTAATTAAAAGGAGGCTAAGGGAACCATGGTTTCGGCTATGGAATAGTCGAAACCATGGGGTTCCAAAAGAGATTGAAAAATGGACAAAACCCTAATCTTGTTGATGGGTAAGTTAGATTGTGCAAATAAAATTGTGATGAGGAGGACTATGATAATGCATGATTAATGGATGACAACATGGTTCGGCCCCTTGCATGGCCGAACCCTATTTGTATATATGGAGATCATATGAGGACTCAAAAAGAGATTGGATGAGGTTCGGTCATGATGTATGGCCGAACCCCATCAAATGATCTAAACATGTTGTATGTGATTTTTAAGAGAACCCATCCTCATGGTGATATGAAATGGAAAAGAAAAGATGATTAAAATGGAAAGAGGAGGAAAAATGATGAATCATGGGCTCGGCCATGTTGTATGGCCGAACCCATGGAAGAATGTTGATGGATTTAAAAACGTTTTAAATGATGAACCATGGGTGATTTTTATGGATTACCTAGTTAAGGAATAAAAGGAAAGAAATGATGATTTAAAATGAAGAGGGGATGGAAAATGATGGACCATGGGTTCGGCCATGTTGTATGGCCGAACCCCATGGAGGAGTTTTATAGACCTAATATGTTTTAAATAATTTAATTATGGACTATCAAGATAAGAAGGGAGAAGATGAAAATGAGGAGTCATGGGTTCGGCCATGTTGTATGGCCGAACCTCATGAATAATTTTTATGGATCATTTTGTGGGTCTATGTATGTTTAAGAAATTAAATGATTAACTATGGGTGATCAAGCTAAGAAATAAAAGAAAAAGAAATGATGGTTAAGATGGAAAGAAGATGAAATGGAAGAACCGTGGATTCAGCCATGTTGTATGGCCGAACCCCATGGAGGATATTTTCATGGACATAGGTTGTTTTATCAAATTAAATGTTTAACTATAGAATACTAATGGATTAGGGAATCTGTAACGCCCCGCCCTTTCCGAGAATTTCAGAGTCTAATTTTTTTTTTTTTATCGAAAAGGGCGGGGCGTTACAGAATCAAAGAATGAACGATGTTGGACCCGCTTTGTCTAAAATGAACAAGGACTAAAAAGAGGGCCAAGAAGACAAAACTGAGGCTCGGCCATGTTGTATGGCCGAACCCCATTGGTGGGTTTTTGTTGTGGACTTGAACATTGTTTCAGTCCTAATGTATGGCCGAAACCCCTTGGGGGTCTTAATTTGCTTAAGGACCATGAGCGTAAATAGAAAAGAATATGGAATGATGTAGGGGTTGATGGAAATCAAATGGATCACCAAATTGATGTATGTACATGTGTTAAATGCAATAAGGTAACAGGATTTCACAAACGGGTGTACGATCGGCTTGACGCGATCGGTGATCGGTTTTTGGACGAAAACGGAAGGACATGATATTTGGACGTTGGTAGGATTCCTACCTTGTTGCTAACCATGGACTTATGTATATGTGATGGTTTTTACTTCTATGTTCAATGATCTAATTTTGGTATCAAAGTAGTATGTTTCAAGTATGGGATTTTAATGCTGTGATGTCTAATATGAAATAGCATGATGCACTCATATCTCATGCATGGCATGGGAGGGAACTTAAAAGGGGAGTCCACGTTCCATTCGGGTATCCGATAAACAAACGTGGGGAGGGATCTGTACTGATTCCAATTATGATGTTTGAAATGAATGAGGAGTCCACGCTCCGTTCGGTGGGACCGATAATCCATACGTGGGGAGTCATGACAATACCTTGATGTGGCTTGAACATCAAGAGGAATACTATGTGATTGTAATATGGTTGATGAATGGGATTCATGGCATATGACACCCATGGCATGGCATTGACTTTCATGGTTTTGACATTATATATATTTATGTGATTTTTATACTAATCCATGTGTTTTGTAATACCCCAATTTCTCAATGAAGTGGAAAATTACCAAAATGCCCCTGAGTTGTTAAATTAATTATTTTGTGATGTTAAGTAAGGAAATAGTGGGGCCCATTGCTCAAAATAAAATCATATGAGCACATTATGAATGTTAAGTTTTATTGGTTGGGTAATTTTCATCATTTGGGTCAAAAATGGCTAAATGGGTCAAAGGGCCCAAATGGGGCCCATCGGGTCTTGCTGGGTTATTTGACCGTTTTGTGATTTTAAATTAAAAGGGGTTAAGCCTATTTGATTGGAAATCAAGTGGAGGAAAAATGGGTAGGCTTGATCCATATGTAAAAACCAATTGGAAATGATCAAAATACTATAAATGGGTCATGTTGTCAAAAACGGGTCAAGGAGCTAAAAGTGGACCCAGCGGGTCGAGTTGACTATTGTTGACCGTGTGAACCCTCAAGGGATCTCAAACACGAGTCAAATCAGTTGAGTGGGACTGAGGTGAGTTGGAATAAAATAAAAAGGTGAGTTAACTCATGTGCATTAAATGAAATGCATTAAATGTGATGAGTTGGGTTGGAATAAAAATACCTTGAGTTGGGTGAGTCAAAATGGAAACCCATGGGACTGTAAATCAGTGAGTTCAAGTGGGAATTGGAAGAGTTTTGCCCAGCTTTAACCACCCAAACAAGTCCCACACGTTGGGGACTTGTTGGGGTGATTTTCATGATGGCATTTAAATGGGAATACATGGGAATTGGATGAAATGCATGGGAGTGCCAAAGGGTGTGTTGGAAGTGCCAAGGGGTGCCTTGGATGGCACCCAATGCTCACCGTTTTGAGCAAGAAGTTATGAGGAATTGAGAGGTTTTTTTGGGGGCTGAAAAACAAAAGGAGTGATCACCCTCACTTGGCCGAATTCCACATTGCAAAAGCATTAGAATTCCATCTCCTTTCCCTCTCTCAAGAACACCTCCTTGGCCGAATTTTATCTTGGTGATTTCACCATTGGTTCATGCTTCTAATCAGCTGAGACAAAGGAAGAAAGAAGGAAGGAAACAAGAGAGAAGAAGGCAAGGAGCAAAGGCATAAGAAAAGCTTGGAATTTGGTAAGAATTCCTTACAATGTTATTTAATAAGTTAGATTAAGTGGAACATGAATTGGCCATGGAATGGCTGATTTTATCAAGGACCTAAGCCTTGGTTAAAGGTTGTCTTAAGTGGTAAACAAATCACATTGGGTTCGGCCAGTTTGGATGGCCGAACCCCATGACATTGGTTTGGGTATTTTGATGGTTTTTGGAGGCTAAAAACCATGCAAAAATGATGAACAATTGTATGTGTTTAGATGCAAGATAAAGGATTTTAAATCTTGGATTTGGATGGCATAATTCAGCCTTGGAATAGCCAAATGCATCAAGAGTCTAAACCATGGAAGAAGGGGTCAAAAGAAATGAAAAGAGTTGGTTAATGGTTATGGTTTTTGAAATTTAAAACCATCCATTTGGGGACTGTTTTTACTTATTTTACTAAGATTTAAAATACATGCTTAAAGAGGGTTAAAACATGGGTTGGATATCAGAAAAGGCTGAAGATATGTGGTCTAATCAGTGGAGTAAAATTGGAGAAGATGGACCATGGGATCGGCCATCTTGGATGGCCGAATCCCATGATATCATGTTGAAATCTTGATGATTTTTGTAGGATAAAACCATGCAAATGTTTTACTGTTTTGGATGATTAGATTAGACATAAGATGACATGTTTAAGTGGTTCAAACCAAAGGCCATAGGGTTCAGCCAATGAGCATGGCCGAACCCCATGCAATGGTGTGATCATTTTGTGGTTAATGGTGATGGTTTTGAGAGATAAAAACCATACATTATCATGGAGTTTTTATGTGATTTACATGAAGATTATGTACTGATTTTGGTTGGCCAATATATGGCTGAACCATGGTAATGTTATGGTTAAGTTACTGATCTAAAACAGTAGATTAAAACTGGAAAAATGGACCATGGGGATTGGCCATCTTGGATGGCCGAATCCCATGAGGTATGATGGTTATTTGGACAAAATAATTAGATGGTTTTGAGAGGTTAAAGTGCAGCAATGATGTGCTGATTTTATATGAATAAGTGACACCAAAAATATGTATGAAAGACCAAAACATGGACTTAGGGTTCGGCCACCTTGGATGGCCGAACCCCATGTAAGTCTTTCATGTGTTTGGTGAGTTAAAAACCATATGAAGATATGGTGTTTTTATGGTAATAAATGGATTAATATGTTACTGTTTTGGTGGGTTAATATGCGGCTGAACCATGTTTAAATCATGGTTGAGTTAGCATGATTAGACCCTGAGTGATCATGGTGTGATTGGATCAAGTGAACCCTAGGGTTCGGCTATGAGTATGGCCGAACCCCATGGGGCTGTTTTGAAATAAATGGGCTGTTTTGAATGGGAACTTATGGTTGTTTTAATTAAGGAGACATACATGATAATTATGGACTATGTAATCAACCATTGATGATGATGGAAAGTGGGATAAAAACCCATAGGATGTGGTTCGGCCAAGTAGTATGGCCGAACCCAATCAATGATTATTTGATAAGTTTGGAGATTAAAGTTGACGAATGAAGAACCCCACAAGATGTTTGGGTCTTATATGTGAATGGATATTTAAATATTAGAATGATTTACTTATTGTTACATCACAAGGTGAAGAGAGTTGAAGGAAGTGCGAGTCGTGACCGAGTGAAGCTCAAAAAGGAACGGACACTTAATCAAAGTTTAAGTAGGTTTCCTACCTACTTGTAACCACGGTTTTTACCCAATATTTCTTATGATACTCTTGTTTTAACATATGTGTTTCAAATGATATATTATGCATTAACAAATGGCATACAGGCATTGGCATCTCATGCATAGTCATGGGATAATGAATGAGGTTCTACAGTGATGGATACGATGGTACATGATGGGGGTTGCTCATTACATGTACATCGCTTATAGAAGAGATGAAGGTGTGTTGTAATTTACCTTGTCGGTGCGAGGCACGTCAAGTGATGGCTATGAAAGTACATGATGGGGGATGCTCATTGCATGTGCATATTTCATAGCATTGTTTTACCTGTTTTGATGATCATGTAATATGATATGTATATGCATGTTTTATATGCTAACATGTGGTAGCCCTGATTCGGGAACCTACTGGGCGCGTTGATCTAACGCCCTAATTCTATCCTCAGAGGAGATTGCAGGTACAAGCAAGGGGAAAGGGAAGGTCATTGACCAAGAGGGGAGCTGAGCCTAAGTGCTTAAATAATGGATTTGGATTACGTTTTATTACTGTCATTTGAATACTATTGTTGGACATGTAATAATTCGTTATTTGCTATGGTTTGTTTAGGATCATAACTTGTGGATGGTTGATCTATGTTATTTAATATTTAAGAATATTACTTGCTATCTCGTCTTTTTATTCCGCATGTTGATGTTAGTTCCATGTGTGAATCACTATCATGGTCTATTCCATGTACACATGGGTGGCCAGTTAAGGTTCAAACTTGGGTAGTCTGAACTTAACTCGCGTCGTGACGCCGCCCGCTCTCTTCCGTTGTTTATAAAAAAAAAAAAATTAGACTCTGAAACTCTCGGAAATGGCGGGGCGTTACATGTTTGACCCTACTTAGAGTACCTACTGGGCGCATTGTCTAACGCCCTACTTCTACCTTAGATGATGACACAGGGAATGGACGGAGCAAAGGACGTGAGTGGAGCCAAGCTTAGGAGCTTGGATGACCTAGATTTATTTTATTTAAGTTTTTTTTTTTGGACAATGTAATTTGAGTAATTAGCATTTTGGGTCTGTAATAACTTAGAACTATCTTGCTATGGTTTGATTTTAATTTGGACATTTTAAGATTAATTTATGTGATGGACTTCCTTGCTTAAAATTGGATAGGATAGTAACTCTATTATAATTCCGTATAATGATTTATTCCGCATGCTTAGGCTCAATGCGTGTGAACCGTTTTTCGTGGACTTAGTCCACACACACATATGGTTGGCCAGTTAAGGGCCGGGCTTTGGAAACTCGGACTTAGCTCCCGTCGTGATGTCCCGCTCTCTCTCACTCTTTATTTTTTTTAAAAAAAATAGACTGATTTTCAGCCAGTGAAAAGGGGCGGGGCATTACAGTTGGTATCAGAGCGAAACCGGAAGTATGAATCTTTCGAAATAAGATTAAGACGGTATCATGTCTCATTGACAAGATAAGAATCCCAATTGACCGACTCTTCGGAGTCCGCTGTACGGGGGCCAGATTAATTTACTTTGTTAAGACTCAGATTGAAGCATTCAATCTGAGAGCAACACTTGACGAAAAAGGAATGATAGCAAGGGAAGGACAATCACTATAAAATGGATTTATCAAACATAGCAAATAGGAGATATTTCCCCGAAACAAGAAAACAATCGAATTTTCCCAAATTGAGAAACAATGATGGATTTATCAAACATAGCAAAATAGGAGATATTTCCCCGAAACAAGAAAACATCCGGATTTTCCCCCAAATTGAGAAACAACACTTGATACTTAGGAAAGTTTCCCCAAAAACAGGAAATACAAAGATGCTTATTTGACAATTTCCCCAAAATATGTAAACACGAAACTTTACGAAGAAGCTAAGTCAAACGATGTTTCAATGACTTAGGAAAATGCCTCCGAGAAGAAGAACTCGACAAAACCCGCATGTGGATGAAGAAGTGCAGTAACCACACCGGGAGGAGGAGCAGAATAGCTTGAATGTACCCGTGGTACCCCCTGAGCTGCAGAACTTTGTACAAGCTGTGGTCACTTCCATTCTACAACAACATATGAACGGCAATGGAAATGCGACCACGCATGAGGCACATGATCGGAGTATGGTTAGAGATTTACAACAGCAGCGTCCCCCTCATTTCAAAGGGAAAGAAGGACCTGCCGGAGCGGAAAATTGGCTTAGGAACATCACCAAGATCTTGACATTGTTGCAGATCACTGGTAACGAAGATAGGATATTGTTGGCTACTTCACAGTTGATTGATGATGCCGGCAAGTGGTGGGAAGTGATCGAGCGACAGTGGGCACAGATTCTAGAAGGGGAAAGGACTAAGATGACATGGGACCAGTTCTCGGCTATGTTCCTGGATCACTACTTTCCGGAGGAGGAGAAGGAGCGCCAGACACAAGCGTTCATATCTTTGGTGCAGGGCACCATGACTGTGGCGGAGTATCATCAGGAGTTTCTCCGTCTATCATGTTATGCTTTATACATGGTGGACACGGAGTACAGGAAGGCTCGCAAATTCGAGCAGGGCCTTCGACCCAGCATCAGGGCCAAAGTGACTATCTTCAAGTCACCTACATTGGCGGAAGTGGTTAGCCGAGCTACCATAGCTGAGCAGGAGCTGACAGAAACAGTGCAGTTTGTGGACAACCGCCGAGGCCAAAGCGGGGGAAGTGCTTTTCGTCCTAACAAGAGATTTCGACCCAATTTTCGGAGACCATCACCTTCCACTGGGTCAACTGGAGGCTTTCGTCCCAATCAGCCCTCCCCATCAGTATCCGTCTCTCAGGTCCCCCGAGGTCTGAGTACCTATTTCCAGTGTGGCCAGCAGGGCCATTTCAAGAAGGAATGTCCGCAGAACAGTAGACCTTCTCACTCCAAGGGTTCATTTCGTCCTCCAGCCCGATCAGCTCATTCACAAGGATCCAGGGCATATAACCAGTCAGGACGGGCACCTAATCCGACAGGATCTGGACGATTGTACACTTTGGTTCCTCATCCAGAGACGGTGGATCACTCAGTGATTCAAGGTATGGCAGTAGTTGGTAGTTCCTATGCTTTCGCATTATTTGATTCCGGAGCATCCCACTTTTTTGTATCTATTGCATTTATATCTGCTACTGGCACCCTAATACAAAAATTGTCCACCGCACTCACTATTGTATCCCCCATTGGAGACACATCATTGGGACTTATATGCACAACGGTAAACATTGAACTCGCTGGATTCAAATTTGAGTTCAATTATCTGGTACTCGAGATGAATGAGTACGACATCATTTGTGGCATGGATTGGTTGGCTAACTTCCAGGCCAACATTGACTGCCATCTCCGCAGGGTGATATTTTGGTCACCCGAGGGAAAGCGATACTTGATACATGTTGACAAACAGAGCATCCCTATGACTAGAAGACTGCATGAAGAATTGAACCACCTTTTATTGAACAACATCAGATTGGACAAGGCACTGGTGGCTGAACTTCCGGCGGTAGTGAAAGACTACGCGGAGGTATTCCCGACAGAACTCCCTGGCTTGCCACCCAAGAGGGAGATTGATTTTGAGATCAAGCTGTATCCTGGCACTAGTCCAGTGTCATTGCTGCATTACCGGATGGCCCCAGCTGAGATGTCAGAGTTGAAGAAGCAAATAGGTGAACTGCTCAGACTAGGATGCATTCGGAACAACACATCATCTTGGGGAGCACCAGTATTATTTGTGAAGAAAAAGGATGATACACTTCGAATGTGTGTAGATTACAGAAAATTGAACCAACTGACAATCAAAAACAAGTGCCCTCTACCCAGGATTGATGATCTATTCGATCAACTCAGGGGTTCCAGTCACTTCTCCAAGATTGATCTGATGTCAGGCTACCATCAAATCCGGGTTAAGGATGAAGACATAAAGAAAATGGCTTTCAGGACGCTGTATGGACTATATGAGAATGTGGTCATGCCGTTTGGACTTACCAATGCACCAGCTGTGTTCATGGATCGGATGAACATGATCTTCCGTCCTTACTTGGACAAGTTTGTAATTGTCTTTATTGATGACATCCTGATTTATTCTAAAAGTCAGGAGGAGCATGATGAGTATTTGTGGATAGTCCTAGACACCCTGAAGAAGAATCAGTTATATGTCAAAGCAACCAAGTGTGAATTCTGGCTATCTGAGGTTAACTTCTTGGGACATGTCATATCAGCAGAAGGTATAGCCGTGGACTCGGCTAAAGTGGCGGCAGTTAGAGAATGGAAAGCTCCAAAGAATGTGACCGAAATCCGCAGCTTTCTGGGATTGGCAGGTTATTAGGAAGTTTATTATGGACTTCTCCAAGATTGAATCTACACTTACCCGACTCACTCAGAAAGGAGTCAAATTTGAATGGTCTGATGTATGCAACCAAAGATTCGAAGAACTGAAGGAGAGGCTTACAACTGCTCCTATTCTGATTTTGCCGGAAAGAGGCAAGGGCTATGAAGTATACTATGATGCTTTAGGAGAGGGACTTGGGTGTTCTCTCACTCAAAGTCAACACGTGGTGGCTTATGGTTCAAGATAGTTGAAGATTCATGAACACCACTATCCCACGTATGATCTGGAATTAGCCGCAATGGTCTTCGCTCTCAAAAGCTGGAGACACTATCTTTATGGCGAGAAGTTTGAGGTATTTTTAGATCACAAAAGCTTGAAATATTTGTTTGATCAGAAGGAACTCAATATGAGGCAGCGCAGATGGATGAAATATCTGCAAGATTATGAGTTTACGCTTCGATATCATCCTGGCAAGGCGAACAAAGTGGCGGATGCCCTCAGCCGCATGACACATGCAACAATGGCCAGTTTGATTAGGAAGGAATGGGAAATGCTGAATACCATTCGAGAGTTCAATTTGTACATCAAGAACCATAGGAGTATGCATAATCTGATCATACGGTCCAACATGGTTTCCAAGATTGAACAGGAACAACGGATAGATCCGGAAGTGGAAGAGATATGGGCCAAAATGTCTACTGGTGAGGTTATACCGGAATGAGAGTTACGACCGGGACAGGGTCTTTTATTCCGAGGCAGGACATATGTGCCCCAGAGTTGCAGAAGAGAGTTATTGATCGAGGCACACCAAACCAAACTCTCGATTCATCCAAGCAACACCAAGATGTATCATGACCTGAAGAGACACTATTGGTGGCATGGACTCAAAAGAGATGTGGCAGAGTTTGTTGCTCACTGCATGACTTGTCAGTAAGTTAAGACTGAACATCACAAGCCACTAGGTTTACTCAAACCCTTGCCAGTGCCAGAGTGGAAATGGGAACATATCTCCATGGATTTTGTGACAGGGTTGCCAAGGTCATCAAAGGGCAACGATACAATATGGGTCATGGTAGATCGATTGACCAAGTCTGCACACTTCCTTCCCATCAAGATGACAGATTCATCCAAGACTTTGGGTCGACGGTACATCAAGGATATCATCAGATTACATGGTATCCCCAGGACTATTGTGTCCGACAGAGATGGCCGATTCACGGGCAGGGTGTGGCAGAGCATGCAGTCGGCTATGGGGACAAACTTATTGATTAGCACAACGTTCCATCCACATATTGATGGACAGTCAGAGAGGACAATACAGTCATTGGAGGATATGCTGAGAGCATGTATGTTAGACTTCAAGGGTGGATGAGAGGATCACTTACCGTTGGTTGAATTATCTTACAACAACAGTTACCAGGCAAGCCTCCAGATGGCTCCATTCGAGGCGTTGTATGGTAGACCTTGTAGATCACCAGTGTGTTGGACAGAGGCCAGGAAACCTGCACTTATTGGACCCAAGCTAGTTGCAGAGACCACGGAGCAGATTAAGTTGATACAACAACATCTACTTACTGCACAGAGTCGTCAGAAGAGCTATGCTGACAAGAGAAGGAGGTTCCTTGAGTTCGAAGTCGAGACTTAGTTTTCTTGAAAGTCTCACCACGAAAGGGACACATGCGATTTGGGAAGAAAGGGAAACTGTCGCCTAGATATGTGGGGTTGTTTCCAATCCTAAAGAGAGTGGGGAAGGTGGCTTATCAATTGGCAATTCCTCCACAGTTGTCATCTTTGTACAATGTATTCCATGTTTCTATATTGAGGAAATACAATCCTGATCCTTCACACGTGTTGAACGTGCAAGATGTTGACGTGCAAAGCGACGTGACTTATGTTGAAAGACCGGTCAGAGTGATCGGGAAAGAACAGAGGGTGCTACGAAACCGAGCCATTCAGTTCGTCAAGGTGGTATGGGATTGACATGGTAATGAGGAAGCCACTAGGGAACTCGAATAAGAAATGAGAGTAGCTCATCCTGAGCTTTTTGTATAAGTTGTTTGAAACCCTACTTCGTTCGATTTTTGGGACGAAAATTTCTAAAGAGGGTAATATTGTAATAGCCCGGATTTTCAATGCAATAATTATATTGGCTATTATCTATTTTAATTGTTAAAAATTAAGATTAATAGATGGAATAAATGTTAGATGAATAAGAATTGGGGCAATGGCCCAAGTATGGTCCAATGGGTCATGGATAGGGTTAATTCAAATTAATCGGGTAGATGTGGTCAATTGGATCAAATGTCCAATGGGTCAAGATGAATGGATGTGTAGGGTAAATGGGTAAGGAATTGATTTAATCGAGTCATGTACTCAATTAAGACCTAAAGGCATGGGATTCACCACATCAAGTGAGGTGGCAAGTGTAGGAGGTGACATGGAAATGGCATAACCAAGTGGGACCCAAGTCCACCTCATCAAGTGAGGTGGCGTGTGGTCTAAGTTAACTTGTGGGGCCGACCACCATGGTTGACTTAGTCAACCATGGGTGAGTTCATAGTGAGTTCAAGAGGGTTAAGTGAAGTGAGTGGAATTAAGGAATTAATTAATTAAGAATGAATTCAAGTGCTTGAGTTAGGGGAATGAGTTTCATTTAAATGAAGTGAGTTGAATGGGTGGTGAGTCACATGGAAGATGAAAGGACTTAGGTGAGTCAAAAGGGAGGTGGAGGGTTTCCATCTCATGGAAACCCTAGACACAAAACCGTTGGGAAGGGGGAGAATGCCATGTGTAAGCCATGTGCCCTCTTGGTTAGCCAAGGGACACATGGGAAAGACCACACCTTGATGAGGGTGGTTGGGGAGATTAGGGTTAGTAAAAAAGGCTCACACCAAAACCCTAGGGCTAACTCTCCTTGAGACAAGTTTCATCTCATTCACTCTCTCCCTCTGTCTACGCCCTCTTTGGCCGATCTACCCTTGGGAGAAAAAGATAGAAAATTCCCATCTCGTTCTTTCTCTCTCCCTCTCTCAAATTTTCAAACCCTAGGCCGAACCCTCCCTTAGGGTTTCTCATCTCAAACCCTCTCATGGTGATATGAAATGGAAAAGAAAAGATGATTAAAATGGAAAGAGGAGGAAAAATGATGAACCATGGGTTCGGCCATGTTGTATGGCCGAACCCCATGGAAGAATGTTGACGGATTTAAAAACGTTTTAAATGATGAACCATGGCTGATTTTTATGGATTACCTAGTTAAGGAATAAAAGGAAAGAAATGATGATTTAAAATGAAGAGGGGATGAAAAATGATGGACCATGGGTTCGGCCATGTTGTATGGCCGAACCCCATGGAAGAGTTTTATGGACCTAATATGTTTTAAATAACTTAATTATGGACTATCAAGATAAGAAGGGAGAACATGGAATTGAGGAATCATGGGTTCGGCCATGTTGTATGGCCGTACCTCGTGAATCATTTTTATGGATCATTTTGTGGGTCTATGTATGTTTAAGAAATTAAATGATTAACTATAATAGAAAAAGAAATGATGGTTAAGATGGAATGGAAGAACCATGAGTTCGGCTTTGTTGTATGGCTGAATCCCATGGAGGATATTTCCATGGACATAGGTTGTTTTATCAAATTAAATGTTTAACTATAGAATATTAGTGGATTAAGGAATCATAGAATGAACGATGTTGGACCCGCTTTGTCTAAAATGAACAAGGACTAAAAAGAGAGCCAAGAAAACAAAAAAGAGGTTCGGCCATGTTGTATGGCCGAATCCCATTGGTGGGTTGTTGTGGGCTTGAACATTGTTTCAGCCCTAATGTATGGCCGAAACCCCTTGAGAGTCTTAACCAGCTTAAGGACCATGAACGTAAATAGAAAAGAATATGGAATGATGTAGGGGTTGATGGAAATCAAATGGATCACCAAATTGATGTATGTACATGTGTTAAATGTAATAAGGTAACGGGATTTCACAAACGGGTGTACGATCGGCTTGACGTGATCGGTGATATGTTTTTGGACAAAAACGCAAGGACACGATATTTGGACGTTGGTAGGATTCCTGCCTCGTTGATAACCATGGACTTATGTATATGTGATGGTTTTTACTTCTATGTTCAATGATCTAATTTTGGTATCAAAGTACTATGTTTCAAGTATGGGATTTTAATGCTGTGATGTCTAATATGAAATAGCATGATGCACTTATATCTCATGCATGGCATGGGAGGGAACTTAAAAGGGGAGTCCACTCTCCATTCGGGTATCCGATAAACAAACGTTGGGAGGGATCCGCACTGATTCCGATTATGATGTTTGAAATGAATGAGGAGTCCACGCTCCATTTGGTGGGGCCGATAAGGTATACGTGGGGAGTCATGACAATACCTTGATGTGGCTTGAACATCAAGAGGAATACTATGTGATTGTAATATGGTTGATGGGTGGGATTCATGGCATATGACACCCATGACATGGCATTGACTTTCATGGTTTTGATATTATATATATCTATGTGATTTTTATACTAATCCATGTGTTTGACCCTACTTGGAGTACCTACTGGGCGCGTTGTCTAACGCCCTATTTCTACCTTAGATGATGACATAGGGAATGGACGGAGCGAAGGACGTGAACGGAGCCAAGCTTAGGAGCTTGGATGACCTAGATTTATTTTATTTAAGTTTTTTATTTTGGACAATGTAATTTGAGTAATTAGCATTTTGGATCTGTAATAACTTAGAACTGTCTTGCTATGATTTGGTTTAATTTGGACATTTTAAGATTAATTTATGTGATGAACTTCCTTGCTTAAAATTGGATAGGATAGTAACTCTATTATAATTCCGTATAACGATTTATTCCGCAAGCTTAGCCTTAATGCGTGTGAACCATATTTCGTGGACTTAGTCCACGCACACGTATGGTTGGCCAGTTAACGACCGGGCTTTGGAAGCTCGGACTTAGCTCGTGTCATGGCGTCCCGCTCTCTCTCACTCTTTATTTTCAAAAAAAAAAAAAAAATGGAGTCTGATTTTCGGCGTGTGACAGGGCGTTACGCGATCAATCTCCTATAGCATGGGTTGAACACACACTGGAAAATACAATCAGGTTCTAGACAATACATTCGTTTGGACGTGACCCAACGTGAGGAACCATCGCGATCAATCGGGCTCACGACACATCGCCATTGACAAATCACGATCAATCGTGTGGCGCAATCGATCGTCCGTGACCGTTTTCTATTCGTTGGAAAACATTTAATGCACAACTGTCACATGACAACAACTATATTTGAGCACACGATCAATCGCCCGTTGTAACTACAAGATTTTCTTGTTTGCCTATAAATACACCAAACCTTGCTGTGTTTTGGTTGGAGACCTTGGACTTTTCACTTAGGCATATCTAAAGACAACCCCATAGATCCCCACTCCTCCCTATGCACTCTACTTAGGTGAATCGTTTGAAATCCAATCATCTTGATTGAGATTAAGAGAGAGAGAGAGAGAAAATAGTTCCAGGATCAATTGTCACATCTTAAATCCTAGAGACCTCTCCCAAGGATTGTGATTGCGCATATACAAGGCACATCTATGTCGACATCGACATCACATTGGGAAGGACATTTTCAAGAAGCACGTCATCTCAAGTGAGCTCAAACAAGGCAAGTGCTTCTTCGTGTTGTTTTAATTTTAAAACATCTTGTGAAGTGGATTAAAGTAAGGTGGTTGAACGAATACAAAAAATAGAAGGATAAGGACGTAGGTCGGGGTTTGGTCAAACCTTTCAAAACCTTAGGCGATTGGGTGAAATTCCCAATCAATTGTATAGGTGGAAGTCCTATTCTATTCGTGAGGGTGTAATTCCCCAAATAGTGTATTTGTGATAGCCTAAGGTTGGGTAAGCCTGTCAGTGTATGTAGGTTTGTTTAAACCGAACCACTATACTTCTTGTGTAGGAGGTGTTTGGTATTTATTTGTGTGATTGATTTTTATTGGTGCATTTTTTTTTTTTTTGGATTAACATTTGGAAAACTCAGACACAGTCCTACTAAAACCCTCATGGATGAGCCCACTACCACTAAGGCATACCAATGTTAGGCCATGGGGGCTCAAACCTGCAACCTCCCGCTTCTTGAGGCGAGAGGTAACCAGTTGAGATACACCCATGCGGGTAGCCCCCCTTTATTGTGCACTTTTGTTATCACACAACACATATCTCTTGATTAACTTTGTTATATCCGCTGCAAATTGTTTTATTTAATCAAGAAATTTGTGACCATAAAAATTTGTGATTGCCCTATTTACCCCCCCTCTAAGGTCAATCTTGACTCATGTTCTAGCTCACCTGGAACTTTCAATTGGTATCAGAGCCTCGTGCTCTTCATAAAGATCTGAACATCAAAGTAGATATTTGTGCTAGAACATCATCATGGATGCAAGAAAATTCAATAATTATTCTATTTTGTTTGTTTACTATATATTGGTATATTTGAAAACAAAAATAGAGAATATATTGACATCCTATGATGAAGATGTTTGGTCCTCTATTCAAAATGAATTTATTGAAAATATTTGCATGGATAGTTCAATGGTTTGCTACACCTCTCATAATCAATTGGAGTATCAAGAGAGATGTGAAAATTTCAAATGTTTCATAGCCTCCATTGGTGACGACCAAAATGATCCCTCTAGTGAAGAAGAAGTTAATGAAGATGATCTTGAAGAGGAAGTTGTCCTCCAAGAATCCTACAATTCCTTGTACATAGAAAGTATGAGATTGGCCAAGGATCTTAATAAGCTGAAAATTGAGAATGCCAAACTCTCTAACCAACTTCAAAGTAAAAACATTGAATATGAACTTGTCTCATCAAATTTGAAAATGTCAAATGAAATCATGAAATTGAGAAAATCTCAAATTGGGCTTCAAGAAACTTTAAAGTTTATGAGAATGAAATCTTGAAGCTTAAAGAAGTTGGAAAATGTCTTGGAGATAAAAGTTGTAAGAAATCTCAAAACATGGTTACCCAAGGAAATAAAAAATTGGAAGAATCCATTTTGGGTAAACCTCATGGTGATTGGCATGGTATTTCTCAATCTAACATAAAGAGACCCATGAACCAATCCATATTAAGTAAAACCCACACCACACACACTTCATAAATATATTTTTTTATTGTGGTTTAACCAGGCATTTCAAGAATGAGTGCAAGACAAGAACAATGCAGGTTAAAACAAAATGGATAATGGTCTTCCTCAAAGTGCAAGGAAGAGAAAGAATGAGGTGGTTGTAAATTCACATTATGCTAAGAAGAATAAGGTAAATCATATCATATTGTTTATGTGAATGTTCTTAGGAAACATTTGCACCTCACACTTCACGTCATTCCTACATTGTGAAATCTAATAAGGGTAGTTCAAGACGTCCTCGTGTTATGAAAATGAATACTAAAAGGAGGGTCTTGTCTCAATCTTTTGGATTTGAACCAAGTGTTCAAGATGAAAGAATCAAAATGCCCAAAGTCAAAGGATTTGAGAGGAAAGGTCCGGATAACAATTTCATATGGATCCATAAGGGATATGACCTTATTCATGCCCTACATTGGTCTAAGATTTGTGCATTGTTGGAGTATCTTTAGACCAAGTGTAGTTGAACCTCATGTTTGTATATGTGAGTTGAACCATCTCTTATGTTGAGGCATGGCACATATTGGTGATCATGATTAAGCCTAAGTGAGCTTTGACATCCAACAAAACAAGTAGACTCAAACTTGTAACAACAGATGAACTATTAGAACTACCTATCGTGTCCGACGATCTATCGCCAAGGTCAGGGACAACCCTTCGTGGTCTAATTATCCATTGTCCAAATTGACATGAGTTCTGGTTCAAAAAATACTGTCAAAGTGGTTCACTCTCAGGCCGATATTATCGTGAGGTGCCGACCCATCATGAGTGACAGGATCGACCCATCGTGGTCCACGACCCGTCGGTTGGAATTTGAAGAGTTCTTGATGGGAAACACTTTGTAAAATTCAGTTGGCCTCAGGATGATACTATCGTCTGTTAGTGCCCCAGCTTGCCAAGTCCCTAAGTTTATCAATTCCATGACTTGGGAAAAAACACTTGCTAGAAGTTGAAGACTCAAGTGATCGAAGAATGAAGATCAACTCCACCAGGTTCAAAGTTCATCCTAGACAATCACAAAACATGTATTATGGCCATAGATGACTTTAGGTGGTACCCACACCTTAGGAGGAGCATTCCTAGGCTTAGTTGAACAAATGGTAAAATCATAAAACTCTAGAGAGGATGCTTGACAGTGAATTGGTAGCAAACTCGGAAATATGAATTAAGTTCACTATCAGCTCAACCAGTCGTTCTCACCGACCCCTCGGTGGAGACAAGATCAACTCATAGTGGTCAAAGACTAGTTGGCCATATTGACAAAGGTTCTAGAACATTGAATTGTCATTCTAGGTATGCCTCTGATTGAGAGTCTCGCATGCACCTACCCCTTGGTGATGAACTTAACGACCCCTCGTGGTCAACGACTCGTCGATGATAACTTATGAGTTCTGGAATCTTGAACTCATGTGGACTCTCGAGAAAGCATACATCTCGGTAATTCAAGACCGATCGAGAGTACCAGGACCGACCCCTCGGTAAAAGGCGACAGGTCGTTCTCGGTAGGACAAGTTTCGGGACATGAAAATCTGTCTGCATGGTGTTACCCCAGATCGAGACCCTCGTATCGAATGATCTTTTGGTGCCATGACTGTCGCCCATCGGCGACACAGACATGTCGGCCGGGTATAAATTATGCCGTTGGGAGTACATTTAATGTGCAAAGGTCGGGCTGTTGAATGGTAATATTTTTAGTCACTGACCCTCGGTGCGCCCGACCTGCCGGTACATGACAGTTTCTGAAATAGGTTGCCTTCTCTATAAATACCAATCATTGTGCAACCGTTTGACATCGTTTGGCAAATCCATTGGACCCTCATCACTATCAGTGAGCTTAAACAATGGCCAACAAAAGGATCACTCTTTCTCTTATGCTTACACTTAAGAAATCTAATACAATCAATCATAGTGATTGAGGTTGTGAAAATAGAGAGAGGGGAATGATATACAACTAGGATAGATATTGGTAGAACCAATTTCTTTGTCATCATGAGACTGTGATTGCTCAACAACGGTTACGAGGAGGAACGTCGGGATTAACTCGGGCACACATTGGGTGGATCTTTGAGAAACACACATCATCGAGAAAGAGCTACAAAGGCAAATGTTTCTTGGTTTTAATTTTGTTGTTAAAACCTTTATCCTGTGAAAATGGATTAAGGAGGCTTGTCTCTAGAACCACTAAAAAAAATCTAGAGCGTATTCTCTGGTACACGAAGTGGGTGGAATTCCCAGATAATTCAAATAGGTGGAATTCCTATTTTATATGTGGTGGGTGAAATTTCTAGCTGATTGAGTGAAGTAGAATTCCTACTCTAATTGTGAGGGTGCAAGTCCCCACTTAGTAAATTTGGGGATATCTCAAGGTTGAGCTAGTCCTAACAGTGGATGTAGGTTGGCTAACCGAACCACTCTATATCTTATGTCTTTTTTTTTTATGGTGTTAAAATCAATTTCTTGTGTTGTTTGCATAATCACATTTGCTAACACACACACACACACACACATACACACACACACACACTCTTTATTGAAATATCCGCTGCTCTTTAATTAATCAATTGAGGAATTTTAAAAGGACCAATGTTTTTAAGATTGACCTATTCACCCCCCTCTAGGGTCAATCATTTTCTAGCACCAAGGGAGATCTTTCAATTGGTATTAGAGGCTTATGCTCTTCGTAAAGGATCTAACCATCCGAGTTGATCTGTGCTAGCACAATGGCTATTGGAGAAAACCATAATGTTTCCGAACCTCCATTTGTGATGAAAGCTGGAATGAAAAAATTTAATTGTTTTCATCCATAAATATGTTTGGAAATAGTTGAATAGAAAGTGGTATAAGCCTATGGAAGATGTATTTGATTAACCCTCAAAATTCCATGACGACTCAGTCCAAAAAATCGAGTAACTTGGACTTTTGATGAAATGACTATACACTTTACTTAAACACTAGTGGTTTTCATCAGTGTTGAAACATCATAAGAGGTTGAAAAAATTCACACAAAAATTGTCTCTTCTAGTCCAACGGATGAAATCACCTATCTTGATCAATTAGTGTACCTAGAGAAAATGTGACTAATTAAGTTCATCCATTGAAGAAATCCAAGTTGAATCCTCTAAAGAAGAAGATGATGGAGTAAAGGAACTTGATGAGGGTGGTGACCTCCAAGTGTCCAATAAGGCCGTGTACCAAGAGAGTTTAAAATATGCAAAGGACCTTTACACGGTATGTAACGCCCCACCCCTTTTCACTATGCTGAAAATTAGAGTCTATTTTTTTTTTTTTTTTGAAATAAAGAGTGACAAAGAGCGCGGGACATCACGACGCGAGTTAAGTCCTAGCTTCCAAAGCCCGGTCCTTAACTGGCCAACCCTACGTGTGCGTGGAACTAAGTCCACGAGAATGGTTCACACGTATTAAGTTAAGCTTGCAGAATGTAAACTTAATGCGGAATTATAATAGAGTCTATCCTACCAATTTTAGATAGCAAGAAATTACATCACTTAATTAATAAATACCTCAACTTAAAATGTCCAAAATAAAAGTCCAAACCATAGCAAGTAGTCTAAATTTTTACAGTCCAACAAGCTAGCTACTCAAATTACATTTCCATAAATAAAACTTAAATAAATCAATCTAGCTCCTTCAAGCTCCTACGCTTGGCTCCAATCACGTCCTTCACTTCCTCCATTTCCTACGTCATCGTCTAAGATAGAAGTAGGGCGTTAGATAACGCGCCCAGAAGGTACTCCGAGTAGGGTCAACATATGGATTAGTATAAACAAAACACATAGATATAAGTATATCAAAACCATGCAAGTAAATGCCATGCCATAGGTGTCATATGCCATGAGTCCCACCCATCATCCATATCATCATCACATAATATTCCTCTTGATGGAAAACCCTCATCAAGGTATCCCCACGTTTGTTTATCGGTCGTGTAACACCCCAATTTCTCAATGAAATGGAAAATTACCAAAATGCCCCTGAGTTGTTAAATTAATTATTTTGTGATGTGAATAAAGGAAATAGTGGGACCCATTGCTCAAATTAAAATCATAAGAGCATATTATGAATGTTAAGTTTGACTGGTTGGGTAATTTTCATCATTTGGGTCAAAAATGGCTAAATGGGTCAAAGAGCCCAAATGGGGCCCATCGGGTCTTGCTGGGTTATTTGACCGTTTTGTGATTTTAAATTAAAAGGGGTTAAGCCTATTTGATTGGAAATCAAGTGGAAGAAAAATGGGTAGGCTTGATCCATATGTGAAAACCAGTTACAAATGACCAAAATTCCATATTTGGGTCATGGAGTCAAAAACGGGTCAAGAAGCTAAAAGTGGACCCAACGGGTCGAGTTGACTATTGTTGACCGTGTGAACCCTCAAGGGAGCTCAAACACGAGTCAAATCAGTTGAGTGGGACTGAGGTGAGTTGGAATTAAATCAAAAGGTGAGTTAACTCATGTGCATTAAATGAAATGCATTAAATGTGATGAGTTGGGTTGGAATAAAAATACCTTGAGTTGGGTGAGTCAAAATGGAAATTCAATGGACTGTAAATCATTGAGTCTAATGGGAATTTGAAGAGGTTGGCCCAGCTTTAACCACCCAAACAAGTCCCACACGTTGGGGACTTGTTTGGGGTGATTTCCATGATGTATTAAATGGGAATACATGGGATTGTGATGAGATGCTTGGGGATTTGAATGGCTGTATTGGTAGCTGCCAAGGGGTGCCTTGGATGGCACCCAATGCCCACCGTTTTGAGCAAGAAGTTATGAGGAATTGAGAGGTTTTTGGGGCTGAACTACAAAAGAACAACAAACACCCATGGTTGGCCGTTTTTGTCAAAGGAAACCCAATTGTTCCCATCTCTTTCTCCCTCTCTTCAATTGGTATTCTTAGCTGGAACAGCAGAGGCTTTTGGTACCAGATATTCAAGCATACAATCAGCAAGGAGTTAAGGAAACAAGGATTAAAAGTCAAGAGCAAAAGGCAAAGGAAAGTGGTAAGTTTTTCCCATTGATTAATGGTTAATAAAATGGGTAAAATAGGACATGATTTGGCCATGTGATGGCCAAATCTATCAAAGGGTTAAAATATGATTCCTTTATGCTCAATTAGATGGAAAGCATGGACATAGGGTTCGGCCACTTTGGATGGCCGAACCCCATGGAATTTTATGGTTAGTGTTGATGGTTTTGTAAGGATTAAACCATGCAAGAATAGGACCGATTTTAGAGGTCTAAGATACATGCTTTGGAAAGATTGAAAACATGGATTTGCCTGTTATAATTTGGCCATACCATGGCCGAATTTGACAAGGGTCTAAACCATAGAAGAAGGTGTCAAAAAGAAATGAAATGAACCATTGGGTTCGGCCACTTTGGGTGGCCGAACCCCATGAAAAGAATTAGTTAATGGTTATGGTTTTTGAAATTTAAAACCATCCATTTGGGGACTGTTTTTACATATTTTATTAAGATTTAAAATACATGCTTAAAGAGGGTTAAAACATGGGTTTGAATATCAGAAAAGGCTGAAGATATGTGGTCTAATCAGTGGAGTAAAATTGGAAAAGATGGACCATGGGGATCGGCCATCTTGGATGGCCGAATCCCATGATATGGTGTTGGTTTTTGGATGATTTCTTTGAGAGTTAAAACCTGATATTAATATACTGTTTATACATGTTTACATGAGGTTTAAAAACAGTAAACATAGCCATTGGGTTCGGCCACCATGGAGGGCCGAACCCCATGTAAAAGAATGTTGGTTTCATGTTGGAAAAACATGTAAACCATAGACTTTTTATGGACTGTTTTGGATGATTTCTTTGAGAGTTAAAACCTGATTTAATATACTGTTTATACATGTTTATATGAGGTTTAAAAACAGTAAACATAGCCATTGGGTTCGGCCACTATGGAGGGCCGAACCCCATGCAAATGATGGTTGGTTTTAAGGTGTTTGAAACATGGGAACCATAGAACTTTGGTGGACTGTTTTGGGTTTTTATTTAAGAATCAAATACATGTTATAGAAGGGATGATAAACATGGATCTGAATGACAAGAAGACTGAAGTTAATATGGGTTTAAACAGTAGATTTAAATTGATATTATGGACCATTTGGATCGGCCATCTTGGATGGCCGAATCCCATAAAATGTTGTGGTCATTCGGACAAAGTGATTAACTTATTTCTATGGTTTTGAGAGGTAAAAATGCAGTAGTAATATACTGATTAATACTTGTCTAAATGAGGATTTAAAACATATACATAAGGACCAAGACATGGACATAGGGTTCGGCCACTTTGGATGGCCGAACCCCATGTTAGTTTTGATGAAGTTGGTGAGTTTTAAACCATATAAAATATGGTGTTTGATGTGATTTATGGAAGTTTAACTTGCTGATTATTGGTTGGCCAACATAGGGCTGAACCATGTCATTTTAAAAGGGTTAAGTGTTTAAGAGTTGACTAAATAAAGTAGGAAGTTAAATCCTAAGTTGGTGATGTTCGGCCAAAGGACATGGTCGAACCCCACATGATGCGGATGGGTCGTAGATGTGATTGAATAAGTAAATGATGTTATGACTTGTTGATTGGTATATGGATAAGGTACCGGAAGTCGAACGACGTGCGAGTTGTGATCGGGTGACGCGAAAGAAAGATCAGTTACTGAAGGGATTCTTTGTAGGTTTCCTACCTTTATTGTAACCACAATTTAATATGCTGTTTTATGTTGATTTCGATAAATTATATGATTGTAAAGTTATGTTTCTAAATGATATATATGCATAGACATCTCATGCATGGCATGGGATGATGGTGTTGTAACCGGAGGCCACACTCCGTCGGGGCGTCCGAAAGACCACTGTGGGGTACCCTGATGATGAGAATCCCATCAGGAGGAATCCGGAGGCCACACTCCGTCGGGGCGTCCGAAAGACCACTGTGGGTTACCTTGACGATGAGAATCCCGTCAAGTGATGGCTGTGTTGAATGGTGATGGGTGGGACTCATTACATGTTCATTTCATACATAGCATGATTTTATGGAATTTTGTCTCACATGTATTATTATGATATTATTTGCATGTTTTAACTAACCATGTGGTAGCCCTATTCGGAAACACTACTGGGCGCGTTGATCTAACGCCCTATCTATATCCTTAGTGGATGATGCAGGGAAAGGAAAGAACGTGGTTGGAGAAGAGGACCAAGCACGGAAACTTGGCCGGTTTGAATGATTTTGAATGGACTATTCATGGATTTGTTATTTGAATTATGTGGACAATGTAATTTGGTAGCTAGATTTGTTGGCATGTAATAAGTAGATAAGTAGATGCTGTGGATTAGTTTATTTTGGATGGTTGGATTGAATAGTAGAATAATATTAGTTAGTAATTTTGGAGAATAAGATTATGTAATTTGCTATCTAATATTGAAAGAAATGGAATAGTCATAGGTTCTATTATAACCTCAGTTAGAATAAGACTAAGTTAATTCCGCAAGTTATATATATACCATGTGCGGATCAGTTTTATGGACTTAGTTCATACGCACATGGGCTTGGCCAGTTAAGGGTCGGATTTAGAGATCCGAACTTAACTCGCGTCGTGACACTCCGCCCCGATCACATGATATATTATATTTAAAAAAAAAAATAAACTCTGAAAATTTAGAATGAAAAGGGCGGGGTGTTACAGGTCGCCCCGATGGAGCTTGGACTCCGGTTACAACCACAATCACATAATGTCCCTCTTGATGGAAAAACCTTCATCAAGGTATCACAATGACAAAGTATTCCTCTCAATCACATAATGTCCCTCTTGATGGAAAAACCCTCATCAAGATATCACAATCACAAAGTATCCCTCTTGATGGATAAAGCACATCAAGGTATCCCCAAGTTTGTTTATCAGTCGCCCCGACGGAGCGTGGACTCCAGTTTCATTTCAAACATACATCCCTTGGAATCAGTGTGGATTCCACCCCACGGTTGCTTTATCGGAAATTCGAATGGAGCGTGGACTCCTTTCAATTGATCCCTCCCATGCCATGTAATAATACAAAACGTAGCATTAAAATCTCATCATTAAGACATACCATTTGATACCAAAATAATTCAAGTAAAACATTCATATTACATAATCCATGGTTTTCAATGAGGTAGGAATCCTACCAATGTCTAAATACTGGATCCTTGGGTTTTCCGTCAAAAGATCGATCACCGATCGCACACCGCTTGCGAGGTCCCGTTACCTTATTACACATCAACAAGTCAAACCAATGTTCCAACCATGTTTAAGTCCACAAGACATGCCTTAGTGGGGTTCGGCCATACAACATGGCCGAACCTCACCCACTTGGTTTTTGGGTCCCTTTTTAATCCTTAGATCATTTTATTCATGTGGGTCCAAGATCAGCCACCCTTTGATTCATTAATCCAAGCACATAAGTTAAATCATTCAAAAGACCCTAAGTCCACAAACATTCCCCATGGGGTTCGGCCATACACCATGGCCGAACCCATGGTCCTTCCATTTCCCCCATTATTTACCTTTTTGCCATTAATCTTTCCATGGCTAAGCACTGCTTTCATTTATACATATCTAGGTCCGTAACTGATTCACAAACATGGATCCATAAATGACTCATTAATCATGACATAAAAATCCTATCAAATCCCCAATAATGCCTCCATTCCTTAGCTTGATAATCCATTCATTTGAACATTTGATTTCTTCAACATGCGTGGACCTACCATGTCCATAAAATGGGTCATGGGGTTCGGCCATACAACATGGCCGAACCCATGATGTCTTATTTTTCATCCCCCTCTTGAATCATTTGTAACATTAGGTTCATAAATAAGGTCCCTCCATTGGGGGGGGGGTGTGTTTAATAATGTACTTTGGTCCAATATTTTGCAACCCATAATCCTTTAACATTTCCTCCATCATTTCGTGGTCCAAATAGCTCAAGTCCATTAATATTTTCTCCATGGGGTTCAGCCATACAACATGGCCGAACCCGTGGTCCATGGTTCTTTACCATTACAACTTTTGAGACCATTAAAAATGATTAACATTCCTCCATTATTTCCCTCCTTTAAAACCCTTAAAAATCCTTAACATACACCCATTTAAAAACTTTTAAATCATTAACACCCTTGCATGTTCTTCATTCTTAAAAACCTTTTCAACTTACCAACATCCTTTCATGGGGTTCGGCCATACAACATGGCCGAACCCTATGGTTCATCATTTTCTTTAAAAACAACATATAACCATGTTTATATCCCTTGATGGTTCTCATACATAAAACCCTAGGGTTTGGCCATGCAAAGGCCAAACCATGCATCTTGATCATTCACCATTCCTTTCATGGAACATGCACAAGGTCCTTAGACATAATAAAATTAGGGTTCGGCCATGCAAGGGCCGAACCATGATCTTTAACCATTTTCCATGCTTAAGCCTTATATACACAGTGTCCTTAATCATATCCATTAATCATAGCCTATCTTATCCATTAGGGTTTGTCCATTTTCTATCTCATCTCTTGGATGGATTTTAAATCCATGGCCCATAACATTTTGGCCACTCTTCAATCCAAGAAAATGGAGTTCCATGGTTTCCTTTGACTCTTTCAAATTAATAAAACACATCAAGGTATACTTACCACTTCTGCGACTCCTCCAATTTCTCTTGCTCCTTCTTGTTCCTTAGCCTTCCTTCTTTCTTTCCTCATTGATCTTGGGCCAATGTGTGAGCTTGATCAAGATAAAATCTCCAAGAGTGGTTCGGCCAAGAAGGGTGTAGGTTTGAGAGAGGGAGAGGAGGAGATAATGGAAACCCTAGTCTTTTGTCTTGAGAGGGTGATCGGCCAAGCTTGCGATCCAATTTTTCTCTAAGTCTTTTCTTCTTTCTCTTAGGTGAGGGTCGGCTAGGAGAGGGAGAGGGAGAGAGAGAGAGAGAGTGAGATGAGAGGAATGAGATGGAAAATCCATCTTTCCATCTTGTCTTGGGGTTTGCTTGGGCTAGACTCCACCCTCATCAATGTGGAGTCTTCCCCATGGCCTCTTTGACCAAACAAGAGGGTGCATGCCCTCCACATGGCACACAGCACGCCATGCCAATGGTCTTGGGGGCTCCTTTGGTGGTTTGGGTGGTTTCCATGAGATGAAACCACCACCTCTCTTTGGACCAATGCATGGTCTTGCATGTCCCCATTCCAAACATCTTGTCTAGCCAAGGAGGGAGCATGCCCTCCACATGGCACATACCACCCCTTGTGGCCAACGGTTTTGGTTGCTTTTCCATGGGTGGTTTTGGTGAGGTGGAACCACCACCTCACTTTTGGCTAATGTATGCCTGCCACCTACGCTTTTGGTTTAGCCAAGGGGGGAGCATGCCCTCCACATGGCACACCCACCCCATCCCAACGGTTTTGGTTGGCTGGTTTCATCTTCGTGGTTTGGTGGTTTCCATGAGATGAAACCACCCACTTGACTCACTCCATTTTCTAGGTAACTCACCCCCATTTGACTCACCTTTAATGTAACTCCACTCCTAACTCAATCATGGATTTTATTTCCATCTAACTTAGGTGATTTAATTAATTATTCTAATTCCACTTACCACATTTAATCTTCTTTAATTTATCCTTGACTCACCCATGGTTGGCCCCACCTTGTCTTGGTCCACACGCCACCTCTTGATGAGGTGGAGTTGGGCCCCACTTGGATTTCCACTTCTACACTTGCCACCTCACTTGATGAGGTGGACTCCATGCCTTTGATCACAATTGGGTCCATGAGCCAATCCATTTCTTACCCATTTACCCTAATGCTCAAACCATCTTGACCCATAGGGTCCCAATTGGGCATTTGACCCAATTGACCATCATTGACCCAACTAAATGAAATTAATCCAATCCATGGTCCATTGGACCAATTTTGATCCATCTACCATCCATTTCATCAAAAATTCTTAATTTCAACAATTAAGATAAACAATAGCCAATATATTTCTTGATTTAAAAATCCAAGGTATTACACAGGTAAATTTTAAAAATGCCTAACTCTTTATTCAACTTCAAAATGGCAAATGAAGTTGGAAAATGTCTTGAGGTTAATAATCTGAATTTGGGATCAGATTTGAAGTTGTCTCAAGACATGGTTGCCCAAGCTGATTGTCCTCTCATGTTGGGATAACCTCACAGTACAAAATTTGGTGTTTTGATTCACAAAGTTAAGTGGGAAGGCATCCATGATCAAAAACTAGATTTGATAAAAGGTCGTCATGGTGTAGTGGATTCCAAGTCCCACAGTGGTTGTTCAAATGTGTGGAGATGGGATTTGGCACATGATGATTGCACATCAATGGAGTTTGAGGAGCACAAAATATGTGCCGTTTAGTACCTGTCACTGGTCATGACAGTGGATGGAGGATGATTGATAAAGCTTGAAGGGAAGCTCGGAGAAAAATAAACTTAGAGGCAGCTAAGTTTGTGGGGAAACAATCAGACGAAGCTAAAAAAATTAGCTACCTCCGTTGGGAGATGAGTCGAAGAAGCTAGAAATTATAGCTTGGAGAATGGGGGAGCAGACTCTAGGGAAGCTAGGTAAGTTAGCTTGACCCTATGGAGAACAAACCTTTAAGCTTGCATACTTCTTAAAGGGGAAGAAGAAAAACAGTGATGCATAAGAAGTATGCATTGGACTGTAGGGGAGAGAGAGTTAATGAGTTTGAACATAAACTCATAGAAGCACTAAATGCAAGAAACATGGGGGAGTGCTTGAAATCCAAACCCTTCAAAATGAAGGGGAACTAGATGTCTGCCTACTAACATTTGTCAATTAAATGATAAAATGGGGGAGAAATTAGTGGAAGCTGTTAGACATCAAATCCAATTATGGGGGAGTAATTGATAAGATGGGAAGAAGCCTAAGTGCTTGGCCTCTAGAAAGAGAGAGGCATGAAGTGGAGGAATATTCAAAAGCCAATGGACATAAGGGAATGTCTATGCTTGAAGTTTGGGACTTCAAACTCAATGACGATTAGGGGAGAAAATCTTCTCAACACTGTTAGCTCAGATAAGCTATGGGTAGTGTTGGTGGCTAGGAAATCATGGTGTTTGGGGGAGCATGAATACAAACCTAGTTTAGTCCATGGATGCATATTTATGTTTTGGACTAACACCTCTAATTATTTTTTAGTGTTGCCTGCTTATGTGCTTGAATAGGAAAACATGAAATGTAGAAGGTGAATAAAAATATGCGAAGATCATAGTCTTGTTTTCCATTTGAATATGTACATGTAATCAATGTAATATTTTTGCATTCAAATGTGATGTAATAAGAGTAGGTTTGTAATTGGGTTAGCTTCTAGGTTTTGTCATGAAATTGACAAAGGGAGAGATTGTTAGTGCCCCGGCTTGCCGAGTCCCTAAGTTTGTCAATTCCATGCCTCGGGAAGAAACACTTGCTAGAGCTTGAAGACTCAAGTGATCGAAGAATGAAGATCAACTCCACCAGGTTCAAAGCTCATCGTTATGGCAATCACAAAACAAACATTATGGCTGTTAGTGCCCCGACTTGCCTGAGTCCCTAGTTTGTCAATTCTATGACTCGGGAATAAGCACTTGCTAGAAGCTTAAAGACCCAAAGTGATCAAGAGTGAAGATCAATGCTCCATCGGATTGAAACTCATTGTTATGGCAATCACAAAATAGGTATTACGGACATAGATGACTTTAGGTGGTACCCACACCTTAGAGAGGACCATCCTAGGCTTAGTTGAATAAATGATAAAATCATAAAAAAAGTTAGAGAGGAAGCTAGATAGTGAATTGGAACCCAACTTGGAAATATGTATTTGGTTTCACTATCAGCTCGACTAGTCATTCTCAACGACCACTCGGTGGAGACAGGATCAACTCATCGTGGTCAAAGACTGGTGACCAGATTGACATAGGTTCTGGATCAAAGAACTGCCATTCTGGGAAAGCCTCTGGCCGAGAGTCTCGTATGCACCGACCACTCGGTGAAAGGCTGAAATGACCTCTCGTGGTCAACGACTCTTCGATCAAGATTTATGAGTTCTAGAACTTTGAACTCAAATGGGCTCTCAAAGAAACAGAATATATCAGCAGCTCAAGACCGATCGAGAGTAGTAGGACCGACCCATCGGTAAAAGGCGATAGGTTGTTCTAGGTAAGATAGATTTTCTAGACTTGAAACTATTGTCAGCATGGTGTTGCCCCATACCGAGCCGATTGTATGGACCGACCTCTCGATGCGATAACTGTCATTCCATTAGAGACACCGACATCTCGGCGGGGAAAGAATATTACCGTTGGGAGTGCATTATTGCACAACGGTCAAGTTGTTGAACGGTAACATTTCTAGTCACCGACCCCTCAGTGTGTCTGACATGTCGGTAAATTATCGTTGCTGCAACTGGTTGCCTTTTCTATATAAACTAATCTTTATGTAACCAGTGGGCATCCTTTGGCAAAATCGGTTGGACCCTCATCATTATTAGTGAGCTTAAATAAGGGGGGCCAACAGAAGGATCACTCTCTCTCTTGTGCTTACACTTGGAGAATCTAATACAACCAATCATATGGGCTGAGTTTTTGAGAGAGAGAGAGAGGAAAGGATGATAAAATAGGAAACCTTTGGTAAAACCAGTTTCCTTATCCCCTGCATTATGATTGCTTTACGACGGCTACAAGGCGGAGCATCGGCACTACATTGGGTGGATCTTGAAGAAGCACACATCAAGAGATAGAGCTACTAAGGCAAGTGCTTTTTTATTTTGATTTTATTTTAAAATCTTTGTCCCGAAAGTGGATTAAGGAGGATTTGCTCTGGAACCACTATGAAAAACTCTAGAGCATCTTCTATGGCAAAGTTGTGGGTGGAATTCCCATCCAAATTGATAGATGGAATTCCTATTCTTTAGTGGTAGGTGAAATTCCCAACCAATTGAGTGAGGTGGAATTTCTATTTTAATTGTGAGGGTGTAAGTCCCCAGTTAGTGGATTTGAGGATAACTCAAGGTTGAGTTAGTCTTAACAGTAGATGTAGGTTGGCTAACCGAACCACTTTAAATTGGTCTTATAGTGTTTGATCTTTGTGTATTTATATTTACTATTTAACACACATCACTTGTTGATTATCCTATTTTTACACATTGTGCAAAAGTATCGATAATCAAGCAAAATGTAAAGGGTCATAATCTTAGTGTGATTGTTTAAAGAAATTAGAAACAATCTATCACACTAAACAAATCTCTTGATAAATATTCCGTTATACTTAAAACAATCAAGAAATTTGTAAACACCATGGAAAATGGGATTGACCTATTCACCCCCCGCTATAGGGTCAATTGTGTTGTTCTAGCATTGTGAGAAAGGGACTTTCAATGGCCATAGATGACTTTAGGTGGTACCCACACCTTAGAAGGACCATCCATAGGCTTAGTTGAACAAATGGAAAAACATAAAAAGCCCAGAGAGGAAGCTTGACAGTGAATTGAAAACGAACTTGGAAATATGAATTAAGTTCACTATCAGCTCGACCAGTCGTTCTCACTGATCCCTCGGTGGAGACAGGATCGACCCATCGTGATCAAAGATTGGTCGGCCAGATAGACAAAGGTTCTGGAACATTGAACTATCATTCTGGGTATGCGTTTGATCGAGAGTATCGTATGCACAGACCCCTCGGTGTTGAACTTAACGACCCCTCGTGGTCAACGACTGGTCGATGATAACCCCTAGATCGAGACCCTCGTATCGACTGACCTCTCGGGTACACGTGGTGGGTGGAATTCCCAGCCAATTCAAATTGGTGGAATTCATATTTTGCATGTGGTGGGTGAAATTCCCAGCCGATTGAATGAGGTGGAATTCCTACTCTAATTGTAAGGGTGTAAGTCCCCACTTAGTGAATTTGGGGATAGGTCAAGGTTGAGCTAGTCCTAACAGTGGATGTAGGTTGGCTAACCGAACTACTTTATATCTTGTGTCATTTTGTTTGTTGTGTTAAATCAATTTCTTGTGTTGATTGCATAATCACATTTGCTAATACACACAAACTTGATTGAAGTATCCATTGCACTCTAATTAATCAATCAAGAAATTTTAAAAGGACCAACGTTTTTAAGATTGACCTATTCATCCCCTCCTCTAGGGTCAATCATGTTCTAGCACCAAGGGAGATCTTTCATCATCAGTTGCCAATCCATCGGCATTGGGCTCGACGACCTATCGTCAGTCTCTACCCATCGTGGGTGACCGTTATTATACCATTGGAGTTCTTTTAACGAGCAACGCTGTTAGTGCCTCAGCTTGCCAAGTCACTTGTTTGTCAATTTCGTGACTTTGGTGAAGGCTTACCTTGAAGAAAGAAACTCAAGACTCAAGATCTCAAGCTTTGGTTGAAGTGTGAAGACTCAACGGATCAACGTGTATGGCAATCACTGATGGTAAGTGACCATAGATGACCTTAGGTGGACCATGCCTAAGGTTAGAGATCACATCATGATAATTAATCAAGCCTAGCATGTGTTTGAGAATGAATTGGAACCCAACTTGGAAATATGAATTCATTATCAAGGTGACACATCGTGTTGGCCGATCATTCGCGAAAAACAGTACGACCAATCGTGGTCTTGCGATATGTCGTGTGGAAAGTCGGGGGTTCTGGTTGGACAAGATTGTCAAACCCATGTGGTCTCAGAATGATACTATCGACATCTGTTAGTGCCCCGACTTTGTTGAGTCCTTGTTTGTCAATTCCATGACTTGGGGAAGAAGCATTTGTTAAGAAGATTGAAGACCCAAGATGATAAAAAATGAAGGTCGTGCTCCACCAGGTTCAAAGTTCATCGTCATGGTAGCCACAAAAACATGTATTTGGCCATAGATGACTTTAGGTGGTACCCACACCTTAGAGAGGACTATTCCTAAGCTTAGTTGAACAAATGGTAAAACCATAAAGAAGCCTAAAGAGGAAGCTGGATAGTAAAATAAAAGCGAACTTGGAAATATTAATTAAATTCACTGTCAGCTAGACCAGTCATACTCACCGACCCCTCGGTGGAGACAGGATCGACCCATCGTGGTCAAGTACTGGTCATCCAGTTTGATAGAGGTTCTGGATCAAAGAGCTGTCATTCTGGGTATGCCTCTAACCGAGAGTCTTGTATGCACCGACCTCTCGGTGATGAACTTAAACGACCACTCGTGGTCGACGACTCGTCGGTAAAAGACTTGTGAGTTCTAGACTTTGAACTCAAATGGGCACTCGAGAAAATAACCATATCGGTAGTTCAAGACCGATCGAGAATACTATGACCGACCCCTCAGGTAAAGGGCGACATGTCATTTTGGGTAAGACATATTTCTGAATCGAAATTATTGTCAACATGGTTTTCCCTAGATTGAGACACTCGTATGGACCATCCTCTCGTTGCCATAACTGTCGACCCAACGGCGACACCGATCTATTGATCGGGAAGTATTAAAGCCATTGGGAAAGCATTTAATGCGTAACGATCGGGTAGTTGAATGGTAATAAATATGAACACTGACCCATTAGTGCCACCAACCTGTCGGTTCTGAACAGTCAGAAAAACCATTAAGACTCCTGTATAAATATGAGTGTTGGGCGATCGTTTTATTATCTTTCTTGAGCTGAAAAAAGTTATATACTTTAAGGAACGATCCACACTCTTGTGAGAAGAATCATAAACAACCAATCTATTGATTATGTTTGAAAGTGAGAAAGAGAGGAGGAAAAGCCATAAACAACCAATCTATTGATTGAGTTTGCAGTGAGGAAAATAGAGAGGAAAAACATAAACTAGTAAACCTGAAACCAATTTCCTCGTCACCCTGAGATTGTGATTGCTCTATGATGGCTACGAGGAGGAGCGTCGGCACTCAGTGGGTGGAATCTTCAAGAAGCACACATCAGCGAGAAAGAGCTTCAAGGTAAGTGCTTCTTGGTTTTATTTTGTTTTTAAAACCTTTAACCCGAAAGTGGATTAAGGAACCTTGGTTTCGGAACCACTATATAAAACTCTAGAGCGTCGTCTCTTGCACATGTGATGGGTGGAAGTCTCAACCGATTGAGTGTGGTGGAATTCCTACTCTAATTGTGAGGGTGTAAGTCCCACATAGTGAATTTGGAGATAGCTCAAGGTTGAACTAGTCCTAATAGTGGATGTAGGTTGGCAAACTGAACCACTATATATCGTGTGTCCTTGTGCTTGTGGTGTTAGAGCTATTTTATTTGTGTTGATTGTTTAATCATTTTTGCTACCACACACTCATTTGATTAGTATATCCGCTGCACTTAATTAATCAATCAAGATAATTTTAAAAAGGACCAACGATATTAGATTGACCTATTCCCCCCCCCCCCCCCCCCCCCTCTCCTAGGTCAATCGTGTTGTTCTAGCTCCGAAGGGAACTTTGAATTGGTATCAGAGCCTAGTGCTCATTATAAGGATTTAATCATCCGAGTAGATCAAAGCTAGAACGCCATGGGAGACAGTCATGCAATATCCAAACCTCCTTATCTCGATGGAACAAACTATGCCTCATGGAAGGCTAAAATGAGATTTTTTTTTTTTGTTTCCATAGATTCGTCGGTATGGGATATTGTTAAGATTGGATGGCAACAACCATGGAAGAAAAGACAGTAGGAACTACATTAATCATTGTGATGACACCCAAACCTTATAGTTCTTGGTCCCCAGCTGAGAAAGCTTCTCAAACAGCTGATGGCAAAGCCATGAATGCCCTTAACTGTGCAGTCTTTGATAGTGAGTACATGCGAATTATGACCACTAAAACTGCAAAGGAAGCATGGGAAATTCTTGAGAAACCCATGTAGGCACCTCAATAGTCAAGAGGTCCAAACTTCAGATCCTCCAGAATTAGTTTGATACTCTTAAAATGAGGGAGGATGAAGTCTTCTTGGATCTTTACTCCAAGGTAATCGACATTTTAAATCAAATGTACGCTTTAGGGGAAGGGATACTTGAGGACAAGGTTTGCACCAAAATTGTCTGGAATCTTACTGAAAGAATTAAGCCCAAGGTTGTGGCCATGGTGGACAATAGAGATGTGTCCTTAATGAATATAGATGATTTGGTTGGTTCATTACAAACCTATAAACTACATTTTGAACAACCAAAGGATAAATTAATTGCCTTGAAATCTTCCCTAAACCATAAGAAGATTAAAAAAATCCATCAGATGATGAACTTTCAAGTGATGAAATGGCAATGTTTGCCAAGAAATTTTACAAAAAAATTGTAAAAAGAAATAACTTAAAAAGAATTGGTAAGGGTGAAACGAATAAAAATTACCTAAGAAGGCAAGAAGAAAACAGAGGAAAAGGGAAGGAGAGAGAGGTGGCTAAAGAGCCAACTGCTTTACTTATGGGGGGAGAGGACACTTCATGAATGAATGTCACTCAGATAAAGTTAAGAATACTATGAATGTGGGTGTGACCCATGTTGAAACTTCTGAATCAAAAAGTGATTCAGATGATAAGACCCAACGAAAAAATGATATATCAAAAGGTCTCATAGCCTCGATCATATGTGATCAAGAAAACCCTACAATTGGAATGGAGGATGAGAATGAAGAAGATGAAAATCTTCAAGCCTCTTACAATGCCTTGTTCCTTGAGGGTGAGAGGTTGGCTAAAAAACTCAACAAGGTTAAAAATCAAAACCTTAACCTCTCCAATCAAGTGGAAGAGTTGAAAGATGAAAAATCTCTTCTAATTTCCAAGCTTAACCTTTCAAATTTTGAAAACACTAAGTTTAAAGAAGATAATAAAAGACTTCAAGATGAGATAAGTATCCATTGTAAGGATGTCGAAAATTTATGGTATCACAACAAACTTCTTGAAGAAGATGTTAAAAAACTGTCTTTATGCCACAATCTTCGTACCTAGGAGATAGACCATTAATCATGTTTTGTTGTGGTTTATGATTTAATTCCATATCTTAGACTACTACAAATGGACTCACAAGAGACTATGTGAGTTCACATTGCAGAAAAGTGTTGTGTTAGTGCCCCAGCTTGACCGAGTCCTTGTTTTTCAATTACATGACTCGGGTAGAAGCACTTGCCGGGATACTTGAAGACTCAAGATGATCGAGGAAAAAGATCATGCTCCACCATGCTCAAAGTCCATCGTCATGGCAATCACAAGAACAAGTATAAGGCCATAGATGACCTTAGGTGGAACCCACAACAAAGAGAGGACCACTAAGCTTAGTGGCATATGTTGGTAATAAACATGTAACGCCTTGCCCTTTTCACTCGCTTTAATCTGAAAATCAGAGTCTATTTTTTTTTTTTTAAAAGTGATAGAGAGCGGGACGTCACGATGCGAGCTAAGTCCGGACTTCTAAAGTCCGACCCCTAACTGGCCAACCCTATGTGTGCATGGACTAAGTCCATGGAAACGATTCACACATAGTAATCTTATTATCATTGCGGAATATAACAAATACTGAATGCGGATTATAATAGAACCTAAGACTACTCCATTTTAGATAGCAAAGTACATAGTCATTAACCAAAATCACTTAGATTAAATATCCTTACCGAACCATTCACAAGCCATAGCAAATATCTAATTATTACATGCTGAAGTATAACTACTCAAATTACATGTCCTTGAGTACTTAATAAAATAACAATAAACATTTCCAATATCTTATGCTTTGCTCCGTTCACGATCATCATTTCCTTCATTTCCTGTTTCATTCAGTAGGGCAGAAGTAGGGCGTTAGAACAACGTGCCCAGTAGGAATTCTAAGTATGGCTAACACATGGTTAGTATAAAACATTCATATAAATAATATAACATCAAAACCTTGTAAAATCATGCCATGCCATGTATGCAATGAGTCCCACCCATCACAATCAAACATATACTCTTGATGGGATTCTCATCATCAAGGTATCCCCCACATAGGTTTTTCGGAAACCCCGACGGAGTGTGGCCCCTCCGATTATCTCTTGATGGGATTCTCATCAAGGTCCCCCCACATAGGTTATTCGGACGCCCCGACGGAGTGTGGCCCCTTCGGTCATCTAACCTTCACCCCATGCCATGCATGAGATGCTAATGAATTCCAAGCTATTTTGTATGATAAATCTAGCATCAAATCCTCATATTTGCAACATAATACTTTAAAATATAAACCATTAAAATAAGACAAAACCAACTACATAACCACGGTTTCAAATAAAGTAGAATCCTACCCAAGACAACTAAGGTGTCCTTGAGCTTTAAACTAGCAACCGATCACGATTGTGCCCCGTTTGTGTGGTCCCGTCACCTTGTTACACATCAAAAGTCAATCCATATACTATTTGATTTTCCATTTGATCTTAAGTCCATAAACACACCTTTGTGGGGTTCGGCCATACACCATGGCCAAACCTGACCATCTTGATTTTATGCTCATCTTTTAATCTTTTGATCTTCAAGTTAAATACAAGATCATAACCTCTACATCTAATCACTTGTACCACAAATGTTTATAATTGATCACCATTTAAATCCACCAAATATTTTCCATGGGGTTCAGCCATACACAATGGCTGAACCCATGGTTCATCATTTTCACCCTTAATTACATTCTATGCCATTAATCGTCCATGGCTAATTAATTGGTTTATTTACTTATAACCAAGTCCCAAAAATGATCCACCAAATGGTTCATGGGGCTCGGCCATTCACCATGGCCGAACCCTATGATATCTGAATCCATAAATAATACTTGGTGGGGTTCGGCCATACACCATGGCCGAACCTCACCCTTTGGTCTTGGTGCTCCTCTTTTCCATTCTTTTTAATCCATCAGCCCCAACACCTTTCTAGATTATAAATCATCTTAAAAATTAATTACACATGACCACATTATCCATCATTGTCAATCCATGGGGTTCGGCCATGTGGTTCCTTATTTCCATTAAAACCTTTTATTCATCTATGATTGGTTCTCATACCTCCATCCATTTAAATCCTTTTAGACCTTTTAAAATAGAATACCATACACATACATTTATAATTCCCTCCATATTTACTTTGGTCCTTCATTCATTTTTGACATACTAGATCCATAATTGACCCATAATTTTAATTCATGGGGTTCGACCATACACCATGGCTGAACCCTATGATGTCTATATTCCATCTTTAAAATCCATTAAGATATATACCCCATGTCCTTCCATGGTTATCATCTTTCACAAAATTATTAATCACTAATGTTCCTTCATGGGGTTCGGCCATGCACTATGGCCGAACCCTATGGTTCCTCCTTTCAATTTAAAATACCAAGGTCATGCTCCTACTTTCTGCATAATAAAAATTAGGGTTCGGCCATGCAATGGCCGAACCATATCCTTGACCTTTGACCCTCTTTTCTAATTTATAAAATTTGTCGAGCACTTACCATTTTCGCGACTCTTCCAATTTGTTCTTTGCTCCGGCTTGTTCTTCCGTTCCTTAGCCTTTTTCCTCCTTCCTCTTGATTCTTTGGCCGAAGATGATCTTGATAATTCTGTTAAAGTGATTCGGCCAAAAGGTATGGATTGAAAGAGAGAGATAGAATCCAGCCTTGAGTGAGAGTGAGAAAACTTGGAGTTGGAGCTCTAAAACTTTGGTCTTCTTTCTCTTAGAGAGATGATCGGCCAAGAGATGGTTTGAGGGACAAAAAACAACCAAGGTTTTCTTGTTTTGAGAGGTGAGAACGGCCAAGGGAGAGAGAGAGAGAGAGAGAGAGAGAGAGAATGAATGGAAACCAAGTACTTTGCTATGTTAGTGAGGGTTAACCAAAGGTGGTGTCCCTTGATGGCACCACTTTGTAACTCCCCACTCCATTCATCTTCCTCATTTAAATTCCATTTGGGGGTTTCATCCATGAGATGAAACCCCAAGGGTCCAACGGTGCAATGGTGTACCTTGGTGTAACCTCTACCAAGCTTTCCTCCTCCCATCTGTTTCCCATTAATGCTTCAATTGGGGGTTTCATCCATGAGATGAAACTCCCATGTGCCAATTGTGTGCCTATGTTTGAAAATATGAAACCGTCTCCTCCCATTGGTTCTCCATTTGGAGTTACATGCATGGGGTAAAACCTCCATGCATTCCAACGTGTACATGCCTTGTGTTGATATTTGAAATAGCCATAACCCCTTTGTAACTCCACAACAACGCCACCTCTCATTAATGATTCAAATGGAAGTTTCATGCATGAGGTAAAACTTCCATGCATTCCAACGTGTACATTGTTTGAATTTTGAAACAACCCAAACATCTTTCATCTACACACTTCACATATAATTTAATTCAAATCTCTTTAACTCACTTAATCTCAACTCATTAATTTAACTCAACTCAACCATTAAACTCAACTCATCCATTTAACTCAACTCCACCATTAAACTCAACTCATCCATTTAATTCCCTTGAATCAACTCAAACACTTGTTTGCATTCCCATTTAATTCAGCCTTAACCTAATTAGGCTTGAGCTCACCTAATGGTCAACCAAGTCAACTATGACCCATTGGGTCCCAATTGGGCCTTTTGACCCAAATAACCCCCTTAACCCAATTAAATGCACCTTACCCATTTACTTTAAATTGATCATTATAACATATCCATTGGGTCTTAATTGGACCATTGCCCAATACCTTACCCATCTAAGGTTCATAACCATTAATTCATAATTTAAATGGACAAAATTCATGTAAATTGATATCTTGAAAATTCGGGGTGTTACAAAACATAATATGCATAGAGAAGAAGTTGAATAGTGAATTAGAGGTGGACTTGGAAACATGAATTATGTTCACTGTCAGCACGACCAGTCTATCTCATCGACCTCTCGGTGTAGTCAAGAATGACCCATCGTAGTCAAAGACTGGTCGGCCAGATTGACATTGGTTCTGGAAATTAGAACTGTCATTGTGGAAATATCTCTGACCGAGAGTCTCGTATGCACCGACGCATCGGTGATGAACTTGAACAACCCCTCATGGTCAACGACTCGTCGGTATAAAACTTATAAGTTCTAGGCTGGAAATTTATAAGGGGCCTCGATAAAACAGACATATCGGCAAGCAATGACCGATCAAGAGATACAGCACCGACCCCACGGTAAAGGGCAACAAGTTGTTCTAGGTAACATGATTCCAAAGTGGAAACTATTGTCAATCAAGTTTTTGCACCAGAACGAGCCTCCCGTACGGATTGACCCCTCGGTGCCATAACTATCGACCCATCGGCGACAATGATATGTTGGCAGGGAAGTAATAATGCTGTTGAGGGTGCATTTATTGCGCAACGGTCAGGTGGTTGAACGGTAATAAATATAAACACCGAGTCATCGGTGCCACCGACCTTTCGGTCCTGGATAATCAATATGATCATTAAAACTCCTCTATACATATGAGTATTGTGTGATCGTTTTACTATCTTCCTTGAGCTTAAAAAAGTTATACACTCTAAGAAACGATCAACACTTTTGAGAGAAAGATCATAAACAACCAATCTTCGGGTTGTGTTTGCATGTGAGAAAGAGGTGAGGATAGAATGATCATAAACAACCAATCTTCGGATTGAGTGAGGTGGAATTCCTACTCTAATAGTGAGGGTGTAAGTCCCCACATAGTGAATTTGGAGATAGCTCAAGGTTGATCGAGTCCTAACAGTGGATGTAGGTTGGCAAACCAAACCACTATATATCTTATGTCCTTGTGTTTGTGGTGTTAGAGGAAAATTCTTGTGTTGATTGTTTTACTCACATTTGCTAACACACACACTCTTGATTGTTGTTTCCGCTGCAATTAAATTAATCAATCAAGTAAATTGAAAAAGGACCAACGAATTTGGATTGACCTATTCACCCCCTCTCTAGTGTAACACCCCGATTTCTCAATAAGATGAATATTTACGAAAATGCCCCTAGATTGGTAAATTTATTAATTATGATGTTAAATGAGAAAATAGTGGGGCCCATTGTTCAAATTAAGATCCTATGAACATATTATAAGGGTCAAATTATAATGGATGGGTAATGTACATCAAATTAGGTCAAAATGGTTAATTGGGTCAAAGAATTCTCAACGGTTGGAATAATTACGAAAATGCCCCTGGATTGGTGAATTCAATAAATGTGATTGTAAATAAGGAAATAGTGGGGCCCATTGCTCAAATTAAGATCATATGAGCACATTATGAATTTCAAGTTTGATTGGATGGGTAATTTCTCAATGAAGTGGAAAATTACCAAAATGCCCCTAGGTTGTTAAATTAATTATTTTGTGATGATAAGTAAGGAAATGGTGGGGCCGATTGCTCAAAATAAAATCATATGAGCACATTTTGAATGTTAAGTTTGATTGGTTGGGTAATTTTCATCATGTGGGTCAAAAATGGCTAAATGGGTCAAAGGGCCCAAATGGGACCCATCGGGTCTTACTGGATTATTTGACCGCTTTGTGATTTTAAATTAAATGGGGTTAATCCTATTTGATTGGAAATCAAGTGGAGAAAAAATGGGTAGGCTTGATCCATATGTAAAAACCAATTAGAAATGACCAAAATACCATAAATGGGTCATGTTGTCAAAACGGGTCAAGGAGCTAAAAGTGGACCCAACGGGTCGAGTTGACTATTGTTGACCGTATGAACCCTCAAGGGAGCTCAAACACGATTCAAATCAGTTGAGTGGGATTGAGGTGAGTTGGAATTAAATCAAAAGGTGAGTTAACTCATGTGCATTAAATGAAATGCATTAAATGTGATGAGTTGGGTTGGAATAAACATACCTTGAGTTGGGTGAGTTGAAATGGAAATTCAAGGGACTGTAAATCAGTGAGTTTAAGGGTAAGTTGAAGAGGTTGGCTGGCCTCAACCCAACCAAAACAAGTCCCACACGTTGGGGACTTGTTTTGGTGGTTTCCATGGTGAAAATTAAATGTAAATGCATGGATTTGAGGTAAGTTGTTTGGGAATATGAATGGCTGCATGGGTAGAATGCCAAGGGGTGCTTTGCTTGGCTGCAAGTTACTCCTTGGTTTGTGCAAGGCTTGATGAGGAGTAATGGGGGTGTTGATGGCTGAAATACAAAATCAATGAACACCATCACTTGGCCAATTTACCATTGCAAAGCCTAAGATTTTCCTCATCTCTCTCTCCCTCTCTCCTCTCTCCAATTCGTTGTTCTTCTTGGCTGGAATAGCAGAGGTTTTGGCATCAAATATTCAAGCACAAAACAGCAAAAGAAAAGAAGAAATAGAAGGGAGAAAACAAGGATCAAAGACAAGGAGGAAGTTTGGAAAATTTGGTAAGTATCTTTATGATATTTTGGTTTAAAAACGTAAAACAAGTAGGGTATGTATTGGGCCATGGTCATGGCCGAATACACCAATGTTTAACCTTGATTATGGAGGATTTAAAATGGTAAAAATAACCATTGGGTTCGGCCACCATGAAGGGCCGAACCCCATGTAAGAGATGGCTTGGTTTTCATGTTTTGAAACATGAAAACCATGGATTTTGTGGACTGTTTTTGGGTTTTGATTTAAGATTTAAATACATGTTTTAGAATGGTTAAAAAACATGGATCTGATTGACATAGGGACTGAAGTTTATATGGTCTAAAATCAGTGGATTAAAAGATGGAAATGGACCATTGGGTTCGGCCACTTAGCATGGCCCAACCCCATGAAAACAAGTGGCTAGTTTTGATGGTTTTTAGAAGTTAAAACCATATAAGTTGGGACTGATGTTAGATGTTTGTAATAGATTTAAAATACATGTTTTAAAGAGGGTTAAAACATGGGTTTGGATATCAGAAAAGGTGGAAGTTATGTGGTCTAAATCAGTGGATTAAAATTGGAAAAAATGGACCATGGGGATCGGCCATCTTGGATGGCCGAATCCCATGGAGTTGTGTTGATTTTGGATGTTTGTTTGAAAGGTAAAACCTGATTTTTATTTACTGTTATTACATGATTATCTGAGGTTTTAAAACAGTAAACATAACCATTGGGTTCGGCCACCATGGAGGGCCGAACCCCATGTAAAAGAATCTTGGTTTTCATGTTGGGAAACATGGAAACCATGGACTTTTATGGACTGTTTGGATGAATTTAATTAGAGGGTTTCTAAGAGATATAAGGGCAGCAAAAGGGTACTGATATTGCATGATTTAAATAACACCTAATGCATGTTTGAAGGATCAATTCATGGACATAGGGTTCGGCCAACTTGAATGGCCGAACCCCATGAAAGAGATTGATGATTGTTGTGAAATCAAAGAGTTAGAAACCATGCAATACCATGGGGTTTCTATAGGAGTTTAAATAGAATTAGGTTTGCTGTTTTTATGCCTAAGATACAGGATAAATGATGAAAGATTATTAGAAGAATTGAATCCCAAAGAGCCATGAGGTTCGGCCATGTGAATGGCCGAACCCCATGGGTTGCTTTATGGTTTTTATTTTGTTTACTTAGGGTTATGGTTACTGATTTGGGTCAGCCTTTGGATGGCTGAACCATGTATTGATCATGGTTGAATTAGCATGATTAAACCATGAGTGATCATGGTGATAATCAGATCAAGAGAACCATTGGGTTCGGCCATGTGCATGGCCAAACCCCATGGGGCTAGCTTTGGGATGAATGGACCAAGATTTATGGGTTTTCCTATGTATGTTAAATGAAATAAGCTTGCTGTTTTGGGTTGGCCATGGGATAGCTGAACCTTGTAGTTAATATGGCTAAATGGTAGAGCCTAACTTGTAAACAAATGATGGGATCATTGTGTAGGAGGATCATAGGGTTCGGCCATATGAATGGCCGAACCCCATAGATTGTTTTGTTGGAGATTATGACTTGGTTGTATGAGTTGGATTAAGTAAACATATGGATTTATCTTTGGACTTAGTGATAAGTAAATAACCAGCCACTAAGGTAGATTACTTTTATGAACTTTGATTATGAGCAAGATTAGACATTGGTTATACCAATGGCAAATCTGTGAATACAAGTCAAACGAAGGGATTGATCAAAGGACTCACATGATGTAGTTGGGTCTTAGATATGAATGAACAAGTAAGTGATAGTATGATTTATTGATTGTTATATGGATAAGGTACCGGAAGTTGAACGACGTGCGAGTCGTGACCGGGTGACGCGAAAGAAAGATCAAGTACTGAAGTGAATCTTCAGTAGGTTTCCTACCTTTATTGTAACCACTATTTCATATGCTGTTTTATGTTGATTTCGATAACTTATATGATTGTAAAGTTATGTTTCTAAATGACATGTTTGCATAGACATCTCATGCATGGCATGGGATGATGGTGTTGTAACCGGAGGCCACACTCCGTCGGGGCGTCCGAAAGACCACTGTGGGGTACCCTGATGATGAGAATCCCATCAGGAGGAATCCGGAGGCCACACTCCGTCGGGGCGTCCGAAAGACCACTGTGGGTTACCTTGACGATGAGAATCCCGTCAAGTGATGGCTATGTTGAATGGTGATGGGTGGGACTCATTACATGTTCATTTCATACATAGCATGTTTTTATGGAATTTTGTCTCACATGTATTATTATTATGTATATGCATGTTTTATATGCTAACATGTGGTAGCCCTGATTCGGGAACCTACTGGGCGCGTTGATCTAACGCCCTAATTCTATCCTCAGAGGAGATTGCAGGTACAAGCAAGGGGAAAGGAAAGGTCATTGACCGGGAGGGGAGCTGAGCCTAAGTGCTTTAATGATGGATTTGGATTACGTTATATTACTGTCACTTGAATATTTTGTTGGACATGTAATAATTCGTTACTTGCTATGGTTTGATTAGGATAATAACCTTTGGATGGTTGATTTATGTTATTTAATGTTTAAGACTGTTACTTGCTATCTCATCTTTCTATTCCGCAATTAATCTAGATTATTCCGCATGTTGATGTTAGTTCCATGTGTGATTCACTATCATGGTCTATTCCATGTACACATGGGTGGCCAGTTAAGGTTCAGACTTGGGTAGTCTGAACTTAACTCGCGTCGTGACGCCGTCCGCTCTCTTCCGATGTTTATTAAAAAAAAAAATTAGACTCTGATATTCTCGGAAAGGGCGGGGTGTTACAGTTGGTATCAGAGCGAAACGGGAAGTTGAATCTTCCGAAGTAAGATTAAGACGGTTTCATGTCTCACTGACGGATAAGAATCCCAACTGACCGACTCTTCGGAGTCCGCTGACTGGGGGCCGGATTAATTTACTTCGTAGACTCAGACTGAACAATCAATCTGAGAACAACAAAGATTACAAAGGAAGTATAGTCAACATAAATGGATATACCAAACATAGCAACATAGGAAACACTTCCCCGATATCCCCAAATGGAGAAACAAACAAATGATACTTAGGAAGTTTCCCCAAAAAACAAAGAAATACAAAGAGTGCTTATTTGGCAATTTTCCCCAAGGACAAGAAACACAAGATGTTTATTTGGTAAAATTCCCCAAACATGTGACATTATATGATACATAGGAAGAATCCCCAAATAAGAAGTACAAGATGTTGATTAGGGAAAATTCCCCAAAACAATGATTTGTTTGATTTGATTTATAGTTGTTATTGATATGTTTTGTTGCTGTTATACAGATATGACGAGCAACATAGAGTACACCGAGTTGTGGGACAGAGGGACACCTAGCTGTCCGATAGACCTAGTTTATTCTTCCGACGATGCTACCATACCAAACTTCATCAATGAAGTTGAAAACAATCAGGACATGGAGGTAAGATCGCCCGAGTACAATGTTGGGGCCTTTGTACCCGAAGAGGATGAGGAATATGTCCCAAACATAAGAGAATTTGTAGGGGAGATAGAGCCCGGGTATATGTGCGAGTTGTGCAATCAGGAGGGGTACAATTGTACTTACTGCCCCTACCTCCTTGAGGTCATTTGCCCTGTTTGTGGACTGCACGGGCACGGGAAGGAGAGGACTAATTGTCCTTACATTGGAGGACCGGGAATAATACCCTGTTTGACATGCGGAGTGTTGGGGCACGTGTCGATGACATGCCCTGACAATTTCTTTGACGATGATGCAGGGTCTTCTACGGAAGACTAGGTTAAGAGGTAGAAAGAAAGGTTAGGGAAATGGAAATATTTTGTAAGGGTGTATTTTGTGATTCTAAGGGTTTGTTTTACCCTATCAACCCTTGTATGGTGATGGAAGTTTAAATGATTTTCAATAAAGTATGCAACTTTAGGAGTTCATGAGGACTTTGACATTGAGATGTATGTGAATAAGTTATTGGAGTATATTGAGACGTGGTATGGGTGCGTCCCTCAAGTGATATTGATGATTGAGACTGTGGGAAACTCGATACGAATTACGGAGACTTGGTCCCGTAGGGTTACCATTGAGGAGTGGGTCCCTCGCATGCTACGCGCTGGAGGGCACTCTCACGACTGTTTGGCACACTAGATGTGCTAGAATGCGCAGAGCTAGGTACTATGTTACCTGGTGGGGGTGGTACTAGCTTCGTCAGACGCGGAGTGACCGTCTTAGAGCTTGACTGAATCACCTATGAGGTGAAGGGATGCAGGGCGAGGTAGACCGGATCACGTTGGACGTGGGTCTTCTGCTTGGTAAGTCATGAGCCCTAAGTCTTGCAAGGGGTCGGGATATAATTGTGATTTGATATGGTTACCACAGTCTTATAGTGATTCATTTGAATGTTGTTCTTATGGATATTAAATCATGGATAGATGATACTCATGGACAGAGTGATACCAAGGATGGATGGTTTCCATGAATGGATTATACCCATAAGTGGGTTATTTCATGGATAGTTATTAATCATACATAAATGATACTCATGGACAGAGTGATACCAAGGATGGATGGTTTCCATGAATGGATTATACCCATAAGTGGGTTATTTCATGGATAGTTATTAATCATACATAAATGATACTCATGGACAGAGTGATACCAAGGATGGATGGTTTCCATGAATGGATTATACCCATAGGTGGGTTATTTCATGGATAGTTATTAATCATACATAAATGATACTCATGGACAGAGTGATACCAAGGATGGATGGTTTCCATGAATGAATTATACCCATAGGTGGGTTATATTCATGGATGGTTAGTAACTGTGTTTAGATGATGCTCCTGGACAGAGTAATACCAAGGATGGATTGTTACCATGAATGGATTATACCCATAGGGGTTATATTCATGGATGATTATAAAACAGGGATAGATGATATTTACTGAAAGCGAAACACCAGGGATGGATGTATTTAACCATGGGTGATTATTCCCATGGTGGTTTGGATTGATGCCGGGAATTGGTATCGTGGAAGTTGGAACAAAAGTTGTTAGTCACATAGAGACTTATGTGCAAAGAAAGATATGTTTAAATTTGGAGATATACTCAACGGAAAAGATAGGTGTCTGGTGAAACTTGAATGGGAAACTATGGACGACTGCCGAGTTAGACTGATCACCTGGCTCTGTAATTAGCTAATGGAATTCCAGGAGAATGTAACTAGAAACCTAGTTAAAATGGAATCAGAAAAAGCTTTGAGCATAGGCTCGTGTTGACAGACTACCTCACACGGAGAGTAGATGAAAGAACATATTGAGCAGGTACGTATGGAAAATATTATGAGAACAGGTAAAGTGAAACAAAGTAGATTGATCTATGTGAGATCACAAATGGCTCACGAGAAAAAGATATAACATGAGACAGAACAAAAGGTGTTACGGAACCAAGCGATTCAATTTGTCAAAGTGGTGTGGATCGACATGGTAATGAAGAAGTCACTTGGGAAATTGAAATCGGAAATAAGAATAGCACATTCTGAGATATTTATGGAATCGTTTAGAACCCTACTTCGCTCGATTTTCGGGACGAAAATTTTAAAAAGAGGGTTATATTGTAACACCCCGATTTCTCAATAAGATGAATATTTACGAAAATGCCCCTAGATTGGTAAATTTATTAATTATGATGTTAAATGAGAAAATAGTGGGGCCCATTGTTCAAATTAAGATCCTATGAACATATTATAAGGGTCAAATTATAATGGATGGGTAATGTACATCAAATTAGGTCAAAATGGTTAATTGGGTCAAAGAATTCTCAACGGTTGGAATAATTACGAAAATGCCCCTGGATTGGTGAATTCAATAAATGTGATTGTAAATAAGGAAATAGTGGGGCCCATTGCTCAAATTAAGATCATATGAGCACATTATGAATTTCAAGTTTGATTGGATGGGTAATTTCTCAATGAAGTGGAAAATTACCAAAATGCCCCTAGGTTGTTAAATTAATTATTTTGTGATGATAAGTAAGGAAATGGTGGGGCCGATTGCTCAAAATAAAATCATATGAGCACATTTTGAATGTTAAGTTTGATTGGTTGGGTAATTTTCATCATGTGGGTCAAAAATGGCTAAATGGGTCAAAGGGCCCAAATGGGACCCATCGGGTCTTACTGGATTATTTGACCGCTTTGTGATTTTAAATTAAATGGGGTTAATCCTATTTGATTGGAAATCAAGTGGAGAAAAAATGGGTAGGCTTGATCCATATGTAAAAACCAATTAGAAATGACCAAAATACCATAAATGGGTCATGTTGTCAAAACGGGTCAAGGAGCTAAAAGTGGACCCAACGGGTCGAGTTGACTATTGTTGACCGTATGAACCCTCAAGGGAGCTCAAACACGATTCAAATCAGTTGAGTGGGATTGAGGTGAGTTGGAATTAAATCAAAAGGTGAGTTAACTCATGTGCATTAAATGAAATGCATTAAATGTGATGAGTTGGGTTGGAATAAACATACCTTGAGTTGGGTGAGTTGAAATGGAAATTCAAGGGACTGTAAATCAGTGAGTTTAAGGGTAAGTTGAAGAGGTTGGCTGGCCTCAACCCAACCAAAACAAGTCCCACACGTTGGGGACTTGTTTTGGTGGTTTCCATGGTGAAAATTAAATGTAAATGCATGGATTTGAGGTAAGTTGTTTGGGAATATGAATGGCTGCATGGGTAGAATGCCAAGGGGTGCTTTGCTTGGCTGCAAGTTACTCCTTGGTTTGTGCAAGGCTTGATGAGGAGTAATGGGGGTGTTGATGGCTGAAATACAAAATCAATGAACACCATCACTTGGCCAATTTACCATTGCAAAGCCTAAGATTTTCCTCATCTCTCTCTCCCTCTCTCCTCTCTCCAATTCGTTGTTCTTCTTGGCTGGAATAGCAGAGGTTTTGGCATCAAATATTCAAGCACAAAACAGCAAAAGAAAAGAAGAAATAGAAGGGAGAAAACAAGGATCAAAGACAAGGAGGAAGTTTGGAAAATTTGGTAAGTATCTTTATGATATTTTGGTTTAAAAACGTAAAACAAGTAGGGTATGTATTGGGCCATGGTCATGGCCGAATACACCAATGTTTAACCTTGATTATGGAGGATTTAAAATGGTAAAAATAACCATTGGGTTCGGCCACCATGAAGGGCCGAACCCCATGTAAGAGATGGCTTGGTTTTCATGTTTTGAAACATGAAAACCATGGATTTTGTGGACTGTTTTTGGGTTTTGATTTAAGATTTAAATACATGTTTTAGAATGGTTAAAAAACATGGATCTGATTGACATAGGGACTGAAGTTTATATGGTCTAAAATCAGTGGATTAAAAGATGGAAATGGACCATTGGGTTCGGCCACTTAGCATGGCCCAACCCCATGAAAACAAGTGGCTAGTTTTGATGGTTTTTAGAAGTTAAAACCATATAAGTTGGGACTGATGTTAGATGTTTGTAATAGATTTAAAATACATGTTTTAAAGAGGGTTAAAACATGGGTTTGGATATCAGAAAAGGTGGAAGTTATGTGGTCTAAATCAGTGGATTAAAATTGGAAAAAATGGACCATGGGGATCGGCCATCTTGGATGGCCGAATCCCATGGAGTTGTGTTGATTTTGGATGTTTGTTTGAAAGGTAAAACCTGATTTTTATTTACTGTTATTACATGATTATCTGAGGTTTTAAAACAGTAAACATAACCATTGGGTTCGGCCACCATGGAGGGCCGAACCCCATGTAAAAGAATCTTGGTTTTCATGTTGGGAAACATGGAAACCATGGACTTTTATGGACTGTTTGGATGAATTTAATTAGAGGGTTTCTAAGAGATATAAGGGCAGCAAAAGGGTACTGATATTGCATGATTTAAATAACACCTAATGCATGTTTGAAGGATCAATTCATGGACATAGGGTTCGGCCAACTTGAATGGCCGAACCCCATGAAAGAGATTGATGATTGTTGTGAAATCAAAGAGTTAGAAACCATGCAATACCATGGGGTTTCTATAGGAGTTTAAATAGAATTAGGTTTGCTGTTTTTATGCCTAAGATACAGGATAAATGATGAAAGATTATTAGAAGAATTGAATCCCAAAGAGCCATGAGGTTCGGCCATGTGAATGGCCGAACCCCATGGGTTGCTTTATGGTTTTTATTTTGTTTACTTAGGGTTATGGTTACTGATTTGGGTCAGCCTTTGGATGGCTGAACCATGTATTGATCATGGTTGAATTAGCATGATTAAACCATGAGTGATCATGGTGATAATCAGATCAAGAGAACCATTGGGTTCGGCCATGTGCATGGCCAAACCCCATGGGGCTAGCTTTGGGATGAATGGACCAAGATTTATGGGTTTTCCTATGTATGTTAAATGAAATAAGCTTGCTGTTTTGGGTTGGCCTGTAACACCCTGGAATTTCAAAGTTATCAGTTTATATGAAAATATTCATATTTACGGAATTGCCATTGTGATAAAAATTGATTTGAATTTAAATGGGTCAATGGCTCAATCAAGACCCAAAGGATGATAGTTGGTTTACAAAACAAATAAATGGGTAAGATAAATTTAAACGGGTCAAGAATCATATTTGGGTCAAATTTGGTTAAATGGGTCAAAATGGCTAGATGGGACCCAATGGGTCGTGTGAATGGCATGATTAACCATGGATTGAGTTCAAGCTTATTTAATTTAAGTCTATTAATTATTTGAGTTTGGTTGAGTTGAAATGAATGGTTGGTTTAGTTAAGTTGAATTTATTAGTTAAGTTAAATTAAATGAGTGACTTAGGTTGGGTGAGTTGAATAAATGAGTTGAATGAATATGTATTTTAATGTAAGTGAGTGAAGTGTGTGAATGGGAGGAGAAGTGGTTTAAATTCCAACTTTGAGCAAGAAAAACGTTGGTGCATGGGGAGAAATTACCATGCATGTAACCCCCATTTAGGTGATGAATAAAAATGGGAGTTACATTTTGAATGGGAGTTATTTCTTGAAAACACAAAGGTTGCTAGGGACGTTGGCTGCATGCATGAGCAATTTCATGCATGTAACGGCTACCATGGAGATATGAGAATGATGGCTTTGAGAGTTACAAATGTATGAATGAAGGAGAATGAAGCACATGGGAGTTTCATTTGGTTGCATGGAAATTATGGCCCATGCATGACACTCCAAAGGTGGAGACAATTGGAGTTGCCGTTTCATGGAGTTACAAAAGGGGCCCTTGACTTTTCAAATTCAAAAAGGTTAGACTACACGTTGGAAAGGGCATGAAGGTTTATTCCATGCTTAAGTATTCAAAGAGACAACCAATTGTCATGTGATGGACTTTGTTGTCTAAGGAAAAAATTAGGCAAAGGATAGTATAATGGCATTATGGTAAATAAGGGTGAAAAGATCAAAAGATCAAAAGAATGGACTTATGAGCCCAAAACCTAAGGTAGTAAGATTCGGCCATGTAGTATGGCCGAACCCTACCAAGTATCATTTGAAAAGTTTGGGATACTTAGATGGTATTAAGTAAATAAAAGATTTATCAAGTTTACATGTGTGAGGTTCGGCCATGGGGTATGGCCGAACCCCACAAAGTGGATTTTTGTGATTCAAATCAAATTATAATGGTCAAATGATTAACTTGCTGCCATGTATATAGGGTATTCGGATTTCTAGAACGGTGTACAAAGTTGTGATCGAAAGACGGTCCAAAGGAAGGGTCGAACAAAGTAAAATATTGTAGGTTTCCTACCTTGTTGTAACCACATAACTTATTTGCTGTTTTATGTTTATTTGAATAAGTTATTTGAATCATATGTTATATTTACAAATGGCATGTTGCATAGACATCTCATGCATAGCATGGGATGATGGGGAAGTAACCGGAGGCCACACTCCGTCGGGGCGTCCGAAAGACCATTGTGGGGTACCCTGATGATGAGAATCCCATCAGGAGGAATCCGGAGGCCACACTCCGTCGGGGCGTCCGAAAGACCACTGTGGGTTACCTTGACGATGAGAATCCCGTCAAGTGATGGCTATGTTGAATGGTGATGGGTGGGACTCATTACATGTTCATTTCATACATAGCATATTTTTATAGAATTTGTCACACATGTATAACTATTATTCTATTTGCATGATTTTGACTAACCATGTGGTAGCCCTATTCGGAAACACTACTGGGCGCGTTGATCTAACGCCCTATCTATACCTTTAGTGGATGATGCAGGGAAAGGAAAGAACGTGGTTGGAGAAGAGGACCAAGTACGAAAACTTGGGCGATTTGAATGATTGCAATGGACTATGCATGGATTATTTATGGACTTATTAGTTGATTTATTTGGAACAATGTAATTTGTTAAATTAGATGTTGGCATGTAATAAGTAGTTAAGTAGATGCTATGGTTGGATTTATTTGAGTGGTTTGGAATGAATAGTAGACTAAGGTCATATAATACTTTTGGAAAATAAATAAGGTACATTGCTATCTAAAAATGGAAATTGGATTAATCATAGGTTCTATTATAACCTCAGTTAGATCTAGACTAAGTTAGTTCCGCTAGATATATATGTACCATGTGCGGATGAGTTTTATGGACTTAGTTCATACGCACATGGGCTTGGCCAGTTAAGGGTCGGATTTAGAGATCCGAACTTAACTCGCGTCGTGACATTCCGCCCCGATCACTTATTGATTATTATTATTTTAAAAAAAAAAAATAAACTCTGAAATATTAGAGTGAAAAGGGCGGGGTGTTACAGTTGGTATCAGAGCGAAATGGGAAGTTGAATCTTCCGAAGTAAGATTAAGACGGTTTCATGTCTCACTGACGGATAAGAATCCCAACTGACCGACTCTTCGGAGTCCGCTGACTGGGGGCCGGATTAATTTACTTCGTGGACTCAGACTGAACAAACCAATCTGAGAACAACAGTGAAAGATAGCAAAAGTACATTATTATAATTCATCTATCAAACGTAGCAAAATAGGATATACATTCCCCAATACTTCTCAATTGAGAAAGACAAACATAGGGAATTTAGAGACTCTCCCCTCAAAAGCAAATAGAAAAAAATCAAGTTTGCTTATTTGGAAATCTCCCCAAAATTGTGAAAAATATAAATTATATGAGGAAACTAAGTCAATAATGTTTTATGACTTAGGGAAATGGCTCCAAAGAAAAAGATCCCTCAGAATCAGAAAGGGAAGGAAAAGGTGTTGCAAATCACGCAACATGAGAAAGTGTTATCTCAACACGAAAAATCTGTGCATGAGAAGGAGCCATCTGTACATGAGAAAGAGGTAACCCAACCTGATGGGGAGCGATCTGTTCATGAAAAGTCTCACAACGCGGAAGAATCACAGCACTCATGGAGGGAAGAAAAGGGGAGTGAGAATGCATCACAGAAAGAGGGAGAAGGGAACAGTGGTGTACATATACCACATGTGCCACCTGAACTTCAAGGCTTAGTTCAAGCAGTGGTAACCTCAGTACTCCAGCAACATATGAATGGGAGTGAAAGTTCCAGGGATGCCAGTGACCGTAGTATGGCACGAGAATTTCAACAACAGCGTCCTCCCTACTTCAAAGGGAAAGAGGGGGCTGTCGGAGCTGAGCATTGGCTGAAGAAGATCACCCAGATCTTAAAATTACTTAAGATCTCGAGTCATGCTGACAGGATTTTACTGGCTACTTCACAATTGATAGAAGATGCCGGTAAATGGTGGGAGGTGGTGGAGAAGCAGAGGGAACTCATACCAGCTAGGGAGAGGACGGCCATGACATGGAATGAGTTTTCAGCAACCTTTCTGGAACATTACTTTCCGGAGGAGGAGAAGGAGCGACAGACGGAACTTTTTCTGTCCTTGGTACAGGGCTCTATGACGGTGGCAGAGTATCACCGTGAATTTCTCAGTTTATCCATTTATGCATTCTATATGGTGGACACAGAACTTCGTAAAGCAAGAAAGTTTGAGAGGGGTCTACGGCCGAACATCAGGGCCAAAGTGACCATATTTAAGTGCACCACATTGGCTGAGGTGGTCAGCAAGGCCACAATAGCAGAAAAGGAGGTGAATGCAACAGTACGATTTGACAATCGTCGAGCTCCAAGTGGGAGGGGTGGGTTTCAGCCCAACAAGAGGTTCCGTCCGAACTTCAGTAGACCCTCACCATCTACTGGGTCCGCGGGGAGCTTTCGTCCCAACCAGCCCTCCCCATCTGCATCAGTCACCCAGTCATTCAAAGGGGTGAACAATTGTTTTCACTGTAATCAGCCGGGTCACTTCAAGAGAGACTGTCCAAAGCTCAATAGGCTCTCATATTCCCGAGGATCTTTCCGTCCACCAGCTAGGCCAGCTAACTCCCGAGGAGGCAGGACATATAATCAGGCGGGACAGGCGCCTACTCCTACCGGATCTGGACGATTATTTGCTCTGGAACCTCCTGAGGATGTGGATCATTCTGTGATTCAAGGTATGGCCGTTGTCAATAGTTCTTATGCTTATGCATTGTTTGATTCTGGAGCATCGCACTCTTTTATATCTGCATCCTTTATAACTGCTACTGGAACACTAGTACAAAAGCTGTCCACCACACTCACAGTAGTATCCCCTGTCGGAGACACGTCTTTGGGACTCATATGCACGGCCATAGATACAGAACTCGCTGGACTCAGATTTGAGTTCAATTATTTGGTACTCGACATGACTGAGTACGATATTATATTTGGCATGGACTGGTTGGCTAGTTATGAAGCCAATATTGATTGTTATAGCCGAAGAGTGACATTTTGGTCACCCGAGGGAAAGCAGTATATAGTTCGTGCCGACAAGCAAAGCAGATTGCAAGAAGCGTTGCATCATTTGGTGTTGAACAATATTGTCATCAACAAAGCACCAGTCACTGAACTTCCAGCAATTGTGAAAGAATTTGTTGATGTCTTTCCAAAAGAACTTCCTGGTATACCGCCTATGAGGGAGCTCAATTTTGAGATCAAGCTATATCCTGGTACCTCACCAGTGTCTCTACCCCATTATCGGATGGCACCAGCAGAAATGTCCGAGTTGAAGAAGCAGCTTGATGAATTACTCAGACTGGGTTGCATTCGGAACAGCACATCGTCATGGGGAGCTCCAGTGTTGTTCGTGAAAAAGAAGGATGGTTCACTCAGAATGTGTGTGGACTACCGGAAGTTGAATCAGCTAACTGTCCGGAACAAGTATCCTCTACCCAGGATCGATGATTTATTCGATCAGTTGAGGGGATCCAGTCATTTTTCCAAGATTGATCTGATGTCCGGTTATCATCAAATCCGGGTCAAAGAGGAAGACATCGAGAAAACAGCTTTCAGAACACGGTATGGACTATTTGAATTTGTAGTCATGCCATTTGGGCTTACCAACGCACCGGCTGTGTTCATGGACTTAATGAACAGAATATTCCGTCCATATTTGGATCGGTTTGTTATAGTGTTCATTGACGATATCCTGATCTATTCCAAGAGTCAGGAGGATCATGCTGAGCATCTTCGAATAGTATTGAACACCTTGAGACAGAACCAGCTGTATGCCAAAGCAAGCAAATGCGAATTTTGGCTACCTGAGGTCAAATTCTTAGGGCATGTTATAACAGCAGATGGTATAGCCGTTGATCCGGCTAAGGTGGCAGCAGTAAGTGAGTGGAAAGCACCAAAGAATGTCACCGAAATCCGTAGTTTTCTGGGTTTAGCTGGATATTATAGGAAGTTTATCATGGACTTCTCCAAAATTGCATCCCCATTGACTCGACTCACGCAGAAAGGAGTCAAATATGAATGGTCAGAGCTGTGCAATCAGAGATTTGAGGAGCTGAAAGAGAGACTTACAACTGCTCCTATTCTAGTTTTGCCGGAAAGAGGCAAAGGTTATGAAGTACAATGTGATGCATCAGGAGAGGGACTGGGATGTTCACTCATGCAACGTGATCGGGTGGTGGCATATGGTTCAAGACAACTAAAGATACATGAACGCCTCTACCCCACTCATGATCTGGAATTAGCTGCGGTGGTCTTCGCTCTCAAAAGCTGGAGACACTATCTATATGGGGAGAAGTTTGAAGTATTTTCAGATCACAAGAGCTTGAAGTATTTATTTGATCAGAAAGAGCTCAACCTGAGGCAGCGCAGATGGATGGAATATCTGGCAGATTATGAATTTGCGCTCCGATATCATCCGGGAAAGGCCAACAAAGTGGCGGATGCTCTCAGCCGCATGTCTCATGCATCAGTGGCATGCTTGATCAGGACTGAGTGGGAGATGTTGAATTCCATTCGTGAGTTTAATCTATACATCACAAACCATGGGAGTATGTACAATTTGATCATACGATCCAACATGGTTACGAAGATTGAACAGGAGCAACGAACAGATCCGGAAATGGCAGAGACATGGGCCAAGATGTCTAATGGCGAGGTTGTACCGGATTGGGAATTACGACCAGGACAGGGTCTTATGTTCCGGGGTAGAATATATGTGCCAAGAAGCTGCAGAAAAGAATTATTGATAGAGGCACATCAGAGCAAGTTGTCCATTCATCCGGGTAGCACAAAAATGTATCATGATTTAAAAAGACATTATTGGTGGCATGGACTCAAGAAGGATGTTGCAGACTATGTGGCTCATTGTTTAACTTGTCAGCAGGTTAAGACGGAACATCAGAAGCCACCAGGGTTACTCAAACCCTTAGCAGTGCCGGAATGGAAATGGGAGCACATTTCCATGGACTTTGTGACGGGGTTGCCGAGGTCCTCGAAAGGCAATGACGCTATATGGGTTGTGGTAGACCGATTGACCAAATCCGCGCATTTTATTCCTATCAAGATGACAGATTCATCAGAGACATTGGGTCGGAGATATATCAAAGATATCATCAGGTTACATGGTATTCCACAGACTATAGTGTCTGATAGAGATGGCCGATTTACCGGCAGAGTATGGCAGAGCATGCAGTCGGCCATGGGAACCGATCTACTTATTAGCACAGCATTCCATCCACAGACCGATGGACAATCGGAAAGAACAATACAAACGTTGGAGGACATGTTGAGGGCGTGCATGCTAGACTTCAAAGGTGGATGGGAGGATCATTTGCCATTGGTGGAATTTTCTTATAACAATAGCTACCAGGCAAGCCTCCAGATGGCACCATTCGAAGCTTTGTATGGTAGACCATGCAGGTCACCAGTGTGCTGGACCGAGGTCGGCGAACCTGCACTGATAGGACCTGAGTTGGTTGCAGAAACTACTGCACAGATCCAGTTGATACGTCAACATTTGTTGACCGCACAGAGTCGGCAAAAGAGCTATGCGGATAAAAGGAGGAGGTTTCTCGAATTTGAAGTGGGAGACATGGTATTTTTGAAGGTCTCGCCACGAAAAGGGCACATGAGATTTGGGAAGAAAGGAAAATTGTCGCCAAGATATGTGGGACCGTTTTCAATTATCAGAAGGATGGGAGATGTAGCCTATCAGTTAGCACTTCCTTCGCAATTGGCGTCTCTACATGATGTATTCCATGTGTCGATGCTGAGGAAGTACAACCCTGATCCGTCTCATGTTTTGAATGTGCAAGATATAGATGTGCAAAGCGACGTCACTTATGTCGAGAAGCCGGTCGGAATATTGGAGAGTGAGCAAAGGGTGTTGCGTAACCGAGCGATTCAGTTCGTCAAGGTGGTTTGGGATCGACATGGTGTTGAGGAGGCCACTTGGGAATTGGAATCGGAGATGAGAATGTCTCACCCTGAATTGTTTGTATGATTTACTTTGAAATCCTACTTCGTTCGATTTTCGGGACGAAAATTATAAAAAGATTATTGTATTGTAACACCCTGGAATTTCAAAGTTATCAGTTTATATGAAAATATTCATATTTACGGAATTGCCATTGTGATAAAAATTGATTTGAATTTAAATGGGTCAATGGCTCAATCAAGACCCAAAGGATGATAGTTGGTTTACAAAACAAATAAATGGGTAAGATAAATTTAAACGGGTCAAGAATCATATTTGGGTCAAATTTGGTTAAATGGGTCAAAATGGCTAGATGGGACCCAATGGGTCGTGTGAATGGCATGATTAACCATGGATTGAGTTCAAGCTTATTTAATTTAAGTCTATTAATTATTTGAGTTTGGTTGAGTTGAAATGAATGGTTGGTTTAGTTAAGTTGAATTTATTAGTTAAGTTAAATTAAATGAGTGACTTAGGTTGGGTGAGTTGAATAAATGAGTTGAATGAATATGTATTTTAATGTAAGTGAGTGAAGTGTGTGAATGGGAGGAGAAGTGGTTTAAATTCCAACTTTGAGCAAGAAAAACGTTGGTGCATGGGGAGAAATTACCATGCATGTAACCCCCATTTAGGTGATGAATAAAAATGGGAGTTACATTTTGAATGGGAGTTATTTCTTGAAAACACAAAGGTTGCTAGGGACATTGGCTGCATGCATGAGCAATTTCATGCATGTAACGGCTACCATGGAGATATGAGAATGATGGCTTTGAGAGTTACAAATGTATGAATGAAGGAGAATGAAGCACATGGGAGTTTCATTTGGTTGCATGGAAATTATGGCCCATGCATGACACTCCAAAGGTGGAGACAATTGGAGTTGCCGTTTCATGGAGTTACAAAAGGGGCCCTTGACTTTTCAAATTCAAAAAGGTTAGACTACACGTTGGAAAGGGCATGAAGGTTTATTCCATGCTTAAGTATTCAAAGAGACAACCAATTGTCATGTGATGGACTTTGTTGTCTAAGGAAAAAATTAGGCAAAGGATAGTATAATGGCATTATGGTAAATAAGGGTGAAAAGATCAAAAGATCAAAAGAATGGACTTATGAGCCCAAAACCTAAGGTAGTAAGATTCGGCCATGTAGTATGGCCGAACCCTACCAAGTATCATTTGAAAAGTTTGGGATACTTAGATGGTATTAAGTAAATAAAAGATTTATCAAGTTTACATGTGTGAGGTTCGGCCATGGGGTATGGCCGAACCCCACAAAGTGGATTTTTGTGATTCAAATCAAATTATAATGGTCAAATGATTAACTTGCTGCCATGTATATAGGGTATTCGGATTTCTAGAACGGTGTACAAAGTTGTGATCGAAAGACGGTCCAAAGGAAGGGTCGAACAAAGTAAAATATTGTAGGTTTCCTACCTTGTTGTAACCACATAACTTATTTGCTGTTTTATGTTTATTTGAATAAGTTATTTGAATCATATGTTATATTTACAAATGGCATGTTGCATAGACATCTCATGCATAGCATGGGATGATGGGGAAGTAACCGGAGGCCACACTCCGTCGGGGCGTCCGAAAGACCATTGTGGGGTACCCTGATGATGAGAATCCCATCAGGAGGAATCCGGAGGCCACACTCCGTCGGGGCGTCCGAAAGACCACTGTGGGTTACCTTGACGATGAGAATCCCGTCAAGTGATGGCTATGTTGAATGGTGATGGGTGGGACTCATTACATGTTCATTTCATACATAGCATATTTTTATAGAATTTGTCACACATGTATAACTATTATTCTATTTGCATGATTTTGACTAACCATGTGGTAGCCCTATTCGGAAACACTACTGGGCGCGTTGATCTAACGCCCTATCTATACCTTTAGTGGATGATGCAGGGAAAGGAAAGAACGTGGTTGGAGAAGAGGACCAAGTACGAAAACTTGGGCGATTTGAATGATTGCAATGGACTATGCATGGATTATTTATGGACTTATTAGTTGATTTATTTGGAACAATGTAATTTGTTAAATTAGATGTTGGCATGTAATAAGTAGTTAAGTAGATGCTATGGTTGGATTTATTTGAGTGGTTTGGAATGAATAGTAGACTAAGGTCATATAATACTTTTGGAAAATAAATAAGGTACATTGCTATCTAAAAATGGAAATTGGATTAATCATAGGTTCTATTATAACCTCAGTTAGATCTAGACTAAGTTAGTTCCGCTAGATATATATGTACCATGTGCGGATGAGTTTTATGGACTTAGTTCATACGCACATGGGCTTGGCCAGTTAAGGGTCGGATTTAGAGATCCGAACTTAACTCGCGTCGTGACATTCCGCCCCGATCACTTATTGATTATTATTATTTTAAAAAAAAAAAATAAACTCTGAAATATTAGAGTGAAAAGGGCGGGGTGTTACATGGCCATGGGATAGCTGAACCTTGTAGTTAATATGGCTAAATGGTAGAGCCTAACTTGTAAACAAATGATGGGATCATTGTGTAGGAGGATCATAGGGTTCGGCCATATGAATGGCCGAACCCCATAGATTGTTTTGTTGGAGATTATGACTTGGTTGTATGAGTTGGATTAAGTAAACATATGGATTTATCTTTGGACTTAGTGATAAGTAAATAACCAGCCACTAAGGTAGATTACTTTTATGAACTTTGATTATGAGCAAGATTAGACATTGGTTATACCAATGGCAAATATGTGAATACAAGTCAAACGAAGGGATTGATCAAAGGACTCACATGATGTAGTTGGGTCTTAGATATGAATGAACAAGTAAGTGATAGTATGATTTATTGATTGTTATATGGATAAGGTACCGGAAGTTGAACGACGTGCGAGTCGTGACCGGGTGACGCGAAAGAAAGATCAAGTACTGAAGTGAATCTTCAGTAGGTTTCCTACCTTTATTGTAACCACTATTTCATATGCTGTTTTATGTTGATTTCGATAACTTATATGATTGTAAAGTTATGTTTCTAAATGACATGTTTGCATAGACATCTCATGCATGGCATGGGATGATGGTGTTGTAACCGGAGGCCACACTCCGTCGGGGCGTCCGAAAGACCACTGTGGGGTACCCTGATGATGAGAATCCCATCAGGAGGAATCCGGAGGCCACACTCCGTCGGGGCGTCCGAAAGACCACTGTGGGTTACCTTGACGATGAGAATCCCGTCAAGTGATGGCTATGTTGAATGGTGATGGGTGGGACTCATTACATGTTCATTTCATACATAGCATGTTTTTATGGAATTTTGTCTCACATGTATTATTATTATGTATATGCATGTTTTATATGCTAACATGTGGTAGCCCTGATTCGGGAACCTACTGGGCGCGTTGATCTAACGCCCTAATTCTATCCTCAGAGGAGATTGCAGGTACAAACAAGGGGAAAGGAAAGGTCATTGACCGGGAGGGGAGCTGAGCCTAAGTGCTTTAATGATGGATTTGGATTACGTTATATTACTGTCACTTGAATATTTTGTTGGACATGTAATAATTCGTTACTTGCTATGGTTTGATTAGGATAATAACCTTTGGATGGTGGATTTATGTTATTTAATGTTTAAGACTGTTACTTGCTATCTCATCTTTCTATTCCGCAATTAATCTAGATTATTCCGCATGTTGATGTTAGTTCCATGTGTGATTCACTATCATGGTCTATTCCATGTACACATGGGTGGCCAGTTAAGGTTCAGACTTGGGTAGTTTGAACTTAACTCGCGTCGTGACGCCGTCCGCTCTCTTCCGATGTTTATTAAAAAAAAAAATTAGACTCTGATATTCTCGGAAAGGGCGGGGTGTTACATCTAGGGTCAATCAGGTTGTTCTAGCACCCGTGTAAAGGGTACTTTTAATTGGTATTAGAGCCTAGTGCTCATTACAAGGATTTAATCATCTGAGTAGATCCAAAGCTAGAACACCATGGGAGACAGTCATGCAATATCCAAACCTTCCTACTTCGATGGATCAAACTCTACCTTTTGGAAGGCCAAACTTAGAAGCTTCTTTATTTCCATTGATTCATCGGTTTGGGATATTGTAAAGACTGGATGGGAAGAACCCATACAAGAAAAAACTACAGCCTATCACAACCGTGTCACCCAAATCCTTTGCCTCTTGGACCACTGCTGAGAAAGCTGCTCATATAGCAGATGAGAAAGCCATGAATGCCCTTAATTGTGTAGTTTCATATAGTGAATACAGGCGAATCATAACCTGTAAAACTGCAAAGGAAGCATGGGAAGTTCTTGAGAGAACCTATGAGGGAACCTCAATAGTTAAGAGGTCTAAACTTCAGATCCTCCAAAATCAGTTTGACACTGTTAAAATGAAGGAGGATGAAGTCTTCATGGACTTTTATTCTAAGGTTAGCAACATTGTAAATCAAATGTACGCTTTAGGGGAAGGGAAACCCGAGGACAAGGTATGCACCAAAATTGTCCGGAATCTTGCGGAAAGATTCAAGCCCAAGGTTGTGGACATGGAGGACAACAGAGATGTGTCCTTGATGAACATTGATGATTTGGTTGGTTCATTGCAAACTTTTGAACTACACTTTGAATAACCAAATGATAAGTCAATTGCCTTGAAATCTTCCATAAAAGAAGAGAAGACAAAAGGAAAAGAAAATTTTTCGGAAGATGAATTCTCAAATGATGAAATGGCAATGTTTGCCAAAAAGTTTTATAAAAACTTTACAAAAAAGAAATAATTTGAGGAGAATGGGTAAGGGTGAGAGTAAAAATTACCCAAGAAAGCAAGAAGATAACAGAGGGAAAGGGAAAGAGAGAGAGGACATCAAGGAACAAATCTATTACAATTGTGGGGGTAGAGGACACTTCATGAATGAATGTCCTTCAGACAGAAGAAAGAATGCCATGAATGTGGGAGTGACCCATGTGGAAACTTCTGAATCAGAAAACGATTCAGATGAGGAGACCCAACAAAAAAATGTTGTGTCAAAAGGTCTCATAGCCTCGTTTAATGGTGATCATGAAAATCCTACAATTGTAACAAAGGAAGATGAGAGTGAAAATGATGAAAATATTCAAAGTTCCTATAGTGCCCTATTCATTGAGAGTGAGAGGCTGGCTAAAAAACTCAACAAGGTTAAAAATACAAACTTTATCCTCTCCAATCAAGTGGAAGAATTGAAAGATAAAAAATCTTTCTAATCTCTAAGTTTAATCTCTCAGATGTTGAAAATTCTAAGCTTAAAGAAGAAAACAAGTCTTTTCAAGAAGAAATAAGTATACATTGCAAAGATGTCGAGAATTTGTGGCATCATAATAAAATTCTTGAAGAAGATATTGAGAAATTGTCCTTGGAAGTAAGGGAATTAAAAAATTATAAAGAAAAATTCCAAGACAGGTTTACCCAAGGAGATAAAAGGCTTAAAAGGCTCTTTGGTTTCGGTAGACAACATGGTGATAGGTCTGGTCTTGGTGCTTCATCCATCAAAGTACCTTTAGACCATAAGGAGCTCAGGAAAATAGTTATCTCTTGCCCTTCAACGGGTAAGTGCAATTTCTACCAAAAGGATGGGTATTTCAAAAGAAATTGTTGTTATCTGAAGAGGTACCTGGTAAGGAAAACACGAAGGTAAAATCAAGAAAAGCCTAAGTTTAAAAGACATCCACCAACATCTAATACTAAAAGAAATCCAAGGAAGGTGGATACAAGACAATACTCTCTGCTAAGACAAATGAATCATGTCTTAAGAGAGTTGATGAATCCAAGGTTTGGTCATCAAAGGAATGATCGTAGGGATGTATATGCAACACCAAATGCCACAATCTTTGTACCTAGGAGATAAATCATTAATCATGTTTTGTTGTGGTTTAAGATTCACTTCCATATCTTAGACCACTACAAATGAACTGACAAGAGGCTATGTGAGTTCACATAACCGAGAAATGCTAAGGCCTGAAGAGAGGAATTGGCTAAACACAAGTCTAGAATGTACTCTTCCTGCCTATAATACATATTCTACTTGGAACGCCATACATTCCATTCAAAGTGTTTTTTGAAAAATATAATTTTTGAATGAGAATTGTTGTGTATGTGCATGTTTGGATGAAATTATGCTTGGCACATGCATGCATGAATATATGTTTTCCGTGCTTAGATTAGGATCTCCATCAAGTTGCACAAATAAAGGATGATTGCTCTGCAATCTGAATCTCTCGGTGTTGTCTACATGTCGGTGAATAGACTGTTGGAGTGACAGACATGTCGTTACTGTGCGAAATCAATGTACTGTTAAAAAAGGGAAAAAGTAAAAAAAATCGACATGTCGGTGGAACCGACATATCGGTGAGACAGAAAGTTAAAATAAAAAGGGGTCACTTTCTGCGAAAGCGACGACACTTTCGAATTTGTTGTCTCCCCTCCCGCAAAGGTTTGTGGTCCCTCATTCTCCTCCCGTACTCTAGACCAGTCGATAGGACCTCTCGGAGTGATTTCTTGCCCAAAAATCATAGGGCTTTCGTTCCTCAAGCTTCAAGAAGCTAAAAAATCACCATTCATGTGATTTTCGTAGATCGAGTAAAGCTCAGGTTTTGTCTTATCCTTCTTCGAACCAGTGTTTGAGGATCTCCTCCAAGAAAAATAATGCCCAGGAAGAGGACAGCTCTGACTCGTCCTATGTACTCCGTAGAATGAGGAGAATCCAATTGTACGAGTCAGTGGGCCAAAAGAACCAAAAGAACATCTTTTCGGTCTTGCCCTGGGTTAAGCTTTGAAAATCCTGTGTATATTCAGGAACAACAAGAAACCCAACCTGAGGTAGGAGAAGATCCCATAGTTGACAAGGGTGTTATTTTTTAAGAAAGAATAGAGGAAATGAGAGAAGAAGTTGATGAAGAAAATGGTCGTAGAACCAGAAATGAAGACCAGGCTAACAGTGAAGAGGAGAGCGATGACTGTAACGATTTTTGGAGAGACTCTGATGAAGAAGAAGAGTATGAGCACCCCTATCTAGAAAATCTGAGCAGAAAGGTATCCCAACTAGAAATGAGAATGGACTATCTTGAAAATAGTCAAGACAGTATCCGGTTGACTGTCCGGGATCTAGTTGAGGCTACCGCTGTCTCCGACCGAGTTCCAGATACTCCATCTCCTCCTCCTCTTGCACCCCCTCAGGATGGCTCTATTTAGGACAACTTTTAGAAAAAAACTATGCTTTTGTTATTTTGTCTAAGCACCCATAGTATCCCCCTTAGCAAAAGCCATATGTACTCAATGCACATTTTGTTTAATGCAATGATATGGTTTGGTTTAGTATGATATGTGTATTGCTGTGTATGTATGCCATTTATCTCTTGTGTATGATATACTAACATGCAGGTTTGAATGAGTTGGTTTTGTATTGGCATGTTAGGGAGATAAGGATTCGAGATGTGATGCTACAATATACTTGGTGTATGGGGGAGCACAAAATATGTGTTAATTAGCTATAGTCACTGGTCATGATAGTTTGTGGAGGAATGTGAATGTAACCTTGAAAGCTTGAAGAGAAATCAACTTAGGGGCAGCTAAGTTTGTGGGGGAGCAAAGAAGAAAAAGCTAAGAAAAATTGCTTAGTGAATGGGGGAGGAAACTTGAAAAAGCTAGGGACATTAGCTCAACCCTTGAAGCAATATGCTGGAAATCAGCTTGTGCAAAGACATACAAACCTTGTTGCACAAAAAATGTGCACTGAACCATGGAGGAGAACCATGAGTTGGAATAGACCTCAGTCAAGCACCAATGCAAGAAGCATGGGGTGAGTGCTTAATCTTGGTGCATGCCTACTAACTCTTTGTCAATTGAATGACAAAATGGGGGAGAAAGTAGTAGAAGCTTGGAGCTGGGAAGCTCAAGGAGATTGGGGGAATCCTAGCAATTCATTTGTGTATGGGGAAGAAAATCATATTAGTCCATGGATGTTTTATGGTTTGGACTAACCCATCTAATGATTGAAAAGTGTTGCTTGTTTTTTGTGCTTAAACATGAAAATAGGAATGAAGCAAGTTGTATAAGAATATGAAGATCATAGTCTTGTTAATCCATTTGAATATACATATAATTGATGTAATATTTTGTATTAAAATGTGTTGTAATATAGGGTGGGCATGTAATTGGGTTAGTTTCTAGGTTTTGTCATGCAATTGCAAAGGGGAGATTGTTAGTCCCCCAGCTTGACCGAGTCCCTGTTTGCCAATTACATGACTCGGGCAGAAGCATTTGCCAAGAAGCTTAAAGACTCAAGATGATCGAGGAAGAAGATCATGCTCCACTAAGCTCAAAACTCGTCGTCATGGCAATCACAAGAACATGTATAAGGCCATAGATGACCCTAGGTGGAACCCACACAAAAGAGAGGACCACTAGGCTTAGTTGCATATGTTGGTAATAAACATAACATGCCTAAAGAGGAAGTTGAACAATGAATTAGAAGTGAACTTGGAAACATGAATTATGTTCACTGTCAGCAAGATCAGTCTATCTCACCGACCTCTCGGTGTAGTCAAGAAGGACCCATCATGGTCAACGCCTGGTCGACCAGACTGCCATTGGTTATGGAAATTAGAATTGTCATTGTGGAAATACCTCTGACCAAGAGTCTCGTATGCACCGACTCATCGGTGATGAACTTGAACAAACCCTCGTGGTCAACGACTCGTCGGTATAAAACTTATAAGTTTTGGACTGGGAACCTATAAGAGCCCTCAGTAAAACAGACATATCGGCAAGCAAAGAACGATCGAGATATACAGGACCGACCCCTCGGTAAAGGGTGACATGTCGTTATGGGTAACAGGTTTCCAAAGTGGAAACTACTGTCAAACATGTTTTTGCACCAGAAAGAGCCTCTCGTATGGACCGACTCCTAGGTGCCATACGTGTCGACCCATCGGCGACAATGACATGTCGGCTGGGAAGTAATAATGCCGTTGAGGGTACATTTAATGTGCAATGGTCGGGTGGTTGAACGGTAATAAATTTGAATACCAACTCATTGGTGCCACCGACCTGTCGGTCCTGGACATTCAATATGACCGTTAAAACTCCTCTATAAATATGAGTATTGTGTGATTGTTTTACTATCTTCCTTGAGGGAGAACCATACACCTTAGAGAGTCCCATTCCTAGGCTTAGTTGAACAAATGGTAAAAGCATAAAGAATCCTAGAGAGGAAGCTGGTGAGTGAAATAGAAGCGAACTTGGAAAAATGAATTAAGTTCACTGTCAGTTCGACCAGTCGTACTCACCGACCCCTTAGTGGAGATAGGATGGACCCATCGTAGTCAAGGACTGGTCGGCCAGTTTGATAGAGGTTCTGGATCAAAGCACTGTCATTCTGGGTATGCCTCTGACCGAGAGTCTCGTATGCACCGACCCCCTCGTGGTCGACGACTCGTCCGTAAAAGACTTGTGAGTTCTAGACTTTGAAATCAAAGGGGCTCTCGAGAAAACAGACATATCGATATTTCAAGACCGATCGAGAGTACTAGGACTGACCCCTTGGTAAAGGACGATAAGTCGTTTTGGGTAAGACAAGTTTCTGACTTAAAACTACTGTCAGTATGGTTTGTCCCAGATCGAGACATTCGTATGGACCAACCACTCGGTGCCATAACTGTCGACCCATCGGCGACACCGACTTGTCAACCGGGAAGTATTAAAGCCGTTGGGAGTGCATTTAATGCGCAATGATCGAGTGGTTGAACGGTAATAATATGAACACTGAACCATCGGTGCCACCGACCTGTCAACAGTCAGAAAAATCATTAAAACTGCTCTTTAAATATGAGTGTTGGGTGATCATTTTACTATCTTCCTTGAGCTGACAAGAGTTATATACTCTAAGGAACGATCAACACCTTTGTGAGAAGAATCATAAACAACGAATCTATTAATTGTGTTTGAAAGTGAGAAAGAGAGGTGGAAAAGCCATAAACAACCAATCTATTGATTGAGTTTGCAGTGAGGAAAGGAGAGAGAAAAGTCATAAACTAGTAAACTTGAAAGCAGTTTCCTTGCCACCGTGAGATTGTGATTGCTCTACGACGGCTACGAGGAGGAGCGTTGGCACTCAGTGGATGGGATCTTAAAGAAGCACATATCAGCGAGAAAAAGCTTCAAGGCAAGTGCTTCTTGGTTTTATTTTGTTTTTAAAACCTTTAACCCGAAAGTGGATTAAGGAAGCTTGGTTCCGAACCACTATAAAAAACTCTAGAGCGTCGCTCTCGCACATGTGGTGGGTGGAATTCCCAGCCGATTGAGTGAGGTGGAATTCCTACTCTAATTGTGAGGGTGTAAGTCCCCACATAGTGAATTTGGGGATAGCTCAAGGTTGAGCTAGTCCTAACAGTGGAGTAGGTTGGCGAACCGAGCCATTATATATCGTGTATCCTTGTGCTTATGGTGTTAGAGCGATTTTCTTATGTTGATTGTTTAATCACATTTGCTAACGCATACTCTCTTGTTTGGTATATCCGCTGCACTTAATTAATCAATCAAGATAATTTTAAAAAGGACCAACGATATTAGATTGACCTATTCACCCCCCTTAGGGTCAGTCGTGTTGTTCTAGCTCTGAAGGGAAACAATATAGCTTTCGGAACCATGACAAATCAATCTTGTGGGCTATATATCGCTGAGACAGGACATAGGCTGGACTTAAACAAAGCTTGGAAATCCTGATCACATACGATCAATCGGGTATGCGATCGATCGTGAGTACAGGGCAGGAACAGATCGGCATCACAAGCAATCGCCCTGGGCCTGGATGAGACTTGACACTGGAAATTACAGTCAGTCTCAGGCCGATACATTTGTTAACCCTCGATTAGTTGCAGGATGTATTGACGATCAGTCGTGTGGAACGATGTTTCGTGAGGTTACCGTTTTAGAGTCGTTACTGTGCATTAACTGTTCAACGGCCGGGTTAGTGAAAAGGATTTCAAACACGGACGATTGATCGCATGTACATGATCAATCGTGTGTTTCAGTGTTACGAATTTTTTTATGTTTGCCTATAAATATATCAATGTTTGTGAGTTTTAGTTATACATCTTGAGCATTAAAGAGTCTCATCTACCAATCCAAAACTCTCAAGGCCAAAGGCAAAAATCATAGGCTTATTCTCTCTTGGAAAACTATTGCAAACTATTCAAGTATCCAATCGGTATAGATTGAGATTAAGAGAGAAGGATTAAGCCAAAGCTCTAGGATAGACATTGGACCTCCAATTTCCTAGATACCCAAGGATTGTGGTTGCTCTACACGACGAGTCTTCATCAACGTTGGGATTGTATCTCACATTGGGTGGATCATTTCGGAAGCACATCTACACATTTGCAAGGCTTCAAGGAAGTGTTTCCTAGTTTAATTTTCATTTAAAAATCATATTGTTGTGAAGTGGATTAAAGAGAATAAGTTTATCTTGAACCATTAAAAAAAATAGTGGGATAGGAATTAGGTGAAAGTCCCAATCAATTGGATAGGTGGTTTTGGTGTAATTCCAACGCTTAGTAAATTGGAGATAGCCCAAGGTTGAGTGACTCTCAATGGCGGATGTTGGTTGTTTAACCGAACGACTATAAATCCTGTGTATTGGTGCTTGCTTGTGTCATTTGTTCTTAATCTTGCACACTTTGAACATTACACACACTTGATTAATTGTTTATTAATTCTGCACTATTTCACATTAATCAAGTGAAACAAAAAAGGCCCCATAATTTGTGCTTACCCTATTCACCCTCCCTTTAGGGTTAATCTGATTCTAAGCACTCAGGGAACTTTCAAACGGTCACATTGTTGACATGCATAACTTGATCGTCGACTATCTGTTGGGACTGCATTAAATGCTAGCGGTTACATTGCAACAACACATTTTAAAGTCATGATCCATCAAGGTGTCATGACTGATCGCCATGTTTAAACTCCAGAATTTGGAGAAATTGGTTGGACACCTTAGACCCTTCACATAGGAAGATCTTAAAGGAATTCCCAGAGATCCCAACCTCTCCCAACCTCTCTCTAAGCACTTCACATAGGTGAATCATTTGAAAATCCAATCAATACCTTGATTGAGATATAAAGAGAGAAAAAAAAATATATCTAGGATCAATTGGCACATCTCTATCCTAGAACCTCTTCCCAAACTTGTGGTTGCTCATACATTGGCACATCATCATCATTAAAGAACATCAAGTTGGAAGAGATCTTCTAGAAGCACATCTACATTAGATTCGAGCTACAAAGGCAAATGCTTCTTCTTTTTTGATAATCTTCATATCATCATTGTGAAGTGGATTAAAGCAAAGTGCCTGAATGAATATAAAAAATAGAGGGATAAGGAAGTAGACTGGGGAATATTGAACCTTTCAAAATCTTAGGCGTGTGGGTGAAATCCCCATTCATTTCTGTAGGTGAAATTCTTACTCTATTTGTGAAGGGGTAATTTCCCACAGTGAATTTGGGATAACCCAAGAGTGGGTGAATCCAACAGTGGATGTAGGAGGGATTTACTCCTAACTGCTATACATCAGGTGTTGTGGTGTTTGCTCTCTTGCTTGTGTGAGTGATTATATTAATTTGTACAATCTATTATCACACAACACTTGATTAATCTTGTTTTACCCGCTACAATCATTTTGATTAATCAATGAATTTAAAAAGGCCATTAAATTGGGCATTGTCCTATTCACTCCCCTTCTAGGGACAATCGTGTTCTAGCACATCAAGAACTTCAAATGGTCTTACAATAAGGCAATGATGGTCGAACAAAAATATTTTGATTGACAATTTACAATCACCTCCTCATATAAGAGACATATAAATGTCAAAGTTAAATTAGTTTGATTGATCGGACCTGATGAAGTCATTGAATAAGAAATGAAATAAAAGAAAGTTTCTTATTTGACCGTGGCAAATGTACGATGAAACTAACCAGTTCAAGATTCAAATTGACAAGTTTAGTGCATGTGGACCCCACACATAGGCCTAAGGCCCAGTTGAGAGCTTAATGTGTAACGACACGAAATTTTGACTTTTGTTGTCCAATATAATTTTCTTGAAGTACATTTGAATGAAATTTGGAATTTCGAAAAATCATTTACCCAATTTAGAATTTGATGGAAATCTTGATGTTAAAACTAGAAAAATAATTGATACTTAAATTAATTTTACATGGGATTGAGGTAATTAAATTAAATTAATAATTTAATTACAAACCATCTAATGAAGTGAAATTCTCTACATAAAGTTCAATGATGAGGTGGTAAGTGAGCCATGTCATCGATGACATGGCAGGACCTGGGTGAGGTGGCATGACACATGTCGTGGCATGCATGACTAGGGTTTGGAGTGTGGTGGAGTATGGGTTAAGCTTGAGTGAAAGTCAAGTCAAGTTGCATGGAAAGGACCCAAAGGAGTGACACTTGGACACACACTTGGACCCACGACTCAACATGCAAGAGCCTTGACCAACATGCAAAAATTCTTGACTCACATGCAAGACCTAGCCATCATTAGGAAAGCATCAAGAAAATACACCACCCCATCCATCATTTCTCTCCATTTCAAAACAAAAACCCACAACTCTCTCACTCCATCCCTCTCCCAACGAGTTTTTTTTCTCTCTCTCCCTCTTCCTCTCTTTGGTGCAATCCCTCTTGGAAGCTTGGACACTTGGAAATAGAAGGAAGGACTTGAAGCTTGGATCATTGGAAAAAAGGGGAACACTTGGTTATAGCTTGAACAAGTAAGTTCCATAACCCTCTTAGTTAAGTGATTAAAGTGTTCAAATATTTCATCTCTTCATTTATCTAAGTTCTTGCATCAAAGAACTATGGATCCATGGATTTTGAACCTAAAGGAACTACAAACACAAGGTGGAGAGATGGAAATGTTGGACATCTTAAATTTATAAGTAGATCCTTGCAAATATAGTTTTAAGATAAAAGTTCATACCAAAAATATTTCAAACACATAGAAAGTTCCCTTAATCAAGTGTGTGATATGCAATGTGCACAAGATAAACAATCAACCACACAAGGAGACAATGCACATGATTTATAGTGGTTTAGTTAAACAACCTACATCCGCTATGAAGACTCACCCAACCTTGAGCTATCTCCAAATATACTAAGCATTGGAATTACACAAACACAATAGAATAGGACTTCCACCTATCCAATTATTGGGACTTTCACCCAATTCCTATCCCACTATTTTTTACAGTGGTTTAGGAGAAACTCAGTCTCTTTAATCCACTTCACAATAATGATATTTTTAAAGTAAAAATCTAAATTAAGAAGCACTTGCCTTAAAGCTTTGCAAATGTAGATGTGCTCCTTGAATCACTCCCAATGTGAGCTCGTACAATCCCGAAGATGAAGTAGACCCGTCGTGTAGAGCAACCACAATCCTTCGTGTCTAGGAAATTGGAAAGGTCTATCCTAGAGATGGTTTAATCTTTCTCTCTTAATCTCAATCTATACCGATTGGATTCTTGAATAATTTGCAAGTGTATTGCTAAGAGAGAATAAGCCTATGAGTTTGCCTTGGTGTTTGAGAGATTTAACTTTTGTAGGTTTGAAATAAATGCTCTTTTTTTTCTTATTTTTTTTCTAACACCCCAAAATTGTTTGGTATTTATAGGGAAACAAAAAACTTTCGTAACACTGAAGCAAACGATTGATCGTGTACAGGTGATAGATAGTCTATGTTTGAATTCCTTTTCACCAACCCGACCGTTGAGCATTTCATGCACAATAACGGCTCTAAAATGGTAACCTCTCAAAACATCGTGCCACACTACCAATCGCCCGCGTATCCTGGCGACTGATAGCAGGTTGGCAAATGTATCGGCTTGAAACTGACTGTAATTTCCAGTAAAATGTCTCATCCAGGGCCAGGTCGATTGATCGTGATGTCGTTCTGTTCCTGCCCTGTACTCACGATAAATAGCATACCCGATTGATCGTATGTGTTCAGGATTTCCAGGCTTTGTTTAAGTCCAACCTATGTCCTATCTGAGCGATATATCGCCCACACGATTGACTCGTTAAGGTTCCAAACGATCGATCGTGGGATGCCGATAGTATCGTCCTGTGACCACATGAGTTTGATAGTCTAGTCCAACCAGAACCTTCACTTTCCCACATGACATATCGCTAAGCTATGATTGGTCGTGTGCTGTCACTGGTGAATGATCGCCTGACACGAAGTGTCATCCTGACAATGAATTTATATTTCCAATTTGGGTTCCAATTTGATGTCAAGCACATGTTAGGATTGTAATGCCCCGCTTTTTTTCACTCGCCAAAAATCAGAGTATATTTTTTTTTTATTTAAATAAAGTGAGAGAGAGCGGGATCGTCACGACGCGACTTAAGTCCAGGTTTCCAAACCCGACTCTTAACTTGCCAACGATACGTGTGCGTGAACCAAGTCCACAAAACAGTTCACACGTTAACGATTTACTGCGGAAATATTATATGAATGGAAACCATCCATAAACATGATATTAAAAGCAAGGAAGCCAATCATTATAAAATTGACTTAAGTTTAAATGTCCAAAAATCATCATCCAACCATAGCAAAATAAACTAAGTTATTACAATCCCAAAATGCAATTATCTTAAATACATTGTTCCAAAATCAATATTAAATAAAGTAAGCATAAGCTGTCCAAGCTCCTAAGCTTGGCTTCTTTCACGTCCATCGTCCTTTCCATTCTCTGTTCCATCATCTAAAGGGTAGAAGTAGGGCGTTAGTCAACGCGCCCAGTAGGAACTCCAATAGGGTCATACACATAAAGGATCAATGTAAAAATCAGAATAAGAGTATCACATTAGAAAACTTTAAACATGTCATAGTATTAAAATCAGTACATGATAATCATATCCAAATCATGCTCATGTATATGTCAATGCCATGGGTGTCATATGCCAATGATCCCCCACCCAATCTCCATATCATCACCATACAAGTCATATCAAGTGTTCTTTGGCCAATTATTTCCACAGTGTTTTGTGATGTACCACCAGGTCACTGAATTCCTCCCCACGTATGTTGATCGGAAACTCTGAATGGAACGTGGACTCCTCCCCATGTATGTTAATCGGAATCACCGAATGGAGCATGGACTCCTCCCACATATGTCAATAGGAATCAGTGTGGACTCCTCCCACGTATGCTAATCGGAATCACCGATGGAGCATGGACTCCTCCCCATGTATGTTAATCGGAATCACCGAATGGAGCATGAACTCCTCCCACATATGTCACTAGGAATCAATATGGACTCCTCCAACGTATGCTAATTGGAATCACCGATGGAGCGTGGACTCCTCTCCATGTATGTTAATCGGAATCACCGAATGGAGCATGGACTCCTCCCACATATGTCACTAGGAATCAGTATGGACTCCTCCCACGTATGCTAATCAGAATCACTGATGGAGCGTGGACTCCTCCCCTGTTTGTTAATCGGAATCACCGAATGGAGCATGGACTCCTCCCTCATGTTCCCTCCTATGCCATGCATGAGATCATGAATGCACAATTGTCATTTTGTATCAAAATACATATTTAATTGAAAAACAGCTCACAAAACATATTCCATTCATTTTAACCAAAATGATTCATCATATTTGTAAATCAAACCAAGAACACATACATATATAGATCCCGATGCATTTCAATAAGGTAGGAATCCTACCAAATTTCAGTTTACTGTCCTTGTTGTTTCGTGAAGATACTGTTCACCGAGCATGCCAAAACCGATCGCACACCCTTTTGTGAAATCCCGTTACCTTAACGAATTCATTTATATACAATAATCAATTCATTATTCATTTAATTTAAACCAATTCATTATTCATTTAATTTAAACCATCCCCTACATCATTCCAGATAACTGAACCTCTGGAAAAATAATTTAAAAATTTTCACTTTTAAATTCAGTCAACTGAATCAAGAATTCACTCGACTGAACTCGGCAGATTACCATCCACTACCCGTCCTGCGGACGATAGAAACCCGTCCCGCAGATAGCGCAAACCATCCGCGCCCACAACACCCTGTCCATGTCTGTTACCAGTCTTCGACCATCCCGCGGATGGTAATACCCGCTCTGCAGACAGTGCAATTCGTCCGCAGACAACACCCTGTCCACGTCTGTTATCCATCCCGCGGACAGTAATACCCGCTCTGCAGACAGTGCAATCCGTGTTCAGTCCTCTTTTGTTTGCATGTTTTTTACATTCTTCTCTTCATAAATCTCCCCTTATCCTTTTTAGACATGTGTTAAATCATTTATACATAAAATCAGTGGACATACTCTACCACTAACCAAAGTTTGGGTCTTGTCCATTAATCTTTCAATCTCTAGCATCATATCTTGAATTTGAACATCACCTTACTTTTATGTCAATCTCATCACCATTCCTTGAATGGATTTCAAAGTCCATAGCCTTATAATCATTTGGCCATTCTTTTCAATCAAATGTGAAACTCATGGATTCGTCCACTCCATGGCCAAAACCATGGTTTCCTTAGTCTCTTTCTTACATTATAAACTCTACACATACTTACTTTAATTCCCGTCTCTTTCGTTTCTCTTTAATCTGAACTTTAGTCCTCAGTACTTCTCCTTCCTTTCTTGTTCTTCACTGATTTCTCCAAATGCAACCGTGTAGAGAGAGAGAGAGAGAGATTAGAAGAGAAGAAAATCTCTTTGTTCTCAAGAGATAGAATCGGTCAAGGGTGTAGTTGAGAGAGAGAAGAATAGAAGATGAAAATCTCCTTGATCTCAAGATGAAAATTCGGCCAAAGGGGTGGGGTGTGGCCTTTGGGCTGATGTCTTCACCCTTTCTCTCCCTCTCTTAATGATTCCTCTAATCAAGGTGTCCCTTGGCTTAACCAAGGAGACACCTTGCTCCCAGCGAGTTCCATCCATTGAGATGGAAACTCTCCACCTCCCCATTTATGTTTTCTCTCATGCCAAGGTGTCCTTTGGCTTAACCAAGGCACCCCTTGGCTTCCAACGTGTGCCCCTTGGGTTTCCTCCATGAGATGGAAACCCTCCATCTACCCACTCAACTCACCTTGACTCATTTGAATTCATTTCCCAACTCAACTCAAGTAAATAATTTCTTAACTCACTTGAACTCATTATTAATTAATCCTTAACTCAACTCATGTGAATTCTCTTCCCAACTCAAACCAATTCAACTTCACCTTTGCGCTCACCCATGGTTGACCAAGTCAACCATGGCATGGCCAACTATGCACCATGCACCATTTAGCACTCGGGTCCCACCTTGGCCATTTCATTTACATGCCTTGGTCTTAATTGGGTATTTGACCCAATTACATTGGCCTTATCCAATTACTTATAAATCAGCTCATCTTGACCCATTGGGTCGCCATTGAGCAATTGACCCACTTATTTAAGGCTTACCCATTTATTTTCAATTCAACCTTATCCATGACCCGTTGGGTCTTAATTGGGCAATTAACCCGACTCCTTACCCACCTAAGGTCCAATTCAATTATTTCAATATCAGCTAACAATAATTCACCATTAAATAAACCATTCCAATATATAATCATGAAATAAAAATTCAGGGCGTTACAAGGATTGATTTGTAATGCCCCACCTTTTTCAATGCTTAATTTACTTTTTTATCGAAAAAGAACGGAGACGTCACGACGCGAGCCGAGTCCGAGTCTGAAGACTCGACCCCAACTGGCCCAACCTATCACACGTGAGAAAATAACTCATTAATTATTTGAGCATGTGCTAGCAGAACTTGTGGAAATATAATTTCCGGAAATACTTATGATTCAAATATGATACCAAATCATTTTATAGCAAAGATAAGAAATTAATCAAACCATAAGTCAAATACATTACCAACTCAAAATGTAAGTCAAAGATCTAAGTTATTACATATCCAATAAGTTTCTCCTATGAATCATATTGTTCTACAAAATCATCAAAATAAAGAACTAAATCTCCAAACATCTCTTTCTCCACTTCGCTCAGGCTTGACTACCACTGGGTCCAGCCTCTTCTTCTTTGCCTTGATCTATGTTAACATTTAAGGGGGAAAATGTATGGGCTTAGTCAACTTGCACAGTAAGAATTCCGATCAAGGAAATGCACTGCGTGTGTAATATCATAATAACATATAACAATAACAATATTGGAGAAAGTCACATGTTATAACAAATATATGTTTCTCAAATAAAAGAATATCAAAATCTCATGATTTAGAAATCATACTTGATTACTTATCACATGTTGAAATGCCATGAGTGTCATGTATTAATGAAATGCCATCCCACACCCATGCATCAAATCACAATTCTCATTTCATTTCAATGGTTCTCATTATTGGCCACTTATGTCCACAACATTTGAGGCGACAACTACTAGGGTGCTATTACCCATCCACAATTTAACCAAGACTATCGGTATAGTGTGGCCTCCTCCCTCTACGCAAGGTTTCGGGACCTACCAAGGAGCTCTTTGGCCCAATCAACGCCGTAACAATCATACACAAGGAAATGGCCAAAGTTTAACACTTGTAATATCATTGTACACGAGACCAAGCAATGTTCGGACAATTCATTCTTGCCTTGGTAATGCAAATCCCTCCCATGCAGCCATGCATGAGGATCATGTATGCAATTATGATGACGAAACATGCATCATATAGTTCTTCATAAAACATCATATTCATATAACACATTTTGAAATGTGGATCTCATAAATCAAACTTAGAATTTTAAAGAATAAGCAATACTAAATATGAAATTCATTACACACTGAGGTGCTTCAATAAAGTAGGAACTCCTACCTGATCTAAGATGATCAGCAAAAAGGGGTTACTTCCCAAGTCTCTAGTATGGTATCGGAACTACCCTCGTTTCCTTTGTTCATGTACATGTTTCAAATTACCATCCCGTGTCATTAAAATATAAAATCCTTCTAATTCAAGTTATGTAGGTCAAACTAAGACCTAAGGGTCATCTGTAAATATCCTTAGAGTCTAAGAGACTCCATGCATACAATTTAACATTAGGTCAATTAATCCCATAAAACTGTTAATGTCTCAGGCCGATACATCGACACTGTCGATACATCGCCCCTGGACACAGTCGACACATCGATCATCTCGATATGTCAACTGGCTCTTTCTGTTCCAGTTCTTGTTTTCCAGTTGTTCTCAGTTCACATGTATCGACCCAGTCGATACATCTTGGGGTACATTGGTTCGAAGTGTCGAGCACGTCGACACATCATTCTGAGTTTTGTTCTTTCCTCTTAAACCATATGTATCAATCCAATCGATACATATACAGGTGCATATACCCGAAGTATCGACTTTGTCAAAATATCCTCCGAGGTTTTTGGTCTATCATTATTTATCCTTTTTTTTCAGGCTGATATGTTGGCCTAGTCGTTACATTTGTTAATGATTCGTGGGCACAACGACACAGTCAATATGTCCACAGATTCATCTTCCTTCCTCATCTTTTCATTCCTTTCTGGTCATTTCTAGGCCGATACATCGACCTAGTCGATACATCGTCCTGGGACTAGTTTGTCACTTTTCATTTCATTTTTATTCTATCTTCAATTCTGTCATATCCAGACCGGCACATCGACATCGTCGATGGGCCGTTCTGGGATCAGTTCATCATGTAACACCCCGGATTTTCATTCCAGGAATATAAATGGAAATTGTCCATTTAATTTGTGAATAATGGAGATGGACCTTAGATGGGTAAGGAATTGGGTCAATTGCCCAATTAAGACCCAACGGATTATGGATAAGGTTCAATTGAAATAAATGGGTAAGATTTATTTAATTGGGTCAAGGTGGTCAATTGGGTCAAATGCCCAATTGGGACTCAATGGATCAAGATGAATTGATGATTAGGGTTTGGTTTGAAAACAATTGGTAAATGCACTTAAATGGGCCAATTGCCAATTTGGGACCCAATGGGTCATTTATGAGCTAATTAGAAGTAAATGGGTAAGGTTTGATAATTGGGTCTAATAACCAATTAAGATACAAGGCATGAGATCCACCTCATCAAGTGAGGTGGCATGTAAATGAAATGGCTAAGTGGGACCCTAAATACCATATGGTTCATAGTTGGCTAAGCCATGGTTGACTTGGGTGAGTTCAATAGAGTTGAGTTGATGAATGAGTTCAAGTGAGATAAATAATACTTGACTTGGAAAGTGAATTCACATGAGTTGAGAATTTATTAATGTGAGTTCAAGTGCTTGAGTTGGAAAATGAGTTCATTTAAGTTGAGTTGAGTTGAATTGAAATGAGTGGAGTGGGAAGATGGAGGGTTTCCATCTCAAAGGAGGAAACCCAAAAGGCACAATCAAGGTGTACACGTTGGAGGTGAATGGATGCCATGGTGAAGACCAAAGGACACCTTGGTTGGTCAATTAGTTAATATGGGGGGGTTTCCATCTTGAATACACAAGTTGGGAAGGTGGAGGGTTTCATCTCATGAGATGAAACCCATGGATACACGTTGGGGAGATGGAGGGTTTCCATCTCATGATGGAAACCCAAGGGGCACATGGTTGGGGAGTTTCATCTCATGGGATGAAACCCCAAAGGAAACATTAATGTGGGAGGTGAAAGGTTTACAAAGGGGCATAACCCAAGAGACACCACACCTTTGGCTGATTGGAACAAAGAAATTGTGCTCTCAAACTCTCCCTTGGCCAATCCTCTCACCAAGACAAGAAAGACATAGAGATTTCTATCTCAACTCCTAAATCTCTTCCTTGGCCGAACCACTCTTAGCATTTCCATCTTAATCAAGCAACACACTTTGGCCGAAGATCAAGGAGGAAAAAGGAAAAGACTAAGGAAGGAGAAGATCGGAGGAGCAAGGAGGAACGTAAGAAATTGGAGGAGTCACGGAATCGGTAAGTGGTACTTGACAAGATTTATAAATTAAAAGGAGATTAAACGGAACATTCCATATAGATTGGAAATGGTTGGCCAAAATGTTATGGGCCATGGACTCAAAATCCATCCATGGCATGAGATGGAAAAAAATGGACAAAACCCTAGTTTGTTATGCATAAAGATCATTGAGAACTCAGAAAGGATTGGATGAGGTTCGGCCATGATGTATGGCCGAACCCCATCAAATGATCAAATGAGGGGAGTCCACACTTCCATTCGGTTTCCGATAAAACAATCGTGGGGAGGAATCTACACTGATTCTGGGTTATGATGATTTTAATGTAACCAAAGACCCACGCTCCGTCGGGGCTTCCATAAGGCATTCGTAGGGATACCTTGATGAGGATTTTCCATCAAGAGAATACTATGTGATTGTGATATAGATGATTGGTGGGACTCATGGCATATGACACCCATGGCATGGCATTTACTTGCATGGTTTTGATATTATTATATCTAAGTGATTTTGGTATCAAATGATATGTTTCAACTATGGAATTTTAAATGCTATGATATGTATTATTACATAACATGTTGGCATTTGCATCTCATGCATGGCATGGGAGGGATCAAATGTATCCGGAGATCCACGCTCCGTCGAGGGGTCCGTAAAGCATTCGTGGGGGTACCTTGATGTGCATTATCCATCAAGAGGGACGTATGATTGATTTGTAACTAGAGATCCACGCTTCGTCGGGGCATCCGTAAGGCATTCGTGGGACCTTGATGAGGATTTTCCATCAGGATGATACTATGTGATTGTGCTATGGGTGATGGGTGGGACTCATGGCATGTCATTGAATCAGCATGATTATGATCTCTATTATCATGCACTGTTTCTGACTTTTATCTGTATGATTGGATCTCTATTATCATACACTGTTTTGGGATATGATGTTTTACAGGTATGGCATGATGTATTATATCTGGATTTTTATACTAACCCATGTGTTTGACCCTACTTGGAGTACCTACTGGGCGCGTAGTCTAACGCCCTACTTCTGCCTTAGATAATGACACAGGAAATGGACGGAATGAAGGAAGCGATCGAAACCAAGCTTAGGAGCTTGGATAATTTAGTTTCACTTTATTTAAGTTTATTCATGGACAATGTAATTTGAGTAGCTAGTATTTGGGAATGTAATAGCTTAGACAATTTGCGATGGATCGAATGATGATTAATCTGGATTAAGTTAATTTATATTGATTGCCTTCTTTGTTAAGTAAATGTTATAATCTGATGTTATTTCCCTCAATGGGTATTCTGCAAGTCGTAGTATCGCGTGTGAAATGTTTTAGTGGACTTGTCCACACACACGCATGGTTGGCCAGTTAAGGGTCGGGCTTTGGAAGCTCGGACTTAGCTCGCGTCGTGACGTTCCCGCTCTCTTTCACTCTTTATTTTTTTAAAAAAAAAAGACTCTGATTTTCGGCGAGTGAAAAGGGCAGGGCGTTACACATCATTCGTTCCTTCAATTTTCATTTTTGTCATACCCGAAGCCGAGACATCGACACAAGTGATGTGTTGTCCTGGGTTTGGTTTCCGTCGATTCTGTACTTCGAGGTTCCTGTTTATTGTACTCATGCTTCAGGCGACACATCGATAGAGTTGATATGTCGACTGGGTTGAGTCTGAACCCATGGATTCATTTTCCATGCTTTTCCTCCCCCTTATATGTTCATTAATCTTGGTCCTTTATTCTTTAGATCCGTACTTAAATAATGTTTAAATACCTAGTGTTATTAGTTTACTTACAAATACCATAGATCTACATACCTCGAGGGATTCGTGGACGTACTTCGAGTTAGTGAAAGATGAACTTCTTACTTCATTTGCTCTTTGTTAGTTTAGTTTCTCCTTCTTCCTTGCCTCGTTCCACCTCCCTATCTCGGAGATGACGAAGTCAGTAGGGAGGGGATAAAGCTCACACTCGATCTAAGGGTTGGGGCGTGAGTGAGAGAGTGAGGTTGATGGAGTGAGAGGGGTGGTCGGGTATCCTCTCTTTCTCTGTTTTCTCTCTTTTTCTTTTCTCTTCTCCTTTTTCTCTTCATCTCGTTTTTCTCTCATTTCTTTTACTTCTTTCTTTTCCCTTTGGTTTCCCTAGACACTTAAATGGGTGTTTAGAAGATTTAAACGACGTACCAAATAACCATGCATGGGAAGTTGTGCATGGTCGGTGATAGACAGAGCGTCAGCTAGAGACGTTTGAACTACCACGACACATCAACTTCGTATGTCCATTGGTTTGATTTTGGATTGTCACCGATACATCGACCACGTCGATGCATTTTCCTGGCAACTTACGCCTCGGGTTCAGATTCCAGTTTTTTTTACCGACACATGGACCTAGTCGACCTAGTCGATGTATCGTTGGAAGAAAATTTCGTTTTCTTTATTTCTTTCAATGTATATTTCATACCACATTTTATTCACATTATTTAGACCAAAAATCTCATCATGCATTTCATTCATTACATAAAATAGAGAGTCAAAACTCCGGGTCCTTACATGATTAATTATCCTGATGTGATCTCTAAGCCTAGGCAAGGTCAACCTAAAGTATGAGTACCACATAAGGTCATCTATGGTCACTAAACATCTGTGATTTCCATAAACGTTGATCCGTTGAGTCTTCACAATTCAACCAATGCATCTTGAGCCTTGAGCATCTCTTTTCAAGGCATTACTTCACCTAAGTCACAAACTTGACAAACAAGTGATTTGGCAAGCCGAGGCACTAACAATCTCCCCCTTTGTCAATTTGTGACAAAACCTAGAAGCTAAACAAATACAGAATCAATGGACAACCCAACCCAATTATACATCATTTGAATACAAAATATACAAATTATAAGATTACATTCAAATGACACAAAGACTCTTAGTCTTGCATCAAATTCTTGCTTAGCATGCTCCATTTTCAAAAATACCTGAAAATACACATGAGCAAGCAACACAGAAGCTAGAGACACCATTAGAAAGATTAGTCCAAACATAAACATGTATCCATGGACCTAAAACATTCACATTCACATTCACATTCATACTCATACTCATACTCGTCCATACTTCAATGAGTATTTACAAGTGGTTCTCCTCCAATCTACTTGAATTTGAAATCCCAAACTCCAATGCATCACAATGTGTATCAAGTAACTCCATGCATATACATCAAGCTAACCCAAGCTTGCAATTTCTCCATTTAACAAGCTAATCCAAGTTTGCCATTTCTCCACCATTATACTCCAAGCTTTCTTTCAAGCTTCTAAGAGTTTACTCACCAAAAGCCTTTAGCTTCTACAAAATTCTCCCCCACTTTATCTACAATTGACAAAGGGCAAAACAAACACATATTTTGTGCTTCCGCAAACTTCAACATGCCATCATCACATTCAATCATTCATGTATCCATATTGAAAAACCATACCATTCAATAAACATGAAAAAACACATTACATGAGACATACATAATGGGATTTAAGAACAAGGAGAGAAATAGAGATACGAAGAATCATGGCATCAACAAACACAAACCATTGCATTGACAAAGAAAATTAGCATTCCATGCAGCAAAAATTTACAACAAAATATTATATCCCAAAACATATAGTTTTTCAATCAACAAACGAAAAACTATCCTACGCAAGGCCAGCTGGAGGGGAGGAGGATCGATGAGGAGAAATGTCATCCTCTCTGTAGGAGATAGCGAAGAAAATGCCTTGAAGAGATTCCTTCACAGATCTTGCCAGAGCTCTCCAAAGCAATGAGTTTCTCATTCTGCCGAGCTTCAAATATTCGAGGGCGCTCCTCAAAGAACATTTGACTAGAAGAGTCAAACTCAGTTTCAGATCCTTCTTTAGTGCCTTCTTCTTCATTGTTTTCACTTTCATTATTTCCCTCATTGTCTTGATTTTCTCCTTCTCCTTCAATTGAATTTTCTTCCTTTTTCTCATTTTCCTCTTGGGAGAGAGTCTTAGGTCTCTTAGTTGGAGGAGAGGATGCATTAGGGTCTTCCTTGGTGATGGGGGTCTCATAGTTTTTAGACATTTTCATCCTAACCCTTTTTTCTTGATTTTCCCAAACACCTTCATAAGCCAAAAACGAAATGGGATCGATATAGGCTTACCCGAACCGAAGCAATTGAGAAATCAGTGAGATGGGAGGTCTCCGAAAGTAGAGGAAGCCTTTTTCCGGTCTATTCCGGTGAGAGATTGGTGGTACGATCGAATATGGAGGCTAGCGCATGACCGTTCGTCGGTGGAAGAAGGGATTCGCAAGGGAAGGATGAAAAGGGTTTTCGAATGCAATAAGGGGTTTAACTCAAAAACACCTACTCGACACGGATGATACATCGTCCTATACGATCGGTCATTTTGTCGATCCAAAGTTGTCTGGCAATTGGTCGCCATGACTTAGAACTGGAATTTCTTCTTAAGTCTAATTCTACACACGACCGATGCATCATCACCTGACGATTGATCGTTCTGCCGAAGCATCACACATTGGCGATATATCGCCATACAAGAAATTGTTTTTTCCTAAAAGTTCTATTTTTTTTTTTAAAATCCCCATTAGTTTTTCAACACAAAACATGGTATATACAAATCATATCTCACATGATGAACATTAGTTTTAGATATGCTTAATGTTATTTTTAAGTTTTGTAGGAAAATTTGGAAAATACAAGAATTCAAATGAAAACCGAGAAGAAATGCATGTTTTGTGCTGAAAGTGCTGAATTTAAAAGTCTGGATTTTTAATGATTATTTTGCCAAACTTTTGGATTTTATTGTAAATTGAATAGTCCAAATCCATTTCTGAGAGTTTGGATTGTTTCAATACATTTTAGAATTTAATATAATTGTGAAATAATTATTTAAAATCCCATGGAAAAGGGAGTCCGAAGCTGGCCCATGAAAATTTGAAGTCCATCAAAGGCCCAAGCTTACTCACACAAGGCCATAATCATTAAGTTTAGAAGGAAGTTTTGACACAGTCTCTGTCTTTTGGCCATAACGTTTCACTCCGATATCCGATTGCATTGATTCTTGTTGCATTGGAAAGAAGACGTCAAGGGTTACGGAAGTGTATCTCATAAAATGTTTTGTGATTCAGATGTTTACTAGGTCAAAACTAAGCTGAAAGATGGGGAATGTGTAAAAAATGGGATTTCCACCTACCTACTTCCCCATTGAATCTTGGTCTTCCATTCTACCTTTGCCTCCTCAAATCTCACCCCACCATTCTAAAACCCTAGCCTCCATTGCTTTTCTTCAATTCTCACCCCTCCATAAAATCCTAATCAATCTTGGCCCTCCATTCCTCACTTTTTCTAAAGTGCTTCTTGAAAAAACAAAAGTACTTTTTCTAAAGAGCTTTTTGAAAAAAATCTAAAATAAAAGGACTTTTTAAAAAGGTAAAATCCTAGCCCTCCATTCCATAAAGCCCTAATTGATCCTTAACCCCTCTCTCCTATAAATTGAGGCCATAGGCACACATCAAAATTCAAATTGGGCTTGGAGATTCAAGGCTTGGGCATGGAAGGAAGGAAGGAAAGGAAGGAAAAACAGTGTGGAATGTCGACTTCCACAATGGGTTTTCAGTCAGGGTTTTGAAATCTTTTTGTAATTTCTTTTCCAAATTCCATTGTTTTGTAATTCAAATTCCATGTTTATAGATGAGATTCAAAGTGCGATGAGATATTTAGTTTTCGGTTTCCAATTAGATGATGTTTGTGTTATGATTGTTTTCAATTTGATTTTATTTTTTATGTAATACCATGTTCGAATTTTATTGTGTATACACTAAGATTAGATGTGATGAAAATTTAGGCCTGAATGGGCCTTCCGTTTCAAGTGTATAAAGCTTTGGTTTACAAACGTGCGATAAAAATTTAGAACTTGGAACCGAACACCTGTTTAGACCAAGATCTAATTTTTGGGTATTTATTTTGGATTCATGGGTTAATTTTTTAATTAATTTTAAATAAACAATATGAATGCAGTGTTATTTAGTTTACGTGAGCTCTGGATTCTAGGCTTTAATCTTGTTATTAAAATATGGAACAACAATGTCATCTTGATTTTCTGAGACCAATTCCAATGTATTATATGTATTTTATTTTATTTATTTAATTATTTGATTATTTATTAAATTTTTTTCTTCTTCTCCAATCCTGATTTAAATGGTGAACTAGGTTGAGATTAAAATGACTGCTTTTTTTTATTAGATCTATGTTAGATCTAAGTTGCTTTTGGTTTTCTATTTAATTCACCAATGCAAGTTACAAATTAGATTTTTAAATTAAATAATTGGTTAATAATTGTAAATACTTAAGATATATTTTCTATAATTCTGTTGGTGTCCTCACTCTCATTTGCTATACTATCATATGGTTCGTGTGCTTGCGAGTATAGATGTAGAACCTTTTTTTACAACATCACATATAACATAAAATCATCTTGTAATTGATCAAATTGAAAATCACATACCAAGGCTAAACATATTTGATCAAATCCATGCAAGACAAGTCAACAAACCATATACACTCAATTATTCAAACACTGAACCATGTTAAACATAATGAAACAGAATTATGCCACTTGAAAATCTAAAATTTGAAGGAATGTATGGTTTTCCAAGAGAGACTAGTGCAATATCCAAGAAATGCATAGTCTAAGCTTGTAGTCACCATTTTCCTATTACATGTCATAGCACTTAGGCTATTTGAACTCATTTACCACTAGAGTTCAACTTGTTATAGTTCAAGATATGAAAGTGAGTCTTTTAACCTTAATGTTTGGAGGGTGATTAAGGGTCTTCTCTTGAAGGTGCCTCTTCCTAAGGTTGCATTTAAGCTTGTAAAGTCCAACCTTATTACAATAGAAACATTTCCCCTTTGGGGTCTTAGGCACACTACTCTTAACAAACACCCTTTGGCCAATAGATCCATTGGTTTCCAATGAGAAATCAAGATCCGATCTATCACCAAACTTTTTACCTGAATTTAGAAGTCTTTCTAATCTTTGTTCACCTTGGGTAAATTTATCTTGGAACTTCTCTCTCTGTGTCTTTTAAGTTCTGTTAATTCGAGAGTTAGTTTCCTAACTTCCACTTCAAGATTACCTTTGATTTTTCATAGGTTTTCTACATCTTCACAATGTATTTCCATTTCATCTTGAAGGGCATTCTCATTATCTTTTAACTTTATGATTTCTTCATTAGAGGTTTTTAGTTGAGGAGGAGAGTGTTTTCATCTTTTACATATTTTAATTGGCTAGATAATTTAGAATTTTCCAAATTAGCATTATCAAGTTTTTTAGCCAATTGTTCACTCTCAAGGTACAAGGCATTGAAAGAAGATTGAAGATCATCATCTTCATCACTATCACTTTCAATATCTACCATTGTATTAATTATGGAGGATTCTCCATTTTGCACAATTGAGGCCACAAGAACGTTATGAGTTTCCTCCTTGACTTGAGTCTCCTCATCCGAATCACTTTCGGATTTCGAGGTATCCTCATATGTGGCATTCATAGCCTTCTTGGGCTTTTCTGATGGACATACATTAAAATAATGTCTTTTCCCACCACAATTGAAACATTCTTGTTCCCTAGTCTTCTTTTTTCCTCTCTCTCTCTCACCATGAGGTTCATGTCTTTTAGTGAATTTTTCACTTGGTTCTGCCTTCCTAAATTTCCTCATCTTATTAAATCTTTTAAACTTTTTCAAATATTTTTTAGATATCATGGTCATTTCTTCACTTGGGTCTTCTTCCATTTCCGGTTTTTTTTCTTTAATTGTTGGAGGTTTAATGGAAAATTTCAAGGCAATAGGCTTCTCCTTTATTGTTTCAAGGTTGAGTTCAAAGGTTTGAAGAGAGGCAACCAAATCATCAACTTTCATTTGGGCTACATTCCGGTACTCTTCAATTGCCACCTTTTTAGAATCAAACCTCTTGGCAAGATTTCTTAAGATCTTTGTGCACACTTTTGCATCGGGAATTATTTCACTGAGAGCCCACATAGAGATGATTATGTCACTAACTCTAGAGTAGAAAACCATAAAGGTTTCTCCTAGTCTCAATTTTAAGGCATCAAATTGGGCTTCCAATATTGGAGCTTTGACATTTTTACAACGGAAGTGCCTTCGTGGGTTCTCTAAAAAATTTCCCATGCCTCTTGTGCGGTCTCACACATCATAATTCTCTTGTATTCATTTGGTGTGATTGCACAATTCAAGGCATTTAGTGCTCTACCATTAGCGGTGCATGAGGCCTTTTCATCTTTACTCCATGAATGTGTAAGCTTTTAGCTCAACGGACTTGGAACTGGTGGCCGTATCCATTTTCTCTACCACGGGATGTGTCCAACCGGTACACACAGAATCCCATACGGAGGCATCGGTGGAGATAAAAAAAAGTTTCTAGCCTTCAATTTTGTATATATTAGATACAATTAATATTATTTGTTAGTTTTATAAATAAAAATGGAAAATGCATGAAATCAGTCAAAATCAGTGGAAAATTAAATTGGTACATTTAAAAAGATGTGATCTTAAGAAATCTAATACATGGAATTCCAATTTTAATTTAGATCTTAGAAAACCAAAGTTAACACCATTATTATCTAACTAGTAAATCTAACAAAATAAGACATGTGAATTAGATCCAATCAATGTTGAGAATCAATTCTATCTCATTTTTTATTAAAATGCTGAAACAAAGAATATTATTCCTTGTCTTAATCTAAAATCACATGATTCAAGATTAAAATATTACATCTCCACCGTAAGTTAATTGAATCTTGAGAGAGAGAATTTGAATACAAAGAATTACATGAACATACAATAATAAAATAAAGATTTTTAAAATAAATTGAACTATTAATATACAATAAACAAACAAAGTAAAAGACATAACTAAATACTGAAAATAAGTTGACAAATAAAGTAAATGTCAGAATAAAGTAATGCATAATGTAAAAGGTGGCTATTGGAATAGACCGCTCATCACCCAAAATGAATAAATAAATACAAAATCTAGATCTGAAATTCGTATAAAAGTCCAAATGTCAATTCATTTTCATCATCAAAGTTAAAAATCTATAAACTTCAATTTAAATAACCGAACTTTAGTAACTTAGATTCAACACTTACAACCTAAGTTCTAACTATTTCATGTCCAATAAAATAAATAAAGAATATAAACCTTAAAATTAAACAATCGTCAAAGAAATCAAAAAAATTGGATGTTTCAGGGTTCTAAAGGAATATTTCATGAAAGAATTAAAGTACAAGATTTGGGGAAATTACATCAAAGACAATTCAAAATAAAATTACAATATGATCACTCACATGTAAAAATCGTGTAAGCTCTTTGTCTTCTTGTTTTCTTCTCCAATCTTTTGTCCTTTTGAGCTCCAGGTCACATTCGAATTCTATGTTGTGCCCTAGTGCTCTATTTATAGACCATGGGTTGGAATTGATAGTTGGGATTAAATATTGATTTAAGTTGTGAATTGATGGCTTGGATTGGATCTCATTTAAAAGTGGATGGATGAGATTTGAAGTTGAAAACTTAGGACTATCATAAGTGTACACAAATTTAGGGTGGCTTGGCATGGCGGTTAAGCAATGGTAGAGAAACTATTGGGATTTGGAGAGAAAAGATAGGGTAGGATAGAAGTTTGCTAAGGAGATTAGGTTTTTATGATTTAAATAAATGCAAAGCATGGATGGCTAAGATCTAAAGCTAACATGAATGAGTGTATGAGATGAAGTAGATGACACGGCCTAGGCTTGACTAGTGATATGCACATGAGGTGTTTTGGATTTGTAAAAATCGTGTATGGTTTGAAAGATTTGAGATGATGAGGTGTTGGTGATTTGGGAATGAATTTGGATGGATTTTAGGTCAAGTGCATGGAGAGATTTTAGTTGCAAAAATCGTGTGGAGATATGGATTGGATTGAGATGCAAGTTAAATTAATATCTAGGGTTTTAATGCATGAGTGGCTATGATTGAATGAGATCTAAATCTAATGGTTAGCTAATGGATGCCTAAGATTAATTATGGAAATGATGAGATGATTTATGAATGATCATGATTCTAAGGTTGACCTATATGATAAATGGGTTGAATGGCCTAGATCTAATATGATGAATGAATGCATTGGATATGGAAAGGTGGCTTCAGGTTTTACCTAATTTTGATGCATTAGATGAAAGGTTGAGATTGAAGGTAGAGAATGGATGGTAGATATGAATTATGAATGGACAAGGATTGGGCGTGTAAATGGGTTATGGATTTAGGGATTTGAACCTCTAAATGAGCACATGGGCCTCGAGTGGAACTCGGACCTGATCTTGAGGACTTGGGCCTTTGTTGCACTTGAAATGCACATTGGCCTGGCCCATTGTGTAAAATGTGCATGGACTGCTTGTGGCCTGGCCCATTGTGTAAAATGTGCATGGACTGCTTGTGGCCTGGCCCAATGTTGACTTGTGAAGCTTAGTTTGTCCTAATTGAAGTGGATCTCTGGTCCATGGATCTTGAATTTCAACCCTTGGCTCTTGATGTAACACCCCGCCCTTTTCACTCTAATAATCAGAGTTTATTTATTTATTTTTTTTTTTTATAATAATAAATAAGTGATCGGGGCGGGATGTCACGATGCGAGTTAAGTTCGGACTTCTAAAGTCCGACCCTTAACTGGCCAAGCCCATGTGCGTATGGACTAAGTCCTAAGAATTGGTCCACACATGGTACAATGAACTTGCGGAATCTACTTAGTCTAACTGATGGTTATAATAGATCCTAAGACTACTCCATTTTCCATTTTTAGATAGCAAAGTACATAATCATCCAAAATACCAAAATAACCTTAAAGTAAGCATTCACTAAACCATCCAAATCCTACCAAACCATAGCAAATAGTTAACTACTTTATTACATGCCAACATCATCTAGCTATCAAATTACATCGTCCAAATAAACTTAATTAAAAAGTCCATAATCGAAGTCCATTCAAAGCCCAAGCTCCTATGCTTGGTTTCCTTCACGATCCTCGTTCTTCTCCTTTCCTGCGTCATCCACTAAGGCTAGAGATAGGGCGTTAGACCAATGCGCCCAGTAGGTGCTTCCGATTAGGTCTACCACAAGGTTAGTAACAAAACATGCAAATAGTAGAATAATACATGTTCATCAAAATCTCATAAAAACAATGCTATGTATGAAATGCACATGGAATGAGTCCCACCCATCACAAATATACATAGCTTCCTCTTGACGAGATTCTCATCGTCAAGGTACCCCACAGTGGTCTTTCGGACTCCCCTACGGAGTGTGGCCTTCGGATTCCTCTTGATGGGATTCTCATCATCAAGGTACCCCACAGTGGTCACTCGGACGCCCCGACAGAGTGTGGCCTCTGGTTTCCATAATCATCACCCCATGCCATGCATGAGATGCCAATGTGTTCATGCCATTTGTAAATACATCTTATCATACAAAACCAATTTGTAACATAATAACTTAGCACATAATTCATCAAAACTTTGATAAAACAACAAATATAAGTGTGGTTCAAAAAGGTAGGAAACCTACTCAATGTTCACTTAGTTTGACCATTCTTTTAAACCGTCAACCGATCACGACTTTGTACACCGTTCAAGCAATCCCGATACCTTATTTACATAACAGCAAATCAACATATATCCATTTAATTTCCAACTAAGCCTAAGTCTCAAAAACCACTTTATGGGGTTCGGCCATACCCCATGGCCGAACCTGACCCACTTAAACTATGGTCTCTCTTTTATTTATCCACATAACCTAATCCTCCAAATGTACCTTGGTAGGGTTCGGCCATACAACATGGCCGAACCTTACCACTTTGATTTTGGCCCATCTTTCCAATCCTATGATTATTTCACTCCATAATTACAATTGTACCACTAGACTAACCCTTGTTTAATTTTTCTTAAAAACCAATAACTTTAACTAATCCACCTTGGTGGGGTTCGGCCATACAACATGGCCAAACCTCACCATCTTAATTTGATCCTTTAAATCCTTCTTACATACATCTTCAATCAGATAATTAGTTACACACTAAGGCCACCAATGACCATTATTGGGGTTCGGCCATACCTCATGGCCGAACCTCACCCTTTGGATTTTTACCTCATGTTCCATCATTTATCATGGTTGATCAATTTACTATTAAATCCATAACTAAGCCTAGGTGATTCTTAAATCAAAAGCATAAAACAAATCATAATTTCCAACATGATTTTAATCCAATTATCCCATCAAAACAGTCCATGATTCCATCATTTATCATAATTTTGGCTCAACACTTTTAGCCATAAGAACCATATGGTTCAGCCATCCAATGGCCGACCAACATATTGCACTTATCTTCATTCAAAAACCCCTTTAAAACTTTCATTACATAATATGGATTTTATCTCTCAAAAACCCTAAAAATTCACCAAGTCTTTTCATGGGGTTCGGCCATCCCAAGTGGCCGAACCCTATGATGCATTTCTTATCCTTTTTACACATCATTATCCATTCATTTTCTTCCATGGGGTTCGGCCATACTCATGGCTAAACCCTATGGTTCCTTTACCTCTTCATTTAAACTTCATAGCCATGATCATACCCTTTGATGGGTTCAGCCATACATCATGGCCAAACCTAATCACCTCCTTTTCATACTCAATGGTTTTTGTACATCCCTTTTTAAGATTTGGACATACAATGGACTGATCATGTTTCTTTGGTTATCTTACTAAATAAAAGTTATAGAACACCTACCGTTTCCGCGACTCCACCGATTTGATCTTTGCTTGTTCTTCTGTTCCTTTTGCTCCTCTTAGATCCTTAGCCTTCCTCTTTCCTTCCTGTCCTTTTGTCAAGCTTAATCTTGCTGGAAACTCCTTGAAGTTGATCAGCCCAAAGTATTGATTTGAGAGAGGGAGAGAGATAGGCACTTGACCTTGGACGGAAATGATAAACCTAGAGGTGCAACTCCTTTTCTCTAAGTCTACTTGTCTTGGTGGAGGGATCGATCAAGGACTGATTGAAGATAGGAAATCAGCTAAAGCTCTTGATCTTGAGAGGTGAAGACGTCCAAGAGAGGGAGAGAAAGACAGAGAGAGTGCAAATGAAAACCCTTTTTGACTAATGAAGTTCAGCCCATGGTTGGCACCAAATGTAACTCTCCTCCCATTTACTTCCATTATTTATTTCATGTGGGGGTTTCATCCTTGAGATGAAACCCTCCAACGGTTTTGGCTTTTGGCTGCCCTAGATACAACCCTTCTCCATCACCTCTCCAAGTGTGAACCCATATGTAACTCTCATTTGTTTAATACCTCCCTTGGGGTTTCATCCTTGAGATGAAACTCCCAAGGTGTCCAACGGCTAGCTTTGGTTGACCTTGTGTAACTCCACAAGCCTACTCATCTTCCATCTTGAGGGTTTCATCCTTGAGATGAAACTCCCATAGCATCCAACGGTCACATTTGAATAATACGCTCCATAACTACCATCTTCCATTATGTGCTCATGTGGGAGTTTCATCCTTGAGATGAAACTCCTACATGCCAACGGTTTTGTGTGTTAATCTTTTACCCAACCATCCTTCCCATTGGCTGCCCATTTGAAGTCCCATGCATAGCATAAATCTCCATGCAATTCCAACGTGTAGTAAGTCTGAATTTAAAACATAACTCCTCACATATGTAACTCCCAAAACCGCCCCCCATTCATTTCTTATCTAGGGGTTACATGCATAGAATAGACTCTCCATGCAGCCAACGTTTTCCTTGTTTTAAAATTGGAATTAAAAATACTCCACTCTCATTCACACATTTCACTCACTTACAATTAATTTAACTCTCTCAACTCAACCCATTTAACTCATCAATTTAATGCAACTCTACCCATAAATTCAACTCAACTAAACTCCACCATTTACTTCAATTCAACCCAAACTCAAACATTAATTCATCTTAACCAATTAAGCTTTGAGCTCACCTAATGGTTAATCATATCATCCACGACCCATTGGGTGCCATTTGGGTCCTTTGACCCAATTAACCACTTTGACCCAAATAAATGTACATTACCCATTTAATTTAATTTAATTCCATAACACCTACATTGGGTCTTATTTGAACAATGGGTTCCACCATTTTCTCATCTACGATCATAACCCTTTAATTCATAACTCCGATGACATTTTCGTAAATACTGATATATTGAAAAATCTAGGGTATTACACTTGAATTGCATGTTTTCTTCTCAAAATTAGAATAATTAACCAACCACTTAAAATTTAAAAATATTGATTTAATCTAGACTCTCATAAATGGATCTAGATTAACAATTTACATTTAAAATCCTAAAAGCGGTCTGAATTAATTATCAAAATTCCAAGTCTTCCAGTTTAAGCTCTAAACTTGCAATTATCCACTAAATTGAGATTGTTTTCCTGTACTTTCCATTTTTATCTACAAAACTAAAAATAATATTAACTGCATCTAATATTTACAAAATTGAGGCTAACTAATCCAATATTAAAGGGTAAAAATGTTATTTTTCAATGCTCAACAAATACCCCAAACTCAGATTTTGCTCGTCCTCGAGCAAAACTAACTTAAAAACTTTAAAAAATAAAATAGAAATCTAAACTAAACCTAAACTAAACCACTTTCGTTGGTACTCTCGATTGCATTTAGCGTATGCAACAAACCTTTAAACCCCTAGGTTGCCCCTAGTGGACGAGTTATAGTCTCGTAAGGGCTTGCAGTGATGATACCCACAAACATCAAGATCTTTAACAATAACACATAGACAAGGGATTTGAACATCATACAACTCTAAAATTAATTTTACAAGGCTTATACCCGGATTGTAGTGTGTCCTTAGCCAATATTAAGATGGACTTCTTTTTCCAAATACACACAAGTTTTGTAACCACCTTTGGAAAATGCGCTTCAGCTTCAAACCTCACCAGATATATCTCTCAGAAAGACTAACGCTTAGAGGTTTGGGGTCATTTTCTCTCAAGGTATATGTGAGTAAAGTTTATGTATTCAATTAAAAATATCTCACATATGTATTAGCAAAGACGATTCAATTCAAAGAAAATAAATGATCTCATGAATATGTTCCACTTTCTTGAAAACGTTGAGTCAAACACCATCATTTTGTTTCCTCTATTCTCCACATGAAATACCATATTTCGACTCAAGATCAATAAGACTTTCTAATAGGACAAAACGTGGCTTGGGATCGGGTCAAATCATGTAACGCCCCGCCCTTTTTCACTCACTTTCTGAAAATCAGAGTCTATTTTTTTTTTTTATATATAAATAGAATAGTGAGCAAGAGCGGGACGTCACGACGCGAGCTAAGTCTGGACTTCTAAAGTCCGACCCTTAACTGGCCAACCCTATGTGTGCATAAACTAAGTCCATGAGAACGGTTCACACATAGTAACTTATTATCAAAGCGGAATATAACATAAACTGGTTGCGGATTATAATAGAACCTAACACTAGTCCATTTTAGATAGCAAAGTACTTAGTCGTTAACCAAATTAACTTAGATTAAATATCCTTACCAAACCATCCACAAACCATAGCAAATATCTAATTATTATATGCCGAAGTCTATCTACTCAAATTACAAGTCCTTGAGTACTTAATAAAATAAAAATAAAGCATTCCAAAGTTCTTATACTTGGCTCCGTTCACGATCATCCTTTTCTTCATTTCCTGTTTCATTCACTAGGGTAGAAGTAGGGCGTTAGAACAACGCGCCCAGTAGGAATTCTAGGTATGGCTAACACGTGGTTAGTATAAGACATGCATATAAACAATATAACATCAAAACCTTGTCAAATCATGCCATGCCATGTATGCAATGAGTCCCACCCATCACAATCAAACATATCCTCTTGATGGGATTCTCATCATCAAGGTACCCCCACATAGGTCTTTCGGACGCCCCGACGGAGTGTGGCCCCTCCGGTTAACTCTTGATGGGATTCTCATCATCAAGGTTCCCCCACATAGGTTATTCGGATGCCCCGACGGAGTGTGGCCCCTCCGGTCCCTTAACCTTCACCCCATGCCATGCATGAGATGCTAATGAATTCCATGCTATTTTATATGATAAATCTAGCATTAAATCCTCATATTTGCAGCATATTATTTTAAAACATAACTCACAAAAATAAGATAAACCAACATACATAACCATGGTTTCAAATAAGGTAGAATCCTACCCAAGACAAGTAAGGTGTCCTTGAGCTTTAATCATATAACCGATCACGATTGTGCCCCCCTTTGTGTAGTCCCGTTACCTTATAACATGTCCATGAATTAAACCAACAACCCATTTGATTTGTAATGGTATCTAAGTCCAAAAACATAACTTGTGGGGTTCGGCCATACACCATGGCCGAACCTCACTTACTTTGATTTTAACCCTTAGTCCACTAAAATCCAACTTTGTGGGGTTCGGCCATACAACATGGCCGAACCTCACCATCTTGATTTTTAGTCCCTCTTTCAAATCACTTGATCCTTTTAATTAAATCTAATCACCAATCCGTTAATCTAATCATTCACACATTATCCATCTAACACACATAACATCATAAGTCCATAAAATTCATTAGTGGGGTTCGGCCATACACCATGGCCGAACTTCACTCCCTTGATTTTATGCTCATCTTTCAACCCTTTGATCTTCAAGTTAGATACAAGATCATGACCTCCACATCTAATCACGTGTACCACAAATGTTTATAATTGATCACCATTTAAATCCACCAAATATTTTCCATGGGGTTCGGCCATACACAATGGCCGAACCCATGGTTCATCCTTTTCACCCTTAGTTACATTCTATGCCATTAATCATCCATGGCTAATTAAGTTGGTTTATTTACTTATAACCAAGTCCCAAAAACGGTCCACCAAAAGGTTGTATGGCCGAACCCTATGATATCTAAATCCATAAAGAGTACTTGGTGGGGTTTGGCCACACACCATGGCCGAACCTCACCCTTAGGCTTTGGTGCTCCTCTTTTCCATTCTTTTTGATCCAACAACCCAACACCTTTCTAAATTATTAATCATCTTCAAAATTAATTAAACATGACACACTATCCATCATTGTCTCTCCATGGGGTTCGGCCATACACATGGCCGAACCCTATGGTTCCTTATTTCCATTAAAACTATCATGCATCTATGATTGGTTCTCATACCTCCATCCATTTAAATCCTTTTAACACTTTAATAAAATCAAACACATACACTTCCTTCAAATCTAATGTCTTTTCATGGGGTTCGGCCATACAAAATGGTCGAACCCTATGGTCCATGTTCTTCCCTTTTAAACATCATTTTAAACCCATAAAACTTCCTTGACTCTTTCCATGGGGTTCGGCCATACAACATGGCCGAACCCTATGGTTCCTTATCTCCTCTTTTAAATTCAATAACCATGATTTTAACCCTTGATGGGTTCGGCCATACAATGGCCGGATCATGTTTCCTTAACCATCTTATTTAACAAGTGTTTATTGAGCACTTACCAATCCCACGACTCCTCCGGTTCTTTCACTCCTTCTTGCTCCTTTCCTTCCTTAGTCCCTCTTTCCTTCCTTCTTGCTCTTTAGCTGAGACTGACCTTGCTGGAAATCCCTTGAAATGGTTCAGGCCAAGTGATATGGACTGGGAGAGAAGCTTGAGATCAAATTATTCTAAGTCCTCTTTGATCTTGAGAAGAGAAACGGCCTTGAGAGGGAGGGAGAGAATGAGATAGAATTCTCAAAGTGTTTGGTCTTCTTTCCTTAGATTGCTGGTCGGCTAAGAGAGGGAGAGAGGGAGAGAGTGAATGGAAATGAAACTCCTCCTTTGGTTAAACAAATTCAGCCCAAGGTGGTGTCTTCTTGGTGGCAACACTTGTAACTCCCATTTTCATCACTATTATCCTTAATGCCTCCCTTGGGGGTTTCATCCTAAGATAAAAACTCCCAAGGCTCCAACGGCCACCAAGGGTTGCCTTGGTGTAGACTCCCCCCCTCTTCCTCCTCTCATTAATGCTTTATGTGCGGGTTTCATCTTAAGATGAAGCTTTCCCCACTCCTCCAACGTGTGCACTTGATTTTTGAATTTGAAATGCACCACCACTCCTCACCTCTCCATTACTTTTCCATGTGGGGGTTTCATCTTTGAGATGAAACTCCCATGCCAACGTGTACCCCTTGATTTGGTGTTTGAAACCACAATCCTTCACCTTCACACTTCACTCACTTTTAATTTAACTCACCATTTTAATTCATTTCAACTCAACTCACTTATTTGATTATCTTTCCATTTTAATTCATTTAATTCAACTCAACCATTTAATTCCATTTCCAACTTAAATCAGCCCCAACCAAAATAAGTTTGGACTCACTTGGTGGTCAACCAAGTCAACCATGACCCATTGGGTCCCAATTGAGCCTTTTGACCCAATTAGCCACCTTGACCCAATTAAATGTATCTTACCCATTTATTTTAAATTGACCCTACAACTTACCCATCTAAGGTCTATGTCCATTAAATCCATAATTTAAAAGAACAAAATTCACGTAAATTGATATCTCGAAAATCCGGGGTGTTACAAATCAAAGAAGGATAAAGTTGTTTTCTCTAGATTTGGTGTTTCACGAGCCAATCATTAGTGATGGAGGAAAGCACTTCTGTAATCGCCAATTCGAAAAGTTAATGAAATCATATGGGGTGATGCATAAGGTCGCTACTCTATATCACTCGCAAACAAGTGGACAAGTGGAAATTTCAAATAGAGAGATTAAGTATATCCTTGAGAAGACAATCAATGCAACTTGGAAAGACTGGTCTTCCAGACTCACTGATGCACTATGGGCATATTGAACTGCTTTTAAAACACCCATAGGAATGTCACCCTATCGTTTGGTTTATGGAAAAACCTGTCATCTTCCAGTTGAGATAGAGTACAAAGCCTATTGTACCTGGGTTTGTGTCCTTTGAGTTTGACACCCCTTGAGATGGAAACCTCTCCATCTACCCATTCAACTCATTTCAATTCTTCTCAACTTAAATCAATTGGGCTCATTTATCACTCAGTCAATTCAACTCAGCCACAACTCATTTCCTTTGAACTCAATTGAACTCATTTATCAACTCAACTCAATTTGAACTCACCCATGGTTGACCAAGTCAACCATGGCTTAGCCGACCATGTACCACTTGGTATTTAGGGCCCCACTTAGCCATTTCATTTACATGCCTTGGTCTTAATTGGGTATTTGACCCAATTACATTGGCTTTAGCCAATTACTTACAAATCAGCTCATCATGACCCATTGGGTCCCCATTGAGCAATTAACCCATTTATTTAAGGCTTACCCATTTATTTTCAATTCAACCTTATCCATGACCCGTTGGGTCTTAATTGGGCAATTGACCCAACTCCTTACCCATTTAAGGTTCATTCCATTTTCTAACCTTAAATTCAACCAATTTAACAATTTAAATAAACAAATCCCATATATTTATGAATTGAAAAATCCGGGTCCGGTCCTGGTACTCTCGATCGGTCTTGAATTACCGAGATATTTTTTTTCTCGAGAGTCCACATGAGCTTCTAAGGTCCAGAACTCATAAGTTATCGTCGACGAGTCGTTGACCACGAGGGCTTGTTTAAGCCTTTGATCGAGGGGTCGATGCATATGAGACCCTCGATCAGAGGCATACCCAGAATAACAATTCTATGATCCAGAACCTTTGTCAGTCTGGTCGACCAGTCTTTGACCACGATGGGTCGATCCTGTCTCCACCGAAGGGTCGGTGAGAACGACTGGTTGAGCTGACAGTGAACTTAATTCATATTTCCAAGTCCACTTCCAATTCACTGTCCAGCTTCCTCTCTAGGCTTTTTATGGTTTTACTATTTGTTCAACTAAGCCTAGGAATGGTCCTCCTAAGGTGTGGGTACCACTTAAAGTCATCTATGGCCAAATACATGTTTTGTGATTGCCATAACGATGAACTTCAATCCGGTGGAGCATGATCTTCAATCTTGATCATCTTGAGTCTTCAAACTTCTAACAAGTGCTTCTTCCTGAGTCATGGAATTGACAAACATAGGAACTCTGCAAAACCTGCGCACTAACAGATGACTAAGATTGAATGGGGTTAAGATCTAATGGTTCTAGGTTTATTTAGGTAAAAATAAATATAGGAAAGGGATGATAATTGATGGAGGGTTTGGATTCAGGGGTTAATCTTAGATGAATAATGAAATGCATGACCTAAATTGAATACAATTTATGTATGTGATGGATGCATGTGGAGGCTCTAGGGTTTCTAATAGATGAATGAATGAATAAGATTAGATAACCTAATATCTAATGGCTAAGATGATCAATGCATGAAATGAATGCATGAATTAATAGGTGATGCATGGATGAATATTATTCTAAGGTTAAAATGTTTATGATTATAATGAATAACCTAGGTCTAATGATGGATGAATGAATGGTTTAGATTAACATAGAGGCTTCTAGGGTTTACGATGGAGGATGGAGGGCAGAAATTGAATGCGCATGAGAGATAGTTAGGGTTTAGGTATTGGAGCTGACATTGGGTAAATGGATATGGGCTATGGTTTATGGACTTAGGTGGATTCGAGTATGGACCATGGAGCTTCCTGGACTTGGGCTTGGATCTAGACCTCAACTTAGGCCCACTGAAATTGGATTTGAGAGCTTGGGCCTTAATTGGACTGAGCTTGCACACTGACCTAGCTTAACTGCAAAATGCGCATGGGCTTGTATGTAGCCTGGCCCATTGAAGCTTAGCTTGGCCCATTTAGCCTTTAGCACTTGGATTGCATCTTCTATCATTTAGAATTAAATAATTATTCAGCCACTTAAAAATCTAAAAAATATCAATTAATCTAGACTCTCATAACTAGATCCAGATTAATTAATTTACATGAAAGTCCTAAAAATGGCATGAAATAATTATAAAAATCCTAGGTCTTCACTTTAAAGCTCTAATCTTGCAATTATCTATTGAATTAGCATGGTTTTCTTGAAATGTCCATTTTTATCTACAAAACTAAGAAACTATATTAAATGTATCAATATATACAAACATGAGAGGTATCTAGTCCAATACGGAGGTGAAAATGTAAGATTTTAGTGTTCAACATTGGCCCCTTGCATACACTCAAACCGATTCACACATCAGCTAGATCGATTTCTCAGCATCTTGCGGATTTCTTATTGCTGCCTGCCAGTTTCTCTTCTTCACCAGCAGATTTGATCTTCTACTTTTCACAAGACATGTCCCTACGACCTCTTGTCTCTTGCAACGTCTCAAATCTGCTTATTCCATCTAGATCTCCATCGATGGTGCCTCTTAGATCCTACTACTGTTGCTGTTCCCAGATCTTGTTCTCTTAAATCTGGTTCTCCTCTCTTGCGCTTCTCGGCCAAACACTACATCCTCTTAGGCGATCAGACCCCTATTTCGAGTTGCTGCTCTTTCCAACAACCCCACCCTTTGTTGCGGCCATTAGATCTATCTTCATCAAATCTAACCCCTTTTCTCCACAAATCGGCAACTTCGGTATGGTCATTGTTCTCTGTTGTCTTGCTACCAGATGCCACTTCCGTCTCTGGCAAACCACTGTCGCATTATGGTGCCATTTTACTACTGACCTACGGTCTCCCCAAATTCCCATTTTCTACCCGTTCCCTTCATCGGTGTGTCGCACCTACCCATGCCTTGACCAAGTACACTTGACCCTTCTTATATTATTTACAAAAAAAAACACAAAAGCAATCTGTCCATCCTCCTTACCCATGGCCACCACCTCATCTTCAACCTCCTCTATGACCCCCTTAACAGTCCCCAATTTCCAGCCTTGTCTCCGTCAAACTAATGGAGACAAACTACCTTCTTTGGTAGCCTTAGACCAAGACATTCCTGGTTGGTCAAAAACATTGGCCCTTCATTGATGGCACCCACCCTTGTCCCCCTCAATATCTTTCCACTGATGACCCATCCGAATCAACTCCCAACCTTGTCTATGCCACCTGAATTGAGATGGATAAGACCTTCGTTGGCATTCTCAATGCCACCCTATCTGAACCCGTTTTGGCCCAAGTTGTTGGTCTCTCCACATCTCGTAAGATTTGAGATTGTCTACAATGCAATTTTCACGGTACTTTCTAGCAAACGTAACTCATCAACGTATTTAATTACTCTCTATATCCAAAGGTTCAAAGACCATATCTGAATATTTTCAGCATGCCAAATCCCTTGCTGATGCTCTAGCCTCTATCAATCAGCCCATCTCCAATGATGACGTTATTACATCGATGCTTCAAGGAGTTGGCCCTAACTACTCTATGCTTTACACAGCTATCATCAACTTTCCTCTAGCTTTGGTGTTCATAGATCTTCACGCTCGTCTCTTATTATTTGAGTCACAACTCACACATCCAGTACAGAGTGCCCCATCTGATAGCTCTGCAAGGATGCCCCACACTGCCCTTCTTTCTTCCATTGAGTGCTACTACTCTGATCGTGGTGGTTGTGGTCGTCGTGGTCGCTTAGATGATGGTAGAGGAGGTCGAGGCAATCGCAGTCGTGGACGTTCCCCATCATCTCCCAATATTCTTGGAAATCCTCTGACATAGTGCTTCTCATTGCTATAAGCACTAACTCCAAAGGTCTCAGTTCGAGGTTGATCTTCCATCCACCTTCGCTGACATGCAGATTTCTCCTCCGATTGATCACAACCGGTATCCCGATACTGGAGCTACCCATCATATGACCGCTAATGCATACCCTCTACGCTCCAGGTCTGACTACGGCGATATTGATCACGTTCTATGGGTAATGATGACTCTCTTCCCATTACGCACACTAGTACTTTGTCTATATCCTGTAGTTCCTCTACGTTTCTTCTTTCTCACGTTCTTCATGTTCCTCAAATGCATAAAAACGTGTTATCCGTTGTTCAATTCACTAAAGATAACTCCATTAGTTTTACTTTCTTCTTTTGGAATTTTGTTATTCGTAACTTACATACTCGTGCTACTTTGTTTCATGGCCAATGTGAAGGAGGACTCTATCCCATCAAGCCGAACACTCTATCTGTTCATGCTTTAGTTGCATCCTGCTCCTCTTCGTCACTCTGGCACCAATGTCTTGTTCATCCATCTAATAAAGTGCTTCAAGTTTTAGCAAATAATAAATGTTTAGATCCCTCTTTTCAGTTTTCTCGTTCTAGTTTTTGTAGTAATCATGCTTTGCAAAAGTCGATGTGACTCCCATTTTGTTGTTCATACTCATTGTACTCCTGAACCATTTTATTTAATTCATTTAGATGTGTGGATGTCTCATGTTCTATCGATTTCTAGATTTCGATATTATGTCCTCTTCATAGATGATTTTACAAACCATTTTTTATTATTTTCCTATGCGACATAAATCAAAGGTTTTCACTCATTTTCAAACCTTTATTGCATTTGTTGAAAATCATTTTTCGAGTACCATTAAAAAAATTCAAAGTGATGGTGGTAAGGAGTATGATAATCAATCCTTCATAACTTGTGTGCGCAAAAAGGGATCAATCAACGCTTATCCCGTCCACACACTCCCCAACAGAATGGTCTTGCTGAACTCAAACACTGCCATCTGTCATAAATGGGTCGCCCCTACTCATTGCTTCTCCCTCATCATTTCTAGTTTGAGGCACTTTGTACTGCTGTCTACATTGTCAATAGGTTGTCGACACCACTTCTCCAATGGTACTCACCCTATCAGAAGATTTTTGGCACCACACGTAATTACCTCTCCCTTCACACTTTCGGGTGTGTGTCCTACACTCGGTGACTATACTACTAATAAATTTCAACCTCTATCGGTTGAGTGTGTGTTTCTTGGTTACAGTGATCACCACAGGGGCTATCAGTGCCTTCACCCTTCTACTGGCAGAGTCTACATCTCCCAGCGTGTACTGTTCAATGAAGTTGTCGTTCCATACGCCACAGCTACCACGAGACACATAGCATCATCTTCCTCAAGCATGGTCTTCATTCCTATTATCACCCTGTCCCCATCTTTTGCACACTCAATTTCTACCCTTCCTATATCACCAGCATCAACATCACCCTCTCAACTAGAAGCACAAGATTTGACACATGCCTCCTCACCATCTCCACTCGCAACACTAGAGTCAACTTTTGTTGTCTCCTCCTCTCCAGCCCCTGCTCTGCCTTCGTCTGATAATGTTCATCCTATGGTGCCTCTTGCTAAGTATGACATCTCCAAGGCCAAAAAATGGGTTGCCTTTTCCAATTGTCATCCACTTCCATAGGCCTTTGCTACTTTGATCTCTACCTCTGACATTGAGCCCACATACTACACTCAAGTTGTTCGATCTACGGAATGGCGACAGACCATGAATGATGAATTCAATGCTCTTCTATTGAAACAAATTTGGTCTCTTATTCCACATCCACTGAATCTCAACATTGTTGGTTGCAAATGGGTTTAAAGATTAAACGCTGCTCGTGTAACGCCCTGCCCTTTATTCACTATGCTTTCCGAAAATCAGAGTCTATTTTTTTTTTTTAATAAAGAGTGAGATAAAGATTGGGATGCCACGACCCGAGCTAAGTCCGAACTTTTAAAGTCCTACCCTTAACTGTCCAACCTTACGTGTGCATGGACTAAGTCCATGAAAACGGTTCACACGTAATAATAATAACTTGCGGAATTAAAACATAACTGCGGATTATAATAGAACCTAAATCTATTCCATTTTAGATAGCAAAGTACTCCGTCAATTTTAAATGATTAACTTAACTTAATTAACAAAAGTAACCATTCACAAACCATAGCAAATATCTAAATTATTACAAACCCGAAATCTAGCTACTCAAATTACAAGTCCATGTGTAACATAAATAAAATATAGTCCAATCACATATCCAAGCTCCTATGCTTGGCTCCGATCACGTTCATCGTCCCTTTCCTTTCCTGTATCATCCACTAGGGTAGAAATAGAGCGTTAGAACAATGCGCCCAGTAGGAATTCGATTTAGGGTCTACACATGGTTAGTACAAATCATATATAATAACATAATGTCAAAACCATATAAAACAATGCCATGTCATGATGTCAAATGCAATGAGTCCCACCCCTCACAAGTACATATAACCTCTTGATGGGATTCTCATCATCAAGGTACCCCCACATAGGTCTTTCGGACGCCCGACGGAGTGTGGCCCCTCCGATTACCTCTTGATGGAAAATGCACATCAAGGTATCCTCACATTGGTTTTTCGGACGCCCCGACGGAGTGTGGCCCCTCCGGTTACATATCCTTCACCCCATGCCATGCATGAGATGCTAATGAAACACATGCTATTTTATATTATAAACATAGCATTAAAACTCACATTTGGAACATATGGAACATATCTTTTACAACATAAATTCATCAAAATAAGATAAAAACCATCATATATTAACCATGTTTTCAAAAAGGTAGAATCCTACCAAAGACCACCAAAGTGTCCTTACTTCTTAAACCGGCAACCGCTCACGATCGCGCACTGTTTATGAGGTCTCGTTACCTTATAACATATCCATGAGTCAAACCAATAATCCATTTGACTTGCAATAATATCAAAGTCCAAAAATACACTTTGTGGGGTTCGGCCATACACTATGGCCGAACCTCACCTATTTGGTTTTAGCCCCCCCCCCCCTCCCGTTTGAGTTCTTTGATCTTTTAAGTCCAATCATTCATCACCAAGTTAATCCTTTAAACTTTTACATAAATCCATAAACCAACCTTAGTGGGGTTCGGCCATACAACATGGCCGAACCTCACTCACTTGAGTTTGGTCCCTCTTTGTAATCCTTTGATCCAAAATCTTGCCATTTTTGAATCATAACTCTAATCACTTATACAATAATTATTAAACATTAGCAATCACTTAAGTCCACCAAACTTTTCTCCCATGGGGTTCGGCCATATACCATGGTCGAACCCATGGTCCATTACCTTCACTTATTTACATCCTTGCCATTCATACAAATCCATAACCAATAACCTAATCTAAGAACATAGATATATATATGATTAAATCCCTTTAAAATGTTCCATCAAACGGTTCATTAATTTTTTTTCTTCCATGGGGTTCGGCCATGGATGGTTCCATATTTCCTCTTTTAAATCCAATCAAAACATCATAACCCTCCATGGTTTTCATCCTTCTCAAAATTATTAATAACCAATGTTCTTTCATGGGGTTCGGCCATGCACTATGGCCGAACCCTATGGTTCATCATTTCCATTAAAATACCATAATCATCCCCCAATTTTCTTCCATGGGGTTCGGCCATCCACCATGGCCGAACCCTATGGTTCCTTTCTTTAAACAAAATTTATAAAAATACCTACCGGTTCCGCGACTCCTCCGGCTTTCCTTTGCTCCGGCTTGTTCTTTCAATCCTTTCTTTCCTTAGCCTTTTCCTCCTTCTTCTTGATCCTTTGGCTGAGTGTGAGAGCTTGAGAGAGAGATAGAATTCGACCTTGAGTGAGAAGGAGAGTGTTCGGCCTTGTGTGCTAACTTGAGATCCAAAAACTTTTCTAAGTCTTTTGTCTTGAGGAGTGATCAGCTAAGAGAGGGTTTGAGGGAGAGAAACAACCAAGAGGGAGAGGGAGAGTTCGGCCTTGTTTGAATTTGAAATGTGTAACCACTTCCATTATCTCTCCATGTGGGAGTTTCATCCATGAGATGGAACTCCAAGGCTCCAACGTGTGCCTTGCCTTTGTTTGAATTTCAAATGTATAACCGTCCACCCCATTTGTTTGAATTTGAATTGTGTAACCGTCCCACCTCCATTATCTCTCCATGTGGGAGTTTTATCCATGAGATGGAACTCCAAGGCTCCAACGTGTGCCTTGCCTTTGTTTGAATTTCAAATGTATAACCGTCCACCCCATTTGTTTGAATTTGAAATGTGTAACAATGTGTATCCTTGTTTGAATTTGAAATGTGTAACAACATGTATCCTTGTTTGAATTTGAGATGTGTAACAACGTGTATCCTTGTTTGAATTTGAAATAACCAAAGCTCCCCACCTCTCCAATGTGTAACCTTGTTTGATTTTTGAAACAACAACCCTTCATCTTCACACTTCACTCACTCTTTAATTCAACTCACCACTTTAATTTTAATTCAAATCAACTCAACTCACTTAACTCATCACCTTAATTTAATTCAAATCAACTCAATTCACTTGATTGCATTCCCATTTTAATTCAGCCCCATTTAATTAGGCTTGAACTCACTTGGTGGTCAACCAAGTCAACCACAACCCATTAGGTCCCAATTGGGCATTTTGACCCAAATAGCAACATTGACCCAATTAAATGCGCCTTACCCATTTACTTTAAATTGAACCTTATACCATAACCGTTGGGTCCTAATTGGGCCATTGACCCAACACCTTACCCATCTAAGGTTCATATCCGTTAATTCACAATTAAAATGGCAAATTTCGTAAATATTGATAACATGGAATTCCGAAGTGTTACAGCTCGGATGGCAGAATTGAGCATTACAAAGAGAGACTTGTTGCTAAAGGTTTTCATCAAAAGGCAGACATCAAGACCTTCGGCCATGTCGTCAAGCCCACTACTATTTGCATTTTTCTTAGTCTTGTTGTCACTTCTGCTTGGCCCATTCATCAGCTCGACGTCAAAAATGTTTTCCTTCATTGCCATCTTACTGAAGAGGTTTATATAAATCAACTGCCTGGCTTTGCTGATCATCGTCGTCCTCATTATGTTTGCAAATTACACAAAGATATTTATGGTTTGAAACAAACACCCATGGCGTGGTTTCAACGGTTCAACTCTTTTCTTCTCTCTCCTAGATTTGTTCAAAGCAAAGCTGACAACTCTATGCTCACGTATAGATGCGCACAAGTATTATGGTTATCCTTCTCTATGTTAATGACATAGTCTTGACTGGCAATTCTTCATCACTTCTTCAATCTTTCATATATGTTAAAGTAAATTCTTCTCCTGGGTGACTTTCCATAATTGTTTCTTCCTTTATTTGACAGTTTCCCAATTATGAGATTGTAATTGACTGACTAACTAATTATTTCCCGTTTAGGGTGCCATTTCTTAAGAGCGATTGTTTGGAGAGCCCACTTACCACTTGCTACTAAGAAGATTGTGGCTCCATTCTTATAGGATTACCCTCCACATGGCACCAATGCCTAAAGTTGGCTATCCCAAACACGGATCAATATTGCATCACGAGATTGCAAACTCCTTTTTTAAAGCACAAAAGCAAATTCTACAGAAAGTGTCTAGTTTGCATTCGAGGAAGAAAATCAAATAAACAAGCCATCATCATGTGTTCATTCCATCTGAACAAATGTTTGTTAATAACCAAGCAATCTCCTTCATTTTGATCAAAAAACCGAAAGAAGAATAACCCTAAGGAAAAGAGAGATTGGTGAAAGAGTTTCCCCTCGAAATGTGAGAAAAATTGCTTTCTATGCAATATGACCTCTTTGGTAAAGAAGTCTGTTACTGTCCCGGCTTTGCTGAGTCCCTATTTGTCAATTCCATGACTCGGGAAGAAGCATTTGTTAAAAAGCTTCATGACTCAAGATGATCAAAAGTGAAGACCATGCTCCATCAAGTTCAAAGCTTATCGTCATGGCAATCACAAAACAGGTATTTGGCCATCGATGACTTGAGGTGGTACCCGCACCTTAGAGAGGACCATTCCTAGGCTTAGTTGAACAAACAGTAAAACCATAAAAAATGCTAAGAGAGGAAGCTGGACAGTGAACTGGAAGTGAACTTGGAAATATGAGTTATGTTCATTGTTAGCTCGACCAGTCGTACTCACCGACCCCTCAATGGAGACAGGATCGACCCATTGTGGTCAAGGACTGGTCGGCCAGATTGACAAAGGTTTTGGATCAAAGAACTGCCATTCTAGGTAAGCCTCTGACCGAGAGTCTCGTATGCACCGACCCTCGGTGATGAACTTAAAAGACCCCTGTGGTCGACAACTCATCGGTAAAGGACTTGTGAGTTCTGGATTGTGAACTCAATAGGGGTCTCGAAGAAACAAACATATCGGTGTATCAAGACCGATCGAGAGTACCAGCACCGACCCCTCGCTAAAGGGGGACATTTCGTTCTGGGTAAGACAGGTTTCTGACTTGAAACTACTGTCAGCATGTTGTTGTCCCAGATCGAGACACTCGTATGGACCAACCTCTCGGTGCCATAACTGTCGACCCATCGGCAACACCGACCTTTCGACCGGGAAGTAATAAAGTCGTTGGGAGTGCATTTAATGTGCAACGGTCGGGTGGTTGAACGACAATGAATATGAACACCGACCCAGCGGTGCTACTGACTTGTTAGTACTGGACAGTCCGAAAAACCGTTATGACTCCTCTATAAATATGAATGTTGTGTAATCGTTTGATTATCTTCCTTGAGCTGAAAAGAGTGATACACTCTAAGGAATGATCAACACTCTTGAACTAAGAATCATAGCAACCAATCTATTGATTGAATTTGAAAGTGATAAAAAGAAGAGGTAAGAAAAGACAAAAACTAGGAAGCCTTTTGTAAAACCAGTTTCCTTGTCACCCTGAGATTGTGATTGCTCTACGACGGATACAAGGAGGAGCGTCGGCACACATTGGATGGGATCTTCAAAAAGCACACATCAGCGAGAGAGAGATTCAAAGGCAAGCGCTTCTAGGTTTTAATTTTGTTTTTAAAAGCTTTGTTTCGAAAGTGGAATAAGGAGGATTGACTCCGGAACCACTATAAAAAACTCTAGATCGTCGTCTTTGGCACAATGATGGGTAGAATTCACAGCCAATTAGATAGGTGGAATTCCTATTCAACAGTGGTGGGTGAAATTCCCAGCCAATTGAGTGAGGTGGAATTCCTATTCTAATTGTGAGGGTGTAAGTCCCCACTTAGTGAATTTGGGGATAGCTCAAGCTTGAGCGAATCCTAACAGTGGATGGAGGTTGGCGAACAGAACCACTACATATCTTGTGTTCTTATGTTTGTGGTGTTAGAGCTATTTTCTTTGTTGATTGTTTAATCACATTCGCTAACACACACTCACTTGATTGGTATATCCGCTGCGCTTAAACAAATCAATTAAGTAATTTTAAAAATGACCAACCATTTTAGATTGACCTATTCACCCCACCTCTAGGGTCAATTGTGTTATTCTAGCATCGTGAAAAGGGACTATCAATTGGTATCAGAGCCTCGTGCTCTTCATAAAGGATTTAACCATCCGAGTTGATCCATGCTAGAACACCTTCATGGGTATTTCAAAATTTTCTCACTATTCTTTATTGTTTGTTTACTCTTAAAAACAAAAATAGAAAATAAACTTGCATCCCATGATGAAGAAGAATGGACCATTATGTAAGATGAGTTTATTGAAAAATATATAGCCTCTCTGGATAGCTAAATGGAAGGTTTCACCTCTCGTAACCAATTAGAGAAACATGAGAGAAGTGAAAATGTAAATTTAAATGTTTGGTTGCCTCCGTAGTTAATGATGAAGAGGAATCTTCTAGTGAAGAAGAGAATAGTGATGAGGATCTTGATAAGGATGATGACCTCCAAAAAACTTACAATGATCTGTATCTAGAAAGTGAGAAATTGGCTAAGAAGGTAGACATATTTAAATCTGAAAAATTAAACATTTCAAACCAACTGGAAGACTTAAGGAAAGACTACGAGTATCTCACTTTAGAACTGAATTCTTCAAATGAAGAAGTCTTGAAGATCAAAGAAATCAAAGTATACCTTCAAGAAACATTAAAAAGACAAAGGGATGAAATCAAGGTGCTGAATAATGTCAAAGAAGATCTTGAAGATCATGTAGTGAAACTAACTCTTGAATTACCAGACTTAAGAAACCATAAAGAGAAGTTTCAAGATAAATTTACCCAAGGAGAAGAAAAATTCGAAAAACTTTTAAAAATGGGCAAAAGGTTTGGCGATAGGTCGGGTCTTGGTTTCTGATTGGAAATCAATGGACCTATTGGCCAAAGGGTGTCAATTAAGGGAGATATGCCTAAAACCCCCAAGGGTGAGTGTTTTTATTGCCATATGGTTGAACATTACAAGATGGAATGCAACCTTAGAAAGAGGCACATGGAGGATAAAACCCAAAATCAAGAACCAAATATTCATGTTAAAAGACAATCACAAAATCTTAAGGTAAAGCCTAAAAGATACCCACCAAGACTTAATAATAAGATACTCCCAGAGCATGACTCCTTGTTAAGACAACTCGACCAAATCTTGCAGAGATTGAGATATCCAATACAAAAAACTTCGAGGTCTTATCAAAAAGACAAAATTTTTGGTAACTACAAGTCTAGAATGCACTCTTCTTAGCTATAGTACATATTCTACTTGGAAAGCCATACATTCCATTCAAGGTATTTTGAATTGTATGTGTTTTAGAATGTGAATTTTGATTGTGTGCATGTTTAATGATTTGATGTGGCATATCTATGCATTGGAATAAATCTATGAATGCTATGCTTAGAATAGGATTTCATCAAAGTACACAAATCAGGAATGACTGCTCTGCTATATATATATATATATATATATAATCGACATGTCGCGAATAGACTAGTCGGCATGACAGATATGTTGGTATTATGCTAATTTGAACGTTGTTGAAAAGAACAAAAACTTGTCAAAAGGAACGACCTGTCGGTAAGTTGATAAGTTTAAGTTAAAAAGGCCATTTTGTGATAAAAAGATGATTCATTCGAATTCGTCGTTCTCCCTCGCACTAAAAGCTCTGGTTATTTCTCTCTTTGCTCCCGTGCCCTAGACCTAGTCGAAAAACCTCTCAGAGTGATTTCACAATGGAAAAGCATAGGGTTTTTACTCCTCTCACCTCAAGAACCCAAGGTGTCACAGACATTGTGATTTTTAGTGCTCAGGTGACCTCAGAAACTCTTCCCTCCTCTTTTTCTTTTGTTCTATACAAGTAAACCATGCCAAGGATGAAGTTACCAAAGAATTTCCAAACACCTGAATTGGAAGATCAAGCTGAGGCTAGTTCTCCACCTCCTAAGAGAAAAATACATCAGAGTCATCTAGATTTAAAGCGATAAAGGATCAGTTCAGTCATCAAAGTGAATTGCTTGTAGTCATTGCAAACATACAAGATAAGCATGATCACCTCTTAAAATAACTCCTGGCTGCTATTACTTCTCTCACTTCCAGTCAGCCCTCTCATTGCTCAGATCCTCAGCCTTCTACCTCAGCCCCTTCATCATCCCCTCCTGATGCTGTAAAACTTTAAATATTTCAGTTTCTGTTATATTTTTGAAAAATTGATATTCTGGATGTGTAAACAGTAAGCACCTTGTGTGCAAACTCTATTTTGTGCATTAATGTTGTGGTGTGTTATGGCTTACTATGTGTGTTTATATGTTTGATTGCCTTCTATCTCTTATGGTTAAACATGGTTTTGTTAAGAAGACTAACATGCAGGTTTGAATGAGTTGGTTTTGCATTGGCATGTTAGGGAAATAGGGATCGGGCTGTAATGCTACACACATCCTTGGAGAATGGGAGAGCACAAAATATATGTTGTTTAGCGCCTGTCACTGGTCATGATAGCTTATGGAGGAAGGTGAATGCAAGCTTGAAAGGAAGCCTGATGGAAAATAAACTTAGAGGCAGCTAAGTTTATGGGGGAGAAGAATCTGGAAAAGCTAGAAAATATAGCTTGCTCTATGGGGAGTAATGAGTCAAAGAAGCTACAAAAGATAGCTTGGAAAATGGGGGAGAAGACTCTAGGGAAGCTAGGTAAATGAGCTTGTCCCATGAAAGTAATCAACTATAGTGGAATTTAGCTTGAGCAAGGGAAAATAAACTTTGTTGCGCGAGGAAGTGCATTAAGCCGTGGGGGAGAACCATGAGTTGCAGTTCAACTTAGTTAGTCACTGAGTGCAAAAAGCATAGAGGAAATGTTGCTGATATCTATATACTAAATCTTTGTCAATTGTATGACAAAATGGGGGAGAAATCAGTAGAAGTTGTAAGCACTAATCAAGGGGGAGTGTATGGTAAAGCTGAAGTGCTTGGGCCTCTAGAAAGAGAGAGCCATAAAGGAGAGGAATATGAAGAAACCAATGGACATGGGGAGAATGTCTATGTTTGGAGATTGGAGGAGAAAATCTTCTCAACACTGGGTAGTGTTGATGGCTAGGAAATCATTAGTGTATGGGAGAGAATGAATGCTAATCTAGTTTAGTCCATGGATACATATTTATGTTTTGGACTAACTCCTCTAATGATTTTTCTAGTGTTGCTTGCTTATGTGCTTAAATAGGAAAACATGTAATGAAGCAAACTGAACAAGAATATGCGAAGACCATAGTTTTGTTGTACCATTTGAATATGTCATTGATGTAATATTTTGTATTCAAATGTAATGTAATAAGGGTGGGCCTTTAACTAAATTAACTTTTAGGTTTTGTCATGAAATTGACAAAGGGGGAGATTATTAGTCTCCCGGCTTTGCCGAGTCCCTATTTGTCAATTCCATGACTCGGGAAGAAGCACTTGTTAAGAAACTTGAAGACTCAAGATGATCAAAAGTGAAGATCATGCTCCACCAGGTTCAAAACTCATCGTCATGGCAATCACAAAACAGGTATTTGGCCATAGATGACTTTAGGTGGTACCCATACCTTAGAGAGGACCATTCCTAGGCTTAGTTGAAGAAATGATAAAACCATAAAGAAGCCTAAGAGAGGAAGCTCGACAGTGAACTAGAAGTGAACTTGGAAATATGAATTATGTTCACTGTAAGCTCGATTAGTCGTACTCACCGATCCCTCGGGGGAGACATGATCGACCCATCGTGGTCAAGGACTGGTCGGCCAGATTGACAGAGGTTCTGGATCAAAGAACTGTTATTCTAGGTAATCCTCTGACTGAGTGTCTCGTATGCATCGACTCAACGGTGATGAACTTAAACGACCCCTCGTAGTCGACGACTCATTGGTAAAGGACTTGTGAGTTCTGGACTGTGAACTCAATAGGGCTCTCGAAGAAACAGGCATATCGGTATATCAAGATCGATAGAGAATTCTAGGACCAACCCCTCGGTAAAGGGCGACAGGTCGTTCTGGGTAAGACATGGACTTGAAACTACTGTCAGCCTGTTGTTTCCCCAGATCAAGACACTTGTATGGACCGACCTCTCGTTGCCATAACTGTCGACCCATCGGCGACACCGACCTCTCGACCGGGAAGTAATAAAGCTGTTGGGAGTGCATTTAATGCGCAATGGTTGGGTGGTTGAACGGTAATAAATATGAACACCGACCCATCGGTGCCACCAACCTGTCGGTATTGGACAGTCAGAAAAACCGTTAAGACTTCTTTATAGATATGAATGTTGCGTGATCATTTGATTATATTACTTGAGCTGAAAAGAGTGATACACTCTAAGGAATGATCAACACTCTTGTACTAACAATCATAAACAACCAATCTATTGATTGAGTTTGGAAGTGAGAAAGAGAGGAGGAAAGAAAAGACATAAACTAGGCAACATTTGGTAAATTCAGTTTCCTTGTCACCCTGAGATTGTGATTGCTCTACAATGGCTACAAGGAGGAGTGTCGGTACACATTGAGTGTGATCTTCAAGAAGCACACATCAGCATAAAAGAGATTCAAAGGCAAGCGCTTCTAGGTTTTAATTTTGTTTTTAAAAGCTTTGCCCTAAAAGTGGAATAAGGAGGATTGGCTCCGGAACCACTATAAAAAACTCTAGAGCGTCGTCTCTGGCACAGTGGTGGGTGGAATCCCCAGTTAATTGGATAGGTGAAATTCCTATTCTAATTGTGAGGGTACAAGTCCCCACTTAATGAATTTGGGGATAGCTCAAAGTTGAGCGAGTCCTAACAGTGGATGTAGGTTGACGAACTGAACCACTATATATCTTGTGTCCTCATGTTTGTGCTGTTAGAGCTATTTTTTGTGTTAATTGTTTAATCACATTTGCTAACACACACTCACTTGATTGGTATATCCATTGCGCTTAAACAAATCAATCAAGTAATTTTAAAAAGGACCAACAATTTTAGATTGACTTATTCACCCCCCCCCCCCCCCCCCCCCCCCCCCCCCCCCCCCCCTCTCCCCCTCCTTCTAGGTATTTATTTTATTTTTAAAAGCTTTGCCCTAAAAGTGGAATAAGGAGGATTGGCTTCGGAACCACTATAAAAAACTCTAGAGCGTCATCTCTGGCACAGTGGTGGGTGGAATTCCCAGTCAATTGGATAGGTGAAATTCCTATTCTAATTGTGAGGGTGCAAGTCCCCATTTAGTAAATTTGGGGATAGCTCAAGGTTGAGCGAGTCCTAACAGTGGATGTAGGTTGACGAACCGAGCCACTATATATCTTGTGTCCTCATGTTTGTGCTGTTAGAGCTATTTGCTTGTGTTGATTGTTTAATCACATTTGCTAACACACATTCACTTGATTGGTATATCCGCTGTACTTAAACAAATCAATCAAATAATTTTAAAAAGGACCAACGATTTTAGATTGACTTATTCACACCCCCCCCTAGGGTCAATTGTGTTGTTCTAGCACCGTAAAATGCGACTATCAAAGTCTAAAGATCAAATGCAGCAAATACCTTGTCCCCTAATTTTAAGAAAGGGAGTTCCTGTAGATTTAGAGACGATCTGTGATGACATTGGAAAATACCATTTTCGACCAAATAGGGATACGTTGCGTCGACACCCAAGTCCGTTGATGTGGTCAACGTATTAATTTCTCTACCTTCTTTCATTTGTCTCTATATTTGTTTTTAGCTCATCGAGAAGCACAAACAACTCAAATTTAGGAAGTCTCCATTCCTCAGCTTACACCTCCCCAAATAGAAGTTGGAATTCCTTGGGTAGTAGATGAATTAATTCAAATCAATTTAGGCAGTGAGGCATCTCTCCGTCGAGTATTTGTCAGCAAATATTTATTCGAGTAAGAAATCCAGTTTTATATAGCATTCCTAAAGAAGAATCAAGGAGATTTTGCCTAGAGTTATATAGAAATGCCACGACTTGACAAAACACTAGTTGTGCATAGACTCTCAGTGAAGCCTAAAGCTAAACTAGTGAAGCAACCGGGGTAAAAATACTCCCCAAAATTGTCAAACAAAACCAAGCATGAGGTGTATAAGCTGGAGAAAGCTAAACTTATACAACAGATTGATTATCCAACATGGCTAGCCAATGTTGTACCAGTCAAAACTCAAAATGGACAAATAAGAACTTTTGTTGATTTCAGGGGACTTGCAAAAGGCCTGTCCCAAGGACCAATGTCCTCTTCCAAACATGAAAATGTTCATCAACCAAGTGGCAAAATGACAAACTTTTTCCTTCATCAATAGATACAATGAATATAATTGGATATTGATGGTCCAAGAAGATATAACCAAAGCAATTTTTTACTCCCTTGGGAACATATTGTTATAGGGTCTATTCCCCAGTCGTGCATGAGGAAGCCCAGAAACGTCCGGGCAGTAACTCCAATGCACATTTTATAGGGTCCATCTTCAAGTTATACCTCTTGCATTTGCCAACATTTTCCCCAAGACTTCCAAATGCTTCTCGTTGTTGACCAATTTAACCACATCTACATAATCTTCAATTCCTCGTACATCATATCTCTGAAAATGATCTTATTGCTATTTGATATGCTTTTCCAATATTCTTCAGTCCAAAAGGTACTCTAGGAAAGCAAAAAGCATTATCCAAAGGCCTCAGCCAAAAATGCCACAGGAAGTAAAAAATTTCCTCATTTAGGTATCTTACCTAAGAAGGTTCATTCTAGAGCTGGAGAAGGTGATCATGAAGATGTCAAGGACCATGAAAATGAGAGCCAATTGGAAGAGGACAGTGGAAATTACAGTTGTTGCACATGAAAACTTCGAGGGTGCAAAACGGAGACCATTCAGTGCTCAATTGGGGATCACAGGTTTAGTGATGAGGGTATGAACTCGATCATTCACATTTGGTGGACTTTAGTGGATTTGATCAAATGAAGAATTGAAGTGGCTTCCATGACTCGATCTAATCAAGACAAGCGCCATTGGACTCCATCTTATAAATCTATACAATTTGTTAGCCAAGCCCAATGACCCAATAAGTCCGAATGACTCAGATCAGCCTGTAAATCCAAGCCCATTATTTTAAGCCCAGTTTCCAAACTCTCTCCTACAGTGACAAGTGTACAGTCTAGATCACCAGTTTTAAACAAGGAATGGAGAGTCAACAAATCAAAGGAGATAAGAACTGAGGTGTTGTAAATCTCCATGCAGGGAAAGTATTCAAGTGGAGATTGGATGCAAACTCTAATGACTGGATTCCACATGGGCGAATCCAATATTTTGGGGATATGATATTACTTGCTTTCTTTATTTTAGGTGTTTAGAAATAAATCTATGATTGATCCCACATGTGGCAAACAACCCTAGAATGATTTCATTTTCCTTTACTTTCTAGATTTTTTAGATTAGAAAAATCCCACAAATCTCTCATGGCTTGGTCAGCCACTGTAGGGATTTGTTGGTCTTTTGCAGTTTGTTTCTTTTAAATTCATTGTTATTTTTGAATTTTTGAAACAAAAACTCTTGGAGTTGAAGTGCAGTGGACACCGGGCTTCGTCTCTGAGCGAAATCCTTCTTAGTCCTTCTATTAGGATCACACTTTTGCAAGTAAGTCTTGGTGATTATAATTCAGCAGTTTTTATGATTTTTAGATTAAGAAATCAATTGCATCTCTTTTAATCATTTGCTCAAGAAAAACAATCACATCAGTTGGATTAAGAAGAGACCTTAATCTAGATTCCATAAAGCATAGTTGAATTTCCGGACTCTTTTGTTTTTCGACTCGGGTATTATTCGTCAAGTCCCAACCAAGGCAAAATCCTTTCATGAACAGTGATTGGCTGCACAGGTCCTTCAGAGACCATATTCTGAAATTGCAGCCTACCGGTGAGTTTTTCTTGAGATTTGACACTAGGCATGTATCATTTGGTATCAGAGCGTCAGTTCTTGGGAATTGGTGTCCCATCAGTTGGATATCAGAGCTTTGATTGCCTTAGTTTGCAATCATATCAACATTCTTTGGAATTGGACGTGATTATATCCTTTGATTTTAAGACCCACCTATAATAATTTTCAAGAGTGGAAATAGTTGTTGGTTGATTTTCCTAGCCATGTGTTTTTAGTTGTTTATAATCAACTACAGTCCATATAGCAGACGGATCTTGCAGAATTTTCTAGGATCAATAGGAACTTCAAAAAATTCTGAATTTTTTACAACAGATAGATCTTTTTGCGAGGTTTCCGATTAGATTTTTACAGGATCGACGATCTCTTCAATCAGTTGAGAGGAGCTAAGTACTTCTTTAAGATCGACCCCCTGTCCGATTACCACCAGTTGAGGGTGAGGGAGAGCTATATCCAGAAGACCGCCTTTTGTGCTGGGTTTGGACACTTTGAGTTTGTTGTAATGGCATTCGGGTTGACAAATGCACCGATTACTTTTATGGATTTGATGAATTGCATCTTCCTGCTATACTTGGAAAAATTTGTGGAGGTGTTCATAGACGATATTTTGATTTATTCCGCTTTTGAGACTGAGCATGAGCAGCACCTGCTTTACAGACCTTGTCAGAGCATAAGTTGTATGCAAAACTCAACAAGTGTGAATTCTGGCTGAGAGGTATACAATTTATTGGTCATGTGATTTTGGCCGATGGCGTGGTAGTGGATCCTGCCAAGATAGAAGCAGTTGTCAGTTGGGACAGACCGTAGAATGTGTTAGAGATCTAAAGCTTCTTGGGATTGACAAGTTATTATTACCGGTTTGTTTAAGGACTTCTCCAATGTTGCGGCACCTTTGATGAGATTGACCCGTAAGAGGTGTTGTGACATGAAAATAACATTTTTACCCTTGTTATTTGGATTAGTTAACCTTTGTTTTTGTTTATATTAGATGCATTTAATATTGATTTTACTTTTGTAGGGAAAAATTGGAGAAAACAGAAAATCAACCTAAAACCCAGAATAATTGCAAGTATTGTGCTTAATTTGGAAGGTCCAGAATTCTAATAATTATTTCACCTCTTTAGGAATTTAATTGTAAATTGGTTAGTCTGAATCCAGTCATGAGAGTCCGGATTAGTCCAATATTTTTTAGATAAGTCCAAATTGCTAAAAACCCAGTCCAGAATTCATCTCCATATGACCCACACCTCTCCATTCGAATATAGCTTAGAAAACCCTAGCTTTTTCTCCACTCCATTCGATCCTAAGCAATCCCAATCCATATAACCTAGCACCCTCATGCGCATATATACTCCATACGGCCATCACAGCTTAGGAAACCCTAATTTCAAATATCCACTCCAAAAATCTCTCCATGTGCCACCTCACAACTCAATCCCTAAATTCCCTCTACCCATACACGATTACGACTCCACTCTCCTAAATATCAATGCCCACATCCTCTCTATGCAACACACAAAAATATCATTCCAAATCCCATTCACCTCATCCAGAGTCCAAATCCAATCACCTTAGATCTTAACTTACACTCCAAGTAACCCTAGATTTCACCACATGATTTCCATCCTATATTCTCTCTCTCATTTGCATATCCCTCTATATCATACACGACACCTCAATTTCTCATAACCCTAGCTGATCCTAGTTACCATTCCCCAAGCCTTTCCACTTTAGTTATTTAAATCCAAGCCATCCACCTGTCCACCCTAAGTCTTAATCAATCCCACCATCCATCCATAGCCTAAACCTTATAAATAGATTCATTGGGACAACAGTAGAACTCGAATTTGACTTTAAGGAAATCAAGCATAGGCATGGAACAAAGAAAGAGAAGAAAGAAGAAGAGGAAAATCGAGTACAAGGGTTAGTAGTTTGATTTTTAGTTTATTTTCCAATAATTCTTTTATTCAATTCCAAGATTTGTAATTTGAATTTCAAAGTTTATTAATAAGATTCAAAGTGTCACTCCTTTTAAGTTTCTGGTTTTCCAATTAATCTATGTTTATATTATGATTGTTTTGAATTTCTTTTTATTTTAATAATTAATTTTATGGTTGGATTTTTTATGTTATTGCAAGATTAGATGGCACACCAAAATTTTTAGCTTGTTTGATCCCCGATTTTAGTTTATAAGGCTCTTATTCGTAGGAGTGTCACTCCTTTTTTAGTGCTGAAAAAGGGGCCGAAATAATCACTCAAGTCTAAGGTCTATTCTTGTGAAAAACATTTTAATGAATTCTATGGATTTATTTGTTGAAATAATTGTAAATAAAGACATGAATGTATACATGATTAATTTACACGAGCTCTGGATTCTAGGCTTTAGTCTTATTATTAGATTTTGGAAATTAATACCATCCTGAAGTCCTAAATTCAATTCCGATGTATCATATGTATTCTATTCAATTTATTCAAGTTATTCCATTCATTTGAATTATTTGAATCTTTATTTTTTTATTCTTTGTTTTATTTTCCAATTCCTCTCTTAAAGTTGAACTAGTTTGATAATAATTTAATCACCTTTTAATTTTGCTATTTTAAATTGGTTTGAGCTTATTTATAAATACCAGATCTACGCCATTGCTTTGATTTGAACTTTAATTTGAATAAAGGAATTACTTAAATTTTAGATTTGAATAATGTTCTAGGTTTTAGATTTGTTCATTGAAACTAGATTGTTACTAATTTCAAAATTATATTTTTAAAAATAGAATACGATTACTATAAAATCTATAGCAATTTCAATTTCATAAATTTTGTTCATTCATATATTTTGAATGTTCCTTATGGGATCGACCTCGCACTCAATCGCTATACTATTAAATGGTTCGTACGCTTTCGAATAATAAATTTAAAATTTGTACAACAAGTTTTTGGCGACGATGCTGGGGAACATGCAGAATATATGTCTTGAAATTTTGTGATTTTAGAAAATACTTCTATTTTTTGAATCTTCTGATTTAGGCAACTATTTAAAATTGGAAAGTTCTATTTTTAGAAATTTTAATTTAGAAGGTTACCTAAAATTAAAATTTTCTTTAAAATAGAAAGAGATCTTAGAATTAATCTAAACATGGAAATTTTGCTAAACTTAGATACTTGTTGAATTTAGAAGTGCATAGTTTTGTAGACATTTCTATTTTTGGAAATCTGATAAATTCAACCAGTTTCTTCTTTTAGCCTTTTTCTAATCTTATAAATATGCTTTAATTTAGGAACATTTTAATTTTAGAAAGCAATCTGAATTTGGAAAATTTTACAACTTCTGTCTATGGAAAGTTTAATATTATTTAATTTTGAAAACATTCTCTTTTTAGAAACTTGCCCAACATTGGAGACGTCTAATTTTGGAAAAATTTCTAATTTCAAGAAGTTTTTAATTTTAGATCATCATCTAAATTTAGAAGGTTTCCAATAAATTTTTCTTTAAGTTAATGGCATGTGATCTAGAAATTTATTTATGATCTTGGATTCGTTTAAAAGTCTTAATTATGATGCAATTATTTTAATCTCTCTCTTAGTTATAGTTTAGGAACTTGCATTTCGTTAGCTCATGCATTTTTGAGTTAGAATCTGCACCTAGGTTCGTGTGTTGTACTTAACAGGAATCTTAAACCGTGCTAAGATTGCTGGAAATATGCTCATAGGCTAAGGTAAGTGCCTAACTACTTTCTTTTGATTTTATCTTTCTCATGGACACATATAGAATTTTATTTAGGGTGTTCTCATTTATTATTTGCATTTAAAAAAATATAATGCATATTTGATTTGCTCATGCATCTAAGTTGTTAGTTTCATGCATTAACTTAGACTGTTTGCATGTTTATTTTGAATCTTACATTGTTAGATTTAGGATTGCATTCACAAAAAAAAAAAATTTGAAAAAAAAAATATTAGTAACTAAAATTGTTCATGCATCAAAAAGAATAAAATCAATTTAGAAACCATTAGTTAGAAGTAGGGTCTTTCATGCTCACTAGGACCATCTTTAATTCAGTTAATCTTGGATCACCGGTCTTCGTTTTTCTTCAATCACAGTGTCTAAGGATAGTTCTGTCACTAAGGCGTGAAGTCGAGCACGTCTAAGGATAAGTTGGGACGAGATGCTGACTGTGCTCCTCCATTTACCTGGGACCTTACTTGGCCGTACTTGTAGTTAAATTTCTATCGGAGGCTTAAAATTTTCTCGAGTAAATATTAGGAGCAGCTAGTTTTCAGGATCCCTGTGTCAGTTTAGATTTAGGACATTTATTGTTTGATTTTTGTTTTGTCTTGTTTTGGTCTTGAGTGAAAATGAGTGTTTGGATACGTAATTCGACCGAGCGATTGGTTAGAATTGAGCCCCCAATAATCCATTATGGATGACAGTAGGGTCTGTGAGCTAATATCAATTTCAACAGTAGAACCTTCATTGAATCCCAATAGTTGCACCCATGGTGAGGAGAGTCTGACCAACAATGGTAATAATGTGAATGTTAACGAGAATAATAATGAAAACCCTAACATTGAGGAAAACCCTACTCAGGGCTTTATCTCGTTTGATTTTACTGATCCATGGGCATTCATTATACCAAAAAATGAAAATGTGTGGGAAAAGAGATATTATGCTCATGTTGTTATGTACGCACTTGAACACATTAATCACCACCAACTGCCGCATAAAATTGAACTCACTCAGGAAGGTCTAGGTTGTACACTGTGTTAAAAAATAATTGAATATGCATCCCTCGTAGGATATTTCTAGGTTGAGTCACTTTAGAGTCAGTCAGTCTAGTTTTTTTTTTAATTTTGTTAGAGTTAGTCAGTCTAGGATTTTTATTTTGTTTAGAGTTAGTCCAGTCTAGAATTTTTATTGAATCAATCCAGTTTAGGATTTTTTTTTTAGGTCGGTTGTAGGTGAATCTTCTTAGGTATGTCTAAACCCAAAATAAGCATTGTCCCGATATTTTCTAAATTGCACCTGATCACTGAACGTTGAGGACATTATCTGATTTAAGTTTGGGGGTATTGAGAAGGTACACATTTTATTTTTTAGTCGTAAAAAAATTTATCAAGGGAGGAGTAAGTTCATGAGAGCTAAAACTCCTTGCTAAAAAAAGAAGAGTCAAAGTGATTTTTCAGCATTAATGGGTAAATAATGTAGTACACCTAGACCGTACGAAGATGTAACATGATATTCGACGACAATTTTGGTGGAAAGGTTTGAAATGGGATGTGGTTAAATGTGTTCGCCAATGTCTTATGTATCAGCAAATTAAGGCTGGGCACCAAAGACCCGACGGAAAATTACAGAACCTTCCGGTATCTCAGTGGAAATGGGAGCACATAACTATGGATTTTGTGATGAATTTACCGAGGTCACCTAGGAGCAGAGATTCCATTTGGGTAATTGTGGATTGGTTGACCAAATCAACCCACTTTATCCCCATGAAGGTGACAGACTTGATGGAGACGTTGAACAGATTGTATATCCAGCGTATCGTCGCTGGTCATGGTGTACCAGCTTCTATTGTTTCGAACAGAGATCCTAGGTTTGCATCGAGATTCTAGCAGAGCTTACAAGGAGAGCTGGAGATGTAACACCCCGATTTCTCAATAAGATGGATAATTACAAAAATGCTCATGGATTGGTAAATTTAATAATTATGATTGCAAATGAGGAAATGGTGGGGCCCATTGTTCATATTAAGATCATATGAACATATTATAATGGCCAATTTATCATGAATGGGTAATGAACATCAAGTTGGGTCAAAATGGTTAAATGGGTCAAATGGCTCAATTGGACCCAATGGGTCAAATTAGATGATTTGACCATTGTGTAAGCTCAAATTAAATGAGGTCAATCTAAACTGATAGGAAATCAGCAATAGCAAAAATGGGTAGGCTTGATCCATATGTAAAAACCATTTGCAAATGACCAAAATACCATAATTGGGTCATGGAGTCAAAAACGGGTCAAGGAGCTAAAAGTGGACCCAACGGGTCGAGTTGACTATGGTTGACCATGTGGACCCTCAAGGGAGCTAAAACACGAGTTAAATCAGTTGAGTGGGACTGAAGTGAGTTGGAATTAAATCAAGTAGTGAGTCAACACATGTGCATTAAATGAAATGCATTAAGTATGTGAGTTGGGTGAGTTGAGATGGAAATCTAAATAGCCTTGAGTTCAAGTGAGTCAAAAGGGAAATTAAAGGGGCTGTAAAATCAGTGAGTTGAGTGGAAATTTGAAGAGGTTGGCTGGTCTCCAACCAACCAAAACAAGTCCCACACGTTGGGGACTTGTTTTGGTGATTTCCATAATGTATTTTAAATGAGAATACATGGGATTGAGATGAGATGAATGGTAAACTGAATGGCTGCATGGGTAGGTGCCAAGGGGTACCTTGGATGGCACCCAATGCCCGTCGATTTTGTTAAGAAGTTATGAGGGAATTGAGAGGTCATGGGGGCTGAATTACAAAAACAATAAGCACCCATGGTTGGCCAATTTATCATTGCAAAGCCTAAGACTTTCCTCATCTCTCTCTCCCTCTCTCCTCTCTCCAATTTGTTGTTCTTCTTGGCTGGAACAGCAGAGCTTTTGGTACCAAATATTCAAGCATACAACCAGCAAGGAGTAAAGGAAGCAAGGATTAAAAGTCAAGAGCAAAAGGCAAAGGAAAGTAGTAAGTTTTTCCCATTGATTTATGGGTAAAATAAGACATGATTCGGCCATGTGATGGTCAAATCTATCAAAGGGTTAACGTATGATTTTTTTATGCCCAATTAGATGGAAAACATGGACATAGGGTTCGGCCACTTTGGATGGCCGAACCCCATGAAATATTATGGTTAATCTTGATGGTTTTGTAAGATTTAAACCATGCAAGTATAGGACTGATTTTGGAGGTTTAAGATACATACTTTGGAAAGATTGAAAGCATGGATTTGAATGTCATAATTTGGCCATACTATGGCCGAATTTGACAAGGGTCTAAACCATGTAAGAGATGGCTTGGTTTTCATGTTTTGAAACATGAAAACCATGGATTTTGTGGACTGTTTTTGATAGTTTTCGGAAATTAAAACCCTATGAAAATGGGCTAATTTTTGGATGGTTTCTTTGAAAGTTAAAATCTGATTTTAATATACTGTTATTACATGATTATCTGAGGTTTAAAAATAGTAAACATAGCCATTGGGTTCGGCCACCATGGAGGGCCGAACCCCATGTAAAAGAATGTTGGTTTTCATGTAAACCATAGACTTTTTATGGACTGTTTTGGATGGTTTCTTTGAGAGTTAAAACCTGATATTAATATACTGTTTGTACATGATTATCTGAGGTTTAAAAACAGTAAACATAGCCATTGGGTTCGGCCACCATGGAGGGCCGACATGTAAAAGAATGTTAGTTTCATTGGAAAAACATGCAAACCATAGACTTTTTATGGACTGTTTTTGTATGGTTTTTGAAAGTTAAAACCTGATATTAATATACTGTTTATACATGATTATTGGAGGTTTAAAAACAGTAAGAATGACCATTGGGTTCGGCCACCATGGAGGACAGAACCCCATGTAAAAGATGGTTGGTTTTCATGTTGGAAAACATGGAAACCATAGACCTTTGTGGACTGTTTTTGGGAGATTTTTATGTGATAAGGTTACTGATTTTGGGTTGGCCATGGGATGGCTAAACCATGGGTTTAACATGGCTAAGGGGTAGAGCCAATTAGTATGTAAATAAAGGACATTGTTGAGCAAAAGAACCATAAGGGTTTCGGCCATGAGTATGGCCGAACCCCATGGACCGTTTTCATGGGTCATTTTATGGATGTGGGTGTGATTAAAAAATGGAATTATGTTTGCTGATTTGGTCAGCCAAAACATGGCTGAACCATGTTAAGGTTACGGTTAAGGTTGTAGAATTTAATCAAGGTATTGGTGGCAATGGCAAATCTGTGAATACAAGCCAAATGAAGAGATTGATCAAAAGGACTTATAAGATGTTTTAGGTCTCATATGTGAATGGACATGTAAATAAGATTATGATTTACTTATTGTTGCATAATAAGGTACCGAAAGTTGAACGACGAACGAGTCGTGACCGGTTGAAGCCTAAGAAAGAGCGGACGCTGAAGTGATTCTTCAGTAGGTTTCCTACCTACTTGTAACCACGGTTTTTACCCAGTTTTTCTTATGATACTCTTGTTTTAATATATGTGTTTCAAATGATATATTATGCATTAACAAATGGCATACAGGCATTGGCATCTCATGCATAGTCATGGGATAATGAATGAAGTTCTACAGTGATGGCTACAAATGTACATGATGGGGGTTGCTCATTGCATGTACATAGAAGAGATGAAAGGGTGTTGTAATCTACCTTGTCGGTGCAAGGCACGTCAAGTGATGGCTACGAATGTACATGATGGGGGTTGCTCATTGCATGTACATATTTTATAGAAGAGATGAAAGTGTGTTGTAATTTACCTTGTCGGTGCAAGGCACGTCAAGTGATGGCTATGAAAGTACATAATGGGGGATGCCCATTGCATGTGCATATTTCATAGCATTGTTTTAACTGTTTTTAATGATCATGTAATATGATATATATGCATGTTTTATATGCTAACATGTGGTAGCCCTGATTCGGGAACCTACTGGGCGCGTTGATCTAACGCCCTAATTCTATCCTCAGAGGAGATTGCAGGTACATGAAACGGAAAGGAAAGGTCATTGACCGGGAGGGGAGCTGAGCCTAAGTGCTTTAATGATGGATTTGGATTACGTTATATTACTGTCATTTGAATATTTTTGTTGGACATGTAATAATTCGTTACTTGCTATGGTCTGATTAGGATAATAACCTTTGGATGGTTGATCTATGTTATTTAATGTTTAAGACTGTTACTTGCTATCTCGTCTTTCTATTCCGCAATTATTCTAGATTATTCTGCATGTTGATGTTAGTTCCATGTGTGATTCACTATCATGGTCTATTCCATGTACACATGGGTGGCCAGTTAAGGTTCAGACTTGGGTAGTCTGAACTTAACTCGCGTCGTGACGCCGCCCGCTCTCTTCTGATGTTTATTTAAAAAAAAAAATTAGACTCTGAAATTCTCGGAAAGGGCGGGGTGTTACAGGAGACCCAATTATGTTTCAGTGAAGCGTACCACCCACAGACTAACGGCCAGTCAGAGAGGACCATACAGATTTTAGAGGATATGCTACGGTCATGTGTAACAGACTTAGGGGAAATTGGGAAGAGCATTTACCCCTAGTGGAGTTTGTATACAATAATAGCTACCAGTCTAGTATTTAGATGACTCCTTATGAAGCTTTGTATTGGAGACCGTGCCGTTCTCCATTGTGTTGGTCAGAGGTGAGAGATTAAAGCTTGTTAGGCCCCGACATGGTACAACAGACTTCAGATCAGGTGGCAGTTATCAGATAGTGCATGTTGACAATGCAGAGTTGCCAAAAGAGTTATGTGGATCGTAGGAGACGGCCCTTGGAGTTCGCGGTTGGCGATCATGTTTTCTTCAGGACGTCTGCACGGCATGAAGTGAGGCGGTTTAGGAAAAAAGGGAAGTTGTCCCCTCGGTTTATTGGCCCATTTCAAATTTTGGAGTGGATAGATGAGGTGGCTTATCGGCTAGCTTTGCCGACACAGCTCGCCCGAATCGACAATGTGTTTCACGTATCTATGCTTCGAAAGTACCAGCATGATCCTTCACATATGGTGAATTGGGAGGACGTGGAACTCGATGAGGACATGATGTTCGGGGAAGGCCCTATTAGAATCTCGGGGACTGGTTTCAAGAAACTCTGGCAGCAGACAATTCCACTAGTTAAAGTGGAGTGGAGGCACCGCGGAATAGAGAACTTCACGTGAGAGTTCGAGTCCACGATTCGGAGTTGTACCTGAGCCTATTTGATCCTCCATGTATGTTTATTTGGTATTTCAAATTCGAGGACGATATTTCTTTAAGGGGGGTAGGATGTAATGGCCCGACCTTTAAATTTATTGAATTATGATGTGTTAATTAGTGGAACACATGTGATCGGAACACACGTGTGCGAGGAATGTCAAAAACCTCCTCTGGAACTCGAGAATTAGACTTTCTCTCTCTGTTGGATACGATGCATCGCCAAGCACGATGCGTCGCTGCCACGATGGATCACCAACGGCGATTGAATCGGCCTGAGAGCAATCATGTGTGACAGTATTTGGTTTTGAACAATGCATCACCATCCACAATGGATCACCGTGATGGATCGCAGGGCACGATGCAACGCCACTAGGTTAGTTCGAGTGGGTATTTAAAGCCCACTTCTCACGAATTTCAGCCATTTTCTCTCATCCTCCTACCTTCTTCCACCGAGAGATCCTAGTTTCTAGCAAACCCTTGCCCTCTCCTTCTCTCCTACTCTCATTTTCGCCCATTACATGTGTTAAATCCAGATTTGGCTCCTCCCAAGCTTCCATTTGCTCAGATTCTGAAACGCCCCACCCTTTTCACTCTAATTTTCAGAGTTTATTTATTTATTTTTATTTAAAATAATCATGTGATCAGGGCGGAGTGTCACGACGCGAGTTAAGTTCGGATCTCTAAATCCGACCCTTAACTGGCCAAACCCATGTACGTATGAACTAAGTCCATAAAACTGATCCGCACATGGTACATATATAACTTGCGGAATTAACTTAGTCTAAATCTAACTGAGGTTATAATAGAACCTATGATTAATCCCATTTTCTATTCTTAGATAGCATAGTACATAACTTATTCTCCAAAATTACTAATCAATCTTAACTAATCGTTTAATCAACACATCCAACATAAAACAAACCATAGCATCTATCTTAACTACTTATTACAACCCAACATAACTAATTACCAAATTACATTGTCCAAATATATCAAATATCAAGTCCATAAAATAGTCCATTCATAATCCATTCCAATCATTCAAACCGCCCAAGTTTCCGAACTTGGCCCTCTTCTCGCTCCACGTTTTTCCCTTTCCCTGCATCATCCACTAAGGATATAGATAGGGCGTTAGACCAACGCGCCCAGTAGTGTTTCCGAATAGGGCTACCACATGGTTAGTCAAAAACATGCAAATAGTATAATAATAATACATGTGTGACAAAATTCTATAAAAACATGCTATGTATGAAATGAACATGTAATGAGTCCCACCCATCACCATTCAATATAGCCATCACTTGATGGGATTCTCATCATCAAGGTAACCCACAGTGGTCTTTCGGACGGCCCGACGGAGTGTGGCCTCCGGATTCCTCCTGATGGGATTCTCATCATCAGGGTACCCCATAGTGGTCTTTCGGACGCCCCGACGGAGTGCGGCCTCCGGTTACAACACCATCATCCCATGCCATGCATGAGATGTCTATGCAACATGTCATTTAGAAACATAACTTTACAATCATATAAGTTATTGAAATCAACATAAAACGGCATATGAAATAGTGGTTACAATAAAGGTAGGAAACCTACACTTGTTTACTTTGTTCGACCCTTCCTTTGAACCATCTTCCGATCAGGGCTTGTACACCGTTCTAGAAATCCCAAAACCTTATTTACATAATAGCAAGTTAAGCATTCATTCATGTGATTCGAACTTAGTCTAAGTCCCAAAAATCCACTTAAACTTCCATGTCCTATCTTAGCCATAAAACCCCATAGTTTTGGTCCTTTTAAACATGTTTTTGGTCTCATTTAGACATAGGATAACAGTATAATGTTATCATGTTTTTACCTTTCAAAACCATCCAATAAGCCCATCACTTTGTATGATTTCCATTTTGTAAAACTCAATCCAAATATCCACATAACAGTCCATGGGGTTCGGCCATACATATGGCCGAACCCTATGGTTCTTGGTGTAATTAATCCAACCATTGTCCATGGTTTTAATCCATAATTTAACCATAGTATTAATATGGTTCAGCCAAGCCCTAGTTACCTAAAAAAAAAAGTAAATTTATCTTCACTTTAAATCCTTTAAAATCTCACAAAACCATTTAATACTTCCATGAAATGTCATACCATTTCATGGGGTTCGGCCCACCCAATTGGCTGAACCTCATGGCCTATGGTTTAGATCCATTTATCCATTTATAAACTTAGTTTATTCTTAAATCAAAGCACATTATGTTTACATAAAAATCCATCCTACACTTGACCCAAATAACCATCAAAAACAATCCATGGGGTTAGGCCATACACATGGCCGAACCCCAAGGTTTCCTTGATGTAAATCTTCTTATCCTACTTACTGATTTTTGACCACAAAATGACCCATTTGACATATATAAAATTTACCATGTTTTGACATGATTTTTTTCCTTTAAAAACATCAAACTTAATCCACTTTTATCATCTAAAAACAGTCCCATACTTGTATGGTTTTAACTTCCAAAAACCATCCAAATAAATCAATTATTTCCATGGGGTTCGGCCATCCAATGGGGCCGAACCCTATGGTTCATCTTTTTATCTCATTCATGTACCTCCATCCAGTATCTAACCCTTGTTAGATTTGGCCATCCAATGGCCGGGTCATGATTTAAAAATTGTTTATCGAAAACCTACTGTTTCCGCGACTCCTCCAATTGATCTTCACTCCAGCTTGTTCCTTTCCCTTTCTTAGCCTCTCCTTCTTCTTGATTCCTTGATGGTCAAGGACTGATTTAAACAACCAGCTGTTGCTCTAGGTTTTTGGAAAAATCAAGGACAGCAAAGAGAGATAGATAGAATATTGGCTTTTAGATGGGAAACCTTGATCCCCCCCTCTTTTGCTCAATGTGTGCTCTTGATTTGGTGAAAGAAAACAACCCAAGACTGATTACAAAATTCGTGACCAGCTGCTGTTCTTGGTGTTTGGGAGATGATAAAACAGTCCAAGAAAGAAAGAGAGATAGAGAGAGTAAAATGAAAAAGCCCTTTGTTTAACCAAAATCAGCCCAAGGTTAATTCAGCCCTTGTGTAACTCCCATCCTTAATCAAAGTTCTTTATGTTACTTGGGGGTTTCATCTATGAAATGAAACACCCCAAGCAACCAACGTCCCTTGCTAGTATTTGTGTAACCTCTCCCTTTTCTTCCTCCTCTCATTAACAAACCAAATGGGAGTTTCCTCATGAAACCTTTTTCTTGTTCCAACGTGTGAGGTACTTTTTTGAATTTGAAAAGTCAAAACTTCTTTTTGTAACTCCTCATAACAGCCACCCATTCATTCTCCATCCTTGGAGTTACCAACATGAAATAACACTCCATGTATTGGCTATCTTTCGAAGACCCAAACAATGAACTCCATTCCATTTCCAACGTGCATACAATTTTGAATTTGAAATTCAACTCTCACCCAAGTAACTCCCATGTAACGTCATTTCATTCTTCACTTGGGTGGGAGTTACATGCATATGCAGCCAACGTTTCTTAGTATTTGAATTTGAAACAACCTACAAATCTTCTATCTCTACATCTCACTCACTTACAAATACATATTCCATCCAACTCATTTATTTAGCTCACCGCAACTCAACTCATTCATTTAATGTAACTCAACTAATAAATTTCACTCAACTAAACTCCATCATTTATTTCAACTCAAACCCAACTCAAACATTTAACTCATCTTAACCCAATTAAGCTTTGAGCTCAATTAATGGTCAAACATGTCAACCACAACCCGTTGGGTCCAATTTGGCCATTTTGACCCATTTAACAAAATTTGACCCAATTATGATTTTTGACCCGTTTAAGTACATCTTATCCATTTATTTGTTTTGTAAACAAAACTACCATCCTTTGGGTGTCTTGATTGCACCATTGACCCTATTTAAATTCAAATCAAATAAATCACAATGGCAATTTCGTAAATATGAATAAATTCATATAAATTGATAACTTTGAAATTCCAGGGTGTTACAATACAATACTCTTTTTATAATTTTCGTCCCGAAAATCGAACGAAGTAGGATTTCAAAGTAAATCATACAAACAATTCAGGGTGAGATGTTCTCATCTCCGAATCCAGTTCCCAAGTGGCTTCCTCAACACCATGTCGATCCCATACCACCTTAACGAACTGAATCGCTCGGTTACGCAACACCCTTTGCTCACTCTCTAATATTCTCACCGGTTTCTCGACATAAGTAACGTCGCTTTGCACATCTATATCTTGCACATTCAAAACATGAGACAGGATCAGGGTTGTACTTCCTCAGCATCGACACATGGAATACATCATGTAGAGACGCCAATTGCGAAAGAAGTGCCGACTGATAGGCTACATCTCCCATCCTTCTGATAATTGAAAACGGTCCCACATATCTTGGCGACAATTTTCCTTTCTTTCCAAATCTCATGTGCCCTTTTCGTGGCTAGACCTTCAAGAATACTATGTCTCCAACTTCAAATTCGAGAAACCTCCTCCTCTTATCAGCATAGCTCTTTTGCCGACTCTGTGCGGTCAACAAATGTTGACGTATCAACTGGATCTGTGCAGTAGTTTCGACAACCAACTCGGGTCCTATCAGCGCAGGTTCGCCGACCTCGGTCCAGCACACTGGTGACCTGCATGGTCTACCATACAAAGCTTCGAATGGTGCCATCTGAAGACTTGCTTGGTAGCTATTGTTATAAGAAAACTCCACCAATGGCAAATGATCCTCCCATCCACCTTTGAAGTCTAGCATGCACGCCCTCAACATGTCCTCCAACGTTTGTATTGTTCTTTCCGATTGTCCATCGGTCTGTGGATGGAATGCTGTACTAATAAGTAGATCGGTCCCCATGGCTGACTGCCTGCTCTGCCATACCCTGCCGGTGAATCGACCATCTCTATCAGACACTATAGTCCGTGGGGTACAATGTAATCTGATGATGTCTTTGATATATCTCCGACCCAATGTCTCTGATGAATCCGACATCTTGATAGGAATAAAATGCGCGGATTTGGTCAGTCGATCTACCACGACCCATATAGCGTCATTGCCCTTCGAGGACCTCGGCAACCCCGTCACAAAATCCATGGAAATGTGCTCCCATTTCCATTCCGGCACTGCTAAGGGTTTGAGTAACCCTGGTGGCTTCTGATGTTCCTTTTTAACCTGTTGACAAGTTAAACAATGAGCCACGAACTCTGCAACATCCTTCTTGAGTCCATGCCACCAATAATGTCTTTTTAAGTCATGATACATTTTTGTGCTACCCGGATGAATGGAGAGCTTGCTCTGATGTGCCTCTATCAGTAATTCTTTTCTGTAGCTTCTTGGCACATAAATTCTACCCCGGAACATAAGACCCTGTCTTGGCCGTAATTCCCAATCCGGTACAATCTCGCCAATAGACATCTTGGCCCATGTCTCTGCCCTTTTCGGATCTGTTCGCTGCTCCTGTTCAATCTTTGTAACCATGTTGGATCGTATGATCAAATTGTACATACTCCCATGCTTTGTGATGTATAGATTAAACTCACGAATGCAATTCAACATCTCCCATTCGGTCCTGATCAAACATGCCACTGATGCATGAGACATGCGGCTGAGAGCATCCGCCACCTTGTTGGCCTTTCCCGGATGATATCGGAGCGCAAATTCATAGTCCGCCAGATATTCCATCCATCTGCACTGCCTCAGGTTGAGCTCTTTCTGATCAAATAAATACTTCAAGCTCTTGTGATCTGAAAATACTTCAAACTTCTCACCATATAGATAGTGTCTCCAGCTTTTGAGAGTGAAGACCACCGCAGCTAATTCCAGATCATGTGTGGGGTAGAGGCGTTCATGCATCTTTAGTTGTCTTGAAACATATGCCACCACCCGATCACGTTACATGAGTGTACATCCTAGTCCCTCTCCTGATGCATCACATTGTACTTCATAACCTTTGCCTCTTTCCGACAAAACTAAAATAGGAGCAGTTGTAAGTCTCTCTTTCAGCTCCTCAAATCTCTAATTGCACAACTCTGACCATTCATATTTGACTCCTTTCTCTGTGAGTCGAGTCAATGGGGATGCAATTTTGGAGAAGTCCATGATAAACTTTCTATAATATCCAGCCAAACCCAGAAAGCTACGGATTTCAGTGACATTCTTTGGTGCTTTCCACTCACTTACTGCTGCCACCTTAGCCAGATCAACGGCTATACCATCTGCTGTTATAACATGCCCCAAGAATTTGACCTCAGGTAGCCAAAATTCACATTTGCTTGCTTTGGCATACAACTGGTTCTGTCTCAAGGTGTTCAATACTATTCGTAGATGCTCAGCATGATCCTCCTAACTCTTGGAATATATCAGGATATCGTCAATGAACACTATAACAAACCGATCCAGATATGGACGGAAGATTCTGTTCATTAAGTCCATGAGCACAGCCGGTGCGTTGGTAAGCCCAAATGGCATGACTACAAATTCAAATAGTCCATACCGTGTTCTGAAAGCTGTCTTCTCGATATCTTCCTCCCTGACCCGGATTTGATGATAACCGGACATCAGGTCAATCTTGGAAAAGTGACTGGATCCCCTCAACTGATCGAATAAATCATCGATCCTGGGTAGAGGATACTTGTTCCGGACAGTTAGCTGATTCAACTTCCGGTAGTCCACACACATTCTGAGTGAACCATCCTTCTTTTTCACGAACAACACTGGAGCTCCCCATGATGATGTGATGTTCCGAATGCAACCCAGTCTGAGTAGCTCATCAAGCTGCTTCTTCAACTCGGACATTTCTGCTGGTGCCATCCGATAATGGGGTAGAGACACTGGTGAGGTACCAGGATACAGCTTGATCTCAAAATTGAGCTCCCTCATAGGCGGTATACCAGGGAGTTCTTTTGGAAAGACATCAACAAATTCTTTCACAATTGCTGGAAGTTCAGTGACTGGTGCTTTGTTGATGACAATATTGTTCAACACCAAATGATGCAACCCTTCCTACAGTCTGCTTTGCTTGTCGGTACGAACTATATACTGCTTTCCCTCGGGTGACCAAAATGCCACTCTTCAGCGATAACAATCAATATTGGCTTCATAACCAGCCAACCAGTCCATGCCAAATATAATATCGTACTCAGTCATGTCGAGTACCAGATAATTGAACTCAAATCTGAGTCCAGCGAGTTCTGTATTTATGACCGTGCATATGAGTCCCAAAGACGTGTCTCCGACAGGGGATACTACTGTGCGTGTGGTGGACAGTTTTTGAACTAGTGTTCCAACAGCAGTCATAAAGGATGCAGATATAAAAGAGTACGATGCTCCAGAATCAAACAATGCATAAGCATAAGAACTATTGACAACGGCCATACCTTGAATCACAGAATGATCCATATCCTCAGGAGGTTCCAGAGCAAATAGTCGTCCAGATCCGGTAGGATTAGGCGCCCGTCCCGCCTGATTATAAGTCCTGCCTCCTCGGGAGTTAGCTGGCCTAGCTGGTGGACGGAAAGATCCTCTGGAATATGAGAGCTTATTGAGCTTTGGACAATCTCTCTTGAAGTGACCCGGCTGATCACAGTGGAAACAGTTGTTCACCCCTCTAAATGATTGGGTGACTGATGCAGATGGGGAGGGCTGATTGGGACGAAAGGCCCCCGTGGACCCTGAAGATGGTGAGGGTCTACTGAAGTTCGGACGGAACCTCTTGTTGGGCTGGAACCCACCCCTCCCACTTGGAGCTCGGCGATTGTCAAACCGTACCATTGCATTCAACTCCTGTTCTGCTATTGTGGCCTTGCTGACCACCTCAGCCAATGTGGTGCACTTAAATATGGTCACTTTGGCCCTGATGTTTGGCCGTAGACCCCTTTCAAACTTTCTTTCCTTGCAAAGTTCTGTGTCCACCATATAGAATGCATAAATGGATAAACTGAGAAATTCACGGTGATACTCTGCCACCGTCATAGAGCCCTGTACCAAGGACAGAAAAAGTTCCGTCTGTCGCTCCTTCTCCTCCTCCGGAAAGTAGTGTTCCAGAAAGGTTGCTGAAAACTCATTCCATGTCATGGCCGTCCTCTCCCTAACTGGTATGAGTGCCCTCTGCTTCTCCACCACCTCCCACCATTTACCGGCATCTTATATCAATTGTGAAGTAGCCAGTAGAATCTTGTCAGCATGACTCGAGATCTTAAGTAATTTTAAGATCTGAGTGATCTTCTTCAGCCAATGCTCGGCTCCGACAGCCCCTTCCTTCCCTTTGAAGTAGGGAGGACGCTGTTGTTGAAATTCTCGTGCCATACTTCGGTCACTGGCATCCCTGGAACTTTCACTCCCATTCATATGTTGCTGGAGTACAGAGGTTACCACTGCTTGGACTAAGCCCTGAAGCTCAGGCGGCACATGTGGTATATGTACACCACTGTTCCCTTCTCCCTCCTTCCGTGATGCATTCTCACTCCCCTTTTCTTCCCTCCAAGAGTGCTGTGCTTCTTCCCCATTGTGCGACTTTTCATGAACAGATCGCTCCTCATCAGGTTGGGTTACCTCTTTCTCATGTGTAGACGGCTCCTTCTCATGCACAGATTTTTCGTGTTGTGATAACACTTTCTCATGTTGCGTGATTTGCAACACCTTTTCCTTCCCTTTCTGGTTCTGAGGGATCCTTTTCTTTGGAGCCATTTCCCTAAGTCATAAAAAACATTATTGGCTTAGTTTCCTCGTACAGTTTGTATTTTTCACAATTTTGGGGAGATTTCCAAATAAGCAAACTTGATTTTCTATTTGTTTTTGAGGGGAGAGTCTCTAAATTCCCTATGTTTGTTTTTCTCAATTGGGGAGTATTGGGGGATGTATATCCTATTTTGCTACGTTTGAAAGATCAATTATAATACTGTACTTTTGCTATCTTTCACTACTGTTCGCAGATTGATTTGTTCAGTCTGAGTCCACGAAGTAAATTAATCCGGCCCCCAGTCAGCGGACTCCGAAAAGTCGGTTAGTTGGGATTCTTAACCGTCAGTGAGACATGAGACCGTCTTATTCTTACTTCGGAAGATTCAACTTCCCGTTTCGCTCTGATACCAACTGTAACGCCCCGCCCTTTTCACTCTAATTTTCAGAGTTTATTTTTTTTATTTAAAATAATCATGTGATCAAGGCGGAGTGTCACGACGCGAGTTAAGTTCGAATCTCTAAATTCGACCCTTAACTGGCCAATCCCATGTACATATGAACTAAGTCCATAAAACTGATCTGCACATGGTATATATATAACTTGCGGAATTAACTTAGTCTAAATCTAACTGAGGTTATAATAGAACCTATGACTAATCCAATTTTCCATTCTTAGATAGCATAGTACATAACTTATTCTCCAAAATTACTAATCAATCTTAACTAATCGTTTAATCAAAACATCCAACATAAAACAAACCATAGCATCTATCTTAACTACTTATTACAAGCCAACATAACTAATTACCAAATTACATTGTCCAAATATATCAAATATCAAGTCCATAAAATAGTCCATTCATAATCCATTCCAATCATTCAAACCGCCCAAGTTTCCGAACTTGGTCCTCTTCTCGCTCCACGTTTTTCCCTTTCCCTGCATCATCCACTAAGGATATAGATAGAGCGTTAGATCAACGCACCTAGTAGTGTTTCCGAATAGGGCTACCACATGGTTAGTCAAAAACATGCAAATAGTATAATAATAATACATGTGTGACAAAATTCTATAAAAATATACTATGTATGAAATGAACATGTAATGAGTCCCACCCATCACCATTCAATATAGCCATCACTTGACGGGATTCTAATCGTCAAGGTAACCCACAGTGGTCTTTCGGACGCCCCGACGGAGTGTGGCCTCCGGATTCCTCCTGATGGGATTCTCATCATCAAGGTACCCCACAGTGGTCTTTCGGACGCCCCGACGGAGTGTGGCCTCCGGTTACAACACCATCATCCCATGCCATGCATGAGATGTCTATGCAACATGTCATTTAGAAACATAACTTTACAATCATATAAGTTATTGAAATCAACATAAAACGGCATATGAAATAGTGGTTACAATAAAGGTAGGAAACCTACACTTGTTTACTTTGTTCGACCCTTCCTTTGAACCGTACTTCCGATCAAGGCTTGTACACCGTTCTAGAAATCCCAAAACCTTATTTACATAATAGCAAGTTAAGCATTCATTCATGTGATTCGAACTTAGTCTAAGTCCCAAAAATCCACTTAAACTTCCATGTCCTATCTTAACCATAAAACCCCATAGTTTTGGTCCTTTTAAACATGTTTTTGGTCTCATTTAGACATAGGATAACAGTATAATGTTATCATGCTTTTACCTTTCAAAACCATCCAATAAGCCCATCACTTTGTATGATTTCCATTTTGTAAAACTCAATCCAAATATCCACATAACAGTCCATGGGGTTCGGCCATACATATGGCCGAACCCTATGGTTCTTGGTGTAATTAATCCAACCATTGTCCATGGTTTTAATCCATAATTTAACCATAGTATTAATATGGTTCAGCCAAGCCCTAGTTACCTAAAAAAAAAAGTAAATTTATCTTCACTTTAAATCCTTTAAAATCTCACAAAACCATTTAATACTTCCATGAAATGTCATACCATTTCATGGGGTTTGGCCCACCCAATTGGCTGAACCTCATGGCCTATGGTTTAGATCCATTTATCCATTTATAAACTTAGTTTATTCTTAAATCAAAGCACATTATGTTTACATAAAAATCCATCCTACACTTGACCCAAATAACCATAAAAAACAGTCCATGGGGTTAGGCCATACACATGGCCGAACCCCAAGGTTTCCTTGATGTAAATCTTCTTATCCTACTTACTGATTTTTGGCCACAAAATGACCCATTTGACATATATAAAATTTACCATGTTTTGACATCATTTTTGTCCTTTAAAAACATCAAACTTAATCCACTTTTATCATCTAAAAACAGTCCCATACTTGTATGGTTTTAACTTCCAAAAACCATCCAAATAAATCAATTATTTCCATGGGGTTCGGCCATCCAATGGGGCCGAACCCTATGGTTCATCTTTTTATCTCATTCATGTACCTCCATCCAGTATCTAACCCTTGTTAGATTTGGCCATCCAATGGCCGGGTCATGATTTAAAAATTGTTTATCGAAAACCTACTGTTTCCGCGACTCCTCCAATTGATCTTCACTCCAGCTTGTTCCTTTCCCTTTCTTAGCCTCTCCTTCTTCTTGATTCCTTGATGGTCAAGGACTGATTTAAACAACCAGCTGTTGCTCTAGGTTTTTGGAAAAATCAAGGACAGCAAAGAGAGATAGATAGAATATTGGCTTTTAGATGGGAAACCTTGATCCCCCCCTCTTTTGCTCAATGTGTGCTCTTGATTTGGTGAAAGAAAACAACCCAAGACTGATTACAAAATTCGTGACCAGCTGCTGTTCTTGGTGTTTGGGAGATGATAAAACAGTCCAAGAAAGAAACAGAGATAGAGAGAGTAAAATGAAAAAGCCCTTTGTTTAACCAAAATCAGCCCAAGGTTAATTCAGCCCTTGTGTAACTCCCATCCTTAATCAAAGTTCTTTATGTTACTTGGGGGTTTCATCTATGAAATGAAACACCCCAAGCAACCAACGTCCCTTGCTAGTATTTGTGTAACCTCTCCCTTTTCTTCCTCCTCTCATTAACAAACCAAATGGGAGTTTCCTCATGAAAGCTTTTCTTGTTCCAACGTGTGAGGTACCTTTTTGAGTTTGAAAAGTCAAAACTTCTTTTTTGTAACTCCTCATAACAGCCACCCATTCATTCTCCATCCTTGGAGTTACCAACATGAAATAACACTCCATGTATTGGCTATGTTTTGAAGACCCAAACAATGAACTCCATTCCCTTTCCAACGTGCATACAATTTTGAATTTGAAATTCAACTCTCACCCAAGTAACTCCCATGTAACGTCATTTCATTCTTCACTTGTGTGGGAGTTACATGCATATGCAGCCAACGTTTCTTAGTATTTGAATTTGAAACAACCTACAAACCTTCTATCTCTACATCTCACTCACTTACAAATACATATTCCATCCAACTCATTTGTTTAGCTCACCGCAACTCAACTCATTCATTTAATGTAACTCAACTAATAAATTTCACTCATCTAAACTCCATCATTTATTTCAACTCAAACCCAACTCAAACATTTAACTCATCTTAACCCAATTAAGCTTTGAGCTCAATTAATGGTCAAACATGTCAACCACAACCCATTGGGTCCAATTTGGCCATTTTGACCCATTTAACAAAATTTGACCCAATTATGATTTTTGACCCGTTTAAGTACATCTTATCCATTTATTTGTTTTATAAACAAAACTACCATCCTTTGGGTCTTGATTGCACCATTGACCCATTTAAATTCAAATCAAATAAATCACAATGGCAATTTCGTAAATATGAATAAATTCATATAAATTGATAACTTTGAAATTCCAGGGTGTTACAGATTCATTTCCTTAAGAGGTAAGATCTTCATCGCTCCACCTTGTATTTCCCTTCTTTGATGGGATATGTGTGAGTTTCTTAGGGATTGAAATGGAAATGGCCATTTGGGCCATGAATGGGGAAAAATGTATGGAACTTTATTGGAATTTTTGAGATGGAACTTTGCATGGGTATGCTTTGAGTGGGACTCGGGTCTAGGAACCCAAGCGGAGGTTGGCGTTGTGTCTTAAATTTACTCGCAACCGCACGGACTATTTAATAGTATAGCGATTGAATGCGACATTGAACCTAAGGGAAATCAACAAAATATGTATGGAAATATAAATTGGTACCAGTTAAAGTTAATGTGGTTAAAGAAAATATATTTATGGAAATCAATTTAAATATAGAGAGATTTCTAAAACATGGAATTATATCTTTAATTTAGCAACATTCTAAATTTAGAATCACCAAAATAAAAATAACATCTAACTTTTGGAATTTAATTAATCAAATCTAATTCCATCACACAAACCATGGATCCATAAATTTAATTAAAATGGTGGATTGAATTTTAATAAACTCATGTCAATTTAAAATTGCAAAATTAAGATTCAAATAAAATATTTTCAACCTAGTTCCAAAAAAGAATTTAAAGAATTGAATGAATAAAATAAAATAAAAGAAATAACATAAACAAACATAAAATATTTACAATTGGACAGAGTCAAGTTCTCAAGCCGGCATCATATCTCGCATTCTAAGTAAAATAAATTCGTGACCTAGACTATGGAACTCACATTAATTTATAAATTTATTTCATGTCTTCTATTTAAAATTAATCTTAGAAGAAATAATATGAGTTTCATTAAACAAAAATTAATCAAATTAAACCTTATGTTAAATCGAATTTCCACTTGACATTTCATGTCTAATTATTTCAAATACCCTAAAAAGAGTCTTAGAATGAAATAATCAAGTTCAATTTCTCCTAAAATGATGATGTTTAACTTTGAGAAATTTTTAGATTAAATCTTCTACATACATCCATAAAAAGATTAAAATTAAAATTCAAACATTCATAAATAAAATTTGTTAATAGAAAAAACCAACAGTCTAAACAACTATGTCTCAAATTTATTTCATTAATGGGAAAAAAAATTAGAATTACAATACAAGGATGTGAATTGAAAATTCAAGAATTACAATGCATGAATTAAAAAAATGCTAACATGAAATTCGAATTCAGCACTGCTCATCTTAATCTTCTCTTCTCCTATTTCAATGCACTAGTTCTGCCCTTGGCTTTGGTTGAATTTACTGTGTAATAACCCTTGTATTTATAATAATGTTGGACATAGAGAATCACACGAATTTAGGAGAGTGGGATTCCATTCAATCGTATGTGATATGCACATGGGAGAGTGGAAAATCTCCATGGATTGGATTAGATAATGTGTGGCTAACTCATATTTTCTTTTGTAATTTCTTGATCCAAAATTCTCTCATTTTTCTTATTTCCTCAACACTCCATACGATTGTTCCTTGTGTGATATCTGCATGCCACCTTCCCATTTTGTTTCATACAATCTTAGGACATGGGTTTTAGGAGAAAACTTCTCCACAAGTCTTTTTTCCTAGATTTTTTCTCTCATTCCAATCTTCCTCAATCGAAATCCATTGTGCCTTGTACGAATGGTGCTTCCACTTTCTTGGCTTGCACGAATATTGAGATGGAATTTTGAGAGATTTTCTCTATTGGACACATGGCACTTCCTAGTTCATTCGAATGGGCCCCACTTGATTTTTACTTGCTTTATTCTTGGGCCTCATACTTGGATCACAACTTGAGCTTTAACTGGCCTGGTTCACTGGTGGACTTGGATCGGGCTGCATTTGGTCTAGGATTGCAGACTTGGAACAATGGGCCCACATATGTAAAATTTGTAATTTTTATCACCATGCAATTACAAGTCAACAAAATGTATTATCTCAATTCAAACTCTCATAAGTGGATTTGAATTTTGACAATTTACAATAATTTCCAAAATTAGGTGATAAATTTACAAACTTTCGATGTATAACATTTATGGCCCACACACTACATTTTTCATCAATTTTAGCTCATCTCCTTATATTTTCTAAACACACTGTAAAACTTAAAACAACTTTAAACGCATCTAATATACACAAATTAAAAGTTAACTAATCCAAAATTAAATGGTACTTTCCCAGTGTTCATCAGTAGGAGTTGGGGGAAATGGGTTTATTTGTGATGTTAAGCTGGATTATGAGAGTAACTTTGGGGTTTCCTCATGGGTTGAGTGGTTGACCCGAGTTGGGGGTTAAACCTAGGGCAAATTTGGGGGTTTTACTTCTAAGCTTTAATTGAGCCTAATTCTTGTGTTATTCTTGTGATTGTGTATGATTAGAACCCTCTAATTTGGACCCCAGAGCCGAATAAGTCGAGAATCAACCCGGAACTCTAAGCACTCAAGGTGAGGAACACTGGACACCTTGACTTGATGAATTATTGGATATCTATATATGATTTTGGATATTATAATTGTGAATGCATGTTTTCATGATGCCTTGAAGTAATACCCCTATATTAGATGGATGTAAACTTCTTGTAAAATTTCCTTATGTTGTGATATGTAGTTAATGGTGAAATTGCTAGAATGATGATGATCTTTATCTAATAATTGGTTGATATCCTTAAGAGTGACTAAAATGGTAATTGGTGATGGTATTTGGGTTTGGACAATTCTTTAAGGAAGGTAATTGGACCTATTGTGTAAACCTCGGTGAGATGTTAGAGTATTGGGCTACTGCAACGAGTGACAATGTATGCCCAGATCTCAACCAAAGAGAACGTCTTAATGATAGACTCCGACCTATCTTCCAAGTCAAATCCAGTTCTATGAAAATGACTTTGAATGTATGAAATAACGTGGAATGTGCAATGTTTTCTATCTTTGATTATGATATAATGTTGATGTAATCGTGCTACACGTGTGTAGCCCATCTCATTAAATGTATTCCCTACTACATTACTCACTATGATTAGGGGGTGAGTATGGGATGATGTATGCGTTGGGCATGGTTGGATTGAGAATACTAGAAGTGGGGTGGACCTTGAGGGTAGAGTTACATAACTTCCACTTGGATCCACTAATGTGATTCCCAACCTCCCTAGTAAAGGTTGGAGTGACAATAGAACGTAAGTGTTCTCGTGGAATCCGATTGGAATGGTGGCGTCAGCTACAGTGACTTGGTTCCGTAGGGTTGCCGTCGAGGAGTGAGTCCCTCACATGCTACGCGCTGTAGGGCGCTCTCACGGATATTTAGCACCCTCGGTGTGCATGGATACACATGGTTAGGCACATTTTCACCTTGGGTGATGGGCCAACCTGGTAAGTCGTAATTCAACCACCTTAGATCTTAACTAAATCACCCATGAGGTGAAGGGACACATGGCAAGGTAGACTTGATCATGCCAGTCGTGAGTTGCTAGGGGGTCAGGATATTTGACAGCTCGTTCCATAAAGGAATTCGATTGAGGGCTTAGTTCCCCATGGATGTTCAGATAGCATGACACATTACATAACACTGTTTACATTCCATTTCATACATCATTATGTGGGTGCATGGGTGTGTAGCATGCATGGATTTCCTCGTTGAGCTTGTTGATGCTCACCTCCTTGCAATTTTAGGTAATACTGCACCAACGAGGTCTGAGGGGCCACGAGGACAACCATAGACCACACTTGCAGATTTTCACGCACACTTCATTATTATGATGTTTTGATATTTTGTTTTACATGGTCATGTTTGTTACTGATGTATTTTATGAGGAACCATGTAATTTAATGTTTAACTTGTGGGTTTGCTTGTAAGAAGGAGACTGCAAATATTGTTTAAGTTTGGGGATGTTGATAATTATGCTATGAGTATGGATGAATGAATGTGTATTTGGAAAGGTGATTTGTAGAGGCCATCATTGGCCCATATGTCAGACTTTTAGGGGAGACTCTGCCGAAATTTCGGTAGGGGCCCACACCTAAACTTAGTTTAGATTTCTGTGTATGGTTTTTCGTGTGATTCCCACGTGCGATATTTGTTCATTGTTATGAGGTATATGAAAAAAAGAAAAAGTTTATCCCCGTCACGTGTCGAGTTTGGGTCGGGATGTGACACATGATGCAGTGCTTGTAAATTAATTTTTATCAGCGGGACAACAATATTTCATCGGGGATTCTTGTTATTTGCTATTTTTTACAGCAAGGACTCACGCAGTTTATTTGTGTGACTCAACTGGACTTATTGCTTGTGATTCTCTTATTTATTCGCAGCACACAACCAACCCAGTTTCACAGCTCTTTTTGTTCTTGTTTCACCATGATTCTTGCATATAACACGAAACAGAACATGGGCAAGAATGAGGATGTCAGTCCTTCGAGTCAGTCCAACAACCCACATCAGGATGACATATAGTCATGGATGGTTGACCTACGGGAGAAAGTTACAGCATTAGCAAGACATATGGCCACATTGCATACCTTGATTCAGCAACTTGTCCATGAGCGTCAATAGTCATCTTCATTCGTCAGACGATTGCATGTCTCACCATCTATGTCGTGAGTAACGTTATCGTCGTACAAGAGAGGACAAACACATATCCGATTTTGATGTTCAAATTTTCTAGGAGGGTTAGCTGGTGATTTGTTTTTTATTGGGTTGGAATTGTACTCTGTATTTACATCTTTTGGGGGTATTTCATTGTAAGGGATATCTCCATAGCCGCAACTCATTAATGTACGACAGAGTATGAGCCTTAAGCCCTCATGTTTTAGGGTTACTCCAGGATCGCCGTCAAACTCGAAGACGAGTTTTCTTCTGGAGGGGGAGAGTATGACGGAGAATTTGTACCACCTTCATGCAGCTGTTGATACAGAGATGACATTAGTCGTATGCCACAATGGATTGCACAATTTCATTCACAATATAAATTATTGGACTATTTTATCTCTGCAAATGGAATTCAGGTGGATCCGTCCACAATGGAGGTTTCCTCCTGCAATTTGATACCTCACATGCATGCAGACATTGGAGCAACATTGAGCTAATGTTCGTAAGAGCAGCGTATTAAGTTCTGTAAATTTCTGACACATGACTCCACCTATGACAATTACCATTATCCAAGCCTTGCAGATATTGACCATCATGTTGTAGCACTTTCTATGTTTATGAGTTTGCAGTGCCACTTACCCGAACTAACGGACATATTGATGTTGTACCAAACGCACCACTTGGTATGATAGTTGGATATGATTTGTTGTAGCAGATGCATCATCTCCTCAGTTCTTTCATATGATCTCAGGACCCCTTGCTGTTATAATGACTGGAGTGGTGCGGATGTGTATTGTCCAAGCCGATGGTGGACTACTTCCGTTTGCCATTTACCTTTGGTGGATCATTGGTGGTGGGCCTCAACTCCACATCACAAGAAAAGGATGTTCAATGTTGTACTTCTGTTCATAAACTTGAGGATGAGTTTCTTTCGGGAGCGGTGAATGATGTCGCATGAACCTGATGATTCACATTTGGTGGACTTTAGTGGATTTGATCACATGGAGGATTGGAGTGGCTTCCATGACTCGATCTAATTAAGACAAGAGCCATTGGACTCTGTCTAATAAATCTAGCCAATTTGTTAGCCCAAGCCCAATGACCAATAAGCCCGAATGACTTAGATCAGTCTATAAGTCCAAGCCCACACCTTAAGCAGGCTTGATCTATATCAAGCCCACTCTTCTAAGCCCAGTCTCCAAAATCTCTCCTACAGTGACAAGTATACGGTCGAGATCACCAATTCTAAACAGGGAATGGAAAGTCAACAAATCACAGGAGATAAGGAGTGAGGTGGTGCAAATCTCCATGTAGGGAAAGTCTTCAAGTGGAGATTGGATGCAATCTCTAATGACTAGATTCCACATGGGCGAATCTAATATTCAGGGCTTTTTTTTATGTCAGGTGTTTAGAAATAAAGCTAGGATTGATCCCACATGAGCAGACAATGCTAGAATGATTTTATCTTCCTTTATTTTCTAGATTTTTTAGATTAGAAAAAGGGTGCCCATATAGACACCGCAGAAACCTGCCAGCAGACACCAATTTTTAGATTTTAAGTAGAAATTACCATTCTGCCCTTCAGCGCAGAATCGATCGATCGATTGTGCAGTGCATTTTTCGCATCGATCGATCGATTCCACAAGCGGAAGAAATCGATCGCAAAATGTGCGATTGATTTTGTTGATCGATTGATAGCATCAATCGGCTATTAATCGATCGATTCATACAGTAATTAAATAAAAAAAAAATTAAAACTTTAAAGTTATTTTTTAAGCACTGTATATTTTCAAAATTTCTCAAATTGAATATCCGGACAAATTACGATAACCTGATAAAAATACTTTAAGACTTCAAGGTCTTTTGACACTCCCAAATGCTTAAAACAAAGTGTTTTTACAAATAAGGGTATCCCTAGGGTGTGCCGAAAACACATTTAGGAGTGTCAAAAGACCTTAAAGTCTTAAAGTATTTTTATCAGGTTATCGTAATTAGTCCGGATATTTAGTTTGAGAAATTTTGAAAACACACAGTGCTTAAAAAGTAATGTTAAATTTTAAAAGAAAGATAAAACTTTAACGTTATTTTTTAAGCACTGTGTATTTTTAAAATTTTTCAAATTGAATATCCGGACTAATTACGATAATCTGATAAAAATACTTTAAGACTTAAAGGTCTTTTGACACTCCTAAATGTATTTTCGGCACACCCTAGGGATACCCTTATTTTTTAAAACATTCTATTTTAAGCGTTTTGGAGTGTCAAAGTCTTAAAGTATTTTTATCAGGTTATCGTAATTAGTCCGGATATTCAATTTGAGAAATTTTGAAAAAACACAGTGCTTAAAAAATAACGTTAAAGTTTTATCTTTCCTTTAAAACTTTAACATTATTTTTTAAGCATTGTGTATTTTCAAAATTTCTCAAATTAAATATCCGGACTAATTAAGATAACCTGATAAAAATACTTTAAGACTTCAAGGTCTTTGACACTCCTAAATGTATTTTCGGCACACCTTAGGGATACCCTTATTTGTAAAACACTCTGTTTTAAGCATTTGGGAGTGTTAAAAGACCTTAAAGTGTTAAAGTATTTTTATCAAGTTATCGTAATTAGTCTGGATATTCAATTTGAGAAATTTTGAAAATATACAGTGCTTAAAAAATAACTTTGAAGTTTAAATTTTTTTTTTATTTAATTACTGTATGAATCGATCTATTGATAGCCGATTGATGCTATCAATCGATCGGCAGAATCAATCGCACATTTTGCGATTGATTTCTTCCGCTCATGGAATCGATCGATCGATGTTAAAAATGCACTGCACAATCGATCGATCGATTCCACGCGGAATGGCAGAATGGTAATTTCCACTTAAAATCTAAAAATCTTTGTCTGCTGGCAGGTTTCTGCGGTGTCTATATGGGCACCATTGGAAAAATCTCACAAATGTCTCATGGCTTAGTCAACCATGACATTTGTTGGTCTTTTGAAGTTTCTTTCCTATAAATTCATTGTAATTTTCGAATTTAATACATACTTTTGAATTTTTGGAAAAAAACTCTTGGAATTAAAGTGCAATGCACACCAAGCTTCGTCCCTGGCAAAAGCCTTTTTGGTCCTTGGACTAAGGTCACACTTTTGCAAGTAAGTCTTTGTAATTATAATTCAGTTGTGTTTATGATTTTTAGATTAAGAAATCAATTACATCTCTTTTAATTATTCGTTTATGCAAAACAATCACATCAATTGGATTAAGAAGAAACCTTAATCTAGATTCCATAAAGTATAGTTGAATTTCCAGACTCTTATATTTTTCGATTTGGGTATTGTTCGATAAACCTCGGCTAAAAAAGAATCCTTTCACGAACCGTGATCAATTGTACGAATCCTTCAGAGACCATAATTTGAAATCACAGCCTACTGACATGTTTCTCTTAGGATTCAACTCTAGGCCTGCTTTGATTGCATTTGAGTCGGGCCTTCGAATCTAATAAAAATAGCCCAATTCACCACAAGGAGGTGCCCATTTACTGGCCACAATAAGTGTGACGGGAAGAGAGAGAAAAATGAGAACTCCATGTATGCATCGATTACATGTCACCGTTATTTATCCTAAAATCAACTTGGCAATAACCACCTCTCCAGGCATGTATGGGCACATGGCATCCATGAAAATCTAGCTTTCGCAAGCAGTAAAGTTTGAAGAAATTGAAATCAAGACACGTCCATGCATGAAGAATTCTTAGATCCAAAATGTTTGAGAAAAATCTACCAAGCTTGGTCGCCTACATCTCCATGGATTTTTCTTTTATTTTATTTCTATTTTCATGATGTAATAAAGACAATGCGATAAAAGAGATTGGTTGAAATGTATGTTGTAGCTTAGGATCCAAGCAAGCAAATGGCATGTAATCCGAGGAAGCAAATGGCATCTATTTTTAAACATTTATTTTTTGTTGACTTTAAATTAATATTTAATTTATAATTTTTTGTGGTCTTTGAAAATATATGAAACCAACATAAAAGTATCCTCATTGGAAAGCTCTTTACTAGACTGTTAAGTTTTAAAAAACTCGTTTTGATTGAATCAAGCCATACCTTTAAAGTTTTAAATTTTGATTATTTTAATATCTAATTTTTTGGGCCACAAAAATCACAAACTTTTGTAGCATTTAGAAATATATGAGGCCAGAAAATATGTTGATAAAAAATAGTTTATGTTTGAAAATAGGACCACAAAATAACCTTAGATCAATCGAGCTGTTTTTTTTTTTTTTTTTAAACCTACAAAATTTGATAACTTAAAGTATATCTTAATTCTATGACTCTGGAGCCTTAAAAAAATGTATAAAACCTACAAAATAATCATTCATCACATAGTTCTTGAAGCAAACTCTTATTTTTTCTTTTAATTAATCAAATCATAACTCTAAGCTTCTAAAATATTGTTCAAAAAATCATCTTTTATTGCAACATCATATGTTTGAATTTGACATCTAGAAAATAAACTTCGTTTAGATCAATTGATCCATGTTTTAAGCCCTAAAATTTTGTAATCTATGTCAAATTTAAAACCAATTAAAGCTAAAATTTCACAAACCCTCTCTATATATTTTCATGTAAATGCGATGGAAATTATGGGGCCTATGACTTTCGCGGGAAGTGATTTTTGCACCCCTAAACTTTACCCACCGTCCACCCCTCATAAGTGCATTTCCATTTTTGCACTCAATTTAAACCGGCGAGAGGAAGAAAGCCATACAGAAAAATGGCGTGGGGTTTTCTAAGTATCTGAGTAGAACAATTTATGGTGAGAAGGAAGGATAGGAGTGGGTCAGCTCGTGGGTCGCTGCTGGGAATAAAGCTAACAGATCAAAGATACTTTCTATCCTATATCGGAGGTGCAGATCTCTAGGGAGAACAGAGTGCAAGCCGTGTACGCAGCAGAACAGAGAATCCTTGCTCGTGTGAGGAGTTGCAGGACTAAGCACCGTCTGCTCACAGAGTTCTTCTCTCAGCTTTGTTTTATCTCAGATCGGGTTTGTGGCTGCATGCAAAAAACAGCCGTATAAGGTGAGAAAGAAATTCAGCTGAGAGGTATACAGTCAGTTAGAGAAGTACAAGTTACACATGCAGCAAGAAGTGAGGAAATACAAAAGGCTGTCTGCGAGTGGCTGGGTCCTTTACTGCATAGGAAGCAACCAGCATCTGGTGTGTGCTGCTTGTAGGAAACAGAGGATCAACAGTAATAGGTTGGGTATTTGGTTTGGGATTTCCAACCAAGGTTTTGCTCTTGTATTAAGCTTCTCTTCTTTGAATAAAATATTACACGCTCCATAGACATAGACATAGGCCGAAGTTGGCCGAATCTAATACCGTCTCGACACAAGTTGAGGTCTAAGGGAAAAAAATCTAAATGGACCCTTCTTGGTATTTAAGATAAAAAAATTATTTAAAAGATGACACTATGAGATGAAACACTGGAACATAATAGACAACTAATGATAAAGCCATATGTGGTTTGTCTATGTGATCAAGTGGTATCAATGCATATACATCCAACATTTCACCATGTACTATGGTTAAGAAGAAAATAGACCATATGTATATAATTATAGAAGGGTTGATAAATCAGATTACATGACTATTCATTGGAAGTGATTTATTATTCTATTGCTTATGCAGAGGATCCTTATGTAAAATATTTCTGACCCACATTAATAAGACCCATTTAATTTGAGTCAAAACAATGGACCCAAGTTTCAAATTAAAGTGAAAATCGGTTATGAGAGGTTTGGGTTCAGTTACAACATTTTGATGGGAAGTGCTTTTTTATTTACTAACCACCGAGGGGTCCTTCCCTCTGCTCATGAAATTTCCTCTGCAACACTGAAAATTCCATCATAAAATTTCACACAGCAATAAGAAATTATGAATGAGAAAGAGAGAAATCCAAGGCATTTTCTTCTCTCTATTTTGGACAGTCATTGCAGAAAGAAAATTAACAACACACGAAAGGGAAAGAACTTGTTCCTAATGTCATTGAACGACCTAATGATACAACACAACACTTGGATGATCAATCACTCCAATAGGAAGAGCCTGTCACCACTGATGAGCTGATAATATAACAACCACAATAAGTAGCCTTAAGAAGGTCTCAAAGACAAAAGAGACCTGATATTTCGAATGATTATGTGGTATATCTAAAAGAGTCATAATATAATCTAGGGGCAGTTAAAGATCAAGTCACTTATGAAAAAAGCCATAAAATGTGTAAATTCTAATAAATGGATTGATGTCATGAAAGATGAATTGAAATTCATGGACCAGAATGAAGTCTGGGATTTAATAGAATTGCCCGATGGATATAAGAAAGTTGGATGTAAATGGGTCTTTAAGACTAAATGAGACTCAAAGAGCAATATTGAACAGTATAAAGCCAGACTTGTGGCCAAAGGGTTCACTCAAAATGATGGCATTGATTATAAAGAGACTTTCTCCCTTATATCCAGGAAAGACTCTTTAATAATTATTATGTCTTTGGTAGCTCATTATGACTTAGAGTTACACCAAATGGATGTGAAAACTGCATTTTTAAATGGTGATCTAGATGAGGATGTATATATGGATCAACCAAAAGTTTCTCCATAAAGGGCAGGGAACATTTGGCTTACAAACTTAAGAAGTCAATTTAAGATCTTAAGCAAGCTTCCCGGCAATGGTACCTTAAGTTCAATGATAACATCACTTCCTTCGGATATAAAGAAAACACTGTTGATTGGTGTATATATCTGAAGGTCAGTGGGAGAAAATATATCTTTTTGATATTATACGTTGATGAGATTTTGCTTGCTGCTAATGATCTTGGTCTTACGCATGAAGCCAAGAAGTTTCTCTCCACGCAATTTGAAATGAAAAATATGGGAGAGGCAATCTACGTTATTGGAATAGAAATATTCTGTGATATAACGTGTGGACTATTAGGTCTGTCTCAGAAAGCCTATATAGAAATAATTTTTGAGAGATTCGGAATGCAAAATTGTTCCCCTCAAGATGCCCCAATTCAGAAATGAGACAAATTCAATCATAAACAATGTCCGCAGAATGAACTAGAAAGAAAACAAATAGAGGAAACGCCTTATACTTCAGCAGTGGGTAGTCTCATGTATACACAAACCTCTACTAGACCAGACATCAGCTTCGCCGTCGGTATGCTGGGCGGATATCAAAGTAACCCCGGAATGGATCATAGGAAAGCTGCAAAGAAAGTTATGAGATATTTACAGGGTACTAAGGACTTCATGCTCACTTAGGAGGTCCAAAAATCTCGAGGTCATTGGCTACTCAGATTCAGACTTTGGTGGATGCATTGGTAGCAGAAAGTCAACATTTGGCTATTTGTTCCTTATGGCTAATGGAACAATCTCATGGAAGGTTCCAAACAGACTATTATTGCAACATCTACCATGGATGCGGAATTTGTGGCGTGCTATGAGGCCACTGTTCAAGGAATGTGGCTGCGGAACTTTATCTTAGGACTTGGAATTGTTCACAGTATTGTTAGGCCGCTGAGAATTCATTGTGTTAATTCTGCAGCAGTTTCCTTTTCGAAGAACGCCAAGTACTCTAGTGGATCGAAACACATGGAATTGAAGTAGTTTGTCGTGAAAGAAGAGGTTCAGAAATGGACAGTGCCAATTGAGCATATCAGCATACAGCTTATAACTGCTGATCCGTTAACGAAAGGGTTGCTTATAAAGACCTTCAAGGAACATGCCAATAGAATGGGTCTTGAACGTAACCCATCATGATGTACTTTGATGTATTATTTTGGACTGCCTTATGTATCTGTCTATAATTTTAACACTTAAGTACTCATGATAGCGTTTCTGACATTTTATTCTTGTTTATTATATTTATATGCATACATTATGTATGATTATTTATCACTATCAGGAATGGTCTTTGTATTAAAACACTTATGTGGACCATTATGAAATTCTCAATTAAATGTTGTATTGAGTGGGTCACTCGTGTTGTAGTGATGGAAGGGACCATGTTGGACAAGTTGATGTGCAATCGTCATTGCCTGCACTTGTGGTTCATTAAATATTAGCATTATGATGATAAACGTATTATGATAATTTGAATGTGAATTATGTGCGCACCTTATGTTATCCTTATTTTGACTCTATGATAATATTAATGTGGGGAAAGTGGGAGAATGTAAAATATTTCCGACCCACATTAATAACACCCATTTAATTTGAGTCAAAACAATGGACCCATGTTTCAACTTAAAGTGAAAATCGATTATGAGAGGTTTGGGTTCGGTTACAGCATTTTGTTGGGAAGCGCTTTTTGATTTACTAACCACCAAGGGGTCCTCCTCTCTACTCATGAAGTTTCATCTGCAATACTGAAAATTCCATCATAAAAGTTCACACAGTAGTAATGAATTAGGAAAGAGAAAGAGAGAGAAAGCCAAGGCATTTTCTTCTCTCTATTTTGGACAGTCGTTGCAGGAAGAAAATTAGCACACAAAAGGGAAAGAACTCAAAAGGACTAAGTGATGGATTCCGGTATAATTTAAATTATGAAGTTTATTCCGCATTATGATTATGATGTTCATGTTTCTGTAAAATATAAATGATTCAAGGTCTTGTGGAATAATGGCAGAGGATTGAATTGCTCATTGGATATTATGATGAAAATTTTATGTTATTGAACTGTAAATTTTTTGCCCAAATCTCAATCACATATAAATAAAATTATAACACCTTAAAGAGTGACCTTGATCTTAGAAAAACGCCCCACCTTAGGATGAGCATTCTATAAAGAAAATATGTGGTACCAAAATTCAACCCACCTTGCAATCTTGAAACTCTATTGACATTTTGTCACGATCAGTAACAGAGTGAAGAGGCAAATAACTTTGATCAAGCTGCATTCCCTCTACAATCTGCGGGCACTATACCCTTCTTCCCAACCTTTCTAAGAGCTTCTGCAATTAGAGGGAGGAGCAGCCAACAAAGTCGTCACTATGTAAACATCGGTGTTCGATTGTGCTGTGATTGATCTTTCTACATTAGTTGATGTAAAGGCTTTCGGGTCCATTTAATTCCATTGAAAAGAACGACTCCTTTGGGAAAGGAGAGTGGAAAACGAGAAGAGAAAAGAGGAAAAACGGGTACGAGAGGAAGAGGAAGAAGAGGAAATGCTGCTTCTATGTAGGAAGGAGATGTTGGGATCATGTGGCTCGATTCCATTAAATAGAAATAACATGATCCCACATGATCATGTGGGATCATGTCTGAAAGAAATATCTGCTCTAAGATATTGCCTAAGAATTGTTTTTGGAAGATCGATTAGCAATTACTAAGGAAGGCAACACCGAATGCACAACTTCTAGAGAAGGAAATTGCTATGTAGGAGACTGACTGTATATTCCTAGATATACACAGCAGTAAGAATAGAATGTGCTATTCTACAAGGTTGAAAACACAAGCAAGTCTCTCTGATGTGACTGAATTTTCTCTATCTTTAGCCATTTTTTCTCATACACGAGAGGATGGGCTGAAAACCATGCACAGGATCTCATGTTTTCAGCAAGTGTATTATGCTAGATGGTGGTGTGATTTAGGTAATGAATTTACGTGGCATACAAGACTGATTTTCAGGAGAAAATCTAGCATGACCCAGCCGTTTCTAGCATGTTCTGTCGGGTGGTATACATGCCATTAAGATAGGAATGGCTGGTGCCTTGTGCATTATATATATACGATAGTGTGACAGAGCATAGAAACGAATAGAAAAAAAAAGAAGAAGATAAGCAGTGGGTGTCTACCAGAGAGTAACACAGGACAACCAGATATGTGAGAGAGATCAAGGAGGCGCTGGTAAGAGGGATTATATAAAGACGGTCTGAGGCAGACATTGTCTCTTTCAGTGGGTGCAGAAAGAAGGATGTGTGGCTACCATTAAGCACACTCGGATCTGTGAGGAAAACCAGCCAAAGAAGAGGAGATATATACAGCCAACAACGATCAAGAGGCTGCTGCCATCTAAGCAGCATACAACGTGTAGGTGATCTATAAGAAAGCAGCAAACCCAGAAAGGAGAGGATCGATTGGGGCAGCTTTGTTGATCAAGCAGCTTGTGTCCTGACAATTGAGCAGTGACACATTCAGCAAAGAGGCAGATTAAACAGCACTAAGCAGATCAGTGTAGGGTGCGTTGGAGGCTCCGGCAGATTGTCGGGGTTTGCTCTTCTTATTGGGACAAAAATAACAGATAAAACACCGACGTGCGCGGGAAGGAAGTGAAAACCGCACCGAACGGAAGAAAAAAAAAGAGAGAATTTAAATTGGGGGCAAAAATGGAAATGCACTTATGAGAGATGCACGGTGGGTAAAGTTTGGGGGTGTAAAAATGACTTCCCGGTCTCTATTTAAATTGGGGGCAAAATGGAAATACGCTTATGAGGGGTGCAAGGTGGGTAAAGTTTGGGGGTGCAAAAATGACTTCCGGATCTCTATTTCATTTTATAAGATTGGTATCTTCTCATTCGCTGCAGTCATTTTTATGGTCTACATTTATTCATTACAGGGCAATAAAAGGCCGCCCATACAAACACCTCCAAAATCTAACAGCAGACACCGCATTTCAAATTCATAGTGAAAATTACGTTTCTGCCCTTCCGTGTGGAATCGACCAAACGAACCCGCAGTTCATTTTCACTTCGATCGATCGATCTTAGACGCATTCATTCGTGCGATTGAACAGACAGTTCATTTTGTGATCGCCCGATTGATCCTATCAGCGCATTCAATCGATCGCACGATCCCATGGGATCATGCGATCGATTTTAACTGAGAGGTCGACATTTTGACAGTCGACCTCTCGTTTCAAGATCGATCGCACGATCCCATGGAATCATCCGATTGATTGAATACCAGTGTAATCGATCGCACGATCACAGAGGATCGTGCAATCGATTTTAACTGAGAGGTCGACATTTTGACAGTCGACCTCTCGTTTGAAGATCGATCGCACGATCCTCTGTGATCAATCGATCGATTGAGGGTTTAGGGTAAGATCGATAGCACAATCACAAAAATCGTGTGATCAATCTTATACTTATATATTCTAGCGATCAAAATTTTTTCCACTTTCGTTCCTTCGTGCAATTGAAAACCTTAAAACCCTTTATCTTCTCTTCTCCAAATCGTTCGATCTACCATTTCCTCTTCTCCAAATCAACCGCACAATTCTCCAAATCGTTTGATCTTGCCCTCTCCCCTCTTCCACCTTCGATTGTACGAATCAATTTCAAACCGATTCTCCTCCAAACCGATTTCAAACCGATTCTCCCCTCTTCTACCTGTCCTTTTCCTCCAAACCGATTTTGCTTTACACCCCCTTCATTCACATCGCATCCCAAAGGTCTACATCGAGAGCGAAGAAGTTGAGGGTGACCGCTACATCGAGAGGGAAGCGACCGAGAGTGGTGGAGACATCGACGGCGACGTTCGACCCCAACCATTTCACCTCTTTGGAAGCGGCAACATTCTACAAGGAGGATTTGTACCCTTAGCCCTACATTTTTAGTAAAATCATTGACCTTACTTTTCTTTCCACCCTTTGGAATAAAAATTCATGAGTATATTGAGAAGCTTGGTTGGGGCAACTTCTTCACAATAAAAGAGGATTTTAATCTTAAATTGGTGAAGGAATTTTATGCGGACATGTCTGAAGATAGGGCCAGACATTCCATAAAATTCAAAGTTAGAGGGACCGAAATTGAGATTTCAACTTCGGCACTGGATAGAATGTTTAAGTTTCTCAGTGCCACTATTATGAAGTATGAAACAAATTCATGGCCCACCGATGTTGAAGGTTCGTTCTCTTGGAGGCCATGACCCAAATGTGTGGGCGGAGTGATATTGTCAAAGCAGATAAACCCGCGCTGATGTGCTAACCCTTGAAGCCCGAATTGTATATTACATTATTACGAAGAATATTGTACCTAGAAAATGGCATAGTAACCAGGTGACCTATTTTGATAGTTTCCTGATCTGGTGCATTTTGAATGGGAAGCAAATTGGCATCTCCTTCATCATCATAAAACACATGGTAGCTTGCCGTAAGACGAGAAAATGTAGCCTTCCATACGACCTATTTCTGTCTTGCTTGTTTAAACAAAGAGGAATCACCCTTCCCCCTGAAGACAAAATAGCTTTGAAGAAGACCAATACATTGGATGCGTCTACTTTGGGCAAGATGGGATTCAAACTCGACAATGCACGTTGGGCTCCCAAAGTAGAACATACTCGTGAGGTTGAGGCACCTGAAGGGGAGGGTGATGCACTTGAAGTTGTGGCAGAGGCACTTGAAGTTCGGGGGGCAGTGACACCTGAAGTTGCGGGGCAGAGGCACCTGATACTAGATTCAGTACTATGTTAATTCTTGACAGCATTGAAAAATTGAATGAAAAAATTGATGTCAAATTTGCCGAGATAGAAGGAAGGCTTAAAAGAAGGCCTGAAGGAATGCTTGATCAGAAATTGGCTAAGATGGAAGGAAGACTTGAAGGAATGCTTGATCAAAAATTGGCTGAGATGGAAGGAAGGCTGAATGAAAAAATTGATCAGAAAAATAATGAGCTGGAAGAAAGGACGATGAGAAGGTTGAATATTTTGGAAAATCAAATGGTAGATACAATGAGATTGTTTGTTTTTTTAGCGCAAAGAACAAGAATATGAGCACTTCTAGGACGCGGAGATGTGATCACAAGAACATTCTTAAGTCGAAAGATGATGTCTTGAGCTTGGGGTGTCGATTCGTCCACTAGCAGCTCTCAGTCTCGCCCTACTAGCCACACTTAGCCTCATCCGACTGGCCCCACTTAGCCTCGTCCATCTGGCCCCACTCAGCCTCATCCGTCTGGCCTCACTCAGCTTAGTCCGTCTAGCCCCACTCAGCCTAGTCCGTCTGGTGTTGTTCATCAGGTGCGGCCTTCTAGCCCCATTGAGAGTGCGACTGGGCTTCTTCCATTGGAACGACCTCAGTCTCTTCATACTGCAACAACACCTCCTTCATCTGCATCTGTACTAGCACCTCCTTCATCTACACCTGCTCCTATTGATGTTGATGCACATCCTTCATCTGTGCCTGCTCATGTTGATACACCTGCTTCTGTATCTGCCCCAGCTCCTGCCTCTGAGTAGCCGTTCTATTTGAAAATTTTATATGGGAGATTTCATAGACTGGATCAAGGCTTTGCAATTGTCCACTAGATCCCAATGCAATCTAGTATGGTTGAATTTCTCTAAGATGGTATCCCATATACCAGAAGCCTAGCAGCAACGAAGAAGATGATCATTGGATTCATGCCCCAAATTACATAAGACACAAGAAGGGTCGACTGAGATGTCTAACCTTAGAAGGATGTCTTTTGTCTTGAATCCATTGTTGATGAGCAGGCTAAGAAAAGTGGAGTGTTAATTTATGCAGGCAGAGAACAAGCTAGACTAGTCCAATTAGGGGTAATTTGATTTATGTAGCGAACCTTCACAGCAACGACAAAAGTTAATTCCCCATTTTCATCACCAGTCCAAATGATCTCATCTTGGATATTCGTGGCAGGTAAGGTGATACAATTGATCAAATCCCAGATTTGCATCGATTCAACGATAGTAGGAGGAAGAAGATTCCACTTGTTCTGCATAGTGAATGAGATGACTTTGATCTCACTCCCGAACCCCAAGTCAAAGATAACACTCTGGTCATACTACTCAGATAGAATGTATCCAGGCCTTAACCAAGGGTCTTTCCAAAAGCTTGTTTTCTTCCCATTTCCAATAGCATGAAAAGTTTTTTAAGTTGTATTATCTTATTTGTACAGAGGTAGGGGTAATTTAGTCCTTTTGTTATTTTCACTTAGGGCTTACTTTGTATATATATTATTGTTAATCAATGGTAAAACTAAGGATTCTTAGATTCTAATATGGTATTAAGAGCTTAAGGTTTTCGATCGGGATCTCCACAGAAGCAAGTAGGGTTTTCGATTTGGATTTGGGCTCCGCTTCTTCACCTGCCTCTTCTTCTTCCTACTGCCTCTTCTTCTTCGACTTGGATTTGATTTGGATTTGAACCAGAAAACTGTTGTCATCGCCGCCTGCTGCCTCTTCTTCTTCCTGCTGCTCGCGATTTCTTTCGGCATTGCCGCCGTCGGTTTTCCTTGCCCTTTTTGGCCTCACAGTACCGGTTCCGATCTGTCTTGCCCTACCATCATCCTGACACCACCAGATCTCATCTTCTGTTTGCTGGATTATCCCAAAGTTGGGTTTTGGTCCGGATCTGCACCCCTTCCGCGCCATTCCTCCAAACGGCTCTACGTACTCCGATCACCGCCCGGGCCATTCGTCCCAATTCTTGCTTTGCAACACGCCTCCGATCTGCCCTGCAACCTCCGCCGCACGCTGCTGCCGTTTCTGGTTCAGATCTTCGCTGGACCCTACTGTCATCGCCGTCGCTAGGTGGCCCTTGTTTCCATCTTGTACCGTGTCCGACATTTCCAGATCTGCTGCCTTCTGTCCATCTCGCCAGAGGAAACGTTGGATTTTTGGACTTCTTGTTTTGGTGGGAAAAAAAAAATTGCAATGGCCGGTGAACGTGATGGTTCCCTCCAGGCCATTAGTGTGAAGCTCACTGATAGCACTTATACGTATTGGGCCTATGTTATGAAAAAAGTTTTGACCGGCAAGAGTATGTGGGGTTATGTCTCTGGGCTATTGTTATTCCTACGGACACCAAGGCTGCCGACTATGCTGCTTCACTGGTTACTTGGACCACTTATAATTCCAAAATCATCACTTGGATCAATAATTTCGTTGAGCTCTCCATAGGGATGCAACTTACGAAGTTCTCTACAGCGAAAGCGATTTGGGATCATTTAGAGCGACTGTATACACAGTCCAACTTCGCTAAGCGATATCAACTTGAGAATGATATTCGCTAAGTTAGACAGGGGGATATGAGTATTCAGCAGTTTTATTCAGTCATAACTGGATTCTGGGATCAACTTGCCGTAACTGAGCCTGCAGGCCTCAGTTCCATCGCCCTTTATTGCACTTATAGAGAAGAAGGGCGACTCGTTCAATTTTTTACTGCTCTTCGAGATGACTTTGAAGCACTTCAGGGCTCCATTCTTCATTGTAGCCCTCTTCCCTCTGTTGATGCAGTGGTCCACGAACTCTTAGTTGAAGAAGTTCGTTTGAAGTCACATACGGACAATCGTCTACTTTCTCTACCTAGTCAGACTGCTTTGGCAGTGCCATTCCAGTCTCCATCTAGTTCACAGAATCGCCAGTGCCAAGGTGGGCGAGTTGCTAATACTGATTGTCGTTACTGTAAGCAGAAATGTCGTTGGAAGGCCCAATGTCCTCTGTTAATGAGAAGCCAGCCACAACAAGTGCCGCCTCCTCAGCCACATCGTACCGCCCCTGTAAGTGCCCCGGTTCGTCCAAGTCACCCTTATTGTCAATTACGTGACTCAGTTGGACTTGCCTTGGATGAATAAGAAGACCTACTATGAAGTTGAAGCGTCTACACCAAATACAGTATTGGCACACAGGTAAGTGAACCGTAGGAGACCTTAGGCTAAGTCGAATACCTTAGAAGTCAATTGGAAAATAAAGTGAATAAGTGACTTTCAGCCTTGCGGCCTCATGCAATCTGCCGAGGCCTCGCAGCCAATTATGCTGAGCTGAGCTGAGTCCAGCTGACCCTATGTCAAGCTGACTCAGTCTCCTACGTATTTAGAAAGTTAAAATCTGTGTCTGTTTAATTAAAAGGTAATTATGGTAAATTGATTGGAAGTTTATTATGGTAAATAAATTTATCCACATGGTGAGATGGGTAATTATGGTAAATTGATTAGAAGCTTATTATGCTAAATAAATTTATCCACATTGTGAGATGCTGCCACCTTACTTCAATTTGAATTTGAATACCCTTGGGGAGCTTTCCATGACAAGTATGGAAAGGCTCCTCCATGAGTTGTAAACCATCTTGCAATCTTCCATCTAATCCTTGATTGATGGTTAAGATAAATGAATTGCAAATCATGCACAGTGGATATGAGGTGGCTGGTATCTGGCTGGATTCTGGCTGGATAGATTAAACTGCACATATGTGTTGTCCTTGCAGACTTACCACTGGCGAGGTCATTAGAAGTTGCGAGGCCTTGCGGGTGTGACTTACTGCAGAACTTCAATCTGCCCTACAAAATAACAGTAAACCTTTTTGTAAGGGACACCGAATACACAGAAAGAACCAGGAACATTATTACAGTGTGTGATCAGTTGGCCTTCCCTCTAGACACCTTCTTCATCATCCTCCTTAGTGGATGTTTGGGTAATCAAAACCCCAATCCTGATGAAGAGTAAGGTGTTCATATAGGACTAAAACCAGTCATACCCAAGTCCTATAACTGTGCCTATAAATATGTTGATGATGCTGATTTGATGGAAAGGAGCATACAGGTTCAATAAAGAAGAAAAAGCTTAAAGGAAAGCAGTTAAGGCCCAAGACAAGTTTTTTTCTTCGTTTTATTTTTAAACATTGTAAAGTGGATTAGAACAGTGTGTTCGAACCACTCTAAAAAATAGGTGTAGAGGATTAGACCAATTAGGTTGAACCTCTATAAAAAACTAGGTTGTACTATTTGGGTGTGAGACCCTTACATAGTATATTTGGGACGACCCTAGAGTTGGGAAGTCTGACAGTGGATGTAGGTTTGTTGAAGCCGAACCACTATAAAATATTTGCGTTATATGTGATTGAATGCATGCATTGAATATTTTATTTATTTAAAGTATAAATCGGTTGAGAAAATTTAGAAGGGAATTAAAATTGAAAACCGACCTATTCACCCCCCTCTAGGTCGTGCATTACTCTAATAACGAAATTTCAGCCCCTGTTGTTCCGTCTGTGCCTGTGCCATCACCTTTGACTCCTTCCCTCTCCACCCTTGCAGATCAGTTGCAGCAACTCCTCTCTTCTTACCAGTCTAATGCATTGTCTATTGTTTCTCCTTCTCTAGGTTTGGTTCATTCCGCTTCTTCAGGTATTCCTCCTTCTACCTGGGTCTTTGACTCAGGCGCTACTGATCACATGACTCATGATGTTTCTTTATTCTCATCTTTATCTCCTTCTTCATCAGATGTTTCTGTCTTAACTGCCAATGGTGTTTCTTTGCCTTTAGTAGGGGTTGGTTCCATTCTGTCTTCTTTTTTGCAGCTTTTTGGTGTTTATTTCATACCTCATCTTACTCTGAATTTGATTTCTGTTAGTCAACTATGTGATTCTGGCTATATTGTTAATTTTTCTCCGACTTCGTGTTCTGTGCAGGATCCTAATTCCAAGAGGCTGATTGGGACCGACCGTAGAGAAGGAGGATTATATGTCTTAGAGCGGCTCCGTGTTCCTGATGTCGCTGTCTCTTCAGTTGATTTATCATCTTTTCGCTTGAGTCCCTTTTCATCTATTTTTTATGTGGCATTCTCATCTTGGTCATGTTTCTAGTTCCCGTTTAAAGTATTTAACTCCTACAGGATCTTTAAGACATTTACATAGTAGTGATATTTCTGATTGCCGTGGATGTAAACTTGCAAAGTTTTCTGCATTGCCTTTTAATAAAAGTTCATCTATTTCTTTTGCTCCTTTTGATTTAATTCATTATGATGTGTGCGGACCAGCCCCTCTTCCCTCAAAAGGGGGGTCTCGATATTATGTTTCCTTTATTGATGATTATTCTCGTTTTTGTTGGATTTATTTGTTGAAACGTCGATCTGAATTTCTTACTATCTTTCAAACGTTTCATGCACTCATTCGCACTCAGTTCTCTGCCACTATTAAATGCTTTAGAGGTGATCTGGGTGGAGAGTATGCCTCTGGTACTTTCTCTTATGTGTTTGCCTCAGATGGGACTGATCATCAGTCCTCTTGTACTAACACTCTCGAGCAGAATGGGGTTGCAGAGAGAAAACATCGGCACATCATTGAACTGCTCGATCTTTGTTACTCTCTGCTAGTGTTCCTAGCCTCTTTTGGGGAGAAGCGGTTCTCACACGCCACTCATGTGATTAACAGAATCCCTTCTGCTATCACTTCTGGTAAATCCCCATTTGAACGTTTATATGGTAAAATTCCAGACAATTTCTCCTTCAACGTTTTTGGTTGTGCATGTTTTGTCCTTCGTCCGCACAATGAGCGCACAAAAAACCTTAAACCATTCCCTATGGAAAGAGAACTCCCAGAGGAGTCCATCGGACCGGCTAGGTGTGGAAACCGAATCCGGGAAACCCACTGTTTCCAGATTCGTATTTCGCACTGTGTCTACCATCACTGTCTGTTGTTGCAGACAGTGGAGGAAGACAACTCTCGGACAGTCCGAGAACAACCCTCGGACGGTTCGAGAGCAACCCTCGGACGGTTCGAGAGCAACCCTCGGACGTTCCGAGCTTCACCCGAAGTCCAGTTACGCCCGAGGCTACCCTGACTCACCCGGACGATCCGACTAGAGTTCGGAAAGACCGAACCCCACTCGGACAATCCGAGCCTCATTTCGGATGTTCTGAAGTGCATAGACCCACCGAGACCCATTTTTTAGATTTTTTTGGTTCAGATGGACTTCGGATGATCCAAGACCCGATCTTCAGGACAATCCGAAGTCAGACCCATGATCCGAGGTCAGTGACTAGTTTAGGTGTGGTTCGGATGATCCGAAGCCACAGTACCTGGTTCCGAGGCACGTTCCGAGGGACCCAGTTTTTAAGTGTAAATCTTGTTTGATTATTATTGATTGCATGTGATGTTAGTACCCCATTTTTAAATTAAAAATGTACTAACCCTCGTCTCTTATTACTATAGTGTATCTACTATTTTTTCACTTCCAGGCCGACTCTATTTGTCAGGCACTGAGTGATCTCACTTCCAGGCTGACGCTATATTTTTCGGGCACTGAGTGACCTCGAGGCGTTACTCAAAATGTCAGATCTGGTCCTATCCAGAAGAAAACCGAGAAGTGACCTGAGAATCTAGACCTAACTCAATAGGTTAATCTGGTCAATGCCCAGAAAACAATATGAGTTTTGAACTGAGCACCCTTTTTATTATTATCTTGTGGATTATTATAATTTAAAAAGGCTAGAAACCAAGTAGGAGCCTCAATTCCATGTACCTTGGATATTTTCGGGAAAACAAGTAGAATTTCGAAATACTACTTGTATGTATATGAATGCTATGTATATTGATTGTTCATTTGTTTGTTTGCTTGAACAGAGACCGCGAAACCACACATACGGTGAGGGAACTTAACTTTATAGTGAGATGTAAACAAGTTTATTTGCTATGGATATTGAGCAATGAGTGGTTTCAGATTTGATGAACCCACTCATATGCCTAGACTTGATGCACTATGGTAAGAGTGCTTATGATGCTGGTAAATGGTATGATGTTGATCATATGAAATGTGTAAGACTGCTTCCACGTGCCCTTGACTATTGAACCAATATCGGCCATATGAGAGATGGTTTACGTCTACTGGACCATGGGTGTCGACAGTTGCTGACTTGAGGGTGTCAGTATCTGCTATGGGAGAGCCGGAGATGTACTTGTAAGGATGTGTTTTGACCGTGTCGGGACTTAATACAATGGTCTCAGTGTAGTCGGTAGGCGTTACGTTGGATGATAGCAGTACTAGAAAGATGATGACGAGATGATGGAAATAATGATGAGATTTTACTTGATATTGCAAATTTATTATCAAGCATGAGATATTATATTGCAACTGTTGATTATTGCTAACCTGTTGTTTACTTTAAAACTGCACTATTATATTTCTTTCATTGGGCTAGTTAGCTCACCCCACTCACCTTTCAGGAGATGAACCCGAGGAGGAGAACCCTCTATTTCAAGCTCAGGGTGGATAAGCTGCGGCGGTGTTTTGGGATTCCCACTGAGGGGAATGCCCTTATCTTTGCTTTCTAGTTCTTGTAACCATTCGTTTTTGTAAAGTATCGGGTGTGGTACTTAGTTTGTATCAATGTCATATATTGAAAACCTCTACGCTTTTGTAGTTACTCTGATGATGTCTTGAATGATAATTCAGTGTTGGATTTATGTGAACATGTTATGTGTTGTTGTTGTGCTTTTGTTGGTATCAGACTTATGGTATATGTTTGAGTCCACATGTTGGGACCATGTGTGACCTTTGTGCCCAACTGTTGATCCGACCCAATTAGAATGCTTGAGTTAGTTTAATTTCAAAAAAAAAAAAATCAGTCGCGTTCTGGGCCCACCCTTCTGGTCGAGGCGTGACACAGAGTTACCGACAGTAACATGATGGTTTATGAATGATTACAAACTAAGTATCACAAGAGGTACTTTACAAAACATGGTTCCAAGAACCAGTAATCAAAATAAATGAAATCTCCATCCATGGGATTCCAAGTAACCGCAACAGCTTATCCATCCTTAAGCTTGAAATGGAGGTTTCTCCTCCTCAGGTACATCTCATGAAATGTGAGTGGTGTGAGCTAACCAGCCCAGTGAAAAGAACATAACAACACAGTGTAATGATTATCAGGTTAGCCAAAAGTCAACAATTTCATCATAATATATTCATCATGCCAATATATCAAATCATCCTCATATTACTACTGATATCCAACGTAACACCTAGACACTACACTGACTATAAGCATTAAGTCCCAACACGGTCAAAATGCAGAATCTTGCAAGTATATCTTCGACACACTTGGGCTAGTACTAAAACACTTGGGCCAGTACTAACACACCTGGGACGAAAGCCCCCTGTTGACCCAGTGGATGGTGCGGGTCTGCTAGAGTTCGGTCGAAATCTCTTATTGGGCTGGAATGTATCCCTCCCACTCTGAGCTCGGCGATTGTCAAAACTCGTCAACTCAGCCATTTCCTGCTCTGCTATAGTGGCCATGCTGACTGCTTCTGCCAATGTGGCTGCCTTGAATATAGTTACCTTGGCCCTTATGCTTGGCCAAAGGCCTCGCTCAAACTTGCGTGCCCTCCGATACTCTGTATCCATCATATAGAATGCATACACAGATAAACTGAGAAATTCCTGGTGATACTCTGCCACCGTCATGGTACCCTGTACCAAAGATAGAAAAGCCTGTGTCTGGCACTCCTTCTCCTCGTCAGGAAAATAATGTTCCAAGAAGGTAGCTGAGAACTGCTCCCAAGTCATGGCAGTCCTCTCTCCTTCTGGAATAAGTGCTCGCTGCTTCTCTATCACCTCCCACCATTTACCAGCATCATCAATCAGCTGTGATGTGGCCAATAAAATCTTGTGAGCATGACTTGTAATATTCAACAAGGTCAGAATCTGTGAAATCTTTTTCAGCCAATTTTCCGCTCAGACAGCCCCTTCTCTTCCCTTGAAGTAAGGAGGGCGCTGTTGCTGGAAGTCCCTGACCATGCTCCTGTCATTGTTTTCCTTGGTGGTTCCATTCTCATTCATGTGTTGTTGGAGCACTGAAGCAACCACCGTTTGAACCAGATTCTACAATTTAGGAGGTACCACTGGTATGTTCATGTTGCTTTGTTGCTCCTCCTCGTTCCCCTGATTACCTGTGTCATCAACTAGGGTAGAAGTAAGGCGTTAGAACAACGTGCCCAGTAGGTATTCTAGTTACGGCTAACACATGGTTAGTACAAGACATATATTATAACATAATATCCAAAACCATGTAAAATCCATGCCATGCAATGATGACAAATGCAATGAGTCCCACCCATCACATGTACATAAATGTACCCACCACATAGGTCTTCTGGACGTCCCGGCGGAGTGTGGACCCTCCGGTTTCTTCCTAATGGAAAAACACATCAAGGTACACCACATAGGTTTTTCGGACGCCTCGACGGAGTGTGGACCCTCGGGTTACCAAATCCTTCACCCCATGTCATGCATGAGATGCCAATAAAACACATGCTATTTTATAACAAAACATAGCATTGAAAATCATATTTAAAACACATGTTATTTCCTCATATAAAGATAGCATTTAAAATCACAATTTAAATCATATCCTTTGCAGCATAAGTTCATCAAAAATAAGATAAGGCACAATGTACATAGACCCATGGTTTCAAAGAGGTGGAATCCTACCAAAGACCGTTCACGAGTCCTTGCGCTTCCGTCCAAGAATTGATCACCGATCGCGCACCGCTTGCGAGATCCTGTTACCTTATAATATAATAATAAATCAACACCAAGTCCCACTTGATTTACAATGTTCTAAGTCCATAACAAAACCCCATGGGGTTCGGCCATACACCATGGCCGAACCCATGGTCCAATCTTTAGTTAATTACAATTATACCATTGTTCATAACCCTAGCCCATTTCCTTGCTTAGGTTCCAAATAATCGATTCATACTTCTTTTATTCCAACACATAGTCCCATAAATAAATCATGGGGTTTGGCCATACACCATGGCTGAACCCTATGTCCAATATTTCCATACATCTACAAAATTGCCATTGTTTCCCTCCTTCATTTAAGTCTAACATAATTAAACCTTGTATTAATTCATTAACCAAATCATGTCCATCAAATACACCTCATGGGGTCCGGCCATACATCATGGCCGAACCCATGATTCTCCACTTTGGCATGTACTTACATTTTTGCCATTACCTTCATCATTAATCCATTCACTTTATTTACAATACATAAAACATAACCCATAGTTTTGATTCATGGAGTTCGGCCATACACATGGCTGAACCCATGATATCTTTGTTTCCAATTTTATCTCCAACCTTCTATATTTAGAAGGTTTCCAAATTAAAATTCCCTAATTAGAAAGTTTCCTAGATTAGCACTTTCTAATTTAGTCTTTACTTTCCAAAAATAGAAACTTTCCAAATTAACCAACTTCCATAAATACTACTTCCTAATTTGGCAGCCTCCTTCCATAATTAGAAAGGTTTCCATAATTAAACTCCACCTTTCCATTTTAATCTAAGGTCCATAATTAGGTAGCTTCTAATTTTAGCAACCTCCTTCCATAAATAGAAAGGTTTCCAAAAATAAACCCTAGTGGGGTTCGGCCATGCACCATGGCCGAACCTCACCCATAGAAGGAATCCATTATCATTCATCAAACAAGAACCATATCCTTCCATTTAATCAATCAACAATCATCTAATAAAATTCCTTAATAAATTATATTCATAAAGATCCTCATGGGGTTCGGCCATACATCATGGCCGAACCCATGATCCTCCCAACTTCCATTTAAACTCTTTTAAAACAATATAATTCTTCATAGTTTTTATCATTCGAATTTACCATAACTCTTACCAACACAACTCCATTTAATCCCTTCTAAGATCATATCATTAACGCCATTTACTTATTTAACAAACTATGTAATTAATTCTCAAATCCACTTCCATGGGGTTCGGCCATACACATAGCCAAACCCTATGGTCCCACTCTTTTCCTCCTTTTAAATCCAAACCACTTAACCATCAAAGGTTTCCATGATAAAAAATCTAAGAACATAAACCCAATTGCCATCCAATTTCCTTCCATGGTTTTCAATATTCATAACCGAACAAAATAAATCAAATGTTTCCATGGGGTTCGGCCACGCACTGTGGCCAAACCCTATGGCTCTTCCTTTCCATTCAAATAATTAAAACTTATCTCCAATATTCTTCCATGGGGTTCGGCCATGCAGCATGGCCGAACACTATGGTTCTTTATTTCAAAATAAATTATCAATTAGATACTAACCTTTTCTGACTCCTTGCTCTTCCAATCCTTCTCTTTTCTTAGCCTTTTTCTTCTTCTTGATCTTTTCTCAAACCGTGATCACCTTCTTGTTGCTGCCCTTTTTCTTCTCCTTGCTCTTTGGCATGAGAGAGAACTTGAGAGAGAGAGAGAGAGAGAGAGAGAGAGATATATAAAATTCGGCTATGGTGTGTAAAATCGTGTAACCTTGCCCTCCTCTCCTTTTATAATCTTCCTTGGTCCAAACTTTGGAAGGTGCTTAAGATAGCTAATCTCCTTTGCCGTGTGCCTTTTGTTTCCCTTTTGTGGTTGCCATTTTTCACTAGGAGTGGGACTTCCTTTTGGCGTAAGACTCTCATTAAAATAGCAATTCCCAACCTCCCTTGCTTAAATTAGAATGTGTCTAAGATAAACCATGCCCCATTGCCGTGTGCCCTTGTGTTTAATTTAGACACTTCTTTTATTTATTTTAAGAAAATATGCACACCCTTCTTAAAAGATCCCATGCACCTATGATAGATTTTATTATCTAAAATTCGGCCAAACTTATCCCATACACGGCCATAAAATCTTTTAATTAATTTTTGGACATAATGCATTACTAAAATAATTCAACCCATTTAATTTTTGATAAAACCAATTCCACAATTAATTGGGACCTAATTGGGTCATGGCCCAATTCTTTATCCAAATAAGATCCATATCTCATATTCATCAATTAAATGGATAATTTTTATACAAAATAATAAATTGAAAATCCGAGGCATTACAAACTCACCTAACTCATATAATTTAATTCAAATCAACTCAACTCACTTCACTCATCACTTTAAAATCAACTCACTCACTTGATTGTATTCCCATTTAATTCAGCCCCAACCTAATTAGGCTTGAGCTCACTTGGTGGTCAACCAAGTCAATCACGACCCATTGGGTCCCAATTGGGCCTTTTGACCCAAATAACAACCTTGACCCAATTAAATGCACCTTACCCATTTACTTTAAATTGAACCTTATACCATAACCGTTGGGTCTTAATTGGGCCATTGACCCAGCACCTTACCCATCTAAGGTTCATATCCGTTAATTCACAATTAAAATGGCAAATTCAGTAAATATTGATAACATAAAAATCCGGGGCGTTACAGGCTATTCCATCTGAGTCCCAATCGTGTAGACTCTCCCTTGGGTGGTTTGAGGACGTCCTTGTCCCCTTCCCTGTCCTTTTAGTGGTAGTCTGTTCCTAGGCGCCACCGAGCCTCTAGAATTTTGTTATGAACTTCTAGCAAAAGATGATTATGCGACCGATTGAGTTGGACCCGTATTCTACGAAGGTACGACTTTGCCAAGATAAGGACAAACCCTAAGCACATGTCCTGTCTGTTTGCAGTGATAGCACGTCCTTTCTTTCCCGGTTGGACAAGTCCTAGTTGTGTACCCAGGCTGGTTGCAGAAATAGTACACTAGCTGTCGTGAGTCAGACTTGCTTGATTGTCCTACAGTAGGTTGGCTTTTCTTAAAGAATGGCCTTTTCTGGTTGAATTTGGCGTTCTTATTGGAGGGAGGTTTTTGGAAATTTTCGGTATTCCTATTGGTGGAATCTACAACTTCCACTTTCGAAGCCCGCTTAATGATTTCCTCTAAAGTGTTGAAGGTTAGCCCAGCTACTTGCCGCTGTAGAAAAGGTCGAAGTCCATTTTCAAAGTGTTGGATCTTCTCTGCTTCATTTGCCGCTATCTAGGGCTCAAATTGCATCAATTCAATAAATCTTATGGCATATCGTGCCATCGTATCAGATCCCTGCTGGATGTTAAGAAATTCCCTCTTCTTTTTTCCCTGCGCTGTTTTAGGGTAATAACAATCGAGAAAAACAGCTGAAAATTCTTCCCAAGTCATTGGTTCGTGATTACGAACCAGACTTTTTACTTCCCACCATTCATAGGCATTACCCTCTAGTTGATAAGTTGCTAGCGTTATTCGTAGATCATCTGCAATGGCCAGGGTATCGAGGATCCGACCCATCTGAGTAATCTAGTTTTTTGTCACACTCGGGTCTTCAATCCCTGAAAAACTTGTCAGATTTAACCGTTTGAATTCTTTTAGATCCGAAGTGGCTCTCTCTTCTGGGGTCCTAACAGGAGGATGTTGTAAATTCTTGGCAATCCTTTGGAATGGCTCCATTGCTGCACATAAAATCTCGTAGGGTACATCTAGATTTGCACGGGGTGGAGGACCTGTTCTCCTGCCTCGGCCTCTAATATTTTCAAATGGTCTTGACATTCTCCTGTCATTCACATTCGTAATATCACTTAATGATTCAAAAAGAATTTGAAAATTATCAAGAAAGACCAAAAGAGTTGTGTAAATCCTAAACATACGTCTATTTACACAATATAAACATAACTCAGGTTTTATTTATTCACAGGAGTTAGTAGAGTTTGCGAAAACTCTCAGTACAACACACACACACACATATATGTATATATTTACATTTTTACATTTCTTTCTCCCATCTCTTCCTCTACAATCCCGGCCCTAATCATCTGTAGAGGATTCCATATCAGTATTGACACTGAACATGTTATTGTCAGTACATGCAGCTGACATATGTCCCAATACTCCACAAGTTAAGCATGGCACTATCCCTGGGCCTCCAATGTAAGAACAGTTGGTTATTTCCCTTACATGCCCATGAAAGCTACATATCGGGCATACCACATCAATAGGATAGGGACAATAAGTGTCGTAGTGTCCCTCCTGATTGCATAGCCCGCAAACATATGTCATCATATCTTCAACATTGGGAGTGGATGGTATATATTAGGGCGAGCCTATTTGTCCTACTGATGATGACTCCTCTATAGCTGGGAAAACTCTAATATTTTCAGGTTGAACACTGGAGTTGCTGGTAGATGAACCTAGTACTATTGGGCAGCTCGGGGTTCCCTTCTCCCAAATCTTCATATATTTCTCGTTACTTGACATATCTGTATAAATCAATTCATCAAAATTGTTAGATAATGTCAATAACTTATACAGTCCTAATCTAAAAAGAGGCTCTAATCATGTATTACATATCACAGTCATAGAGTTTAAGCCTAAGCTCTGATACCAAGTTGTAACGCCCCGACCCGGAGGTGGGCCAGGAACGCTACTAATTTTATTTTAATTTTTATCTTCAATACTAACTTCTAACTGGGCTTGATCAAACGTTAGGCCCATAAATAAATGTCACACATGCTCTTTACATGTGGACCCAAACGCATACCATATATCTACTCATTTACAAGCATATATCATACAAACAAATATTTCCATCACAAAAAGGCAGTCTTATTCATAGCAGAGTTACTGGCAGTAATATGGTGGTTTATACATGATTACAAAATAAGTACCACAAGAGATACTTTACAAAACATGATTTCAAGAACTAGTAATCAAAATAAATGAAATCCCCATTCATGGGATTCCAAGTAACTGCAAAAGCTTATTCATCCTTAAGCTTGAAATAGAGGTTCCTCCTCCTCGGGTATATCTCCTGAATTGTGAGTAGTGTGAGCTAACCAGCCTAGTGAAAAGAACATAACAATACAGTATAATGATTATTAAGTTAGCCAAAAATCAACAATTTCATCATAATATGTTCATCATGCCAATATATCAAATCATCCTCATATTACTGCTGATATCCAACGTAACACCTAGACACTACACTGACTATAAGCATTAAGTCTCAACACGGCCAAAATGCAGAATCTTACAAGTACATCTCCGACACACTTTGGCCGGTATTGACACACCTAAGCCAGCAACTGATACACCTAGGCCAATAAAGGCAAACCGACACATCTGGCCCGATACTAGTTCAGTAGTTAAGGGTATGTGGAAGCAATATCAATATCATCATAGCTCATAAGCATTTCATCATCATAATCACAATATATGATAAACATCGTTAATATCAATAAGCACTTTCACAATAATGCATCATGTCTAGACATATAAGTAGGTTCATTAAGTTTGATCCTTGAAACCACTCATTGCACTAGATCCTCTTAACCTGATTTACTCCTAATGTAATATTGGGCTTTAATTTAATTTAATCATAATTACTTGATTTAGACAAAATTGTTGGGTTTTAAAATATAAAGGTATTATAAAATTTTGGAGATTTAAATTTCATCATAATTACTTGATTTAGACAAAATTCATGGTTTTACCACTATTTACTTATCTTAATTTGTATTTATTTTAAGAGTTTAAAATCTCTATTTTCAAAATCTAGAAAAAATAAAAGAATGAATTAAAATACAATCTAACTATACATATTTTTCTTGAAATTTTCTAGCTTCTAAAATTATTAAAATAAGCGTTTCTTAGTTTTCGAGACCTTTTTCGAGTAACTTTTAGTAATAGTTTTATGAAATAATGAAATAAAGATACTTATAAATTTCAGAATTTAAATCCCTAATAAAGAGATCAATATCACTCAAATAATAATAAGCAAACAATTATTCAAACAATAAATACACTGTTAATGGTAAATTACCCTTTTTTGCCCCTCTAACTTAAATGAGTTGAATCAATGAGCTATCGAGCTCTGATTGGGCCAATCCTGGACTTCTTACAAATCCGTCATTGTAATCTAGATGATTAACAGGTTAAATCATGATTTATTTAGATAAATCATATTGTTTAAGTCTAATTCAGGTCAGGGTATTACACACGAGCTCTATGTGTGACTCCTTTCATAACCATATCCTTCCCATCATCAGCAGACATCATTGCGAATGTATAAGATTTAATAATCATAATTTTATATTTTAGGTCCACGAAAGGGAATACTTGTAGAAAATATATCCACTCATTAATTGTAACACCCCGCCCTTTTCACTCTAATTTCAGAGTTTTTTTTTTTTTTTTTAATAATAATCAACAAGTGATCGGGGCGGAATGTCACGACGCGAGTTAAGTTCGGATCTCTAAATCCGACCCTTAACTGGCCAAGCCCACGTGCGTATGAACTAAGTCCATAAAACTGATCCGCACATGGTACATATATAACTAGCGGAATTAATTTAGTCTAAATCTAACTGAGGTTATAATAGATCCTATGACTAATCCAACTTTCCATTCTTAGATAGCAAAGTACCTTATTTATTCTCCAAAATTATTATATAACCTTAGTCTACTATTCATTCCAAACCATTCAAATAAATCCAACCATAGCATCTACTTAACTACTTATTACATGCCAACATCTAATAAACAAATTACATTGTCCAAATAAATCAAATAACAAGTCTATAAATAATCCATTCATAGTCCATTCCAATCATTCAAACCGCCCAAGTTTCCGTACTTGGTCCTCTTCTCCAACCACGTTCTTTCCTTTCCCTGCATCATCCACTAAGGATATAGATAGGGCGTTAGATCAACGTGCCCAGTAGTGTTTCCGAATAGGGCTACCACTTGGTTAGTCAAACATACAAATAATATAATGATAGTACATGTGTAACAAAATTCAATAAAAACATGCTATGTATGAAATGAACATGTAATGAGTCCCACCCATCACCATTCAACATAGACATCACTTGACGGGATTCTCATCGTCAAGGTAACCCACAGTGGTCTTTCGGACGCCCCGACGGAGTGTGGCCTCCGGATTCCTCCTGATGGGATTCTCATCATCAGGGTACCCCACAATGGTTTTTCGGACGCCCCGACGGAGTGTGGCCTCCGATTACTACACCATCATCCCATGCCATGCATGAGATGTCTATGCAAACATGCCATTTGTAAATATATCATTTGATTCAAATAACTTATTCATATAAACATAAAACAGCAAATAAGTTATGTGGTTACAACAAGGTAGGAAACCTACAATAGTTTACTTTGTTCGACCCTTCCTTTGGACCGTCTTCTGATCACGGCTTGCTCACCGTTCTAAAAATCTGAATACCCTATGTACATGGCAGCAAGTTAATCATTTATCCACCTAATTTCCAGCAAAGCTTAATGTTCCAAGAACCACCTAGTGGGGTTCGCCAAAGCCATAGCCGAACCTCATCCATTAAAACTTTGGTCATTCTTCTATTTAATTTAAAACTATCTAATTACCCAAACTTCTAAATGAACCTTGCTAGGGTTCGGCCATACATTATGGTTGAACCTTACCACTTTGGTTTTAGCCCATTTATCCCATCATATGATCATTTTATTTTTGATCATTTCAGCCATAATTACGATTGTGCCATTGAGACCAACCTTTGCTTTAAATTAGCTAACTTCCATCACCAAACATAAAACCATCTTTAGTGGGGTTCGGCCATACACATGGCTGAACCTCACCACTTAATTTGATCCTTCTTAAACCTTCCATATCTTCATATAAACCAACCATTATGTCCCACAATTACCATTAGTGGGGTTCGGCCATACACATGGCCGAACCTCACCAATGTGATTTTTATCCCCAATTTCCATCATTCATGTGGGCTGATTACTTACCCATATTAACTCCATAAACAACATATATTACTCTTAAATCAAAGCATATAAATAATACCTAATGTCCATCATAAACTTAACCCAATTATTCCACAAAACAGTCCATGGGTTTTCATGGTTTCCATGGTTTCCATGGGGTTCTCAACATGAAAACCAACATCATTTTACATGGGGTTCGGCCCTCTATGATGGCTGAACCCAATGATTACGTTTACTGTTTTTAAACCTCAATTAATCATGTAATAACAGTATATTAAAATCAGGTTTTTACCCTTCATACAACCATCCTAAAATTAGCCCAATTTCATAGGGTTCGGCCATGCTTATTGGCCGAACACCATGAAATTAATTTTGAACCTTTAACCCTTTATCTTGGGTCTGAAACCAGCACCCAAATCCATGTTTTTAACCATTCTAAAACATGTATTTACATCTTAAATAATAACCCAAAACAGTCCACCAACTTCATGGTTTATATGTTTCAAATACATCAAAACCAAACCATTATTTGCATGGGGTTCGGCCCTCCATGGTGGCCGAACCCTATGACCTTTGGTTTTGAATTTCTTAATCATTCATCTATGTCCAAAACAAACTTCCTTATTTATGTTTTAACCTTTTTAAAACACACACTTAAAATCATCTAAAAACAGTCCCAAATTTGTATGGTTTTAATTTCCAAAAACCATCTAAATAAATCCATTATTTCCATGGGGTTTGGCCATCCAATGGGCCGAACCCTATGGTCCATCTTTTTATCTCATTCATGTACTTCCAACCAATATTTAACCTTTGTTAGATTCGGCCATCCAATGGCCGGATTATGATTTAAAAATTGTTCATCGAAAAACCTACCGTTTCCGCGACTCCTCCAATTGATCTTCCCTCCGGCTTGTTCCTTGTCCTTTCTTAGCCTCTCCTTCTTCTTGATTCCTTGATGATCAGGGACTGATTTAAACAACCAGCTGTTGTTCTTGGTAGAAAACGGCAAAGAGAGAAAGAGATAGAATTTTTGACTTTGGATGGAATACCTTGAGGCCAACTCTTTTGCTCAAGGTATGCTTTTGTCTTGGTGAAACAAATCAATCAAGGACTGATTTCATATCACTAACCAGCTGCTGCTCTTAGTGTTTGGGAAGATAAAGAACGACCAAGAGAGAGAGGTAGGGAGAGAAAAACTGAAACTTCTTTGGCTAAATTTCATTCAGCCCATGTGATCTCTTTGGCACCCAAAAATTGTAACTCCTATTGCATTTATCTTTAACTCTTATTTCCTTTGGGGGTTTCATCCTTGAGATGAAACCCTCCAACATTTTTTTTAACCCTTGACCTTCCATCTAAGGTGGTTAATCCTCATGGTTCCAATGCATGTAACAATTTTGAATATGAAACATTTATGTAACCTTCATTTCTTAATACCTTCCTTGGGGGTTTCATCTTTGAGATGAACCTCCAAGGGTACCCAACGGCCTATGCATATCCTTGTAATTGTTTGCATTCTCTCCTTTATTCATGCATTTGTAACTCTCAAAGCCACCACCCCTCATATCTCCATGGTAGCCGTTACATGCATGAAATTGCTCATGCATGCAACCAACGTCCCTAGCAACCCTTGTGACTTCAAAAAGTAACTCCCATTCAAAATGTAACTCCCATTTTATTCATCACATAAATGGGAGTTACATGCATGGTAATGCCTCCCATGCACCAACGTTTTCCTAGTGTTTGAATTTAAATAACCTACAAACCCTCTATCTCTACATCTCACTCATTTAATACATATTCATCCAACTCATTTACCCAACTCACCCAACCCAACTCATTCATTTAATTTAACTTAACTAATAAATTCAACTCAACTAAACCCATCATTCATTTCAACTCAAACCAAACTCAAGCAATTAATAAACTTAAATTAACTAAGCTTGAACTCCATCCATGGTTAATCATGCCATTCACACGACCCATTGGGTCCCATCTAGCCATTTTGACCCATTTATCAAAATTTGACCCAAATATGATTCTTGACCCGTTTAAATTTATCTTATCCATTTATTTGTTTTGTAAACAAACTACCATCCTTTGGGTCTTGATTGAGCCATTGACCCATTTAAATTCAAATCAATTTTATCACAATGGCAATTCCGTAAATATGAATATTTTCATATAAAATGATAACTTTGAAATTCCAGGGTGTTACATTAATAACAGATAAGTCCATCTCCAGCCCAATATGCTCAAGGAGCTTAAAACAATCCATATTAGGCATGTAGACATCATGAAAACTCTCCTATAGGTGCTAGAACACGATTGACCCTAGAGGGGGGTGGGTGAATAGGTCAATTCCAATTTGTTGATCCTTTTAAAACTCCTTGATTGATTAATTAGAGTGCAACGGATACTTCAATCAAGTGTGTGTGTGTTAACAAATGTGATTATGCAATCAACACAAGAAATTGACTCTAACACCTCAAACAAAAGGACATAAGATATAGAGTGGTTCGGTTAGCCAACCTACATCCATTGTTAGGACTAACTTAACCCTTAGCTATCACCGAATTCACTAAGTGGGGACCTACGCCCTCACAATTAGAGTACGAATTCCACCTCACTCAATCGGCTGAGAATTTCACCCACATGTAAAATAGGAATTCCACCTATTAGAATTGGCTGGGAATTTCACATGTTCATGGTTTTAAATTTGTAAATCTCGCAAGTGCACGAACCATTCATAGTATAGTATTGTGAGAGCAAGATCGAACCCAATGGAAAATCTCAAAGTATATGAATTTAAATTTATGTCTTCTAAAAATGAATTGTTTTTAAGAAATTGAATCATTATATGAGTCATGTATCTAATTTGGAAAATCATCAAATAAGATATGTCATTTCTTATTCTAATATGGTGAATTAAATTATTAACCTTAATCATGATTAGGATTTCAAGTTACAAAATTATTTACACATGTTCCTGATCTTTGAGAAAGAGTGATTTAAGAGAAAAAGAATCAAAGAATTAAATAATGAATTAAATAATTAAATAATTAAAGATTAGATTATACAAGATTTGGGTTAAAACAACTATTACACAACAAACATGATATTTAACATAATTAAAAGGCATATAATTAAATTGCATGAAAATAAATGACTGAAATTAAATGTGCAGTAACGTAAAGGTTGGTTGTTTGGAATAGACCGTTCATCACCCAAGATGTGTAAATAAGGTAAAGGCCTAGATCTGGAATTCACGTAAAGATCAAAAATACAATTCATATTTGTTAATAAAACAAGATTCACAACTTTTAATTTAATTAATCAAAACCTTAGTAATCATGATTCATGTCTTACAATCAAGATCCCAACTATTGCATACGTTCATGTTCAATCAAATAAATAAAGTTGTGTTCTTGAAATTTAAAATAAAGTAATCATAAAAGTATTTTAGAAATTGGATGTTCTAGGGTTCTAAATAAATGCTTCACTTTATTAAATAGAAGAATTAAAGTACAAGACTTTTATAAATTAAATATAAGAAAGACAACATAAAAAAATAAAAATATACACTCTTACTCGTAAATTCGCATGGTGCTCCTATCTTCTTGTCTTTTGCTCCAGCCTTTAGTCCTCTTGAATTCTAGGTCATATTCGAATTTTACCCTTGGGGTAATGGGGTATTTATAGGTTTTGAAAAGAGATGCATGACTTAGATTAAATCAAGGTTTAAGGTGGGAAATTAAAGGATTGGATTGGATCTAAATGGGAATGGATGATGGGGATTTAAGCTTGGATTTTAGGGTTGCACAAGGTGTGAAATTCAAATGGATTGGATTGGGAATGAGAAAATTGTGTAAGATACTTGGGGATTAGATGGTAAGGTGTATTGGGATCTTAGGAATGTATCTAGATGATTTTAAGTCTAAGTGCATGAAAAGGTTTTAAGTTGCAAAAATCATGAGATGATGATGTGTAAAATGCGCATGGAGGCTAGCTTGAACTATAAGTTGTTCATAGCTTAGGGTTTATGAATGAAGTGCTTAGATTAAATGGGTTTTGATCTAATGGATCTAAGATATTTTTTGTAAAATAATTATAGGAATGGGTATATGGTTGATGGAGGGTTTAGATTCCAAGGTTGATCCTAAATGGATGATGAAATGCATGACCTAAATATAAGGAAAAGTGTGTATGTGAAGAATGCATGTGGAGGCTCTAGGGTTTCTAAGGGATGAATGAGTGAATGAGATTAGATTACCTAATATCTAATGGCTAAGATGATCAATGCATGAAATGAACGCAAGGATTAATAGGTGATGCATGGATGAACACTAAGCTAAGGTTAAGATGATCACGATGATGATGGATGACCTATATCTATTGATAGATGAATGGATGGGTTAGATTTGATGGTGGATCTAAGGTTTGACCTAATTTGGTGTGTGAGATGGAAGGTTAAGACCTAAGATGAAAATTGGATGGTGTGGATGTGAAGCTGTGTTATGGGTTTTGGACATAGGTAGTTGGGTTGGACTTAGGTAAATCCAAACATGGACCATGGAGTTCATTGGACTTTTGGGCTTTGGATTTGGATCTAGACCTCAACTAAGGCCCATTTAAATTAGTTTTGAGAGCTTGGGCCTTAGTTGGACTGAGCTTGCACACTGGCCTGGCCTAGAGTGTGAAATGCGCATGGGCTTGCATGTGGGTTGGCCCATTCAAGCTTTGTGGAGCATAGCTTGGCCCACTTGAGCTGAATTTTAGCCCAATGACTTGAAATTTAGGCTTTGGCACTTGGATTGAAACTTTTAACCTCTAAAATTAAACAATTATTGAGCTACTTAAATCTAAAAATTATTAATTTATCATAGACTCTCATAACTGGATCTAGATTAATTAATTTACATGAAAATCCTATAAAGTGACATAAAATACTTATAATAATTCTAGGCCTTCTTTTTAAAGCTCTAAACTTGCAATCTTTTGTTGTTTTAACTTGATTTTCCTGAAATTTCCATTTTTTAGTATAAAACTGACAAATTACATTAAATGCATCATTCTATACAAAATTGAGGATTAACTGATCCAGTAATCGGGGGTAAAATGTAATATTACAATGCTCAACACCACCCACCACATGTGCCAAAGACTACTTTCTAGATTTTTTATAGTGGTTCCGGATCCAAGCCTCCATAATCCACTTTCACAGGACAAAGGTTTTAAAACAAAATTAAAATTGAAAGTTCCATTGTCAATGTGCTAGAACAACATGATTGACCCTAAGAGGGGAGAGAAATTTTTTTTTTTTTTTGGGGGGGGGGGGGGGGGGGGGTGGTTGAATAGGTCAAATCCATTTTTCATGGTGTTTACAAATTTTTTGATTAATTTTAGTGCAGTGGAACATATATCAAGAGATTTGTTTAGTGTGATAATTTTATTAATTGATCACACTAAGATTATGACCCTTTACATAATGTTTGATTATCGATGCTTGTGTGCAATGTATATATAAGATACTCAATATGAAAAGTGATTTGTGTTGAGAAGAATACTTAAATAGTAAATACAAACACACATATATCAAACACCATAAGACCAATTTAAAGTGGTTCGGTTAGCCAACCTACATCCACTGTTAGGACTCGCTCAACCTTGAGCTATTCCCAAAATCCACTAAGTGGGGACAAACACCCTCACAATTAAAGTAGGAACTCCACCTCTTTCAATCGGCTGGGAATTTCACCTACCACTGTCGAATATGAATTCCACCTATCCATTGACTAGGAATTCCACCTACCATTGTGCTGGAGACTCCCCTCCAGATTTTTTATAGTGGTTCCGGAACCAAGCTTTCTTAATCCACTTTCGGAACAAAGGTTTTAAAGAAAATTAAAACCAAGAAGCACTTGCATTTTTAGCTCTTTCTCTTGATGTGTGCTTCATGAAGATCCCACCCAATATGTGCCGACGCTACTCCTCGTAGCCGCCGTATAGCAATCACAATCTAGGGTGACAAGGAAACTGGTTTTAACAAAGGTTTCCTAGATTAAGGTCCTTCTCCTTTCCTCTTCTCTCTCACAACTCAATTTATCTAATTGGTTGTATTTGATTCCCCAAGTGTAAGCACGAGAGAGAGAGAGTGATCCTTCTGTTGGCCCTTCTTTAAGCTCACTGAAAATTATGAGGGTCCAATGTGATCCTTCCGAAGGATGTCAACTAGTTGCATAAAGATTGGTTTATTTAGAGAAGGCAACCAGTTACTGCAACGGTAATGTACCGACAGGTCGGGCGCACCAAGGTGTCGATGACTAGAAATGTTACCGTTGAATAACTCGACCGTTGCGCAATAATGCACTCCCAACGGTTCTTTCTCGGTCGACATATTGTTGTCGCCGATGGGTCGACAGTAATGGCACTGAGAAGTAGGTCCATACGAAAGGCTCGGTCTGGGGCAAAAACATGCTGACAGTTGTTTCTAGTTTAGAAACTTGTTACCCAGGCCGACCTGTCACCCTATACCGAGGGGTCGGTTCTGACTACTCTAGATCGGTTTTCAACTACCGATATGTTTGTTTTCTCAAGAGTCCACCTGAGTTCAAGTTCCAGAACTCATAAATCTTGATCGAGGAGTCATTGACAACGAGGGGTCGTTTTAGCTTTTCACTGAAGCGTCAGGTGCATATGAGACTCTCGATCAGAAGCTTTGCCAAAATGACAGTTTAATGATGCAGAACCTATGTCAATCTGGTCGACCAGTCCTTGACCATGATGAGTTGATCCTATCTTTACCGAGGGGATAGTGGGAATGATTGGTCAAGCTGATAGTGAATCCAATTACATATTTTCAAGTTGGGTTCCAATTCATTGTCAAGCTTTCTATTTAGGTTTTTTATAATTTAATCATTTTTTCCACTAAGCCTAGGGATGATCTTCTCTAAGGTGTACCTAAAGTCATTTATGGTCATAATACCTGTTTTGTGATTTCCATAATGATGAGCTTCAATTCGGTGGAGTGTGATCTTTATTCTTGATTACATTGGGTATTCAAGCTTCTAGCAAATACTTCTTTCTGAGTCATGAAATTGATAAACATAGGAACTTGGCCAAGCCGAAGCACTAACAGTCTCCCCCTTTGTTAACTTCATGACAAAACCTAAAAGCTACCCATTTACAATCTTATCCTTATTACAACACATTTGAATACAAAATATTACATTGATTACATATACATTTTCAAATGGAAAACAAGACTATGGTTTTCGCTTATTCTTGTTCAGCTTGCTTCATATCATTTTTCATGTTCAAGCACATAAGCAAATAACACTAGAAAATCATTAGAGGGGTTAGTCCCAAAACATAAGGATGCATTCATGGATTGAACAAGATTTCTATTTAAGCTCCCCCATAGTTCCTGATTTCCTAGTGACCAACACTACCCATAGCTTATCCAAGCTATCAGTGTTGAGAAGATTTCCCCCCCCAATCTTCTTGAGTTTGATCTCCCAAACTCCAATCATAAACATACTCCTATGTCTACCATTAAGATGTCTTCTAGATTCTACTAATTTCTCCCCCATTTTGTCATATAATTGACAAAGTTTAGTAGGCAAACATCGAATTTTTAAGCATTCCCCCATGCTTCTTGTATTTAGTACTTCCATAAGTTTTTCTTCCAACTCATTTTATTCTTCCCTACACTCCAATGCCCATCTCATGCATAACTGTTTTTCTCCCAGCTTCCCTCTTTGGAGTTTTTCTCCCCCATTCTCCAAGCTATCTTCTAAAGGTTTTTTTGCTCAGCTCCCCCATAAACTCAGCTGCCCCTAAGTTTATTTTTCATCAAGCTTCTATGAAAGTTTGTGTTAATCTTCCTCCTCACACTGTCGTTACCAGTGACAACAACTTATTAGCACATATTTTGTGCTCTCCCATACTCTAAGGATGTGTGCAGCATCATAGTACGATCCCTATCTCCTTAACATGCCAATACAAAACAAACTCATCCAAACCTGCATGTTACTCTCTTTTACAAAATCCATGTAAGCAATAGACACGAGATAGAGGATATTTCATCAAATTAGCATATACACAAAATCAAACCATAACATAGGGTTTGGGAGAGGGGGCAACATGGATGCTTAGATTAAAGTATCAAAAGTATAATTTTTCATAAACAAAGAACACGATTAACTATCCTAAGCAGAGCCATCTGGAGGAGGTGATGCTGGAGGGGAAGAGGATTTTCGTCGGGTACTCTTTTTGAGTCCTCCCATGAATGTGAAAAGGTATTGAATTGATTCATTCATGCAAGTTGTAAAGGCTCCAATCTTTCTTTCCAATTCCCAACATTTTTCAAGGAAAAATAGGTTCTCCTTATAAAAGCTCTATCAGATTCGGTTTTAGTATCTTTCTTCTGCTATTTTCTTCTCGCTTTTATTTTTCCAGTAGCAGCCCTCTTAGGTGTTTCCTCACTACTACTTGTTTCTACTGGGAGAGTGCGATTCTTTCGACCTTTCCCTTTTCCACTCACTTCTTCTAAACTGGCTCTAGCCGGAAGTGTAGGTTCCTTAATGGTCATGCCTCTTGGCCTTATGGGTGGACATGATTTCTTTTTGTGAGATTTCCTCGAGAGGGTCTTGACTCGACGACCTATAGTATTTAGGAGAGATGAAGATTCTCCATGATACCACTGAGATTTAGGTTTCTAAGTTAGGATGGCATGATCATTCTCAGAATCGGAGGACACAATAATGACCGGTGATTTATTTCTTGTCATTTTCCACCACTGAAGAAGAAATGAATCTACAACTTACCTGATCAATGGAAATCACTTAATCCGTGATTTTCAAGCCACTAGAGACAGGAGAATCAGAAGCCCTCTGGCTTTCTAGAGAGACTTTGCTCTGGAATGTCCTATCGAATGGTTTACGTCGCGGGAGGAGAGGAAGAAATGGCCAGAGCTTAGCGGGAGAAGAAACAATGATTTTGAAATGATCTATCATTTTCGCAAAAAGAGATCTTTTTAACTTACTCTTTCTGATTCATCGACATGTCGTGACCATTGACCAGTTAGTGTCTGTAACACCCCACTCATTTCACTCTAATAATCAGAGTTTATTTTTTATTTTTATAATAATAAACAAGTGATCGGGGCGGGATGTCACAACGTGAGTTAAGTTCGGACTTCTAAAGTCCGACCCTTAACTGGCCAAGCCCATGTGCATATGGACTAAGTCCATAAGAACCGATCCACACATGGTACAAATAAAACTTGCGGAATAAACTTAATCTTAATCTAACTGCGGGTTATAATAGATCCTAAGACTACTCCATTTTAGATCTTTAGATAGCAAAGTACATAATCATAATCTCCAAAATTACTAAAATAACCTTAGACTAACATTCATTCCAAACCATCCAAAATAAACCAAACCATAGTAACTAGTTAACTACATTATTACATGCCGACAACAACTAACTATCAAATTACATTGTCCATATAAAAAGTCCATAAATCAATCCATTAAAAGTCCATTCAAAGCCCAAGCTTCTAGGCTAGATTTCCTTCATACTCCTCGTTCTTCCCTTTTCTTGCGTCATCCACTAAGGATAGAGATAGCGCGTTAGATCAACGTACCCAGTAGGTGATTCCGAATAGGGCTACCACAAGGTTAGTATAAAAACATGCAAATAGTATAATAATACATGTTCATCAAAATCTCATAAAAACAATGCTATGTACGTAATGCACATGTAATGAGTCCCACCCATCACAAATATACATAGCCTCCTCTTGACGGGATTCTCATCGTCAAGGTACTCCACAGTGGTCTTTCAGACGCCCCGACGGAGTGTGGCCTCCGGATTCCTCTTGATGGGATTTTCATCATCAAGGTATCCCACAGTGGTCTTTCGGACTTCCCGACGGAGTGTGGTCTCTGGTTTCCATAATTACCACCCCTTCTTTGTATTCTTAAGCCCAAACACATCATTCAAATAACTTAATCTTCCAAATGAACCTTGGTAGGGTTCGGCCATACAACATGGCCGAACATTACCACTTTGGTTTTGGCCCATATTTCAAATCCTTTGGTCATTTCATCTTTGATCATTTCACCTTTGATCATTTCCTCCATATTTACAATAATGCCACTATAATAACCCTTTGTTTAATTTTGCTTAAAAACCAAAGTCCATAACCAAACCACCTTAGTGGGGTTCGGCCATACAACATGGCCGAACCTCACCATCTTAATTTGGTCCTTTAAATCCTTCATACATATATCTCCATTTAATTTTGCCTAATTTCATTATAAGTTAACCTCATAGTCCATCAATGACCATTAGTGGGGTTCGGCCATACTACATGGTCGAACCTCACCAAACTGATTTTTGTCCCTCTTTCCATCATCTTTGATGGCTGACTATTTTCTTATACTAAGTCCATAAATAAACATAGGTGATTCTCAAATCAAAAGCATATCATAATCCATAATTTCCAACCATGTTCTCACTCTAAATAGCCCATAAAAACAGTCCATGGGGTTCGGCCATACTCATGGCCGAACCCTATGGTTCTTTTAACTCAATGATTCCATCATTTATATACAAATTAGGCTCTACACTTTAGCCATGAGAACCACATGGTTCAGCCATCCAATGGCCAACCCAAAATATTAAATTTATCTCCATTCAAAACCCTTTTCAATCTTCATTACATAGTATGGTTTTTATCCCTTAACAACCATAAAAATCACCACATCCTTTCATGGGGTTCGGCCATCCAAAGTGGCCGAACCCTATAGTCCATGTTTTGCCATTTTTAAACAACATAATCGTTGATCTAAACCCTTGGTAGATTCGGCCGTACAATGGCCGGATCATATTCCCTTAACCAACTTATTTACAAGGGCTCATAGTGCACTTACCAATACCGCGACTCCTTCAGTTCTTTGACTCCTCCCTTGGTCCTTTACTTCCTTAGCCTCTCCTTCTTTCTTCTTGTTCTTTTGGTCGAGACTAACCTTGCTGCCAACTCCTTGGAATAATTTGGCCTAGGTATAGATTTGAGAGGGAGAGAGAGAGATAGAAATTTGATCTTAAACCTTGATGCCAAACTCCTTTGCTCTATGTGTACTTTGACTTGGAAAGATGATCGGCCAAGGACTGATTGGTATGGAAGACAATCAGCCAATGCCTTTGGTCTTGAGAGATGAACAACGTCCAAGAGAGGGAGAGAGAGATAGAAAATGAAACCTTTTTTTTTTTTTGGCTAATGAACTTCAGCCCAAGGTTAACACTACATGTAGGCCTGTAAACGGACCCAGATCCGGCCCAGCCCGGAAAGATCCGGCCCGCCCGAATAAGATAATCGACTGTCCACGGCCCGACCTGATAATACATGATTCGATTACTCTTGAATCTGGCCCTGCCAGATCAGGCTGTCGAACCGTCCGCGGCCCAATAAAGGCCCGTTTATCTGTTTCATCCACTTAGACCCTAATTTCTGCTTTGATGCTACCAGACCCTATATATAAAAAAAAAAAATTTAAAATTTAATTTTTATGTTACTGAACTCTATCCATTTTAAATTTAAAATTTGGTACTAACAAGTTCCACATCCATATTTTAACTTGAAAATTTATGCTAATAGACCCATTATCCATTTTTTAACTTAAAATTTTTGTTACCAAGCTAAATACACTTTATTAAAAATTAAATCAATATTTCACATGTACTACACTGATGAAATTTCAAACTTCTTACCACTATAGCTATTGGCATCAAATAAAGGGGAAAAAACTAATAAAGAGACTACTAAGAATTGAAAATATAAAAAGTTTAAATTGGGCCTATTACCCTTAATACAAAAACAAATATTAAATAGAAATATAAAATGGGTCTCTTGCTCTATTTCGCCTCTTCTTGATGCATCCCTTCCACGATGGATTTCCAACAGAGATAACATTTATAAACTAACTCAAGACTTGAGAAAGCAAGTGGAAAAAAAACACATTAACGATGCAGTATACGAAAAACAACCCATGAACAAGTAAGAGTGCATAAATATGAAATATTAAAATAAAATATCCAACAAATAATCATAAATATAAAAAAAATTATGATACAGAAGTCTCACAATAAAAGTTGGATTACAGAAATAGAGACTGGTGTCATTTACACAACTGTAGTATCATTTATTTCTTTAATTTCCTAGTTAAATCATTTACTTTATTTCTTTAATTTCCTAGTTAAACCATTTACCATTCTTAGATAGTGCATTGCTACCAGCAAAGAGTTATATGGGTGATACCCAAAAACATTTCAGGCTATACCCCCATAAATGGGTTCAAGAAGAGTCAACCCATTTATTAAATGGCCAAGATACTCAACCAAGATCTCAACTTACTGGAGTGGTTCATAAACTATAAGGTGAAAAAGCACAAATAAAAAAATACAATAAGGAATAAGTGTAGAAGCAATAGAGAACAGAAGAGCATGAATCTTTTTGTGCAAGTTTGGAAATGCACATAGTAAAATAGCAGCACATAAAAGAGTTACCATTTTCTGTAAAACATTCCCTAGAGCCTCACCAATCCTTAAGATAGTGATTCCAAAAGGCCCAAGAAACACACAAAGAACGTAATAATCACATAACAAAGGACTTATCAAGAAATGAGAAGAAAGACTAAAAATCCAAACACAAGCATCAAAAATTAAAAGTACATCAAAACAAACCCTAAACTAATATAATTGAATATAATAGGAGGATGCAAACAAAGCCAATTCAATAAAAGGCATCTTTTAATCAGGGGTAGTGGCCTCATCCGTGGGGGTTTAAGTAGGACTGTGTCTAAATTTCCCACACATTAATATTCTATTTAACAAATATTTCAGCTCAATATCCAAACCCATTTTTATTTTTTGCAATATATGCATAAAAATATTATACATGAGTTGAAAAGAATAAGGATAAACATGGTAAAATACTGCATTTAGCACCCTCACAGGTAGCACAAAATCAATATGCAGGAAATAAATACCAGTTCTGGAAAGCACAGAGAAAAAATTAGCATTAAATAAGTAGTAGTTGTGGAAAGGGCCTTGAGCCTAGCTAGATGTTCCTCCTTGAGCTTGAAAGGTGCATCATTCAGGTCCATTGTGTACAGACCGTGTGTGAGAATGCTGATGTGAGTTGGTCTGTTTGTGGAATCCATAGAGCAATCAATTCCTCTTCAACAAATAAATAAATAAATAAACAGCCCAATGAAGATTTCATGCTCTCACCTTTTGTGGCATCACACCAATCTCTTCTCTTGAGAATGATAAATAGATGAAATGCTCAAGACAAATTCAATCGCGCCTACAATCAGTGAACAACCAAGGTATTGAACCACTTCGGTTAGACCCTAAAACCACATCAAAATACAGCAGTGTACTGATTCTGTTTGGATTTTGAATAAATTAATTCTTGACTGCACTTGCACCAAAGATGAACAGTTTAAACCAAACAACACTTTGAACAGTAAAATCAGTGTTATTAGTTGAGCTTAAGCACTGTTTGGTTAAGGGGTGGTTAAGGTAAATAGAGTAGTAAGGTCTTAAGAAATCACAAGGCAGCAGAAGGAATACTTTGAGTGGAATAAGATTTTCTCATCATGGAAACATGTGACTGAAATCAGTCTTTTCTTAAAACCAAGTCCATAAAAGACACATAGGTCATCAATTCGTAAAACAATTTTGATAGTAACTTATAAAACAGTATTGAGTTTCTTCATACTTTTTGTTCAAGCTCAAAACATAAGAAGTCTGAAGTCCTCTCTCATAGATTTCTAAATAGGACAAGAAGTAATTTTCTCAAGGCTCCCTAAAATCCATTCTACTCAAAAGTTACCGTTATAGAACAACAAGCATTTAGTCTCCGTCAAAGCTGAAAACATAAGACTTCTCTTCAAGCCAAATACATGGGCAGCAGTTATTAATACTACAAAATCATTTTCATAAGGACCAAAGCAAAGCACTGAATTTGAACGTAGTAATAGTAAACATAAATTTTACTAAGATTATCTTTTATAGAAACAATGCTCTTTTTGAGAAAGTCCCAAATTCTAAATCAAAACCTATTGTCATTTGGCTTGGCCGCACTGAAAGCCCATTGTATGCAGCCATAATGGGGTTTTGAGAACCCATGACATTGACACCAGCATGTCCACACCAATCCATGACTGTGAAAGCTTTGGCCATTGATAAAAGACTTCGGACCAAATGTAAATTCATAAAACCAAACAGCATTTTGAGCAGCGAGGTTAGAGGTATAAACTAGACTTAAGCAATGCATGGGATTGGTCTTGAGGGACAAACTCACTACAGTAATCAACCATTTATACAGTAGAATTCAAAAGGGGGATTAATAATTAAATAAAGAACTTGGGACAAATTTCTCAGACATACCCCCACAGGAAACCGATCAAAGCATAGAAGAGGAGGCTGTTGAATCGGAGGTAGATCTACTAATTAGATATAGAGAGCTATACATAAGAAAATAATACAAGGGGAATAAGGCTGAGGACTTACCGTATCAAAATCTGGAATTTGGAAGGGTGGGCAGCAGCGATGGTTTACTGGGGTGGTTCGATGGAATTTCCACAGGTATCACCGACTGAGAAACGGTTGGCTACGGCAGGGTTGTAAGTGGCGGCTTCAAACCTTGAACTGGGTAGTCTCTACTTGATCAGAGTTGTATCTCTAAACAGATTCGGGAACATAGGCTCGCCGATGGGTATGGAGAAAGAGGATTAGAGTGAAATCGAGATGGAGAGGGGCAAGATTTGGGTTTATTTTCAGGGAAGAGAGAGATGTTAGAGATTTGGCGGCCTCAAGAGGATCGAGCGAAGAAAGGGGGAGCGTGGGCTAGATTGAGAAGGGAAGGTAAAGAGTTAGGGTTTCTTTCCGTTTCTTTCCGTAAACGTTTAGAAAATGCCTCTTATCTGAAAATTTCGAAAACAGTAAAGAGTCCGACGGGCTCGCAGACTGTCCGTAGATCGTCCGCGGCCCGTCTAAAAATAAACGGATTGTCCGAGTCCGAGTCCACGGATCTTAGGATCCGGCCTATGTACTTATTTGTCGGGCCGGGCCGGATCCAGGTCCGTTTACACCCTTAACTACATGTAACTCCCCTCCTATTTACTTCCATAACTTATTTCATTTGGGGGTTTCATCCTTGAGATGAAACCCTCCAACGGTTTTTGGCTTTTGATTTTCCATCTAAGATGGTAATCTCCATGTTTCCATCGTGTGAGGTAATTTGAATTTGAGACCTTAGTGTAACCTCCACTCCTTAATGCCTCCCTTGGGGGTTTCATCTTTGAGATGAAACTCTCAAGGTAACCAATGGCTTCCCAAAGGTCATCTTGTTGTTTGCATTCCTCTCATCATCCATCTTTCACTACCGTTGCATGTGAGAGCTTCATTTTGAAATGAAACTCCCATAGGCTCCAACAGCTAGCCCTTGATATCTTGGTGTAACCGCCACTCTACCTTATGTAACTCCATAAAAACGGCAACTCCATTCATTCTCCATCTTTGGAGTTTCATGCATGAGGTAAAACACCGCCCCCCCCCCACCAATGTAACCAACGTGTAGGGTAGTTTTGAATTTGAAACCACCCAAACACCTTTCATCTACACACTTCACTCACTTAAAATAAATATTCCATCCAACTCATTTATTTAACTCACCCAGCTCAACTCATTCATTTAATTCAACTTAACCAATAAATTCAACTCATTCAAACTCAAACATTTAATTTATCTCAAACCAAACTCAAACATTTAATTAGACTTAACCCAATTAAGCTTTGAGCTCATCCAGTGGTTAATCATGTCCACATGACCCATTGGGTCCAATTGGGTCCTTTGACCCAATTAACCACTTGACCCAAATAAATGTACATTACCCATTTAATTTACTTTGATCATTATAACATGTACATTGGGTCTTATTTGAACAATGGACCCCACAATTTTTCCTATCTATGATCATAACCGTTTAATTCATAATTCCAATGGCATTTTCGTAAATATTGATATATTGAAAAATCTAGGGTATTACAATACAATCCTCTTTTTAAAATTTTCGTCCAGAAAATTGAACGAAGTAGGATTCCAAAATAAATTACTCAAATAATTCAGGGTGAGCTGTCTTCATCTCCGATTCGAGTTCCCAAGTGGTTTCCTCAATACCATGTCGATCCCATACCACTTTGACTGAACTGAATCGCTCTGTTTCGTAACACCCTTTGCTCAATCTCTATTATCCTGACAGGTTTCTCCACGTATGTTACGTCGCTTTGCACTTCTATATCTTGCACATTCAATACATGAGACGGATCGGGATTATACTTCCTCAGCATCGATATATGAAACACATTGTGTAAGGATGCCAATTGCGAAGGAAGTGCTAATTGATAAACTACATCTCCCATCCTTCTTATGATTGAAAACAGTCCCACATATTTTGGTGACAGTTTTCCCTTCTTCCCAAATCTCATGTGCCCCTTTCGTGGCGAGACCTTCAAGAATACCATGTCCCCCACTTCAAATTCGAGAAACCTCCTCCTTTTGTCAGCATAGCTCTTTTGCCGATTCTGTGCAGTCAATGAGTGCTGACGTATCAACTGTATTTGTGCTGTAGTCTCTGTGACTAACTCGGGTCCAATCAGTGCAGGCTCACCGGCCTCTGTCCAGCACACTAGTGACCTACATGGTCTACCATACAAAGCCTCGAATGGAGCCATCTGAAGGCTTGCTTGGTAGTTGTTGTTGTATGAAAACTCTACCAATGGCAGATGATCCTCCCATCCACCCTTGAAGTCTAGCATGCACGCCCTTAACATGTCCTCCAGTGTTTATATTGTCCTTTTCGACTGTCCATCAGTCTGTGGATGGAATACGGTGCTAGTCAGTAGATCGGTCCCCATGGCCGACTGCATGCTCTGCCACACTTTGCCGGTGAATTGGCCATCTCTGTCAGATACTATAGTCCGTGGGATACCATGTAATCTGATGATGTCCTTGATATACCGCCGACCCAATGTCTCCGATGAATCCATCATCCTGATGGGTAGGAAGTGGGCCGACTTGGTCAATCGGTCTACCACAACCCATATTTCATCGTTGCCCTTTGATGACTTAGGCAACCCTGTTACAAAATCCATGGAGATGTGCTCCCATTTCCATTCCGGCACTACTAAGGGTTTGAGTAACCCTGGTGGCTTTTGGTGTTCCGTCTTAACCTGCTGACAAGTTAAGCAGCGTGCCACAAATTCTGTAACATCTCTTTTGTGCCCGTGCCACCAATAATGTCTCTTCAGGTCATGATACATCTTGGTGCTACCCGGATGTATGGAGAGTTTGGTCTGATGTGCCTCAATCAACAACTCTTTTCTGCAGCTTTTTGGCACATATATTCTACCCTGGAATACAAGACCCTGTCCTGGTCGTAATTCCCATTTCGGTATGACAACGCCAGTAGACATCTTGGTCCATATCTCATCCACTTCCGGATCTGCTCGTTGCACTTGTTCAATCTTAGTAACCATGTTGGACCGTATGGTTAAATTGTACATACTTCCATGGTTGTTGATATACAGATTGAACTCTCGAATGGTATTCAACATCTCCCATTCAGTTCTGATCAAACATGCCACTAATGCATGTGATATGCGGCTGAGATCATCCGCCACCTTGTTTGCCTTACCCGGATGATATCATAGCGCGAACTCATAATCCGCCAGATATTCCATCCATCTGCGCTGCCTCAGATTGAGTTCTTTCTGATCAGATAAGTATTTCAAGCTCTTATGGTCTGAAAACACTTCAAATTTCTCGCCATATAGATTGTGTCTCCAGCTTTTAAGAGCGAAGACCACTGCAGCTAATTCCAGATCATGTGTGGGATAGAGGCGTTCATGAATTTTTAATTGTCTTGAACCATAAGCCACCACACGATGACGTTGCATGAGTGAACACCCCAGTCCCTCTCCTGATGTATCGCATTGTACTTCATAACTTTTGCCTCTTTCCGGTAAAATTAAGATAGGAGCAGTTGTAAGTCTATCCTTTAGCTCCTCGAACCTCCGATTGCACAGATCTGTCCACTCATATTTGACTCCTTTCTAAGTGAGTCGAGTCAATGGAGATGCAATTTTGGAGAAGTCCATGATGAACTACTTGTAATAACCAGCCAAACCCAGGAAGCTACAGATTTTAGTGACATTCTTTGGTGCTTTCCACTCGCTCACTGCCGCCACCTTAGCCGGATCCACGGCTATACCGTCTGCTGTTATGACATGTCCCAAGAATTTGACCTCAGATAGCCAAAATTCACATTTGCTTGCTTTGCAGTACAACTTGTTCCTCCTCAAAATGTCCAAAACTATTCGTAGGTGCTCAGCGTGTTCTTCCTTACTTTTGGAAAAGATGAATATATCATCAATAAACACAATCACAAACTGGTCCAGGTAAGGTCAGAAGATCCTGTTCATTAGATCCATGAACACAGTAGGTGCATTGGTGAGTCCAAACGGCATGACTACGAACTCATATAGTCCATACCGCGTTCTGAAGGTTGTCTTCTCTATATCTTCCTCCTTAACCGGAATCTAATGATAACCGGACATCAGATCATCTTCGAAAAATGACTGGAACCCCTCAGTTGATCGAATAAATCATCGATCCTGGGTCAAGGGTACTTGTTCCGGACAGTTAGCTTATTCAGTTTCCGGTAATCGACACACATTCGGAGTGAACCGTCATTCTTCTTCACAAACAACACTGGTGCTCCCCAAGACGATGTGCTGTTTCGGATACAACCCAGTCTAAGCAGTTCATCAATCTGCTTCTTTAGCTCGGACATCTCCGCTGGTGCCATCCGATAGTGGGGTAACGACACTGGTGAAGTGCCAGAGTACAACTTGATTTCAATGTTGAGCTCCCTCATGGGTGGTAAGCCAGGGAGTTCTTTTGGGAACACATCCACAAATTCTTTCACAATTGCCGGAAGTTCAGTGACTGGTGCTTTGTTTATGTTGATATTGTTCAATATCAAATGGTTCAACCTTCCTGCAGTCTGCTCTGCTTGTCTGTACGAACCACATATTGCTTCCCTTCGGGTGAACAAAATGTCACTCTGCGGCGATAACAGTCAATGTTGGCCTGAAAGCTAGCCAACCAATCCATGCCGAAAATAATATCGTACTCAAACATATCGAGTACTAGATAATTTAACTCAAATCTGAGTCCAGCTAGTTCGGTATTCACAGCCGTGCATATGAGTCCCAATGACGTGTCTCCGACAGGGGATACAATTGTGAGTGATGTGGACAATTTTTGAACTAGAGTTCCAGTGGCAGTTACAAATGATGCTAGATATAAAGGAGTGTGAAGCTCCAGAATCAAATAGTGCATATGCATAGGAACTACTGACAACAGCCATACTTGAATCACAGAATGATCCACATCCTCAGGAGGTGGTAGAGTAAACAGACGTCCAGATCCAGTAGGATTAGGCGCCCGTCCCACCTGATTATAAGTCCTGCCTCCCCAGGACTTAACTGGCCTAGCTGGTGGACGGAAAGATCCTCTGGAATATGAGAGCTTGTTGAGCTTTGGGCAATCTCTCTTGAAGTGACCCAGCTAATCACAATGGAAGCAATTGTTCACCCCTCTGAATGACTGAGTGACTGATGCAGATGGGGAGGGCTGGTTGGGACTGAAAGCCCCGTGTGGACCTTGTAGATGGTGAGGGTCTGCTGAAGTTCGGTCGGAACCTCTTGTTGGGCTGGAACCCACCCCTCCCACTTGGAGCTCAGCGGTTGTCAAACCGTACCATCTCATTCAACTCTCGTTCTGCTATAGTGGCCTTGCTGACCACCTCAGCCAGTGTGGCTGCCTTGAATATGGTCACTTTGGCCCTGATATTTGGCCGTAGTCCCCTCTCAAACTTTCGTGCCTGCGATGCTCTGTATCCACCATATAAAATGCATAACAGGATAGATTGAGGAATTCTCGGTGATACTCTGCGACCGTCATAGAGCCCTGTACCAGGGATAGAAAGGCTGGAGTCTGACGCTCTTTCTCCTCCTTCGAGAAGTAGTGTTCCAAAAAGGTCGCTGAAAACTCGTCCTAGGTCATGGCTGTCCTCTCCCTTACTGGTACGAGTGCTCGCTATTTCTCCATTACCTCCCACCATTTACCGGCATCTTCAATTAGTTGTGATGTAGCCAGTAGAATCCTGTCAGCATGACTCGAGATCTTGAGTAGAGTTAAGATCTGAGTGATCTTTTTCAGCCAATGTTCAGCTCCGACAACCCTTTCCTTCCCTTTGAAGTAGGGAGGGCGCTGTTGCTGGAATTCTCAGACCATACTCCGATCATTGACGTCTTTAGAACTTTCACTTCCATTCATATGCTGTTGGAGTACAGAAGTCACCACCGCTTGAACTAAGCTCTGCAGTTCAGGCGGCACATGTGGTATATGTATGCCGCTGTTCCCCTCTTCCTCCTTCCGAGATGAGTGTTCACTCTCCTTCTCTTCTCGCCGAGAGTGACGTGACCCTTCCTCATTGTGTGATTTTTCATGAAAAGATTGCTCCGTCTCAGGTTGAGTTACCTCCTTCTCATGTAAAGATGGCTCCTTCTCATGTAAAGATTTTTCATGTTGGGATACCACTTTCTCATGTTGAGTGATTTGTAACACTTTTTCTTTCCCCTTCTGGTTCTGAGGGATCTTTTTCTTTGGAGCCATTTTCCCTAAGTCATGAAAACATTAACGACTTAGTTTCTTCGAACAGTTTGTGTTTTTAACTATTTTGGGAAGATTTCCAAATAAGCAAACTTGGTTTTCCTTCGTTTTTTTTTTTTTTGGGAAATTTCTAAATACCTATTGTTTGCTATCTTTTTCAATTTGGGGAATATCGGGGAAGTGTATCCTATTTTACTATGTTTGGTAGATCAACTATAATGACTGTACTTTTGCTATCTTTCATTGTTGTTCTCAGATTGATTATTCAGTCTGAGTCTACGAAGTAAATTAATCCGGCCCCCAGTCAGCGGACTCCGAAGAGTTGGTCAGTTGGGATTCATATCTGTCAGTGAGACATGAAACCGTTTTAATCTTACTTCGGAAGATTCAACTTCCTGTTTCGCTCTGATACCAACTGTAACACCCCACCCATTTCACTCTAATAATCAGAGTTTTTTTTTTATATATAATAATAAACAAGTGATCGGGGCGGGATGTCACGACGCGAGTTAAGTTCGGACTTCTAAAGTCCGACCCTTAACTGGCCAAGCCCATGTGTGTATGGACTAAATCCATAAGAACCGATCCACACATGGTACAAATAAAACTTGCGGAATAAACTTAATCTTAATCTAACTGCGGGCTATAATAGATCCTAAGACTACTCCATTTTACATCTTTAGATAGCAAAGTACATAATCATATTCTCCAAAATTACTAAAATAACCTTAGACTAACATTCATTCCAAACCATCCAAAAGAAACCAAACCATAGTAACTAGTTAACTACATTATTACATGCCGACAACAACTAACTATCAAATTATATTGTCCATATAAAAAGTCCATAAATCAATCCATTAAAAGTCCATTCAAAGCCCAAGCTCCTAGGCTTGATTTCCTTAATACTCCTCGTTCTTCCCCTTTCCTGCGTCATCCACTAAGGATAGAGATAGGGCGTTAGATCAACTCACCCAGTAGGTGATTCCGAATAGGGCTACCACAAGGTTAGTATAAAAAAATGCAAATAGTATAATAATACATGTTCATCAAAGTCTCATAAAAACAATGCTATGTATGTAATGCACATGTAATGAGTCCCACCCATCACAAATATACATAGCCTCCTCTTGAAGGGATTCTCATCATCAAGGTACCCCACAGTGGTCTTTCGGACGCTCCGACGGAGTGTGGCCTATGGATTCCTCTTGATGGGATTCTCATCATCAAGGTACCCCACTGTGGTCTTTCGGACGCCTCGACAGAGTGTGGCCTCCGGTTTCCATAATTACCACCCCATGCCATGCATGAGATGTCCATGATTTCATGCCATTTGTAAATACATCTTAACATACAAAATCACTTTGAAACATAGTAACTTAGCACATAATTCATCAAAATTATGGTAAAGCATCAAATATAAGTGTGGTTCAAAAAGGTAGGAAACCTACACAAAGTTCATTTAGATTGACCGCTCTTTTAAACCGTCACCCGTTCACGACTTGTATACCTTTCACGAAGTCCCGTTGCCCTATTTATATAACAGCAAATCAAACATTTATCTATATAATTTCCAACTTAGTCTAAGGCCCAAAAACACTTTGTGGGGTTCGGCCATAACACATGGCCGAACCTCACCCACTTAAATTTTGGTCTCTCTTTTTATTTAACCAAAACCATTCAATTAAGTTATATACAAACCCCAATCCACCAAATGCAACCTTGTGGGGTTCGGCCATACACCATGGCCGAACCTCACTTAATTTTGTTTTAAACGCTTCTTTGTATTCTTAAGCCCAAACACATCATTCAAATAACTTAATCTTCCAAATGAACCTTGGTAGGGTTCGGCCATACAACATGGCCGAACCTTACCACTTTGGTTTTGGCCCATATTTCAAATCCTTTGGTCATTTCATCTTTGATCATTTCACCTTTGATCATTTCCTCCATATTTACAATAATGCCACTATACTAACCCTTTATTTAATTTTGCTTAAAAACCAAAGTCCATAACCAAACCACCTTAGTGGGGTTCAGCCATACAACATGGCCGAACCTCACCATCTTGATTTGGTCTTTAAGTCCTTCATACATATATCTCCATTTAATTTTGCCTAATTTCATTATAAGTTAACCTCATAGTCCATTAATGACCATTAGTGGGGTTCGGCCATACTACATGGCCGAACCTCACCAAACTGATTTTTGTCCCTCTTTTCATCATCTTTGATGGCTGATTATTTTCTTATACTAAGTCCATAAATAAACATAGGTGATTCTCAAATCAAAATCATATCATAATCCATAATTTCCAACCATGTTCTCACTCTAAATAACCCATAAAAACAGTCCATGGGGTTCGGCCATACTCATAGCCGAACCCTATGGTTCTTTTAACTCAATGATTCCATCATTTATATACAAATTAGGCTCTACACTTTAGCCATGAGAACCACATGGTTCAGCCATCCAATGGCCAACCCAAAATATTAAATTTATCTCCATTCAAAACCCTTTTAAATCTTCATTACATAGTATGGTTTTTATCCCTTAACAACCATAAAAATCACCACATCCTTTCATGGGGTTCGGCCATCCAAAGTGGCCGAACCCTATAGTCCATGTTTTGCCATTTTTAAATAGCATAATCGTTGATCTAAACCCTTGGTAGATTCGGCCATACAATGGCCGGATCATATTCCCTTAACCAACTTATTTACAAGGGTTCATAGTGCACTTACCAATACCGCGACTCCTTCGGTTCTTTGACTCCTTCCTTGGTCTTTTACTTCCTTAGCCTCTCCTTCTTTCTTCTTGTTCTTTTGGCTGAGACTGACCTTGCCGCCAACTCCTTGGAATAATTTGGCCAAGGTATAGATTTGAGAGGGAGAGAGAGAGATAGAAATTTGATCTTAAACCTTGATGCCAAACTCCTTTGCTCTATGTGTACTTTGACTTGGAAAGATGATCGGCCAAGGACTGATTGGTATGGAAGACAATCAGCCAATGCCTTTGGTCTTGAGAGATGAACAACGTCCAAGAGAGGGAGAGAGAGATAGAAAATGAAACCTTTTTTTTTTTGGCTAATGAACTTCAGCCCAAGGTTAACACTACATGTAACTCCCCTCCCATTTACTTCCATAACTTATTTCATTTGGGGTTTCATCCTTGAGATGAAACCGTCCAACGGTTTTTGGCTTTTGATTTTCCATCTAAGATGGTAATCTCCATGTTTCCATCATGTGAGGTAATTTGAATTTGAGACCTTAGTGTAACCTCCAATCCTTAATACCTCCCTTGGGTGTTTCATCTTTGAGATGAAACTCTCAAGGTACCCGATGGCTTCCCAAAGGTCATCTTGCTGTTTGCATTCCTCCCATCATCCATCTTTCATTATCGTTGCATGTGAGAGTTTCATTTTGAAATGAAACTCCCATAGGCTCCAACAGCTAGCCCTTGATATCTTGGTGTAACTGCCACTCTACCTTATGTAACTCCATAAAAACGGTAACTCCATTCATTCTCCATCTTTGGAGTTTCATGCATGAGGTAAAACCCCCGCCCCCCCAACAACCCCAACCCCCCCCCTCCATGCAACCAACGTGTAGGGTAGTTTTGAATTTGAAACCACCCAAACACCTTTCATCTACACACTTCACTCACTTGAAATAAATATTCCATCCAACTCATTTATTTAACTCACCCAACTCAACTCATTCATTTAATTCAACTTAACCAATAAATTCAACTCATTCAAACTCAAACATTTAATTTATCTCAAACCAAACTCAAACATTTAATTAGACTTAACCCAATTAAGCTTTGAGCTCATCCAGTGGTTAATCATGTCCACATGACCCATTGGGTCCAATTGGGTCCTTTGACCCAATTAACCACTTGACCCAAATAAATGTACATTACCCATTTAATTTACTTTGATCATTATAACATGTACATTGGGTCTTATTTGAACAATGGACCCCACAATTTTTCCTATCTATGATCATAACCCTTTAATTCATAATTCCAATGGCATTTTCGTAAATATTGATATATTGAAAAATCTAGGGTATTACAGTGTCGATATGTCGATATGTATCGATCAGTCTCCCTTTTTTATTTTTCCCCCTTTCAAATAGTGTTTTGAATTCCAACAGTATTAACCTATCTCTTCCTCGACAAGTCTATCCTTTGACTTGGATTTTAACTTGAAGGATGACTGGGTATGTGTGTGTGTGTGTGATTGTGATGTTCATAGTTCATCAGGCTTTGCTTATATACCTTTGAATGCTAGTGATGATACATACATTCACACCTCATCTCTGCCATTTGAAGATTCAATTCACCCTTCTAAAGATAGGCACAGACCATGGATTATGGATCTCTTTTCCCAGATCCAAATCAATCCAAAATTCTTGGACACATTTAATTTACTAATTAAGTATATTGCCCAAGTGTGTGATGTCATGAGATGCAGCATTTTCAGGCTTTGGCATAAGCAAAGTGTCTATGAACATGAGTCATTCCACATAATGTATACACTTAGCCCATATTGGAATGAGACACAAGGCACACTGATCATATATTCATTTCCTAGTTTTGAAATATGGTTACCGAGCATATGGAAATGAAGTATGATGCCACACGCATAGCTCTTACGCCCAATATCATGTTATTACCCAAAACATGATACACAAATTTACCATTCTTTCAAGTATACTGCAATTATTTGAAAGAGCTGGCACATTTCTTTCAAGTACACTTTCTATTTACCTATTTCCAACCATGTTTAATGATGAAAATATTTTATACTTCTTCTTTCCATTTTTCATCACAAAATAGGGGTTTGGAAATATCATGGCTTTCTCTCATAGCCATTGTTCTAGCATGGATCAACTCGGATGGTTAGATCTTTTTTCAAGAGCATGAGGCTCTGATACCACTTGAAAGTCCTAGTATCAATGTGCTAGAACAACATGATTGAACCAAGAGGGGGAGAGGGGAGAGGGGAGGGGGGGCGGCGGGGAAGTGAATAGGTCAATTCCATTTTTCATGGTCTTTACAGATTTCTTGACTAATTTGAGTGCAGCGGAACATATATTATGAGATTTGTTTAGTGTGATAATTTTATTAATTGATCACACTAAGATTATGACCCTTTACATAATGTTTGATTATCGATGCTTGTGTGCAATGTATAAATAAGATAATCAATATGCAAAGTGATTTATGTTGAGAAGAGTACTTAAATAGCAAATACAAACACACATATGTCAAACACCATAAGACCAATTTAAAGTGGTTCGGTTTGCCAACTTACATCCACTGTTAGGACTCACTCAACCATGAGCTATCCTCAAAATCCACTAAGTGGAGACAAACACCCTCACAATTAGAGTAGAAATTCCACCTCACTCAATCGGCTGAGAATTTCACCTACCACTGTCGAATATGAATTCCACCTTTCCATTTGAGTGGGAATTCCACCCACTACTGTGCCGGAGACTCCCCTTCAGATTATTTATAGTGGTTCCGGATCTAAGCTTCCTTAATCCACTTTCGGAACAAAAGTTTTAAAGAAAATTAAAACCAAGATGCACTTGCATTTTTAGCTCTTTCTCTTGATGTGTGTTTCATGAAGATCCCACCCAATATGTGCCGACGCTCTACCTCGTAGCCGCCGTATAGCAATCACAATCTAGGGTGACTAATAAACTGGTTCTACCGGAGGTTACCTAGATTAAGGTCCTTCTCCTATCATATTTTCGCACAACTCAATTCATCAAATTTGTGTATTTGATTCCCCAAGTGTAAGCACGAGAGAGAGAGTGATTCTTCTGTTGGCCATTGTTTAAGTTCACTGATAATGATGAGGGTCCAAGTGATCCTTCAGAAGGATGCCAAATGGCCACATAAGGATTGGTTTATATAGAGAAGGCAACTAGTTGCTGTAACGATAATATGCCGACAGGTCGAGCCCACCGAGGCGTCGGTGACTAGAAATGTTACCATTCAACAACCCGACCGTTGCACAATAATGCACTCTGAAAGGTAATATTCTTTCTTGGTCGACATGTTGTTGTCGCTGATGGGTCGACAGTAATGGCACCGAGAGGTTGGTCCATACGAGAGGCTCGGTCTGGGCAAAAACATGCTGACAGTAGTTTCTAGTTTAGAAACTTGTTACCGAGACTAACCTATCGTCCTTTATCGAGGGGTCAGTCCTGGGTACTCTCGATCGGTCTTGAACTACCGATATGTCTGTTTTTTTGAGAGCCCACCTGAGTTCAAGTTCCAGAACTCATAAATCTTGATTGATGAGTTGTTGACCATGAGGGGCCGTTTTATCTTTTCACTGAGTTCAATGATCCAGAACCTATGTCAATCTGGTCGACCAGTCCTTGACCACGATGGGTCGATCCTGTCTCTACCGAGGGGTCGGTGGGAACGACTGGTTGAGCTGGGTTCTAATTCACTGTCAAACTTCCTCTCTAGGCGTTTTATGATTTAATTATTTGTTCCACTAATTGTAGGGATGGTCCTCTCTAAGGTGTGGGTACCACCTAAAGTCATCTATGGCCATAATAACTATTTTATGATTTCCATGATGATGAGCTTCAATCCGGTGGAGTGTGATCTTCATTCTTGATCACATTGAGTCTTCAAGCTTCTAGCAAGTGCTTTTCTCCGAGTTATGAAATTGACAAACATAGGGACTTGGCCAACCGAGGCACTAACAAAAACCAAGAATCACTTGCCTTGAAGCACTTTCTCGAAGATGTGTGCTTCTCAAAGATACAGCCAATGTGTACCCGAGTTAATCTCGACGCTCCGCCTTTTAGCTGTCGTTGAGCAATCACAATTCAGGGTGACTAGGAAACTGGTTCTATCCTTGTTGGTATCTTTTCTTTCCTCCTCTCTTTCTTTCTTTTACTAACTCAATCAATAGTTGATTTTATTTGATTCTCACGTGTAGGTAGAAGAGAGTTGATCGTTCCTTAGAGTGTGTGACCCTTCCCAGTTCAAGGAAGATCATTAAATGATCACACAACGCTCATATTTATAGAGGAGTCAACACAGGTTTTCAAATTGTCCAGTACCGACAGGTCTGGGGCACCGATGGGTCGGTGTTCATATGTATTACTGTTCAACCACCCGACTGTTGTGCACTAAATGCACTCCTAACGGCATTATTAATTCCCGATCAACAGGTCGGTGTCATTGATAGGTCGACAGTCATGGCACCGACAGGTCGGTCAATACGAGGGTCTCGATCTAGGGTAACACCATACAGACAGAATTTCACGTCCTGAAACTTATACTGCCCAGAACGACTTGTCGCCCTTTACCGAGGCGTCGGTCCTGTTACTCTCGATCGGTCTTGAATTACTGAGATGTCTGTTTTCTCAAGAGTCCACTTGAGTTCTAAGTTTCAGAACTCATAAGTTATCATCGACGAGTCGTTGACCATAAGGGGTCGTTAAGTTCAACACCGAGGGGTCAGTGCACTCAAGACTCTCGATCAGAGGCATACCCAGAATGACAGTTCAATGTTCTAGAACTTTTGTCAATCTGGCCGACCATTGTTTGACCACGATGGGTCGATCCTGCCTCCACCGATGGGTCGGTGAGAACGACTGGTCGAGCTGACAGTGAACTTAATTCATATTTCCAAGTTTGCTTCCAAATCATTGTAACACCCCGGACTTTTAAGTTATGCATATATATGGAAATTGTCCATTTAATTTGTGAATTAATGGAAATAGACCTTAGATGGGTAAGGTGTTGGGTCAATTGCCCAATTAAGACCCAACGGATTATGGATAAGGTTCACTTGAAATAAATGGGTAAGATTTATTTAATTGGGTCAAATGCCCAATTGGGACCCAATGGGTCATGATTGACTTGGTTGACCACCAAATGAGTTCAAGCTTAATTAAAGTGTGGCTGAATTAAATTGGAAATGGAATCAAGTAATTGAGTTGATTTTAAGTGAGTTAAATGAGTTGGATTAAAGATATGAGTTGAGTTAAAGAGATGAGTTGAATGGGAAGTCAATGGGATTTTTATTTTAAGTGAGTGGAGTGGGAAGATGGAGAGTTACATCTCATAAGATCAAACCTAAGGTGTTCACACGTTGGAGGTGGGAGTTTCATCTCATGGGATGAAATTCCAAATGGATCATTAATGAGGGAGGTGAAGGATTTTGTTGTTACACAAGCCATATCCAAAGGCTACACGTTGGAAGATGGAGGGGTGTTCCATCTCAAGTGGTGCCTTGGCCAAGCCAAGGGACACTTGGGAAGACACCATCATTATGAGGAAGTTGGAGAGTTTTGGTTGTTACACAAAGTTATCCAAGGCTACACGTTGGGAGATGGAGGGTTTCCATCATGGGGCATAAGGTTGGGAGTTTCATCTCATGGGATGAAACCCCCAAAGTAAGTATCAATGGAGAGGTGAAGAGTCATGGGAGTTACAAAAGGGCACTAACCAAAAGACACCACTCTCATTGAACAAGACAAGACTTGGTTTTCATCTCACTCTTTCCCTCTCACTCAAGGCTGACCACTCTCATTGACAAAGGAGAAAGGACTTAGAGTTTTCTATCTCAAGCTCCTCTCCCTCTCTCAAACCTACACACTTTGGTCGAACCCTCTCTTTGGGTTTTCATTCCAAGATCACTCAAGCTCACTCTCGGCCAAGGATCAAGGAGGAAGAAAGAAGAAAGACTAAGGAAGGAAAAGAGTGGAGGAGCAAGAAGGAGTGAAAGAACCAGGAGGAGTCGCGAAATCGGTAAGTACTTGATAAGGTTTTAATAAATAGGAAATGGTGAATGATAATGGATCATGGTTTGGCCCTTGCATGGCCAAACCCTAAGTTATATGTATGAGAACCATCAAGGACAACAAAAAGTGATGGATGAGGTTCGGCCATGATGTATGGCTGAACCCCATCAAAAGATTAAATATTGGATGTATGATTTTTAAATGGAAATGATGAACCATAGGGTTCGGCCATGTTGTATGGCCGAACCCCATGGAAGGATGTTAGTGATTTAAAAGGTTTTAAAGGAAGGAAATAATCGAGGAATGTTATTGATATTTTTAAATGGTCTCAAATGTTATAATGATGAAGAACCATGGACCATGGGTTCGGCCATGGTGTATGGCCGAACCCCATGGAAAGATATTAATGGACTTATATTTTTGGACGATAAAAATGATGGGGGAATGTTGGTAATTTTAATGGGTTTTAAAGATGGAAGAGGATGGTTTAAATGATGAATCTAAGTGTATGATTAAGCCCCCCCATGGAGGGACTTGTTTATGAACCTAATATTGTAAATGATTTAAAGAAGAAGATGGAGATGAGACATCATCTATGGCCGAACCCCATGAACCAATTATGGACCATGGATGGATCATTCGGTAGATCCATGTATGATTTAAATGAATGAATGATCAAGCCAAGGAATGGAGGGATCTACTAGGGTTTTATGTTATGATTAATGAATCATGTATGGATCACTCTTGGGACTTAAGTCATATGTAAATAAGCTAAGTGATTAGCTATGGATAGAATGATGGCTAAGATGGAAATGTGATTAAAATGATGGACCATGGGTTCGGCCATGGTGTATGGCCGAACCCCAAGGGGAATGTTTGATTGGACTTAGGGTTGTTAAATGATTAACTTAGGTGTGATTGGTTAATGATCAAAAGAGGGAGTGATCTTGAACCCATATTTATTTAAATGATAAGGGATTAAAAAGAGGACCAAAACCAAAAGGGTGAGGTTCGGCCATGTTGTATGGCCGAACTCCACTCATGGGTGATTGTGGACTTAAGCATATTTCCGCCCTGAGATATGGCCAAACCCTACTAGTGGACGGTGGACAGTGGACGGTGGACAGTGGATAGTGGACAGTGGATAGTGGGCAGTGGGTAACCGGCTGATTTTAGAAATTAAATATTTATATGATTTTCTAAATGGTTAGGCTAAATTGGAAGGATGAAGGGAATGGTTTAAATCATTTGGAATAATTAATTTGGTTATTTTATGGGATTAAATGGATCACCAAATTAATGTATGTATGTGTAAAATGTAATAAGGTAACGGGACCTCACAAGCGGTGTACAATCGTCTTGACGCGATCGGTGAGCAGTTACGGACAAAAACGCAAGGACACATAAGTCGGTCATTGGTAGGATTCCTAGCTCATTGAAACCATGGGATATGTATAACGATTTTAATTCATATTTTGATGAGTTATTTGTATCAAATGTTATGTTTCAAATATGAAATTTTAAATGCTATGATTTGTTTTATTACATAGCATGTTGGCATTTGCATCTCATGCATGGCATGGGAGGGATGAAAGGTAACCGGAGACCCACGCTCCGTTGGGGCGTCTATAAGACATTCGTGAGGGGTACCTTGGTGTGCATTATCCATCAAGAGGTAACCGGAGTCCACGCTCCGTCGGGGCGTCCGTAAGGCATTCGTGAGGATACTTGATGAGGAGTTTCCATCAAGAGAAGACCTTGATGAGGAGTTTCCATCAAGAGGATACTATGTGTTTGTGATACGGATGATGGGTGGGACTCATGGCATATGACACCCATGGCATGGCATTGAATTAGCATGATTATGATCTCTATTATCATGCAATGTTTCTAGTTTTTATCTGAATGATTGGATCTCTATTATCATACACTGTTTTAGATACGAAGCTTTACAAGTACGATATGATGTATTATATCTAGATTTTTAATACTAACCCATGTATTTGACCCTACTTGGAGTACCTACTGGGCGCATTGTCTAACGCCCTACTTCTACCTTAGTTGATGACACAGGAAATGGACGGAACGAGGAATGAGATCGGAGCCAAGCTTAGGAGCTTGGATGTTTTAGTTTCAGTTTATTTAAGTTACTCATAGACAGTGTAATTTGAGTAGCCAGCATTCGGGATTGTAATAACGTAGATTATTTGCCATGGTTTGAATGTTAATTTTGGATATGTTAGCGTAAGATAATTATTGTTAAGTGATGGACATCCTTGCTATCGAGAATGGAATAGAATTATTATTCTATTATATTTCCGCATCTATGATTTATTCCTCATGTTTAACTTGAGTACGTGTGAACCATTTTAGTGGACTTGGTCCACGCACACGTATGGTTGGCCTGTTAAGGGCTTTGGAAGCTCAGACTTAGCTCTCGTCGTGAATTCCCTGCTCTCTCTCACTCTTCTATTGAAGGAAAAAAATAGACTCTGATTTTCGGCGAGTGAAAAAGGGCGGGGCGTTACAATCATTGTCAAGCTTCTTCTCTAGGCTTTTTATGATTTTACCATTTGTTCAACTAAGCCTATGAATGATCCTCCTAAGGTGTGGGTACCACCTAAAGTCATATATGGCCAAATACATGTTTTGTGGTTGCCATAATGATGAGCTTTAATCCGGTGGAGCATGATCTTCATTCTTGATCAGCTTGAGTTCTTCAAGCTTCTAGCAAGTGTTTCTTCCCGAGTCATGGAATTGACAAACTTAGGGACTTGGCAAAGCCGGGGCACTAACAATATCCCCCTTTGTCAATTTCATGACAAAACCTAAAAGCTGACCCAATTACAAACCCACCCTTAGTACAACACATTTGAATACAAAAATATTACATCGAATATATGTACATATTCAAATGGAAAACAAGACTATGATTTTCTCATATTCTTGTTCAGCTTGTTTCATTTCATGTTTTCCTGTTCAAGCACCTAAGCAAGCAAAATTAGAAAATCATTAGAGGGGTTAGTCCAAAACATAAATATGTATCAATGGACTAAATTAGATTTGTATTCATGCTCCCCCATACACCATTATATTCTAGCCACCAAAACTACCCATGGCTTATCTGATCTTACATTGTTGAGAAGATTTTCTCCCCCAATCTTCTTTGAGTTTGAAGTCCCAAACTCCAAGCAACGACATTCTCCCATGTCCATTGGCTTTTGAATATTCCTCCCCTTCATGGGTCACTCTTTCAAGAGGCCCAAGGACTTAGGCTTCTTCCTATCTTACCAATTACTCCCCCATAATTGGATTTGATGTCTAACAAATTCTACTAATTTCTCCCCCATTTTTTCGTACAATTGACAAAGATTAGTAGACAAACATCGAGTTCCCCTTCATATTGAAGGAATTGGATTTCAAGCACTCCTCCATGATTCTTGCATTTAGTGTTTCTATGAGTTCACTTCCAACTCATTTACTCTTCCATTGATCAATGCATGTTTCTCATGCATTCAAGCATTGATCTCCTCCACAGTATAATGCAAATTACTATTGCATTACTATTTTGCATCTTCTTCCCCTTTAAGAGTTGTGCTATTTTAAAGGTATTCTCCCAATGGGGTCAAGCTAACTTACCTAGCTTCCCTTTTTTGAGTCTTCTTCTCCATTCTCTAAGCTATCTTTTCTAGCTTCTTTTGCTTAACACCCCATAAACTTAGCTGCCTCTAAGTTTATTTTTCTCCAAGCTTTCTTTTAAGCTTGCATCATCCTTCATCTTTACATTGTCATGACCAGTGACAGGTGCTAAACAATACATATTTTGTGCTCCCCCAAACTCCAAGGATGTGTGTAACATCATAGCCCGATCCCTATCTCCCTAAGATGCCAATACAAAACCAACTCATTCAAACCTTCATGTTAGTCTATTTAATAAAAACCATGTTAACCATAGACAAGATATAAAAGGCATTCAAACACAACAATACACACATCAAACCATGGCAAACCATATCATATCATTGATAATCAAAATGTACAGTACATATGGCTTTCGAGGGGAGATCATGGATACTTAGACAAAATATCAAAAAGTATAGTGTTTTAAAATTTAAAACATAGAGCATGAAAAATTATCCTAAGCAGAGCCGTCCTGAGGAGGTGATGGAGGAGAATCTAGAACTGTGCTACAGATTTAGCAGAGGAGGAGATACCAGAGTCTAGTTCTTGGAAAGACAACCTGATGTTATCTAGACTTCTTTCAAGGTAGTCTATTCTCCTTTCAAGTGTGAAGACCCTTCTGCGCAGACTTACATTCTCTTGAGAGGGATATTGGTATTCTTTTTCTTCATCAATGTCTCTTTAAAAGTCCTCAGAACGATGACTTTTTTTCTCACTGCTGTCCTTAGGGATAATGACGTGGTCTTCATTACTAGTTCTAAGACCATTCTCATCTTCTGCATCTTCTTTCCTTCCCTCACGACGTTCTTCGACGAAGATGACATCTTTGTTGATGATGGGATATACTTTAACCTCTGGTTGGGTTTTCTGGTGAGAACTTGATTCTGGTCTATGGGGAGAGAACTTACCAGCCTAAATAGATGCAGGATTTCCAGAGCTAGGGCCAGGGCAAGATCGAAAGGCTAATCTTTTGGTTTTCTTGGGCCACTGACTAGTTTCTCCTTGTTCTTCAAATGTTTGAGGACGTGACCGGGCTGCGATCTTTCTAGGCATGATTTTTCCAAGAGGAGATCCTCAAACAGTATCTTGGAGGTGGATGAGGTGAAGACTGAGCCTAAACTGATCTAAGAATATCACAAAAACCGCGATTTACAGGCTTCTAGAGATGGGAGGAACAAAGACCCTATGGTTTTCAGGTGAGAAATCACTTCGAGAGGTTGTATCTACTGATCTAGGGCATGGGACGCAAAGGGAAATCACCAGATCTTCGCGGGAGAGGAGACGACAAATTTGAATGAATTGTCATTTTCGCAGCAAAAGTCTCTTTTAATTTAAACAATCTATCTCACGACATGTCGTTCACATCAACAGGTCAAACCTTTCGACAATTTTTGCCATTTTCAATAGTGCTCGATTAAGCACAGTGCCAACATGTCTATCTCACCAACTAGTCTATTCACCGACATGTCGACTATACTAAGAGGTTTAGATTGCAGAGCAATCATCCCTGATTTGTGCAACTTGATGAAATCCTATTCTAAGCATGGTATACACAAATTTATTCCAATATGATGAAACACAAATATGCCAAAAATAATTCATCGAATCATTCAAACATGCACAAGATCAAAATTTACATTCCAAAATACATAAAGTTCAAAATACTTTGAATGGAATGTATGGCTTTCCAAGTAGAATATGTACTATAGCCAAGAAGAGTACATTCTAGACTTGTATTTATGCAATTTTTCTCTCCTCATGTCACAACACTTTTCTGCTATGTGAGCTTACATGGTCTCTTGTGAGTCTATTTATAGTGGTCTAAGACATGGAAGTGAATTTTAAACCAAAACAAAACATGAATGATGGTCTATCTTTTAGGTACAAAGATTATGGCATTTGGTATTGCATACACCCCTATGATCGTACCTTTGATGACCAACTTGGGATCCGTCAACTCTTTTAAGACATGATTCAGCTGTCTTAATAAAGAGTCTTGCCTTATGTACACCTTCCTTGGATTTCTTTTAAGGTTAGGTATTGGTGGATGTCTTTTAGGTATAGGCATTACTGGATTGTGCCTTTTAGCTTGTGCTTGCCTTTCCAAGTGTCTCTTCCAATGGTATCAATTTATTTTGAAATTCTCAACCTTGTGACAGAAATAACACTTACCCGTTGAAGGGTGAGAGACATTTTTTTTTTCCAAACACCCCATGGTTCATAGGTTCTTTGGTAGATGAGGCACGAAGACTAGACCTATCACCATAGTTTTTACTCGAACCTAGGAGTCTTTTAAGTCTTTCATCTCCTTGGGAAACTTATTTTGGAATTTTTCTTTATGGAGTTTTAATTCCTGAACTTCCAAAGATAGTTTTTTAACATCGTCTTCAAGAAGGTTATTGTAATGCCACAGATTCTCGACATTCTTATAGTGAATACTTATCTATTCTAGAAGGTTTTTATTACTCTCTTTTAGTTTTGAGTTTTCATTATTAAAGAGTTCCAATTTAGAGGTTAAGAGAGAATTTTCAGTTTTTAAGTCCTCCACTTGATTAGAGAGGTTCAGGTTTTCATTTTTAACATTGTCTAATTTTTTTGCCAACCTCTCACTTTCAAGGAATAGGGCACTGTAGGAGGCTTGAAGATATTCATCATCTTCACTCTCATCATCCTCCGTTACAACTGTGGGATTTTCTTGATCACCAATAATCAAGGCTATGAGACTTTTTGATACATCAACTTTTCTTTCAATCTCTTTATCGGAATCACTCTCTGATTCAGAGGTTTCCACATGGGTCACACACACACTCATAGCCTTCTTAATTTTATCTGATGGACATTCGTTCATGAAGTGTCCTCTCCCCCCACAATTATAACAAGTCTGTTCCTTGACAACCTCTCTCTCTTTCCCTTTTCCCTCTAATTTCTTCTTGCCTTTTAGGGTATCTTTTACTTGATTCACCATTTCCCATTCTTCTCAAGTTGTTTCTTTTAACAAAGTTTTTATAAAACTTTTTGGCAAACATTGCCATTTCATCACTTGAGAACTCATCTTCCGAAAATTCTTTTTTTCTTTTATTTTCTTTTGTTTTAAGGAAGATTTCAAGGGCTTGCCCTTTGGTTGTTCAAAATGTAGTTCATAGGTTTGTAGTGAACCAACCAAATCATTGATGCTCATTAGAGACACATCTTTGTTATCCCCCATAGCCACAACCTTGGGCTTGAATATTTCTGCAAGATTCCAAAAAATTTTGGTAAATACATTGTCCTCGGGTATCCCTTCACCCAGAGCGTACATTTGATTCACAATGTCGTATATCATGGAATAGAATTCCATGAGGACTTCATCCTCCCTCATTTTAATAGTATCAAATTGATTTTGGAGGATCTGAAGTTTGGACCTCTTAACTATTGAGGTGCCTTTATGATTTCTTTCAAGAACTTTTCATCCTCCTTTGCAGTTCCACAGATCATAATTCACTTGTACTCGCTATCTGATACTGTACAGTTAAGAGCATTCATGGCTTTACCATCAGCTGTTTGAGCAACTTTTTCAGCAGGGTCCAAGAGGCAAAAGGTTTGGGTGTCATAAACATGGTTGAGGTGGTTGCTATTATCTTCTCTTCCATGCGTTCCTGCCATCCAGTATTTACAATATTCCATACCGACGAATCTATGGAAACAAAGAAACTTCTCATTTTGGCTTTCCATGATGCATAGTTTGTTCCATCGAAGTAAGGGGGTTGGGATATTGCATGGCTGCCTCCCATGGTGTTCTAGCTTGGATAAACTCGGTAGGTTAAATCCTTGTAAAGAGCACTATGCTCTAATACTAAATGAAAGTTCTCCTTTAGGTGATAAAACACGATTGACCCTAGAGGGGGGGGGGGTGAATAGGTCAATCCCAATTCGTTGGTCCTTTTAAAATTCCTTGATTGGTTAATTAGAGTGCAGTGGATACTTCAATCAAGTATATGTGTGTTAGCAAATGTGATTATATAATCAACACAAGAAATTGACTCTAACACCACAAACAAAAGGACACAAGATATATAGTGGTTCGGTTAGCCAACCTACGTCCATTATTAGGACTAGCTCAACCTTGAGCTATCCCCGAATTCACTAAATGGGGACTTACATCTCACAATTAGAGTAGGCATTCCATCTCACTCAATCGGTTGGGAATTTCACCCACCACCTGTAAATTAGGAATTCCACCTATTTGAATTGCCTGGGAATTCCACCCACAACATGTGCAAGAGACTACGCTCTAGATTTTTTATAGTGGTTTCGGAGTCAAGCCTTCTTAATCCACTTTCACAGGACAAAGATTTTAAAACAAAATTAAAATCAAGATGCACTTGCCTTGAAGCTCTTTCTCGAAGATGTGTGCTTCTCAAAGATCCACCCAACCCGAGTTAATCCCAACGCTTCGCCTTTTAGCCTTTGTTGAGCAATCACAATTTCAGGGTGACTAGGAAACTGGTTCTATCCTAGTTGGTATCATTTCTTTCCTCCTCTCTTTCTCTCTTTTACTAACTCAATCAATAGATTGGTTGTATTTGATTCTCAGGTGTAGGCACAAAAGAGTTGATCGTTCCTTAGAGTGTGTGACTCTTCTTAGTTCAAGGAAGATCATTAAGTGATCACACAACACTCATATTTATAGAGGAGTCAACACAGTTTTTCAAATTGTCCAGTAACGACAAGTCGGGGGCACCGATGGGTTGGTGTTCATATTTATTACCATTCAACCACCCGACCGTTGCACATTAAATGCACTCCGAATGGAATTATTAATTTCTGGTCGACAGGTCGGTGTCACCGATGGGTCAACAATCATGGCACCGAGAGGTTTGTCCATACGAGGGTCTCGATCTGGGGTAACACCATACAGACAGAGTTTCATGTCCCGAAACTTGTCCTGTCCAGAACGACCTATCGCCCTTTATCTAGGGGTTAATCCTGGTACTCTCGATCGGTCTTGAATTACCGAGATGTCTACTTTTTTGAGAGTACACTTGAGTTCTAAGTTCGAGAACTAATAAGTTATCATCGACGAGTCGTTGACCACGAAGGGTTGTTAAGTTCATCTCCGAGGGGTCGGTGCATACGAGACTCTCAATTAGAGGTATACCCAGAATGAAAGTTCAATGTTCTAGAACTTTTGTCAATCTGGCCGACCAGTCTTTGACCACGATGGATCGATCTTGTCTCCACCAAGGGGTTAGTGAGAATGACTGGTCAAGCTGACAATGAACTTAATTCATATTTCCAATTTCGCTGTCAAGCTTCCTCTCTAGGCTATTTATGATGTTACCATTTGTTCAACTAAGCCTAGGAATGATCCTCCTAAGGTGTGGGTACCACCTAAAGTCATCTATGGCCAAATACCTACTTTGTGATTGCCATAACGATGAGTTTTAATTTGGTGGAGCATGATCTTCAATCTTGATCACCTTGAATTCTTCAAGCTTCTAGCAAGTGTTTTTTCCCGAGTCATGGAATTGATAAACTTAGCGACTCGGCAAAGCCAGGGCACTAACACATCACTTTAAACAAGATCAAACGTATCTTTTCTCTCCCGGAGCATGGATAAAGTAACCACTACCCATGAACATGTTGTAATTGAACACAGTGTAGCAAAAGACTATTAATCAAGCATTTGGAGGTGGTCTACTTGTTCCTCACAACTGGTGGTGTACTCAAGATCCTTTCTAGCTGCCTGGATCGGCTTGCTGGTTGTTCCTGTGTTTGGGTCCAGTTTTCAAACGAGGTCGTTTTTTCACCAATTTCTACAAATAAGGTATCAAAATTCATCTACTATGAATTTTATGAACTCCGGGACTGATTTTAAGTGATAAAGGGTATAGTTATGGGATTCAAAAATTGTCTCCAAAGAATTAAGAGCGAAGACCTGTTTACCTAAATTCTTTGGAGATGATTTTTGAAGCCCAAAACTATACCCTTTTCACTTAAAATTAGTTTCGGAGTAAATAAAATTCAAAGTAGATGAATTTTGATACCTTGTTTGTAAAAATCGGTCGAGAAACAACATCGATTGTAAACCCAAGCCAAACGCGGGAACAACCAGAACGGTGAGCCGATCAAGGCCTGATCGGCTCATCGATTTCTAGCGTTGGTTTTTTTTTTTTTAATTTTTGGTACGGATGGGTGGAGGGTAAATCGGGAAATCCATGACGTGTCACTTAAAAGATTTTGTCTGTGTTTGGATGGACACCCTTCTATAAGTCTTCTTTAATAAAAAAATAATTCTTAATGAGTATGAGTTGACCTACTATAATAGTTTAGATCAGTGCATCAAATAGCGGCGTTATTTTAATTTTATCCTAACAATATAAAAATACCATTTTTTTATAATATTAAAGAGTTTATCACTTCTTTCATTGTTAGTGTCAAAATGCACTATTATCACAACAATATCATAAAAATCCAATAATATCACGATATTAAAGACAATTTTTTAAAAAAAAAGTAAGTTATAACTATGGGTAATTTGATTTAATTTTTTTGACAAGCGTGATGATGTTATCTAAAAATGAGTTTACTGACTTTAGATAACTTTTATGAATCAAGAAATATTAAATAATAAATTATATTTTATTTTTTTAGTATTTATTTTGTATAATATATTTTCTTGTCAACTATGTGCAGAAGCCTCAAGGCCTCTTCCTAGGTGGAAGGGAGTCCCAATGTAGAGTTGCATTTCCTTCAGTTAAACCTATTGGTGCAAATTTCTTTCCTCCACACGGATAAAATAGTAAATATCTTACACTATGAGAACTAATTTACATAAATCTTTAGGTTATTGATACATTAATTTGAGAATCAACTTTTTTATATGACACATAAATAAGAATTTTTTTAATATTCAGATGCCTGAAACTCTTAGAACACCTGACTAATCTTTGACGCATATACAAACCTCTCTATCTATACATCAATAATACTATTGTGAGTGGCTCTTTACTAATTGTACTGAAGGTTCTTGTGGACACCACATAGATAGGATAAATGGCTCGAGGTTATGGTAAGGTGAGGAGTTGTTTTTTACTGGGTTTGCATTACATAGTACATTTATTCTTTTGGATGATAGAAAAATTACATGAAAGAGCAATTATACAGTATCAGAGATGTATACTGTAACTTGTTCAGAAATATATTCCTTTTTTTCTAACTCTAACCCTTTTTTCTTTCTCGCTGCTTGCCTCGCCCCTCCTTGCTTGTTTCTGGCCTCTCCATTCCGATGGGAAAGCAGAAGAAACAGAGGAATTTTCCCAAACCTTCACCCAAACCTCCTGTTCCTCATGCCATTCCTATCACCAGCGGTTATGGTGCTCTAAACCTCCACTCGGAGGCTGAATCCATTGAGAAAGTTGTCATGAACAAATACTTCTCTGACGATGTTAAAGCCAATAGCTTGGCAAAATGTTTCAAGCTTGGTATAGCTCCCTTCTTAGTGCCACCGACCATCTAGTGAAATTGGGTAAAGATCTATATCTAGAAAGCATGCAATCCGAGTTCAATAGGCTATTCAAAGAGTGTGATTATGACGATGATAGCATTGAGTTAATAGCAAAACACATCAACAGAAACAAGCAGAATTTCTCCCCAAGTCCTTGCCTTTAAAGCTTCATAAGCTTGGTGAAGCTCGTGCGGCTCTCTACCTTAGGCACAGTTCAGCTGAGACCCAATGGGGAGTGAATACAAGGCTGGTCCACCCAATGAACAAAAGTTTGTCTTCGATCTGACAACATTCTATGCCTCCACTAGGGAGGAGAAAATCAATATGATCTCAGCTGCTTTTTTTTTTTTCAACGAATGGACATTAGGTCCTAGTGGAGGACCCGGAGTTTTAACTCTCTATTTTTGTATGTAATTTCTCTTTAAATGAATGAAATTAATGATGAGATTGTTGGTCAAAAAATTACATGAATAAAATGTGGTGAATGTACAATAAAAGAAATAGGGGAAAACTATATTTCCCTCAGACGATAAATCGACTGGGTCGATGTGTTCGCAAACTGTACTTCCCCGGGCGATGCATTAACTAGATCAATGTGTCAATGAAAGCTGAAATCCAGACCTGAAACTAAAATTTCCAGGGGGATGCATCGACATGGTCGATGTAGGCGAAACGGCAAAATCAGAATAAACTAAGTGTAAAACACCCAGATGAACATATCTACCATCTCGGCATATCATGGAAACAAATTGTTGGACACATTGACGAGGTCGATGTGTCGAGGTAGTTCAAACGTATCTAGCAGACACTCCTCGTTATCGTCTCCCACACACTATCTTCCATGCGTGATTATCCTCCCACGTCGTTCCCACTTACCAACCACCCATTTAAGGGTCTCGGGCAACCAAAGGAAAGGTAAAAAGGAGGGAAAATGAGAAATAAAGGAAGAGAAAACGGAGCAAAGAAGAAGAAAGAAAAAAAAAGTGAGGGAAAGAAAGAAAAAAGAAAGAAACCACCCCATTTCACTCACCCAATTTCGTCCCATCCACTCACCCCTCAACTCCAACTCGGCAGTGAGCTTTTCCCCTCACTACTGACTTCATCTACCTCGAAAAAGGAGGAAACGAGGCAAAAAAGAAGGAGAAATCGAGCTAGCATGGAGGGAAGGGAACAAGGAGCTCATCCTTCATCCACTCGAGTACACCTGCAAATCCCTCGAGGTAGGTAGACTTTTTTATGATTTCAAGTAAAATAACCACACTAGGATGTTATAGAACATGTAAATACGGATTTAAGGGATAAAAGACCCAGAATAATGGACCTGCAAGTAGAGGGAAAGCATGGAAGATGAATTCATGGCTTTCAGACTCAACCCAGTCTACATATTGACTTTGTCGATCTGTCTTCTGAAACATGAGTCCAATAAACTAGAAATATTGAGGTATTAAACTAAACGGACCCAACCCAGGATGATCTATCGATGAAGTTGATGTGTCGGCCTTGGTATGACGAAAAATGAAAATGGAACAAAGGGATGATAGAATTGTAAATGGAATAACAAAGGTGATGAACTTGCCCCAAGACGATGTATCGACCTGGAATGACCATAATGAAAATGATGGTGACAAACGAAGGATGGATCTGTGAACACATCGACTGTGTCAATGTACCCACAGATCTCTGAGAGATATATCGACCAGGTCAACGTATCAGCCTGGGAAAGAAGGACAAATATGAACACTAAGATCAGGTGGACATGTCGACGAAGTTGACACCTCGGGTATATGCACCTGTATATGTATCGACTGGGTCGATACATATCATTTGAGAACAAAGAACAAAACTCAGAAGGATGGGTCGACGAGCTCGACACTTCGAACAAATGTACTCCTAGATGTATCGACTTGGTTGAGACATGTGAACTGATAACATCTGGAAAATACGAACTGGAATAGATAGAGCCAGTAGACATATCAAGATGATCAATGTGTCGGTTTTGTCCAGGGGCGACGTATCGACAGTGCCGATATATTGGCTTCAGACATTGGCTGTTTTTTGGGATTAATTTATCTAATGTTAAATTGTATGTGTGGAGTCTCTTAGACTCTAAGGATCTTCAGTGATGAACCTTAGTTCTTAGTTTGACCTACATAACTTGAATTAGAAGGATTTTATATTTTAATGACACAGAAATAATTTGAAACATGTACATGAACAAAGGAAACGAGGGTAGTCCCAACACTGTTTGAAAGACTTGGAAAGTAACCCCTTTCGCTGATCATCTTAGATCATGTAGGAGTTCTTACTTTATTGAAGCACATAAGTGAAATAATTATCATTTTAGTTGTTTTTCCCTTTGAAATCATAAGTCTATGAAATATGAGATATATGATGTTTTCAACATGATTTGCATTTAGTTTAAATTATCATGATGTTTTAGGTATTGCAAAAGTATTAGAACTATATGATGCATGGTTTGTCATCATGATTGCATACATGTACCTCATGCATGATTGCATGGGAGGGATTGCATTACCGAGCCAGAAATGAATTGTCCGAAAATTACTTGATCTCGTGTTACGAAAAATTATTGAGATAATATAAAAATGTTATACTTTGCTCATGTCCATTTGTTATGATTGTTACGGCGTTAATTGGGCCAAAGAGATCCTGGGAAGGTCTCTAAACCCTATGCAGAGGGTGGACGGCCACACTCCACCGATAGTCTCGGTTAATTTGTGGATGGATAACAGCACCCAGGTGGTTGCCGCCACAAATGTTGTTGGATGTAACTGGCCATTATGAAACTAGTTGGATAAGATAAGTAGTGCGATTTGATGCCTGGGTATGGGACGGCATTTCATTGAAGCATGAAACCCATGGAATGTCATTATGTGATAAATATCAAGTATGATTTCTAGATCATGAGATTTTAATATACTTTGATTTCTTTTGAGAAATCGATATTTTGTTATAATATGTGATTTTTCCCCACATTGTATTAGTTATATGATATTGTATTTACACACTTCATAGTGCTTTTCTTGATCGGAATTTCTACTGGGCAAGTTGACTAAGCCTGTAAATTTTCCCCCCTTTAGATGTTAATGCAGATCATGGCAAGGGAGAAGATGTTGGAACTAGTGATAGCCAAGTCCTTAGCAAAGTGAAGAGGATGGATGCTTGGAGAACTTAGTTGCTTTATTTTGATATTTTGATAGAACTATGTAATTTCATAGGAGTATTTGTTGGAATGTAATAACTTAGATATAATTCCTATTTTTGGTACTTTGTTATGGCAATTTGACTTTTGGTTTGAGTAATTTCCTAACTTTGCTAATGAAGTGATTTGGTATCATTTTCGAATGGTAAATATTTCTGCAGGTTGTGCTAGCACATGCACAAATGTTTATTGGGTTATCCCACGTGTGTGCTAGGTTGGGCCAGTTGAGGTCGGGTCTTCGGACTCGCTTGCGTCGTGGCGCGCTCCATCTTTTTCGTAATTTCTATAAAAAAAATATACTCTGAGTTTAAGCGTTGGAAAAGGGCAGATTGCACAGTTGGTATTAGAGCGGTATGAAAAGCAAAGTAAGAAATTCCTCTAAGTCAAACTCACCTAACGAACTTAGGAGAAGTCCCCTCCAAACAAAGCACATCAATGAAAACCTAGGAACTTTCCCCAATAAAAATTGATGATAAGGAATGATTTGATTATCAATGTATCATGACTATTAGGGGAGCATTTTATGCAACTACTGAATGAATGTTTCTTGGCATAGGAAGAATGCCACCATGAAGAAGACGCACCTGACGCAATGTAGAACGCGTCGAAGAGACGAGTAGCAATGTTCCACCCATGCCTCCCAAACTCCAAAGTTTTGTGCAAGCAATAGTGAACTCAGTGCTACAGTAAAATCAGACAGGCGGTGGTCAAATGCCGCAACTGACTCCCAATATAGGGTTCTTGTCAGGGACTTCCAACTGTAGCGTCCCCCTTACTTTCGTGGAAACGAGGGACCCATTGGAGATGAGAAATGGATCGTGAACATGACCAAGATGCTGAAACTGTTGAGGATCACAGTCAATCAAGATAAAATTCTGTTGGCCACATTACAACTCATAGATGACGTGGGTAAATGGTGGGAGACAGTGGAAACCAGTCGGACAGTGGCAGAAATGACTTGGGAGAACTTCACAGAGATCTTCCTAGCCAACTATTTTCTGGAAGAAGAAAAGGGAACTCAAAGTCCACGGGTTCATAGTTCTCACTCAAGGAAGCATGACAGTTGTCGAGTATTAGCTAGAGTTCGTTAGACTTTTTTACTACGCCCCATACATGGTGGACATCGAGTATAAGAAAGTTCCGAAGTTTGAGAGAGGTCTACGCCCCAACATGAGAGCTAAGGTGACAATCTTTAAATCTGCAACTTTCACGGAGGTAGTCAGCAGAGCTAGCATTGCAAAACAAAAACTGATGGACTTGGCTGAGTACATAGAAAACAGAAGGAGCCAGAGAGGGGGAAACTCTTATCGACCTGACAAGAAATTCTGTCCCAACTCTAGTAAGTCGTCAACTTCTATATCATCTACTGGTGGACATAGCCTTAATCATCCTTCAACCTCAGCACCCGTGGGACACCCATCCAGAGCTGGCATCAACTGTTTTCAGTGTGGACAAGCAGGACACATGAAGAGAGACAGTCCACAGCTCCGCAAGTTATCTCAAGCACGGAACTCATTCCGTCCACCAGGCAGGCTAGCGCAATCCTATATGTCTCGAGTATAGACTCAGTCAGGACGACCACGACTACCTCTTCCAGTAGCTTCAGGACGACTATGTTCCTTGGTCCCCACACCTAAGACAACAGATCACTCCGTGATCCAAGGTATGACAGTTATTGGTAGTTTTTATGCAGTAGCATTATTCGATTCTGGAGCATCGCATTCATTCTTGTTTGCATCTTTACTATCGGCTGCTGGATTATTTGTACAAGATTTATCAACTGTACTTACCATAGTATCACCGGTTGGTGACACATCCCTTGGTTTGGTTTACACTTCCATTGATACCGAACTGGCCAATTTTGTAACGCCCCGCCATTTCCGAGAGTTTCAGAGTCTAATTTTTTTTTTATAAACAACGGAAGAGAGCGGGCGGCGTCACGACGCGAGTTAAGTTCAGACTACCCAAGTCTGAACCTTAACTGGCCACCCATGTGTACATGGAATAGACCATGATAGTAATTCACACATGGAACTAACATCAACATGCGGAATAAAAAAGACGAGATAGCAAGTAATATTCTTAAATATTAAATAACATAGATCAACCATCCACAAGTTATGATCCTAAACAAACCATAGCAAATAACGAATTATTACATGTCCAACAATAGTATTCAAATGACAGTAATAAAACATAATCCAAATCCATTATTTAAGCACTTAGGCTCAGCTGATTAGAAGCATGAACCAATGGTGAAATCACCAAGATAAAATTCGGCCAAGGAGGTGTTCTTGAGAGAGGGAAAGGAGATGGAATTCTAATGCTTTTGCAATGTGGAATTCGGCCAAGTGAGGGTGATCACTCCTTTTGTTTTTCAGCCCCCAAAAAACCTCTCAATTCCTCATAACTTCTTGCTCAAAACGGTGAGCATTGGGTGCCATCCAAGGCACCCCTTGGCACTTCCAACACACCCTTTGGCACTCCCATGCATTTCATCCAATTCCCATGTATTCCCATTTAAATGCCATCATGAAAATCACCCCAACAAGTCCCCAACGTGTGGGACTTGTTTGGGTGGTTAAAGCTGGGCAAAACTCTTCCAATTCCCACTTGAACTCACTGATTTACAGTCCCATGGGTTTCCATTTTGACTCACCCAACTCAAGGTATTTTTATTCCAACCCAACTCATCACATTTAATGCATTTCATTTAATGCACATGAGTTAACTCACCTTTTTATTTTATTCCAACTCACCTCAGTCCCACTCAACTGATTTGACTCGTGTTTGAGATCCCTTGAGGGTTCACACGGTCAACAATAGTCAACTCGACCCGCTGGGTCCACTTTTAGCTCCTTGACCCGTTTTTGACAACATGACCCATTTATAGTATTTTGATCATTTCCAATTGGTTTTTACATATGGATCAAGCCTACCCATTTTTCCTCCACTTGATTTCCAATCAAATAGGCTTAACCCCTTTTAATTTAAAATCACAAAACGGTCAAATAACCCAGCAAGACCCGATGGGCCCCATTTGGGCCCTTTGACCCATTTAGCCACTTTTGACCCAAATGATGAAAATTACCCAACCAATAAAACTTAACATTCATAATATGCTCATATGATTTTATTTTGAGCAATGGGCCCCACTATTTCCTTACTTAACATCACAAAATAACTAATTTAACAACTCAGGGGCATTTTGGTAATTTTCCACTTCATTGAGAAATTGGGGTGTTACAAATTTCAAATTCAAGTTCGACTATATGGTTATGGACATGACAAAGTTTGATGTGATATTTGACATGGATTGGTTGGCTACATTCCAGGCATGTATTGATTGCTATTGTAGGAGGGTAACCTTTTGGTCACCAGATGGACAACGATTTGTAGTCTATGGGAACCAACAAAAAATTCCAATGTATGGAAGATCGCATGACGAGACAAAACAGGTGTTGCTGAATAGCATCATATTAGAAAAATCACCTGTACCCACATTGCATGCAGTAGTGGAAGACTTTGCAGAGGTCTTTCCGACAGAACTTCCTGACTTACCGCCAAAGCGGGAGATTGACTTTGAGATTAAATTACTTCTTGGCACCGCACCAGTGTCACTCCCCCATTATCGGATGTCACCGGTAGAGATGTCAGAGTTAAATAAATAGATTGATGATCTACTTAGATTGGGATTCATCCGACACAACACTTTATCGTGGGGAGCACCAGCATTGTTTGTCAAAAAGAAAGATGGCTCTCTGCGAATGTGCGTGGATTACAGAAGGTTAAACCAGCTCACCATCAAGAAAAAATATCCTCTACCCCGAATTGATGATTTATTTGATCAACTTAGGAGATCCAACCATTTCTCTAAGATATATCTCATGTCAAGGTACCATCAGATTAGAATCAAATATGAGGATATAGAGAAGACGGCTTTCAGCACTAGATATGGAGTGTATGTGTAACACCCCGCCCTCTCCGAGAATTCAGAGTCTAATTTTTTTTTTTAAAATAATAAAACATCAGAAGAGAGCGGGCAGCGTCACGACGCGAGTTAAGTTCAGACCACTCAAGTCTGAACCTTAACCATGTGTACATGGACTAGACCATGATAATGAATCACACATGGAACTAACATCAACATGCGGAATAACCTAGATTAACTGCGAAATAGAAAGACTAGATAGCAAGTAACAGTCTCAAACATTAATTAACATAAATCAACAATCCAAAGTTATTAACCTAATCAAACCATAGCAAGTAATGACTTATTACATGTCCAACAAAATATAGTTCGAATGACAGTAATATAAAGAAGTCCAGTCCAACATTCAAGCGCTTAGGCTTGGCTCCCCTCCCGGTCAACGACCTTTTTTTCCCTTTCCTTGTACCTGCATTCTCCTCTGAGGATAGAATTAGGGCGTTAGATCAACGCGCCCAATAGGTTCCCGATCAGGGCTACCACATGATTAGCATATAAAACATGCATATATATCATAATACATGATTAGTAAAAACAGGTAAAACAATGCTATGAAGTATGCACATGCAATGAGACCCTCCCATCATGTACATTCATAGCCATCACTTGACGTGCCACGTACCGACAAGGTAATTCACAATACACTTCCATCTCTTCATCACTGACTGATTCATATCACGTATTAGTCCTCCTGGCGGGACTCTCATCTCCTAAGGAGACCAATGTGACTATGACCATCATGTTACTCCTCCTGGCATGACTTGCACCGCCGAAAGAAGACGTAACCCATAATTGTAACACTGTAGAACCTCATTCATCATCCCATGTCTATGCATGAGATGCCAATGCTTGTATGCCATTTGTTAATGCATAATATATCATTCGAAACCACATAAAATAAACAAGAGTCTCATAAGAAAACTAGGGTAAAACTGTTGTTACAAGTAGGTAGGAAACCTACAGAAACTTTGCTTAAGTGTTTGTTCCTTTTTGAACTTCACCTGGTCACGACTCGTACGTCGTTCAACTCTCGTACCTTATTATGTAATAGCAAATCAATACTTAATCTACTTGATTCCTAATCAAGTTTAAGTCTCATATACCATCTCGTGGGGTTCGGCCATGCCCATGGCCGAACATCACCCACTTTAATTTGATCTCTCCTTTATTTAATCCTCATTAGACATTACTTATTACAAACATATCTTGGTAGGGTTCGGCCATGCACCATGGCCGAACCATACCACTTGGGTTTTGGCCCACAAATCAATTCCTTTGGTCAACCGTTTCATATTGAACTTTGACTAGTATTTACGGTTTTGCCATTGACCTTAAACCATATTGAAACTAACATCCATAATTATTCCACCTTAGTGGGGTTCGGCCATACTACTTGGCCGAATCTCACCACCTTTCTTTGGTCCTTTACATCATACATAAATACCTCTCCCATTCATTATGAATTAGCACAAAGTCCATCAATAATCATTGGTGGGGTTCGGCCATACTACATGGCCGAACCTCACCCTATGTATTTTTTTTCCCATACTTCCTTATCTATCATGCTTTAGGCGTTATTTAAACATACCATATTAGTATCATATTGCTGCCTTTATACCTCTTAGAAACTATCCAAATAAATTCATCTACTTGTCCCAAAAGACCATAATATTTCATGGGATTCGGCCGTCCAAGATGGCCGATCCCCATGGTCCATCTTTCTAGTTTTAATCCACTGTTTTAGATCAGTAATTTAACCATAACATTACGTTGGTTCAGCCATATATTGGCCAACCAAAATCAGTAAATAATCTTCATGTAAATCACATAAAAACCCCATGGTAATGTATGGTTTTTATCTCTCAAAACCATCACCATTAACCATAAAATTATCACACCATTTCATGGGGTTCGGCCATGCTCATTGGCTGAACCCTATGGCCTTTGGTTTGAACCTCTTAAACATGTCATCTTATGTGTAAGCTAATCATCCAAAACAGTAAAACATTTGCATGGTTTTAACTTACAAAAACCATCAAAATTCCAACATCAATTCATGGGGTTCGGCCATGCTCATTGGCCGAACCCAATGAACCCTTTCATCATTTGATACCCAAGGTCTTAGACCCATGATACATTCAGCCATTTATGACATCCGAATCCATGTTTTAAACCTTTCTAAAACATGCATTTGAATCTTAAATCAAACCCAAAAACAGTTCATAAAACCCATGGTTTTCATGTTTCAAAACATGAAAACCAAGCAACTTTTACATGGGGTTCGGCCCTTCATGGTGGCCGAACCCAATGGTCATCTTTACCATTTTAAAACTTCTATAAATCAAGGTTAAAACCTTGGTGTATTCGGCCATAACCATGGCCCAATACACACCTATTTTATTAATCAAAATTCCATGGAAACACTTACCAAATTCCAAGCTTTTCTTGTTGCCTTTGCTCCTTGCCTTCTTCACTCTTACTTCCTTCCTTCTTTCTTCCTTAGTCTCAGCTGATTAGAAGCATGAACCAATGGTGAAATCACCAAGATACAATTCGACCAAGGAGGTGTTCTTGAGAGAGAGAAAGGAGATGGAATTCAAAGGTTTTTCTTGAAATGAAATTCGGCCAAATGAGAGTGTTCATTCCTTTTGTATTTCAGCCCCCAAAACCCCTCCACTCCCTCATCAATTCTTGCATAAAACGATGGGTCTTGGGTGCTGTCCAAGGCACCCCTTGGTACCTACCCATGCAGCCATTCAGCTCTCCATGTATCTCATCTCAATCCCATCCATTTGCATTTAACTTAGCATGAAAATCACCAAAACAAGTCCCCAACGTGTGGGACTTGTTTTGGTTGGTTTGAGACCAAGCCACCTCTTCATATTCCCTTCAACTCACTGATTTACAGCCCCTTTGATTTCCATTTTGACTCACTTGAACTCAGGGTCCTTTTTGATTTCCATCTCAACTCACCAAACTCACCATACTTAATGCATTTCATTTAATGCACATGAGTTAACTCACACTTGATTTAATTCCAACTCACTTCAGTCCCACTCAAACTGATTTAACTCATGTTTTAGCTCCCTTGAGGGTCCACACGGTTAACCATAGTCAACTCGACCCGTTTTTGACTCCATGACCCAATTATGGGTATTTTGGTCATTTGTAATTGGTTTTCACATGTGCATCAGGCCTACCCATTTTTTCTCCACTTGATTTCCAATCAAATCAGCTTAACCCCATTTAATTTGAGCTTACACAATGGTCAAATCATCCATTTTGACTTATTGGGTCCAATTGGGCCCTTTGACCCATTTAGCCATTTTTGACCCAATTGATGTATATTACCCATCCAATCAAACTTGACATTCATAATGTACTCATATGATCTTAATTTGAGGAATGGGCCCCACCATTTCCTTACTTAACATCATAAAATAATTAATATAACACATCAGGGGCATTTTCGTAATTATCCACTTCATTGGGAAATTACCCATCCAATCAAACTTGACATTCCTAATGTGCTCATATGATCTTAATTTGAGCAATGGGTCCCACCATTTCCTTACTTAACATCACAAAATAATTAATTTAACACATCAGGGGCATTTTCGTAATTATCCACTTCAATGAGAAATTGGGGTGTTACGGTATGAGTATGTGGTGATGCCCTTTGGACTGACAAATGCACCGACAGTATTTGTGGATTTAATGAATCGGATCTTCTGCCCATATTTGGATAAGTTTGTAATTGTTTTCATCGATAGCATTCTCATTTACTCTACAAGTGAGGAAGAACATGCAAAACACTTGCGAATTGTGTTGAACACTTTGAAAAATAACAAGTTGTTTGCCAAAGCTAGCAAGTGTGAGTTTTGGTTGTCCGAAGTGAACTTCTTAGGACATGTTGAGACGGCAAAAGGGATAACAATGGACCCAACAAAGGTAGCGTCAGTAAGAGATTGGAAAGCTCCAAAGAATGTCACGGAAATCCGAAGGTTCCTTGGGTATGAGTATGTGGTGATGCCCTTCAGGCTGACAAATGCACCGGCTATGTTTATGGATTTATTGAATCGGATCTTCTGCCCATATTTGGATAAGTTTGTAATGTTTTCATTGATAGCATTCTCATTTACTCTACAAGTGATGAAGAACATGCAAAACACTTGCGAATTGCGTTGAACACTTTGAAAAAGAACAAGTTGTTTGCCAAACCTAGCAAGTGTGAGTTTTGGTAGTCCGAAGTGAACTTCTTAGGACATGTTGAGACGGCAAAAGGGATAACAATGGACCCAACAAAGGTAGTGTCAGTAAGAGATTGGAAAGCTCTAAAGAATGTCACGAAAATCCGAAGTTTCCTTTGGTTGGCAGGATATTATCGGAAGTTCATTATGGACTTCTCCAAAATTGCAGCCCCATTCACCCGATTGACTAAAAAAGGAGTCAAGTTCGAATGGACAGATCTGTGCTGCAAAAGATTTGAAGAGCTAAAAAAAAAACTCATAACAACTCCTATCTTAATTCCCGCAAAGCGAGGCCAAGGATATGAAGTGTACTGTGATGCATCAGGTGAAGGACTTGGGTGCTCTCTTATCAAAGGTAGACATGTAGTGGCTTATGGTTCTAGACAATTGAAAATCCATGAGTGAAATTATCCTATCCATGATCTTGAATTGGCAAAAGTATTATTTGTTCTTAAAAGTTGGCGATACTATCTCTTTGGAGAAAGATTTGAGGTACACTCTGACCACAAGAGTCTGAAATACTTATTTGATCAGAAGGAACTCAATGTGAGATAGAGAAGATGGATGGAGTACCTACAAGATTATGACTTCGCTCTTCATTGTCATCCGGCCAAGGCAAACAAGGTCGTGGATACACTTAGTCGTATGACTCATGGGATCGTAGCGAATCTGATTATGCAAGAATGGGAGATGCTGTCAGCACTTGAGAATTTGAATTTTCATATGAGTGGCAGAAGACACGTGTACAACTTAATCGTGCACTCCACCATGGCATCGAAAATTGAAAGGCACAAAGGTCAGATTCCAAAGTGAAAGAGATATGGGCCAAATTTACTGCAGGAGAGACAATGCAAGATTAGCAGATGCAGCCTGGATAAGGTCTTATGTTCAGAGGCAGACTCTACGTACCGAAAGACTGTAGGGAAGAATTGCTAATGGAATCCCATAAATCCAAATTCTCCATACACCTCGGAAGTACTAAAATGTACCAAGATCTTAAGAGACAATACTGGTGGTGTGGACTCAAGAAAGATGTGGTAGATTTCGTATCCAGGTGTTTGACATGTCAGAGAGTCAAAAGGAACATCGAAAACCACATGGTCTACTCAAACCTCTTTCTATACCTGAGTGGAAATGGGAGCACAATGCAATGGATTTCATGACTTGGTTGCCTAGATCTTCAAAAGGCAATGATGCCATATGCCATATGAAAGCGGTACATTAAGGACATTGTCAGATTGCATGAGATACCCAAGACTATTGTATCCAATCGAGATGGTAGAGTTTGCAAACAGCCATGGGCATGGGCATGGATTTACCATATACGCAGCATTCCATCCTCAGACGGACGGACAATCAGAGAGAACCATACAAACATTGGAAGATATGCTGAGAGCTTGTATGCTAAACTTCCAGGGAAGTTGGGAGGATCACCTTACACTAGTGGAGTTTTCATACAACAACAGTTACCAAGTGAGCCTTTAGATGGCTCCATTTGAAGCATTGTATGGTCGACCCTATAGATCCCGAATTTGTTGGACAGACGCAGGAGAGGCCGCACTTATTGGACCAGATTTGGTCGCGGAAACAACATAACAGATCAAAGTCATCTGACAACACCTGTTGACTGCTCAAAGTCGACAGAAAAGCTATGCAGATATGAGGAGAAGGCCTTTGACATTTGAGGTGGGAGACCAAGTGTTCCTAAATGTCTCGCCATGCAAGGGCCATATACGGTTTGGAAAGAAGAGAAATCTATCTCCAAGATTTGTTGGACCATTCCCTATCATTGAAAAGATCTGTGAAGTTGCATATCGCGTAGAACTTCCCGCACATTTGTCAAGCATGCACGATGTTTTCATGTTTCAATGTTGTGAAAATACAATCCTGGTCCGTCGCATGTCTTGGATGTACAAGAGCTAGATATTCAAAGCAACGTATCCTACTTCGAGAGGCCTAACAGAGTCATAGATGTTAAACAAAAGGTACTAAGGAACAGAGCGATCCCTTTCCTCAAAGTAGTTTGGGAAAGACACAGAAATGAAGAACCCACTTGAGAAATGGAATCGGAAATGAGAACATCTCCCCCTAAACTGTTTGTCTAATTTATTTTTTTTTGGAATGCAACCTTCGTCTAATTTTCGGGACGAAAATTCCAAAATGTGGTAGTATTGTAAGGACCCGGAGTTTTAACTCCCTATTTTTTTATGTAATTTCTTTTTAAATGAATGAAACGAATGATGAGATTGTTGGTCCAAGAATGATATGAATAAAATGTGTTGAATGTCATTAAAAGAAATAGGGGAAACTAAATTCCCCTCAGACGATAAACTGTACTTCCCCAGGCGATGCATCGACTAGATTGATGTGTCGATGAAAGCTGAAACCCAGACATGAAACTTAAGTTGCCAGAGGTATGCATGACATGATCGATGTATCGGCAAAAGGCCAAAATCAAAATAAGTATAAAACACCGAGATGAACATATTGATAATCTCGATATATCGTGGAATTCAATTGTTGGACACATCAATGAGATCGATGTGTCGGGGTAGTTCAAATGTCTCTAGCAGACACTCCTTGCTATCGTCACCCACACACTATCTTCCATGCGTGATTATCCTCCCATGCCGTTCCCACTTCTAACCACCCATTTAAGGGTCTCGGGCAACCAAAGGAGAAGGTAAAAAGGAGGGAAAAGAGATAAATAAAGGAAGAGAAACAGAAGAAATAAGAAGAAAGAAAGAAAATATGAGAAGAAAAAATGAAGAAAAACAGAGAAGAGATGAGAGAAACCACCCCATTTCAGTCACCCAATCCTGTCCCATCCACTCACCCCTCAACCCCAACTCGGCAGTGAGCTCTTCTCCTCACTACTAACTCCATCCACCTCGAAGAAGAAGGAGGAAATTAGGCAAAGAAGAAGGAGAAATCGAGCTAGCAAGGAGGAAAGGGAGCGAGGAACTCATCCTTCATCCACTCGAGTACACCTGCAAATCCCTCGAGGTAGGTAGGCTTTATTGTGATTTCAAGTAAAATAATCACACTAGGATGTTTATAGAACATGTAAATATGGATTTAAAGCATAAAATACCCATAATAATGGACCTGCAAGTAGAGGGAAAGTATGGAAGACGAATTCATGGCTTTCTGACTCAACCTAGTCGACATATCGACTCTGTAGATGTGTCTCTTGAAACATGAATCCAATAAACCAGAAATATCGAGGTATTAAACTAAAAGGACCCAACCTAGGATGACATATCGACGAAGTCGATGTCTTGCCTGGGTATGACGAAAAATAAAAATGGAACAAAGGGATGATGAATTGATCCCAGAACGACTTATCGACAACATCGATGTGTGAGTCTAGGTATGAGATAATTGAAAATGGAATAACAAATGTGATGAACTGGTCCCAGGACGATGTATTGCCCAAGTCGATGTATCAGCCTGGAAATGACCAGAAATGAAAATGACAATGACAAAGGAAGGACAGATCTATGGACACATCGACTATGTGGATGTACCCACGAATCTCTAAGAGATTTATCGACCAGGCCAATGTATTGGCCTCGGAACGAAGACAAATATGAACACTAAGATCAAGAGGACATATCGACGAAGTCGACACCTCGGGTATATACACTTGAGTATGTATCGACTGGGTCAATACATACGGTTTAAGAACAAAGAACAAAACTTAGAAGGATGTGTGACGTCCTTAACACTTCGAACCAATGTACTCCTAGATGTATCAACCGGGTCGATACATGTGAAATGAGAACAGTTGGAAATCACGAAATGGAACAGACAAAGCCAGTCAACATGTCGAGATGATTGATGTGTCGGCTGTGTCTAGGGGTGATGTATCGACAGTGCCGATGTATCGGCTTGAGACAATGGTTGTTTTATGGGATTAATTTATCTAATATTAAATTGTATGTGTGGAGTCTCTTAGACTCTAAGGACCTTCACAGATGACCCTTAGGTCTTAGTTTGACCTACATAACTTGAATTAGAAGGATTTTATATTTCAATGACACAAAATTATTATTTGAAACATGTACATGAACATAGGAAACGAGGGTAGTCCCGACACTATTCGAGAGACTTGGAGAGTAACTCCTTTCGCTGATCATCTTAGATCAGGTAGGAGTTCCTACTTTATTGAAGTACATAAGTGTGGAATAATTATCATTTTATTTGTTTCACCCTTTGAAATCATAAGTCTATGAAATATGAGATATATGATGTTTTCAACATGATTTGCATTGAGCTAAATTATCATGATATTTTAGGTATTGTAAAAGTATTAGAACTATATGATGCATGATTTTTCATCATGATTGCATACATGTACCTCATGCATGATTGCATAGGAGAGATTGCATTACCAAGCCAAGAATGAATTGTCCGGACATTGCTTGGTCTCGTGTACGAAAAGTTATTTAGATAATATTGAAATGTTATATTTTGGCCACGTCCATTTATTATGAATGTTACGGCGTTAATTAGGCCAAAGAGCTCCCGAAATCTTGCGCAGAGGGAGGAGGCCACACTCCACCGATAGTCTCGGTTAATTTGTGGATGGGTAACAGCACCTGGGTGGTTGCCGCCACAAACGTTGTTGGACATAACTGGCCGTTATGAAACTAGTTGGATGAGATAAGTAATGTGATTTGATGCATGGGTATGAGATGGCATTTCATTGATGCATGACACCCATGGGATATCATTATATGATAAATATCAAGTATGATTTCTACATCATGAGATTTAATATACTTTGATTTCTTTTGAGAAACATATATTTTGTTATAATATGTGATTTTCCCCAACATTGTATTAGTTATATGATATTGTATTATCACACCTCATAGTGCAATTCTTGGTCAGAATTCCTACTAGGCAAGTTGACTAAGCCCGTACATTTTCCCCCTTTAGATGTTAATACAGATCATGGCAAGGGAGAAAAGGCTGGACCCAGTGGTGTCCAAGCCTAAGCAAAGTGAAGATGAAGGATGCTTGGAGTTCTTAGTCGCTTTATTTTGTTATTTGGATAGAACTAAATACTTTCATAGGAGTATTTCTTGGAATGTAATAACTTGGATATAACTCCTATGTTTTGTACTTTGTTATGGTAATTTGACTTATGGTTTGAGTAATTTCCTAACTTTGCTAATGAAGTGATTTGGTATCATTTTCGAATGGTAAATATTTCTGCAATTGTTATTTTCGTAGGTTATGCTAGCACATGCACAAATGTTTAGTAGGTTGTCCCATGCGTGTGCTAGGTTGGGCTAGTCGAGGGTCGGGTCTACGGACTCGGACTCGGCTTGCGTCGTGACGCACTTCGTCATTTTCCTAATTTCTTTTAAAAAATATATATAGTCTAATTTTAAGCGTTGGAAAAGGACAGATCTTAACAGAACACCGATCCCGAACTAATCAAAGAAGCCAGGAAAGTTGTCCAACAAGCAACATCTTCGGCGAGCTCATGCCATTCGAGTGGTGAAGAAGAGAGGGGTGCTCCGGCGTCTTCCCCTTCTGCTAAGATGTCCTCATCGTCAGATTTGACAATTTCTCTAGATAGTCTTGCTAGTAGCCCATCACCTAGGATCCTTGTCACAAATATCGATGGTATTTTCAAATTTACCGCTTTTTTATCGGCAAAATACCATTACCACTTCAAAAACGCGTTTTTATTGCCACAACGATAATTTTCCGGTAAATTCCCGATAAAATCGCGTTAAAAACCTGATAAACGTTAATAACGCGATAATATCCCGGTAAATTGCCTGTAAATTCCCAATAAATTCCCGGTAAATTCGCTATACCATTTTTGTTTCATTATTTTTTATTTTTTAAATATTATAACTTCTGCGAGATTTTCCCATTAAATTCTAGGTAAAAATCTGAGAATTTAAAAATATCCCATTATTGCCAATTGCCGTTAATACCCCGAGAACGGTATTTGTCACAATGCCTAGTATGTTGTTTACCAGCTTTGAATCAAATTTTAGCCTAGATGTCTAGCAAAAAAGGGCAAAAACGTCAAGGGTTTGACAAAAAGGACAAGTCTCAGACTGTTGACCATTTATTGTAACGAAACTCTATCACTAAGCCTATCAAAAGTGGCGGTAGTCTGGGCCCTAAGAATCAAAGGCCTCTCTCCTATGGGAACCACCAAGCTACGATTGGTACTTAGAAGGAGACTTTAGGACGCGCTTATGTGATGCCTTTTAACTCAGCCAATTCAACCGGTCATCTCCTGACGTAATTGTTGGTATTTCACCTACTCCATCTCATGGAACCCTGACCAACAATTTCTTGTGGGGTCTGCCAGTCACACAAAGACCATTTTGTGAAAAATCCATCTCTCATTGGTCATCTCTTTTCTAGAAAGATGGCGAGAACTCTACCTCTCTCAGATTCGTGGATCCCAATCCTACCAATCGCCAGGTCATCAACTGGGCGGCCAAGGACATTGGAGTTGGGGATCAAGAATGGAACTCCTTCCTGGTGGGATACTACTTGGGTAAGAAGCCTTATTGCCCTCGTATGAAGCCTTATTGCCCTCATATGAAAACCAACCTCAGGACTCAGTGGGGCTGCTCTTCACTCAATATCACTACTCTAAATGGTGGATTTTTTCTCTACAAATTTGGCTCTGATGTTGAAGCCCAGAGGATCCTTGAAAAGGGATCTTATTTCTTGCATAACAACCCTTTGGTTCTCAAAAGGTGGAAGCTCAACACTGCTCTTGTGAAAGACGAATTTCAAGTTGTTCCAATATGGGTTAAATTTCTAAATCTCCGTGGATGCCTGCTATCTGTGAAAAACTTGAGCTGTATCACCAGCTGCATTGGGAACCCTTTTTTCATGGATTCTGCTATAGGAAAAGGAACAAACCTTGCACAGGCACGTGCGTGTGGAAATCTCCACTAGCTGGACCTTTCTGAATCATCTCATTTTCAACACTCCCTATGGTTCTTTCAAACAACCTATGGAATTCGACTAGAAACCAAAGGTATGCTCTTCATGTAATACTTTCCTCCATGCTGAGAAGGATTGTCCTAATAAACCTGAAGTCCAGCAAATTTGGGTTGTAAAAAAATCTTCTGCTAATACGGTATTAGTTGGGAATATTGTCTCTACTAGCTCGGAAGGTGTTGCTATCATAGAAAATCCCACACCCTCTTCAACAGTTATAAATCCCACATATTACGTTCCTGTTGTTCACAGGAAAGATGGAAAGTCTAGGATGGAACCACCATTGATTCATAGGCCATCTACTGTAACGCCTCGTCCTTTTCCAACCTTCTAAAAATCAGAGTCTATTTTTTTATATTGTTTTAAATAATCAAGTGGAAGAGAGCGGGGAGACATCACAACGCGAGCTAAGTTCGGACTTCCAAAGTCCGACCCTTAACTGGCCAACCATGTGTGCATGGACTAAACCATGATAAACAATACACACACAGAACTAAATAAGTCATGCGGAATAATACAAAACTAATTGCGGAACTAACTTATTATGGAATTATACTGAGTAGATAGCAAGTACAAGTCATCCATTATAAACTACTTAAACCAAATATCCATCATCAAACTATTCACAAAACATAGCAAAGTTACTAAACTATTACATGTCCATAAAAATGTATCCAAACAACAGTAAATAGAAACCCATTCCAACACCCAAGCGCTTATGCTTGGCTTTCTTCGCGATCCTCAGCCTTTACCTTACCTTTGCCTGTGTCTTCCACTAAGGATAAAAATAGGGTGTTAGACCAACGCGCCCAGTAGGTTTTCCGATCAAGGCTACCACATGGTTAGTATATAAAACATGCATAATATATGGTCATCAAAAACGTATAAATCAATGCTATGTATGTATGCAAAAGTAATGAGTCCCACCCATCACACATATACATAGCCATCACTTGACGAGACTCTCATCATCAAGGTAAACCACAGTATTCTTTCATTTCTTCTTGATGTGACTCTTATCACCATGATATTCCTCCTGGCGGGACCCTCATCGCCTAAGGAGGCCCCACAGTTGTGTCACGGGCATACCGACGGAGTGTGGGCTCCGGTTCCCATAATCATCATCCCATGTCCATGCATGAGATGCCAATGAATATATAAAACATGTAAATAAATCTCATCATTCAAATCCAATATGATAAATGATAGTATAACAAATGTCTCATAAAAAACCATGATAAAACCAAATATAAAAGTGGTTACAAGTAGGTAGGAAACCTACAGAAATTTCTCTTAAATGTCCATTCTTTCTTAAGCGTCACCTATTCACGACTCGCGCGCTGTTCAAGTCCTGTTACCTTGTTTATACAACAACAAGTTAATAACATATCTTTTTTTTTTTTATTTCTCATTAAGTCTAGATCCCATAAACCATCTTGTGGGGTTCGGCCATACCCCATGGCCGAACCTCACCCACTTTGGATTTGATCCTCCTTTTCATTTGATCAATACCATCCATATAAACACCTTATATTACATAATATAACTTGGTAGGGTTCGGCCATACAGCATGGCCGAACCATACCACTTTGGTTTGACCCTTCTTTTAAGTCCTTCAATCCTTCATTCCATTATAACTTATATTTACGGTTTTGCCACTAGGCTAACCAATAATTAATCTTGCTAACCACTAGTATCCAAAACAAATCCACCTTAGTGGGGTTCGGCCATATAACATGGCCGAACCTCACCAATCCAAATTGGTCTCTTACTCCTTCATAATTAAGACTAGTTACCCATCTATCCATGTGATTAACTAGCCCTTAATCTTCCATCATTTTCTTGGTTCCAACATCACTTACATCCATCAAAACTACTCTATGGGGTTCGGCCATATATGGTTCTTTATTTCCACCTATTAACATTCTAACAATCCATTTAAGATATTCATATCATTCCATAATTTTTATCCTTCAAACCCCCAAACATGACCTATGTTTCTTTCTATGGGGTTCGGCCATACCCATGGCCAAACCCTATAGATCACCCTTGGTTCTTTTATCCATTAATCATACTTCCCCATTTAGTCATATTTTAGACCTTTTAAAAACATTACAAAACCAACAATAATTTCTACTCATATACTTGAATCCAAATACCCATACAAGGGTCCATTTATCCCATAAAATGGTCTATGGAGTTCGGCCATACACATGGCCGAACCCTATGGTTCTCTTGGCTCAATCCTTCCCATAATTATTCATGGTTTTGGCATAATAATTTAACCATAAGAAAAATATGGTTCAGCCATACATTGGCCGACCCAAGACATACACCTTATCTCCATTTTTAACACCTTAACCCTTCCATACGTTGTATGGTTTTTATCTCTCAAAACCATCAAAGACCACCATATACTTATAAATCCTTTCATGGGGTTCGGCCATCCCAAGTGGCCGAACCCTATGACCCATGATTTGGACCTCTTTAACATATATCTTATGTCCATTAACAACATGTAAAAATCTCCATAGTATTGCATATTTTTAGCTCTCAAAAGTATCAACCTAACCAAATCTTTTCATGGGGTTCGGCCATCCAAAGTGGCCGAACCCTATGATCCACTGTTATCCTTTTTAAACAACATTTATCCAAGTTTTAAACCCTTGATGGATTCGGCCATTCCTTGGCCAAATCATGCTCCCTTTTACCAATTTATTTAACTAAATTCTTATGTAAACACTTACCAATTTCCTTTGCTTTTCTTCTCTCCTTTTGATCCTTGTTTTCTTCTTTCTTGCTCCCTTAGTCCTTAGCTGATTGAAAGCTTGAACAAAGGTGAAAACTCCAAAGGATGGCTCCGCCAAATGATAGATTTTGAGAGAGAGGGAGAGAGATGAAATTCTATGATTTCTTTGTGATCCAATTCGGCCAAAGGGATGGTGTGTATCCCTTATGCTAATCAGCCACCATAACTTATCATTACCCCCCATAAATTCTTGATCTAACCAGGGCGTCTTTTGATACTAACCAAGGCACCCCTTGGCACTTCCAACGTTGGGCTTTGGGTTTCCATCATGAGATGGAAACCCTCCAAATTCCCCATGTGATTCTTATCCCACATACATTAAAGTCTATGCATGAATCATAACTCCCAAGCCACCAACGTGTGGGACTTGTTTTTGGTGGTGTTTGAGATCAAGGCAACTCCTCACCTCCCCATTGACTCACTTGAATTCAAGGTCCCTTTGGTTTCCATTTTAACTCACCGAACTCATAAGTTCAACTCACCATATTTAATGCCATTCATTTAATGCACTTGAGTCAACTCCATTGCTTAATTCAAATCCAACTCACTTCAGCCCTAACTCAACCTGATTTGACTCACCCTTTGAGCTTACTTGAGGGTCCACACGCTCAACGTGGTCAACATGGTCAACTCGACCCATTGGGTCCCAACTTAGCTTATTGATCCAATTTGGCGTCTTGACCCATTTATGGGTGGTTTACCCATTTAAATGTGGTTTACATATTTGCATCCAGCCTACCTATTTATCCTTCATTTAATTCCAAATCAATTCAGCCTAACCCAATTAAGATTGAGCTCACCTAATGGTCAAACAAGCCTACATGACCCATTGGGTCCTTTGACCCAAATAACCATCTTGACCCAATTAGATGTACATTACCCATCTACTTTAATTTGATCCTTATAATATACACATTGGGTCTTAATTTGAACAATGGGCCCCACCATTTTCTCATGTACGATCGTATCTTTTTAATTTACCATTCCAATGGCATTTTTGTAAATATCAATAATCATCAAAATACAATCTCTAATGATGTATTTATACTAAAAAGGCACAAAACCCTAATCCTAATTCAAATCAAACTCTTAAACCTAATTCTAAAAATAATAGATAATTTAAAAAAGAAACTAGAAATAACAAATAAAAGAAATAAAATAATGGGTCTGGTTTTTTGATTTTTTTCCCTGGTCGAGCATACTCTTTGCTACATCAGCCTTCTGTGGTTGAAAAAGAACTCGCCCTCAAATTCGAATCCAATGTGTGAATCTGCGATACTTGATGGTGCGTTTCTTCTGTCACGATGGCTCGAGCATGTGAAATGGTTTTCAGTAGAGAACTTTGTCCATCACAAGTGAAAGAGAGTTTTCTCTCTTTGACACTAGAACACAATTTCCCTAGAGAGGAAGAGAGGAGGAGGGGGGGGGGGGGGGGGGGGGGTGGTTGTTGGGGGAATAGGTCAATCTTAAAAATGTTGGTCCTTTTAAAATTCCTTAATTGATTAATTAGAGTGCAACGAATACTTCAATCAAGTGTGTGCGTGTTAGAAAATGCGATTATACAGTCAACATAAGAAATTGATTCTACCACCATAAACAAAAGGACACAAGATATAGAGTGGTTCAGTTAGCCAACCTATATCCACTGTTAGGTCTAGTTCAACCTTGAGTTATCTCCAAATTCACTAAGTGGCTAAGTGGAGATTTACACCTTCACAATTAGAGTAGAAATTCCACCTCACTCAACAGGCTAAGAATTTCACCCACCACATGTAAAATAAGAATTCCACCTATTTGAATTGGCAGGGAATTCTACCCACCACGTGTGCCAGAGACTACACTCTAGATTTTTTATAATGGTTCCGAAACCAAGCCTCCTTAATCCACTTTCACATAACAAAGTTTTAACAACAAAATTGAAACTAAGAAGCACTTGCCTTTGTAGCTCTTTCTCGATGATGTGTGCTTCTAAAAAATCCACCTAATGTGTGATGGAGTTAATCCCGAAGTTTCGCCTCATAGCCGTCGTTGAGTAATCACAATCTTAGGGTGACTAGGAAATTGGTTCTACCAATATCTATCCTAGTTGTATATTAGTTCCGCTCTCTCTCTTTTCACAGCCTCAATCACTATGATTGGTTGTATTAGATTTCCCAAGTGTAAGCACAACAGAGAGAGTGATCCTTTTGTTGGCCCTTATTTAAGCTCACTGATAATGATGAGGGTCCAATGGATTTGCCAAAGGATGTGAAACAGTTGCACAATGATTGCTATTTATAGAAAATGAAACCTGTTTCAGAAACTCTCATGTACCGACAGATCGGGCGCACCGAGGGGTCGATGACTAAGAATATTGCGGTTCAACCACCCGACCGCTGCTCATGAAATGCATTCCCAACAACATAATTTATACCCGGCCGACATGTCTGTGTCGCCGATGGGTCAAGAGTCATGGCACGAGAGATCGGTCCATACGAGGGTCTCGATCTGAGGCAACACTATGCATACAGAGTTTCATGTCCCGAAACTTGTCCTACCCGAACGACTTGTCGCCTTTTCCAGAGGGGTCGGTCCTGGTACTCTCGATCGGTCTTGAATTACCAAGATGTCTGTTTTCTTGAGAGTCCACATGAGTTCTAGGTTCCAAAACTCATAAGTTATCATCGAGGAGTCATTGACCATGAGGGGTGGTTAAGTTCATCACTGATGAGTTAGTGCATACGGGACTCTTGATCAAAGGCATACCCAGAATGACAGTTCAATGTTCCAGAACTTTTGTCAATTTGGTCGACCAATCTTTGACGATGATGGGTCGATCTTGTCTCCACCGAGGGGTCGGTGAGAACGACTGGTCGAGCTAACAGTGAACTTAATTTATATTTCTGAGTTCGCTTCCAATTCACTGTCAAGCTTCTTCTTTAGGCTTTTTATGATTTTATCATTTGGTCAACTAAGCTAAGGAATGGTCCTCCTAAGGTGTGGGTACCACCTAAAATCATCTATGACCAAAATACATGTTTTGTGATTGACATAACGATGAGCTTTGGACTTGGTGTAGTTGATCTTCATTATTCGATCACTTGAGTCTTCAAGCTTCTAGCAAGTGTTTCTTCCTGAGTCATGGAATTGACAAACTTAGGGACTCGGCAAGCCGGGGCACTAACAATCTCCCACTTTGTCAATTTCATGGTAAAACCTAGAAGCTAACCCAATTACAAACCCATCCTTATTATATCACATTTGAATACAAAAATATTAAATTCATTACATGTACATATTCAAATGAAAGAGAAGACTATGATCTTCACATATTCTTGTGAAGCTTGCTTTAATTCATGTTTACCTGTTTCAGCACATAAGCAAGCAACACTATAAAATCATTAGAAGGGTTCGTATAAAACATAAATATGCATTCATGGACTAAACAAGATTTGTATTTAAATTCCCCCATACAACATGATTTCCTAGAAACCAACACTACCCATAGCTTCTATAAGCTAAAAATGTCTGAGAAGATTTTCTCCCACAATCTTCTTGAGTTTGATTTCCTAAACTCCAAGCATAGACATTCCCATGTCCATTGGCTTCTTCCAATGTTACAAATTACTCTTGTTAATTGGCTTTGATGTCTAACAACTTTTACTAATTTCTCTCCTATTTTGTTATACAATTGATAAAAGTTTAGTAGGCAGACATTGATTTTCCTTTCATTTTGAAAGAATTGGATTTCAAGCACTCCCCCATGCTTCTTGCATTTATTGCTTATATGAGTTCACTTCCAACTCATTTAATCTTTTCATTGTTCAATGCATGCTTCTCATGTATTCAAGCATTGATCTCCCCCATAGTACAATGCGAATTGCCATTGCATTACTGTTTTTCTTCTTCTTCCCCTTTAAGAGTTGTGTTATCTTAAAGGTGTTCTCCCAATGCGGTCAAGCTAACTTACCTAACTTCCCTTTTTTGAGTCTTCTCCCCCATTCTCCAAGCTATTTTTTCTAGCTTCTTTGACTTAACTCCCCCATAAACTTAGTTGCCTCTAAGTTTATTTTTCTCCAAGCTTTCTTTCATGCTTGCATCTTCCTCCCTACATTGTCATGACCAGTGACAGGTGCTGAACAACACATATTTTGTGTTCTCCCAAACTCTAAGGATGTGTGCAGCATCACAGCTCGATCCCTATCTCCCTAACATGCCAATACAAAACCAACTCATTCAAACCTGCATGTTACTCTATTTAATAACAACCATGTGAACCATAGACAAGAGATACAAGGCATTCAAACACAACAATACACACATCAAACCATAGCAAACCATATCATATAAATGATAATCAAGATGTGCAGTACATATGGTTTTGGAGGGGGCATCATGGATGCTTAGACAAAATTTTGATCCTAAGCAAAACCATTTGGAGGGTGTGATGCTGGAGGGGAAGGATATTCTCGTCAAGATCCAGGGACAATGTCATCTCTGTGGATTTCAGAGCGGAGTTCCTGGACTGACATCTTGATCTTGTATACCCACTCTTCAAGGTCATCTATCCTCCTTTCAAGTGAGGAAAGTCTTTCATCAAGAGTGATATTCCTTTCTCAGGGAAATTGGAATTCTCTCAAGAAGACCTCAGATATATGAGCCTCTTCCTCTTCGGTATGCTCAATTGAAATCACTTCTTTCACTATTTCAGGGACTTGTACAGATGTGGTTCGAGACCTTAGATGATACTATTGGCTGGATTCAGTTTTCAGCTAGGTCTCTCTTTGAGAGGTCTTCTTAGGAACAGAGCCCGTAGAGCTCGGTTTGGGGACATCCTGTACGAACCTAGGGGATCGTCTGAGTTGATGATAACTAGACTCAAGGTTCTCACCAAAGGTTGAAGGCTGAGACTTAGCAATCATCTTTCTGGGCATGATTGCTTGGGAAGAGCTCCTCAGACAGTGATCAGAAACAAAAATGAGATGACTACGGCTTATCGGAACACGAAGATTCCCCAAATCTGTAACACACTAGCTTCTAGGAGCGAGAGAAGCAAAAACCCTATGATTCCTCGGCAAGATTTAGCTCCGAGATGTCCTATCGACTGGTCTAGGGCACGGGAGGCGAAGGGAAATCACAAGAGCTTAGCGAGAGGAGAAACGACAATTTTGAAATGATCTGTCATTTTCTCAGAAAGAGACATTTTAACTTCATGTTGTACAAATTTTAAATTTATAACTCGCAAGCGATTGAACCATTTATAGTATAGTTTTGGTGTGCGAAGTCGAACCCATTGGAACTTAGGAAAATATATCCATGAAAAACATACCACTGAATTATATATTTTAGGAAATCTAGAAAATCATAGAAATAAATCTTAAACATGGGATTAATTCTCTAATCTAGAATATCTAATTTTAACTTACAAACATTCTAAAAATAGAAAACAAGTCAAAAAATAGGAACAATATCTAAACTTAGAAATTAACCATTCAAGAGATCTAATTTTCATGGAAAACACAAAATTCATCTAATTTCAATTAAGATGGTGGAATCAATTTAAAAATTATAAATAATCTCAATCTAAATTAGAGCACATAATTAAGATGTAATTAATTAATTTACCAACCTAATTCACCAATTTTCAACAATGGAACTGGATCAAAGAATCAAGGATGAATTATCATCCAAATTTTAATAATAAAATAATGGCCTAGAACATGGAGCTCACGTAAAATTTCAATTTATTCAAGTCTTTCATCAAATTAGTTCCCTAATTAATATGAACCTTCGATCTAGATTAATCATACAATTCTCCGATCTAACTATTTCATTCGTTCCAAAGAACCTTAGACCTAGAATAGTAATGTTAATAAAAAAATTAACTATTTCATATGTCCAAATTAATTATTAAGAGAGGAGTCAAGAATTAAAATGATTCAAACCATCATAATAAAAATCAAAATTTGGAAAACCATAATTCTAATAATCTCACCTTATTTTATTAAATTATAAGATGGAAAAAAATTACAAATCAATAAAATGTTGGAATTAAAGGCAAAAGAAAAAGAAAAATAAAATGGAAATCAAAATCCGCCAACCTTAGAACCCAATGTAGATCAAGAATCCCACAGTCTTTCTTCTTCTCTTCTTGCTCTTCTCTCCTTTGCACAACCTTTTCTTCAATGCCCAAGTTCAATTTCCTCAATAGGAGAGGGAGTATTTATAGATGAAAGGAGGTGGAATGAATGGCTTGGATTTAAAGATTTAAATAAAGCATGGGATACTCGGAGGGCTTATATGGTTTGTGTTAAACATGGAATGACTTAAATGAGGAAAGGAGGTGGAAAAAAATAGTAAAATTCGTATAAGAATAGTAGGTGCAAAATCCCATTTTTTACACATGTACCACCTTTCAGCTCCATTTTGACCTAGTTAATGTCCGAATCACGAAAAGACGTAAACTATAAAGTTGTAGCTCTTGAAGTCTTGTTTCCAATGCAACAAGAATCAATGCAATCGGACATCATAGCCAACATACTTAAGTTGTGTCAAACCTTCCTTCTTTTTCTCCACTTCTTATTTTGTTTCTTTTTCCTAAATCCACTTGCCAAATTCACAAATCCACTTATAATGACTTGTAAATTTCGAATTTCCTCATATGTATCTTGAGATGATGAAAATAAACTTCATACATGTTGATTTCTTCATGGGCTTTTCTTAATGGGCTTAATAATTGGGCTTTTCAAAGTATGAAAAATCTAATAAATAATTTTACCACTCACAATCAATTCTAAAATGTACTAAATTAATCTAAACTCTTATAAATGGATTTGAATTAATTAGTTTACAAATAAAACATCTAAAATTGTGGTAAAATAATTATTAAAAATTTCAACTTTTCAAAAATATCAATTTATGCCCATAAATTGTAAAATTCACTATTTGAATTATCATATCGTGTATTTCCCTTTAAATCCTGCAAAATTTACAAAATCCCATTAAACATATCCTAAAACACACAAAAGAAGGTGTAGCTAGTCCAAATACAAGGGTAAAATAGTCATTTTTCTGTGCTCATCAAATACCCCCGTACTTAGATTTTGCTAGTCCTCGAGCAAAATAAAAACTAAAACTAAAAATCAAAATCCTAAACTAAACTACTTTCGCTAGCACTCTCGATTGTATTTAGCGTATGTAATAAGCCTTTAAACCCCTAACTCACCACTAGTGGACAAGTTATACTCTCGTGAGGGTTCTAGTGATGATACCCACGATGCAACCCATGCAGATCTCATGCCTGTTATCATGTTATTACTCAAAACGTGATAAACAATTCTACCATTCTTTCAAACATAATCCTTCATTTGAAAGAGCTGGTACATAAATGGATTACAGATAAAAGCACATTTGATCACTTTTATCAACACCTTTGGTAAGTCATACCAAGTTGAAATATCCATTTAAAGGTATGGAGCAAGTTTCATTCCACAAGAGATTCACAATTTTATGGACTTGGAATGAAATGACATACACACCCCATACATGAGGTACTGCAAAAACTATATTCATTGCCTAAAGATGCTCAAGTCATATGGCATATGAAATGAAATGAGACAAGTATAATACAATACTATGGTGCTAACCTACATGCACACACGAGTAACTTTCATAAAATCAATCTAACAATCAAACAAGAACATGGATTGAAGGCAAGATACAATGGTGATTCCAAAGCATGTTTCAAATGTGATACCAACAATGGTATCCCTCCACACATTTGAACAAACATTGTGGGTCTTGGAATCTAAGTCCACAACACCATGATGACCTTTTATCAAATCTGGTTTTGATTTTGGATGCCTTCCCACTTAACTTTGAGAATCAAAACACCAGATTTTGTACCGTGAGGTTATCCCAACGTGAGAGGATAATCACATTTGGCAACCATGTCTTGAGACAACTTCAAATCTGATCCCAAATTCAGATTATTAACTTCAAGACATTTTCCAACTTCATTTGCCATTTTGAAGTTGATTAGAGAGTTAAGCATTTTTAAAATTTACCGTGTGAAGGTCCTTAGCCTATTTTAAACTTTCTTGGTACACGGCCTTATTGGACACTTAGAGGTCACCACCCTCATTAAGTTCCTTTACTCCATCCTCTTTTTCTTTAGAGGATTCAACTTGGACTTCTTCAATAGATGAGCTTAATTAGTCACATTTTCTCTCGGTACACTAATTGGTCAAGATAGGTGTTTTCATCCATTGAGATAAACGAGACAATTTTTTCGTGGATTCTTTCAGCCTCTTATGATGTTTTAGCACTAATGAAAGCTACTAGTGTTTAAGTAAATTGAATAGTCATTTCATCACAAGTCCAAATTACTCGATTTTTTGGACTAAGTGGTCATAAAATTTTGAGGGTTAATCAAATACCTCTTCCATAGGCTTAGACCATTTTCTATTCACCTATTTCCAAATATATTTATGGATGAAGATAATTAAAGTTTTTCATTCCATTTTTCATCACAAATGAAAGTTTGGAAATATCATGGCTTTCTCTCATAACCATTGTTCTAGCACGTATCAACTCGGATGGTTAGATCATTTACAAAGAGCACAAGGTTCTGATACCAATTGAAAGAAAGTTTTCTCTCTTTGGTGCTAGAACACGATTGCCTTAGAGGGGGGTGAATAGGTCAATCTTAAAAACGTTGGTCCTTTTAAAATTTCTTGATTGATTAATTAGACTGCAGCGGATACTTCAATCAAGTGTGTATGTGTTAACAAATGTGATTATGCAATCAACACAAGAAATTGATTTTAACACCACAAACAAAAGGACACAAGATATATATTGGTTCGATTAGCCAACCTACATCCACTATTAGGACTAGTTCAACCTTGAGCTATCGCCAGATTTACTAAGTGGGGACTTACACCCTCACGATTAGAGTAGGAATTCCACCTCACTCAAGCAGCTGGAAATTTCACCCACCACATGTAAAATAAGAATTTCACTTATTTAAATTGACTGGGAATTCCACCCACCACGTGTGCCAGAGAGTACACTCTAGATTTTTTATAGTGGTTCTGGAGCCAAGCCTCCTTAATCCACTTTCACAGGACAAAGGTTTTAACAACAAAATTGAAACCAAGAAGCACTTGCCTTTGTAGCTCTTTCTCGATGATGTGTGCTTCTCAAAGATCCACCTAATGTGTATCCAAGTTAATCCCGACGTTCCGCCTCATAGCCGTTGTTGAGCAATCACAATCTCAGGGTGATTAGGAAATTGGTTCTACTAATATCTATCCTAGTTGTATATCCTTTCCCCTCTCTTTCTTTTCACAACCTAATTCACTATGATTGGTTGTATTAGATTTCCCAAGTGTAAGCATAAGAGAGACAGTGATCCTTTTGTTGACCCTTGTTAAGCTCACTGATAATGATGAGCGTCCAACGGATTTGCCAAAGGATGTGAAACGGTTGCACAAAGATTGGTATTTATAGAGAAGGAAACCTGTTTCAGAATTTGTCATGTACAGACAGGTTGGTCGCACCGAGGGGTCGTTCAACTACCCGACAATTGCTCATTAAATGCACTCCCTACAGTATAATTTGTACTCGACCGACATGTTCGTGTCGCTGATGGGTCAACAGTCATGGCACCGAGGTAGGTCATACGAGGGTCTCGTCTGGAGCAACAATATGCAGACAAAGTTTCATGTCCTGAAACTTGTCCAGCCCATAACAACCTGTCATCTTTTACAGAGGGATCGGTCCTGGAACTCTCGATCGGTCTTGAAGTACCGAGATGTCTATTTTCTCGAGAGTCCACATGAGTTCTAGGCTCCAGAACTCATAAGTTATCATTGACAAGTCGTTGACCATGAGGGGTCTTAAGTTCATCAGTGACGGGTCTGTGCATGCGATACTCTCGATCAGAGGCATACCCAAAATGACAGTTCAATATACTAGAACCTTTGTCAATCTGGTCGACCGGTCTTTGACGACGATGGGTTAATCCTGTCTCCACCGAGAGGTCGGTGAGAATGACTGGTCGAGCTGACAGTGAACTTAATTCATATTTCCGAGTTCGCTTCCAATTCACTGTCAAGCTTCCTTTCTAGGCTTTTTATGACTTTAGCATTTGTTCAAATAAGCCTAGGAATGCTCCTCCTAAGGTGTGGGTACCACCTAAAGTCATCTATGGCCTTAATACATGTTTTGTGATTGATATAACGATGAGCTTTGAACCTGGTTGAGTTGATCTTCATTCTTTGATCACTTGAGTCTTCAAGCTTCTAGCAAGTGCTTCTTTCCAAGTCATGGAATTGAAAAACTTAGGGACTTGGCAAGCCGGGACAGTAACAACAAGTTCAACATATGTTTGATGCGCTATGCCGACAACTGGAGTGTCTTGATGTAAAAAGTCTTCAACGACAAGCGGCTTGATGTCAAAGGAGATCAAGTAAGGGTTATTTTCGATCAACTCCGTCTTTGGTGATGCCCATGAGGCGCATGAATGCGGAGGAAATTTGCAAGCACTCCAAGGTTGACTTTAGGGGCACGGGTACACACTTTAGGGATGCCTCTGTGGGCACGTACACAAACTCCAATGGTGCCTCTGAATGAATTGGAGCACATCCCGAGGAGGAAAACACACATCCCGATGACGTGGGAACACATGTTTGTGGAACTGGCATGCTTTCTGAGAAGTGGGGACTGACGTCCGTGAAAGTGGAGATGATAAGTCTTCCCTTTCAAACACCGGTTGACCTCGATGAAGATCACGCCTCCATCGTGCAAGGATGTCTCAGACCTTGTCATTGCTCGAATCATCAGAATAATTAAGTCGAGTGTAGAACATCCGTGATCACCTAACTCGATTGTCACGTAGATGAATAAGACAATCAACTTTGGCAGACATATTTTTCAATACTTGTTACACCCTGAACCTGGATGTAGGCTTGGAATGCGACTTAAATTTTTTATTTTTTAATTTCATCTATTAACCAAAATCCATGATCCTGAGCCCACCTAAGTCCATACACATGTGAATTACACGTGTATTTAATCACACTAAAATGTAAATCTAAAACTTGAATCCTTTAAATTATCCGAACAATCTTAACTCTGGGCGATCGATTGTCAATGGTGACCTATCGCCCCGAAACCCATAATGTAAAAACAGTTTCGTCTCAGGCTGATCCCATCATCAACCACTACCCATCACAGACCATCCATCGCCACTTGAGATGTATCGTGATCATCTATCTCCAACGGCGACACATCAACACTTCAGAGCCAAAGGTCTGTAATTTTTCATTACTCTCAGGCTGATACAATCGTTAACCCCGATGTGTTGTCATTTAGGCCTACCGATCTATCGTCACTAGAGATCTATCGCTAGTCACCTTTGCGAACTATTGCCAATGGCGATGTATCGCTCTGACAGTAAAACCAATTTTTTTTATAAGTTTCCGAATTTGATTCTTTCCTGATTCACACATTGAAAATCAAACATATATACTATATAACAACCGAATATACATTAATATACCATAATGTATTCATGTAACTTATTCAAGGAGGTTTTTGCCATAACTGACACAATTATTTAATATTTGCAAGCTTTCCCAAAACATGCAAATAACTAATACAAACGTGGTCTTCCTCTCGAACAACTTCTGGAATCTATAAACTCAGCTCCTAAGGCACTCCAGAGGGATTCCCTTCTCCCTCGTCCAATTCATCTCCTGCATTGTAAGGGACGTGAGCTATTAGCCTAGTGGGAAAAACTTAATAATAAAACCCGTGGGGTGCATGAACAATTATCATGATAATGTAAACCTACTTTCCATGTCTCATTTTCACTCTAGGATCACTCCCTAAGGACACAACTTTCTTATACAAATACCAACTCAACCTTACTCACTGAGTCATACGTAATTAGTCCAACCCTAACTCATTGGGTCATACGTATTTTAAACAGATCCTAACTCAATCCTACTCATTGAGTCTTACGTGCTTCACTCAATCCTGTTCATTGAGTTGTACGTACCCACCCCAACCCTACTCATTTGGTTGTATAAAACGTGACTCAACCCTACTCATTGAGTCGTACGTTCTTGCTCAATCCTACTCATTGAGTCACACATATCTAAGCCAATCATACTCACTGGGTTAACGGGAACCTATCTTTTCCCGTTTGAGGTCCAAAGTTGAACCTCGCCTAGGGTCGCCACTAAGCCTCGGATGCATTAAATCCCGACACAGAAGTAATGCATTAACTTGTAAGTGCATTCAGTCATTCTGACTCCAGTGTACTTTCACACTTATTAAGACTTTATCTACTAAGACCACAGACTGTATACCCCGACAACCTAAACTGAATCTACTATTCCCAAACTTCCATGATCCATGTCACCCTTGATGACATTTATTTCTAACTTCACTGATTTTATCATAAACAATGATATGCATAATTACAAATGTACAGAACGGGTTACTGGCGGCTCGCGCCTTCACCATATCCAACGAATCACTCAACCTTTAGACATTTGCATGGGTCTCATTCTGCATTTTAGACTACTAGACCTCGACTCCCCGACACCTTGATTTGCTTATGTTCTAATAGGTACAACAAATAATTAGTCCCTTACAAGTAAGCAGTGTCGAGTCTCACATTCTGGCCTACTTAGTCTTTTCCATTCTTTTAAGATCCATGGGTCCCATTATGTCTAAAAATTAAGGATTACTAATTATTAGTCATATCAAACCATAGGTTAAGTATCCTCACCTTCTCCTGATGCGTTTTCACAAAAAATCTATTAAGAAAGAATAATTGTATAGATTTCTGATTGATCAACATACACATACAAACTACTCCCCCAGACCTTGTGTACATTTCCAAGAAGACATGAGGAATGGAAGTGAGTCTCCTAGGATCTTTCTACTCCTTTGAATTATGTTAGAGAGTTAGTTGTCAACCATCCAAACACTCAATAAAATTGAAAAAAAATGAATTTACTCAATGCCCGGTCTCGTATTGTTTCCTAGTTAAGGAAACAATACGAGACAGTAAAGTAAATAAAATATGTGCCCATCCTCGTATTGTCTCCTTGGTGAGGAAACTTATTGAGAACTCGACCCAGAGGGTGCAATACAGGAAAGTAAATAAAATACTCAGTGCCCAAACCCTTTTACCACCGGGTGATCAAGGCCGTCTCAGATGGCTACCGAGTGGTGTTTCAGCTGCGTTACATGTGGAGGTTTTCGGCCCAGAGCTTACAGTACAAGAATTTAACACACAAGGCGGGAAAATAAACACACAATTAGATGGGGTTAATCTTTTCTCCGATTTTATTAACAGTAAAAAAACTAGATTTTGAACATAAAATAACACTAATTTTGAGGGTGTAGGCATGTTGTGGCATGGGAGTTACCCACCGCAGCCTACAAGCTACAACCGTAGCTTGAGATTTATCTCAATATTTTTCTTTATTATTTTAATGTTAGTTCTTTTTAGTATTTACTTATATGTCCTCTCTCTCATATGGAATTACAAAGATCCCTCTAGACTGATCCAATCAATCCATTGGGTCAGGTCTTAAAAATCAAGCATGGTATTAAAATTTGGAGAGAAACCCACGTCAAAAACTCAGTATTTTAGCCACAAATCACTGTTTTGTCAAATTTTAAAATTTCGAAGAATACCTCGGAGAATCTCAAATTTCAAAAAAATATTTGTTAAATTTGTCTGATAAAAACATGCTAAATCTCTAAGGAGTTTTGAAGTAAAAACCACTCCATCTGAGCAAAAAAGTGTTTTTAGTTTAAACGATGGTCCAGATTTCACGGCGTAAAATAAGTGTTAAAAGCTCGATATTTTGGAAATATGAAAACATAGGAAGCTTTGTTATGATAAAGATCGAGTACTGACTCTCTTCGTATAGTTTTAGGACTTTGCATCCGCTATGAAATTGGGGCTTTGCCACCTAGAAAATCTGTGGAAGTATGACGAGATTGGCATGTCTTGAGGTCCAGAATTTAAAAATACTGACTGTTCTAAAATTTGGAGTTCTAACTTAGTCAAATGAATAGGTTTCCAGATCAATTTAGGTTTAGGCCTAATTTAAAATATTAAAATATTTATAATTTGTCGTTGCACTTTTAAAAATCAATTAAAAGGGTTATCGGACTCAGATCGGACCAAACCTGGATCCATTGGAGAGCCCATTCTGTAATATTCACGATTAGAGTAACAAAAATCACAATCGACGGCCAAAAATTAATTAAAATTATCATCTAATTTGGACTAGGGTTGTCACACCCCACCCGTTAAAGAATTTCGTCCTGAAATTTCCAATGAACATTCGTACCTTTAATCGACGAGGATACTTGGATGTAACGTCTGCATCATCGACTCCAGTTCCCAAGTTACATGTTGAGTCCCACGATGCTGCCACAACACTTGCACGAGTGGTATAGTCTTCTGTTAGAGCATGAGTTCGGGTACCTTAGATCTCAATAGGAACTTCTTCAAAAGTCAAATCCTTAGAGATTTTGATGTCTTCCACATTTATCACATGAGACGAGTCTGGTTCATACTTTCGGAGCATAGAAACATGGAATGTGTTGTATACTTTTTCCAAGCTCGGAGGTAGTACTAATTGATAAGCAACTACTCTAATTCTCTTTAAAATCACGAAAGGTCCAATATAACGAGGTGATAGCTTCCATTTATGTCCAAATCTCTGTATTCCATGATGTGAAGCTACAAGTAAGAATACAAAGTCTCCGACTTCAAACTCTAACGGTCTTCGCCTTTTGTCAGCGTAGCTTTTCTGTAGATTCTGAGTGGCTTTGAGTCGTTGCCTTATGATTTCCACCTGCTCTGATCTTTCACATACCATATCCAGTCCCAATAATGCTTTGTCTCCTATCTAACGTATAAAGCTTGATACGGTGCCATTTGTATACTTGACTGATTACTGTTGTTGTATACAAATTCGATCAATGCCAAGTGATCTTTCTTGCTTCCTTGCATGTCCATGACACATGTTCTTAGCTTATCTTCCAATGTTTGAATGGTCCTTTTAGACTAACCATCTGTCTGAGGATGAAATGTCGTGCTAAAACATAGCTTCGTACCTAATTGTTTCTGCAATCTTTGCCAAAAACGTGAAACAAACCAGGTGTCTCCATCTGATACAATGGAGACTGGAACTCCATGCAATCGAACTATCTCCTTGACATATAACTTAATCAAAGTGGTCAGAGTAGGGCTGAAACTCGGGCGGGTCGGGCGGGGTTTTGATAAACCAAACCCTAACCCATGTCAAAAGATATTGAACCCGACCTGACCCGACCTGAATTTCTAATACACTCAACCCGATTGTTGACTTGGCCCGGCCCGACATACCGAAACTGACCCAAGTTAGACCTGTGTCCAAACTATTTTTTAGCCTAATATATTACAATTTAGATTATAATATACAAAATAATAGGAGTATTTTTTAGCCTAATATATTCAAATTTCTCTGGTGTAAACTTGTTCAATATACTGTATCAATAGTGAAGAGATTGTCACCATATGCAACCATAATATTGGAATATATTTTTCTTGTAGATTAGCAAAAGTAAATGTTACAAAATACAAGGTGTGTCTATTGAATGGCATGCTAATGGTGTGAATAAGTCAATTACCAATTTTTATGGTCTTCACAAATATCTTGATTAATTAAAATTAATGCAGAGGAAATAATAAGCTTTATCAAGAATACATGTGTTGTGTGATAAGAGAGTGTGCCAATAAGAGAACAATCACACAAAAGGCTCTAACACCATAAGATCAATTTATAGTGGTTCGGTTAACTAACCTACATCCACTGTTGGACTCACCCAACCTTGGGCTATCCCAAATTCACGAAGTGGGGAATTGATTTCACCCAACTCCTATCCCTCTATTTTTATAGTGGTTCAAACACATTTCTTTAGTCCACTTCACAATGATTTGAAAATTAAATTCAAACACTAAGAATCACTTTCCTTTTGATAGCTCAACCTTGTAGATGTGTGCTTCTTGAAGATGTCCTTCCTAATTTGATGTCGAAGATGTGCATTTTGTATGCTCAATCACAATCTATGGGTAAGGTCTCTAGGATTTAAGATTTGCAAGTTCTATCCTAGATTTGGTTTTTTTTTTTCCTCTCTCAATCTCAATCAAGATGATTGGATTTCAAATGATTCACCTAAATAAAGTGCTTAGAGAGGAGTGGGATCTCTAGAAATTCCCGAGGATCTTCCTCACAAGAGTCTCCAACAAAAACTCAACAAGTTTTGGGGTTTAAATAGGCAAAGAAGAGAAATTCGGACTTACAACGGGCGACTGATCGTGCATCGGCGATCGATCGTGTCAAATATAGCCGTTGTAATGTGACCGTTGCACATTAAATGTTTTCCAACAGATAGAAAATGGTCAAGGACGACTGATCATCCCATACGATTGGTCGTGCACAATCACGAGCGATTGATCATGGGGTGACGATCGTATCGGCCTGAGGCTAACCTGTTTTGATAGAGTTGCCTTATCCAGACCCAACTAAACCCAGGGCGATGGGTCGTGGACCTGATGTGTCATGCTCCCTGTCTTGGCGATTGGTCGTGCGCCCAATGTATAGTGCTCTATACCACATGATGGGTCGCCACTAGATGAATGGGTCGTCCTAAGCCTGACTGTATTTTTCAGTGGGTATCCAACCCGGGCTCCAGGCGATTGATCGTGTGGGCGATTTTTTGCCACTATACCAGATGAAGGATCGTCTGCACGATCTGTTGTCTGAGAAATGACTGTGAATGACAGTTGAGATTTTGTCTAAGCCTAGGGTGATTGATCGTATGCATGATTGGATCGGCCCTGTTCCAGCAATACATCGTGACCACGAATGTATCGTCCTGAGACCGTTGGAGTTTGACAAACCATTCCAAACCATAACCTTTGTTTTTCCAGGCGATTGATCACAATACCACGATTTGTCACCTGTTGTCAATGGCGATTGATCGCTGACACGATGTGTCGTCCTGATAGTAAAATCAATGGTTTGAAACTTTAAGTCCATGTTCTGATTTGATGTCAAACATCCACTAGGATTACTTATGAGTTACCAAGATTTTCTCTTACCCTAGGCAAGGCATCCTAAGGTATTGGGTTCCACCTAGAGTCATCTATGGCCAATTTACCTTTGTGATTGCCATACACATGGTGACGCTTGATTCTCCAACTTGATCTTCAGTCTTCACCACCACTTAAGTCTTGTATTCTTGCTTCGATCTTCCTTGGCAATGCCTCACCTAAGTCATGGAATTGACAAATAGATGACTCGGCAAGCCGGGGCATTAACATATAGTTTGTAAATGCTTCCAATATTCCACGTATGGAGGCCCATGTTTGTGGATTACCATAATGCAGTCCATTTGTATATTAAACTGCAAACATCTACAAACCATACATTTGCTTCTAAGATCTCAGCTCCTTGCCGCTCAAATAGACGTTGTTGTGACCAACCCAACCACCTGACACGCGGCTACTGTTTCTCGCCTCAAGTCTGGGCAGATCTGGTGTTTGCTGGTCTACTCAGTTAGTCGCTCCTTCCCTCACCTTCACTGCTACAACCAGCGTTAGGGGATTTTCAAATAAAACATTAAATGGTCGGAGATTCACTGGAGAAAGAAGAGGCGAAAGGATAAGTGGGAAAAGATGAAATAGGAATCGCCTTATCTGGACTGTGGAGTATACGATTAGGGTTAATGGGATGGGTTTTGTAATCGCAGGAGGGAGAGGGAAACTTGAATGGATGAACGACTATTTGTGGAGTATACAATTAGGGCTACTACTTAGTGGCATGGGTTTTATACTTAGTTAGGAATTCGGGTCGAATTTTGCAGGGTCAGGTCGGGTCGAGTTCAAATTTAAATTCCTTAGCCCAACCCGACTGAATTTCAGGCGGGGTTCTTTTTTTTTTTTAACCTAACCCAACCCAAATTTAAAATTTGTATAACCCAGCCCACAAAAAAAATTGGGTCGAGCCAAAACCCAACCCAAGTTTCACCCCTAGGTCAGAGTATCCTTCTTCTTGATAGACAGAAAATGGGCTGAGTTGGTCAGTCGGTTCACAATCACCCATATGGAGTTGTTCTTCTTGATTGATTTTGGGAATCATGTTACAAAATCCATGATAACGTGTTCCCACTTCCACTTGGCTCCTAGGAGAGGTTGTATTGTCCCACCAAGTCGGTGATGTTCAACTTTGACTTGCTAGAAGGATAAACATTTGGACACAAAATGTGCGGCTTTCTTCTTCATTCCTCTCCACTAGAATTGCCGACGAAAATCATGATACATCTTGGTGCTACAAGATGAATTGCAAATTTAAAGTGGTGGAAGTGATTAAGCAGGTCTTCTCTGCATCATTCAGATTCTGGTACAAACAGCCAATCTTGGAAAGTTAAACCTCCGTACGTTTTGACCTTCCAATCCTTTTATTCTACTTTAATGGATAGTTGCGTTATCACTTCTTGTGTTTTAGTATCACCTTGTTGTCTTTTCAGTACCATTCCGACTATCTCGAGTTGTACCACTAGATTCTAGATCCATGCTGATTCCCTACCTTCAACCAATTCTAGATCATAGTCGGATAAAACTTCCAATAATTTCCATTGTAATGACGCTACCTTTGGAATGTGACTACGAGACTTCTTGCTTAAGGCATTTGTTACTACGTTGGCTTTTCCTGGGTGGTAGGAGAGTTTAAAGTTATAATCTCCCAAAATTCCATCCATCTTTGCTGCCTCATGTTTAAATCCTTTTGGGTGAACATGTATTTAAGACTATGGTGATCATAGAAGGCATTGAACCGTTCACCATATAAATAATGTCTCCAGATCTTTAGGAAGAACACCACTGCTACCAATTCCAGATCATGGGTTGGATAGTTTTGCTCACGTTCTTTCAGTTGTCTAGATCCATAAGCAACAACCTTCCCATTCTGCATCAAAACACACCCTAATCTTAGCCTCGAAGCATCACAATAAACCTCATAACCACGTCCTTGTTCAAGTATGGTTAGCACATGAGAGGTGGTTAACTTCTTCTTCATGTCTTGAAATGCTTTCTCACAAGCGTCCACTCAAATTTGACATCTTTTCAAGTTAAATGGGTCATTGGCACTGCAATATGATAGAAATTTGGGATAAATTTTCGATAATATCCCGCTAAACCCAGAAAACTTTGAATTTTGGTGACATTTTTTGGTCTTTCCCAATTCATAATTGTCTCCATTTTTGCCGGGTCCACTGAAATTCCGTCTGCCAACACTACATGTTCGAGAAATTGGATTTGTGTTAGCCATAATTCGCATCTACTAAGCTTGGTGTACAACTGATGTTCCCGCAAAGTCTGCAAAATGACGCCCAGATGTTGTTCGTGCTCCTCTTCAGATGATGAATATATTAGAATATCATCCATGAAGACAATTACAAACTCCCTTAGATAGGGCCGAAAGATCTGATTCATCAGATCCATGAAAGTAGCTGGTGCATTTGTCACTCCAAATGGCATTGACTAGAAATTCATATATGCCATACTGAGTACGAAAAACAGTTTTGGGAATATCTTCTTCCCTAACTCGAAGTTGGTGATATCCTGACCTTAAGTCAATTTTTGAGAAACACCCCACTCCTCTCAACAAATCAAATAAATTGTCTATTGTAGGAAACAAATATTTATTTTTTATGCTTGCTTGGTTTGACGGCCGATAATCTATGCACATCCTCAGGGACCCATTCTTCCTTTTTACAAAGAGGGCTGGTGTGCCCCACGGTGAATTGCTTCGGCGTATAAGACCAAGTTGGAGAAGCTCATCTATTTGCTTTGCCAACTTTTTCTGTTCTGCTGGCGCCATCCTGTAGGGTGCCATTGATATAGGAGATGTCTGAGGCTGTAGATCAATTACAAAGTCTATGTCTCGGCGTGGAGGTAACCCGCTTAGCTGGTTCGGAAAAACATCCATGAAATCACAAACCACTCGAGGTAATTTTTGTAATAGCCTGGATTCTTGAATCAAGAAATATATTGGCTATTATTTATTTAATTATTGAAATTAAGATTTTTTGATGAAATAGATGTTAGATGGATCGAAGTTGGGGCAATGGCCCACGTATGGTCCAATGGACCATGGATTGGATTGTTTCCAATTAATTGAGTCAATGATGGTCAATTGGGTCAAATGCCCAATTGGGACCCAATGGGTCAAGAAGGATTGAGCATTAGGGTAAATGGGTAAGAAATGGATTCAATTGGGTCATGGACCCAATTGTGATCAAAGGCATGGGGTCCATCTTAATTGCAAGTGTAGGAGTGGAAATCCAAGTGGCATAGCCAAGTGGGACCCAACTCCACCTCAATAAGTGAGGTGGCATGTGGACCAAGACTGTAACACCCCGGATTTTCAAGTTATAAATATTTATGGAAATTGCCCATTTAATTTGTGAATTAATGGATATGAACCTTACATGGGTAAGTGTTGGGTCAATTGCCCAATTAAGACCCAACAGATTGTGGATATGGTTCAATTGAAATAAATCGGTGAGATTTATTTAATTGGGTCAAGATTGTCAATTGGATCAAATGCCCAATTGGGACCCAATGGGTCGTGGTTGACTTGGTTGACCACCAAGTGAGTTCAAGCTTAATTAAATTGGGCTGAATTAAGTTGGAAATGGAATCAAGTATTTGAGTCGATTTTAAGTGAGTTAAAGGAGATGAATTAAAGAGGTGAGTTGAGTTAAATGAGTTGAATGGAAGTTAATGGGATTTTGATCTCAAGTGAGTGGAGTGGGAAGGTGGAGAGATGCATCTCATGAGACCCAAGTCAAGACTACACGTTGGAGACATGGGAGTTTCATCTAATGGGATGAAACTCCAAATGGATCATTAATGAGGAGGTGGAAGGTTTTGGAGGTTACACAAAGGCTTACACGTTGGAGAGATGTGTGTGTGTGTGTGGGGGGGGGGGGGGGGGGGGGTGCAGGGTTTCCATCTCAAAGGTCAAACGATGGTAGTGTTTCATCTCATGGATAAAACCTCCAAATGGAACATTAATGAGGGAGGTGAAGGGGCATGGGAGTTCAAAAGGGGTATCACCAAAGGACACCACCGTTGGCCGACCCTCATTAATCAAGGAAAGGACTTTGGTTTCAATTCACTCTCTCAAGCTCTCTCTCTCTTGGCCGATCCCCCTCTCAACACAAGAACACTTAAAGAATTTTCATCTCACTCTCTCCCTCTCACACAAGACCGACCACTCTCATTGAACAAAGGAGAGAACACTTAGAGTTTTTATCTTAAATCTCCTCTCTCTCTCCCTCTCTCAAACCTACACCTCTTGGCCGAACCTGTAACACCCCGATTTCTCAATAAGATGAATATTTACGAAAATGCCCCTGGATTGGTAAATTTATTAATTATGATGTTAAATGAGAAAATAGTGGGGCCCATTGTTCAAATTAAGATCCTATGAACATATTATAAGGGTCAAATTATAATGGATGGGTAATGTACATCAAATTAGGTCAAAATGGTTAATTGGGTCAAAGAATTCTCAACGGTTGGAATAATTACGAAAATGCCCCTGGATTGGTGAATTCAATAAATGTGATTGTAAATAAGGAAATAGTGGGGCCCATTGCTCAAATTAAGATCATATGAACACATTATGAATGTCAAGTTTGATTGGATGGGTAATTTCTCAATGAAGTGGATAAATTACGAAAATGCCCCTGATGTGTTAAATTAATTATTTTGTGATGTTAAGTAAGGAAATGGTATGGCCCATTGCTCAAATTAAGATCATATGAGCACATCATGAATGTCAAGTTTGATTGGATGGGTAATTTACATCAATTGGGTCGAAAATGGCTAAATGGGTCAAAGGGCCCAAATGGGACCCATCGGGTCTTACTAGATTATTTGACCGCTTTGTGATTTTAAATTAAATGGGGTTAAGCCTATTTGATTGGAAATCAAGTGGAGAAAAAATGGGTAGGCTTGATCCATATGTAAAAACCAATTAGAAATGACCAAAATACCATAATTGGGTCATGGAGTCAAAAACGGGTCAAGGAGCTAAAAGTGGACCCAACGGGTCGAGTTGACTATGGTTGACCGTGTGGACCCTCTAGGGAGCTAAAACACGAGTTAAATCAGTTGAGTGGGACTGAAGTGAGTTGGAATTAAATCAAGGGTTGAGTTAACTCATGTGCATTGAATGAAATGCATTAATTATGGTGAGTTGGACATTGAGTTGAGTGAGTCAAAAATGGAAGTCAAATGGGCTGAAAATTCAGTGACTTAAGTGGAATATGAGGAGGTGTGGTGATCTCAAAGAAACCAAAACAAGTCCCACACGTTGGGGACTTGTTATGGAGAGTTTCATGCAAAACATTAAATGGAATATGGGGGGTTTCTATTCCATTTGGAAACCCCAAGCCTTCAATGTTGGAATGCCAATGGGTACATTTGTTGGCAGCAAGTGTCCCATTGGCTTAGGCAAGAATTGATGAGGAACTGGAGGGGTTTTGAGGGCTGAATTATTAAAGGAAGCAAACACCATCTTAGCCATTTTTCACCATTGAAAAGCCAAGATTCTCCATCTCTCTCTCCCTCTCTCCAATTCATTTGCTTAAGTGGAACAGCAGAGGTTTTTAGCATCAATTATTCAAGCGTAAACCAGCAAGGAATTAAGAAAGAAGGAAGGAAATAAGAAGGAAAGGAAGCAAGGATCAAAAGGCAAGACAAGAGCTTGGAATTTGGTAAGTGTTTCATGGACTTTTGGATTAATAAAGTGGGGTATGTATTGGGCCATGGTCATGGCCGAATACACCAGTGTTTAACCTTGATTATGAAGGATTTAAAATGGTAAAAAAACCATTGGGTTCGGCCACCATGGAGGGCTGAACCCCATGTAAGAGATGGCTTGGTTTTCATGTTTTGAAACATGAAAACCATGGATTTTGTGGACTGTTTTTGGGTTTTGATTTAAGATTTAAATACATGTTTTAGAATGGTTAAAAAACATGGATCTGATTGACATAGGGACTGAAGTTTATATGGTCTAAAATCAGTGGATTAAAAGATGGAAATGGACCATTGGGTTCGGCCACTTAGCATGGCCGAACCCCATGAAAACAAGTGGCTAGTTTTGATGGTTTTTAGAAGCTAAAACTATATAAGTTGGGACTGATGTTAGATGTTTGTAATAGATTTAAAATACATGTTTTAAAGAGGGTTAAAACATCGGTTTGGATATCAGAAAAGGTGGAAGTTATGTGGTCTAAATCAGTGGATTAAAATTGGAAAAAATGGACCATGGGGATCGGCCATCTTGGATGGCAGAATCCCATGGAGTTGTGTTGATTTTGGATGTTTGTTTGAAAGGTAAAACCTGATTTTTATTTACTTTTATTACATGATTATCTGAGGTTTAAAAACAGTAAACATAACCATTGGGTTCGGCCACCATGGAGGGCCGAACCCCATGTAAAAGAATCTTGGTTTTCATGTTGGGAAACATGGAAACCATGGAGTTTTATGGACTGTTTGGATGAATTTAATTAGAGGGTTTCTAAGAGATATAAGGGCAGCAAAAGGGTACTGATATTGCATGATTTAAATAACACCTAATGCATGTTTGAAGGATCAATTCATGGACATAGGGTTCGGCCAACTTGAATGGCCGAACCCCATGAAAGAGATTGATGATTGTTGTGAAATCAAAGAGTTAGAAACCATGCAATACCATGGGGTTTCTATAGGAGTTTAAATAGAATTAGGTTTGCTGTTTTTATGCCTAAGATACAGGATAAATGATGAAAGATTATTAGAAGAATTGAATCCCAAAGAGCCATGAGGTTCGGCCATGTGAATGGCCGAACCCCATGGGTTGCTTTATGGTTTTTATTTTGTTTACTTAGGGTTCGACTATGAGTATGGCCGAACCCCATGGGGCTGTTTTGATAATTAATGGGCTGTTTTAAATGGGAGCTTATGGTTGTTTTAATTAGGGGATCATTCATGATAATTACGGACAATGGCAAAAACTGTAAATACTAGTCGAATGATCAATGATGGAAATGATCATAGGGTTGGATGTACGGACACGAACCCCACCTGATGTGGATGGGTCTATGATGTGATTAAATAAGTAAATGATGTTATGACTTATTGATTGATATATGGATAAGGTACCGGAAGTTGAACGACGAGCGAGTCGTGACCAGGTGAAACTCAAAAAGGAACGGACACTTAAGCAAAGTTTGAGTAGGTTTCCTACCTTTATTGTAACCACTATTTCATATGCTGTTTTATGTTGATTTCGATAACTTATATGATTGTAAAGTTATGTTTCTAAATGACATGTTTGCATAGACATCTCATGCATGGCATGGGATGATGGTGTTGTAACCGGAGGCCACACTCCGTCGGGGCGTCCGAAAGACCACTGTGGGGTACCCTGATGATGAGAATCCCATCAGGAGGAATCCGGAGGCCACACTCCGTCGGGGCGTCCGAAAGACCACTGTGGGTTACCTTGACGATGAGAATCCCGTCAAGTGATGGCTATGTTGAATGGTGATGGGTGGGACTCATTACATGTTCATTTCATACATAGCATGTTTTTATGGAATTTTGTCTCACATGTATTATTATTATGTATATGCATGTTTTATATGCTAACATGTGGTAGCCCTGATTCGGGAACCTACTGGGCGCGTTGATCTAACGCCCTAATTCTATCCTCAGAGGAGATTGCAGGTACAAGCAAGGGGAAATGAAAGGTCATTGACCAGGAGGGGAGCTGAGCCTAAGTGCTTTAATGATGGATTTGGATTACGTTATATTACTGTCATTTGAATACTATTGTTGGACATGTAATAATTCGTTATTTGCTATGGTTTGATTAGGATAATAACCTGTGGATGGTTGATCTATGTTATTTAATATTTAAGACTGTCACTTGCTATCTCGTCTTTCTATTCCGTAATTATCTAGATTATTCCGCATGTTGATGTTAGTTCCATGTGTGATTCACTATCATGGTCTATTCCATGTACACATGGGTGGCCAGTTAAGGTTCAGACTTGGGTAGTCTGAACTTAACTCGCGTCGTGACGCCGCCCGCTCTCTTCCGATGTTTATTTTTAAAAAAAAAAATTAGACTCTGAAATTCTCGAAAAGGGCGGGGCGTTACAGAACCACTCCTAGAGATTTTATCAAGATCAATCTCGGCGAAGGATCAAAAAGGAAGGAAGAAGAGGCTAAGGAAGGAAAGGAGCAAGAAGGAGTGAAAGAAACCGGAGGAGTCGCGGAATCAGTAAGTACTCAATGAGATTTTATGAAGTAAGATGGTCAAGGAACATGGTTCGGCCATTGCATGGCTGAACCCTAATCTTGTTGTGGCTAAGGACTTATGCATTACCATATGGGAAATGGTTGATGATCAAGGATCATGGTTTGGCCCTTGCATGGCCAAACCCTAAATTGTATGTATAAGAACCATCAAGGACAAAAAGGGGATTGATGAGGTTCGGCCATGGTGTATGGCTGAACCCCATCAAATGACTAAATCTTGGAAGTGTGAATATTAGAATAAATTGATGAACCATAGGGTTCGGCCATGTAGTATGGCCGAACCCCATGGAAGAATATCATTGGTTTAAATGGTTTTAAAGGTGGTTAAACCATAGAAAGGTATTAAGGTTTTAAAAGGGTTTGATAGAAATAGTGGAGGAATGTTAATGGTGGTAAATGGGTCTAAATGATGTAAAGGGTGGAGAACTATGGACCATGGGTTTGGCCATGGTGTATGGCCAAACCCCATGGAGAAATATTGAATTATTTACATGTATTTAGATTATGGAAATAAGGAGGAATGTTATTGATTTTTAAATGGTCTCAAATGTTATAATGATGAAGAACCATGGACCATGGCCGAACCCCATGGAGAAAAATTAATGGATGTATTATGGATCCTAGGGTTTAATTGATGAATCTAAGTATATGATTAAACCTCCCATGGAGGGACTTAGTTTATGGATCTAGTGTTGGGAATGATTTAAGAAAAAGAAGGAAAGAAATGACATCATGGCCGAACCCCATAAACCATTTTAATGGGTCATATATGGATTATGTCATGATTAATGAATCATTTGTGGATCTATGATTATGGATCAGTTAGGGACCTAAGATTATAAAGGATTTAAAGGAGAAGATGGAAATTGAGACATCATGGTTCGGCCATGGTCTATGGCCGAACCCCATGGACTATTTTTAAAAAGGTTCATTTAGAGATCTATGTATGATTTAATAAATGAATGTCTATGCTAGGAGATGGAAGGATTTTAGTATGGGTTTTATGTTGATGGATCATTCGTGGATCCATGCATGAAATGTGTAATTATGGATCTATGTTTTGGCTCTAAGTATGAGGTGATGGAAATAATGGCTAAGATGTAAATGGGATGAGAATGATGGACCATGGGTTCGGCCATGGTGTATGGCCGAACCCCATGGAGAAGGTTTTTATGGACTTAGGGTTTTATGAATGTTAGATGATTAACTTATATGTGTGTATGGATTGATGAACCAAAAGATGGCATGATGTTGGACTTAATTAAAAGATCAAAGGATTAAAAAGAGGGACTCAAACCAAGAGAGTGAGGTTCGGCCATGTTGTATGGCCGAACCCCACTAAGGTGTATTTTGTGGACTTAGAGTTTTTAAAATGATTTACTTAGATGTGATTGGTTAAATCAAAAGAGGGACCAAAACCAAGTGAGTGAGGTTCGGCCATATTGTATGGCCGAACCCCACTAAGTTATGTTTATGGACTTAAACATGGTTGGAAATCAAAGGGGTCATTGGTTTGACTAATTTATATGTAATAAGGTAACGAGGTCTCGCAAGCGGTGTACGATAGGCTAGAAGCGATCGGTGAGCGGTTTCGGACAAAAACGCAAGGACACATAAGTTTGTCATTGGTAGGTTTCCTACATCATTGATACTATGGAATATGTATGATGGTTTTAATTCCTGTTTTGGATGAGTTATTTTGTATAAATGATATGTTTCAAATATGAGATTTTAAATGCTATGATTTGTATAATTGCATAGCATGTGGACATTTGCATCTCATGCATGGCATGGGAGGGATGATATGTAACCAGAGACCACACTCCATCGAGGCGTCCGTAAGGCAACTGTGGGGATACCTTGATGTGCATGATCCCATCAAGAGGTAACCGGAGGCCACACTCCGACGGGGCATCCGTAAGACCACTGTGGGGATACCTTGATGTGCATGATCCCATCAAGAGGTAACCGGAGGCCACACTCTGATGGGGCATCCGTAAGACCACAGTGGGGATACCTTGATGAGGAGTTTCCATCAAGAGGATACCATGTGTTTGTGATGGGTGGGATTCATTGCATATGATAGCATAGCATGGTATTGAATCGGCATGATTATGATCTTTATTATCATGCAATGTTATAGTTTTTTTATCTGTATGATTGGATCTCTATTATCATACACTGTTTTGGATACGTAGCCTTATAAGTATGGTATGATATATTATATCTAGATTTTTGGTACTAACCCATGTGTTTGACCTTAATTGGAATACCTACTGGGCACATTGTCTAACGCCCTACTTCTACCCTAGTTGATGACACAGGGAATGGACTGGACGAGGACGTGATCGGAGCCAAGCTTAGGAGCTTGGATGATTAAGTTATATTTTGTTTAAGTTATTCATGGACTATGTATTTGAATAGTTAGCATTCGGGATTGTAATTAAGTAGATATATTTGCTCTGGTTTGGAAGATTAATATTGGATATTTAACTTAAGGTAATTATTATAAAGTGATGGATTTCCTTGCTATCGAAAATGGAATAGAATTATTACTCTATTATATTTCTGTATGTATGATTTATTCCGCAAGTTAACTTGAGTACGTGTGAACCATTTTAGTGGACTTGGTCCACGCACATGTATGGTTGGCCAGTTAAGGGTCGGGCTTTGGAAGCTCGGATTTAGCTCCCGTCGTGACGCTCTCGCTCTCTCTCACTCTTTATTCAAAGAAAAAAGAAATAGACTCTGATTTTCGGAAAGCGAGTGAAAAAAGGCGGGGCATTACAAAGACATAGGTGGGGCTGACCACCATGGTTGACTTGGTCAACCATGGGTGAGTTTATAGATGAATTAAAGTGAGTCAAGTGAAATAAGTGGAATTAAATTATTTAATTGAATGACCTAAGTTAGATATAAATTTAAATGATTGAGTTGGGAGATGAGTTGCATTACATGGAGTGAGTCAAATGGGGAGTGAGTCACCTAAAAGACCAAAAATGGAGTGAGTCAAGTGGGTGGTTTCATCTCATGGAAACCACTCCACAAAAACTATTGGGATAAGGGGTGGTATGCCATGTGGAGGGCATGCTTTCCCCTTGGCTAGACCAAAAGCTTAGGTGGAGTGCATCCATTGGCCAAAGGAGAGGTGGTGGTTCCACCTCATCCAAACCACCAAACCACCCAAGGAAAGCACACCAAAACCATTGGGCATAAGGGGTGGTATGTACCATGTGGAGGGCATGCACCCCCCTTGGCTAGACAAAGATGCCTAAGTGGAGGACATGCAAGGACCATGATTGGGCAATGGAGAGGTGGTGGTTCCACCTCATCCAAACCACCAAACCACTCAAGGAAACCCAAACCAAACCGTGGGCATGAGAGTGGTGTGTGCCATGTGGAGGGTATGAACCCTCTTGTTTGGTCAATGGGCTCATGGGGAAGACTCCACATTGATGAGGGTGGAGTCTAACCCAAGTAAACCCTAGACAAGAGGGGAAAGATGGCTTTTGATCTCTTTCCATCTCATCTCACTCTCTCCCTCTCCCTCTCCCTCTCTTGGCTGACCCTCACTCTAAGAGAAAGACAAAGAAAGACTCAGGAAAATTTGGATCTCATCTCACTCTCCCTCTCTCAAGCTTGGCCGACCTTTACACTAAGACAAAGAAACACTTGGTATCTTCCATTCTCTCCTCCTCTCCCTCTCTCAAACATTCACCAAGGCCGAACCATCTTCTTGGGGGTTTCATCTAAGACCCTCTCCCTCTCAAGGCCAAAGATCAAGAAGGAAGAAATAAGAAAGATTAAGGAGAAGATCGAAAGAGAAAGAAGGAGTGAAAGAAACCGAAGGAGCCGCTGAATCGGTAAGTATCACTTAACAAGATTTTATTAATTTAAAAGAGTTAAAGGAAACCATGGAATCCCATTTTTGGATTGGAGAGTTGGCCAAAATATTATGGGCCATGGATTTAAAATCCATCCAAGAAATGAGATAGGAAATGGACAAACCCTAATGGGTAAGATGGGCTATGTAAATGATGGAACATTAAGGACATTATGTACATATAGCTAAGGACCTCATGCATGTCTAAGATAAGGTATATGATCAAGATCATGGTTTGGCCCTTGCATGGCCAAAACCTAGATTTCTATGTATTGGATCATGAGAACTAAAAAGGATTTGGATGAGGTTCGGCCATGATGTATGGCCGAACCCCATCAAGGGATATAATCATAAGCATGTGATTTTTAAGGGTAAGTGATGAACTATGGCCGAACCCCATGGAGAGATGTTGATGGACTTAGATGGGTTTGAACCATGGAAATGATGGAAGACATGTTGATGGACTTTGGGTTGTAAAAAGATGACCTAAGTGTATGATTAAAACCACCCCCCCATGAAGGGACTTTGTTTATGGGTCTAAAACGTTGTAAATGATTTTAAAGGGGGATGGAAATGAGACATGATGGGTTTGGCCATTGTGTATGGCCGAACCCCATGACCCATAAATGAATGGATTATCAAGCTAACGAATGGAGGTATTTGTTAGGTTTTATGTCATGATTAATGAATCAATTATGGATCCATGTTTATGGATCAGTTATGGACCTAGGTATGTATAAACAAAAGGGGTGATTAGCCATGAAAAGAATGATGGCAAAGAGGTAAATATGGTGAAAATGAAAGGACCATGGGTTCGGCCATGGCCGAACCCCATGGGGAGTATTTTTAGGGACTTAGGGTTTTATTAAGGGTAAATGATGAACTTACGTGTATTTGGGTTAATGAATCAAAGGATGGTTGATCTTGGACCCACATGATTAAAATGATCTAAGGATTAAAAAGGGACCCAAAACCAAGTGGGTGAGGTTCGACCATGTTGTATGGCCGAACCCCACTAAGGCATGTTATGGACTTGAACATGGATGGAAATCAAATTAAACATTGGTTTGATTTGTTGATATGTAATAAGGTAACGGGATCTCACAAGCAGTGCGCGATCGGTGATCGATCTTTAGACGAAAAACCAAGGACCCGGTATTTAGACATTGATAGGATTCCTACCTCATTGAAACCATGGATTATGTGTATATGTGAATGTTTTTCTTGAATTATTTTGGTATCAAATTATATGTCTTAATGATGGGATTTTAATGCTATGGTTTGTATTATTACATGGCATGTTGCACTTACATCTCATGAATGGCATGGGAGGGATGAAATGTAACCGGAGATCCACACTCCGTCGGGGCGTCTGTAAGGCAATTGTGGGGGTACCTTGATGTGCATTATCCATCAAGAAGGATATGTGATTGTGGTTGTAACCGGAGTCCACGCTCCATCGGGGCGATCGATAAACAAACGTGGGGATACCTTGATGAGGGTTTTCCATCAAGAGGGACATTATGTGATTGTGGTTGTAACCGGAGTCCAGGCTCCGTCGGGGCAACCGATAAACAAACTTGGGGATACCTTGATGTGCATTTTCCATCAAGAGGGACATTATGTAATGATGATACGGATGATGTGTGGGACTCATGGCATATGACACCCATGGTATGGCATTGACTTGCATGATTTTGATATTACTTATATCTATGTGTTTTTGTTTAATGCTAATCCATGTGTTGACCCTACTCGGAGTACCTACTGGGCGCGTTGTCTAACGCCCTACTTCTATCTTAGACGATGACGTAGGAAATGGCGGGAGTGAAGGACATGACCGGAGTCAAGCTTAGGAGCTTGGAGGAGCTAGTTTTATTTACCTAAGTTTTATTTATGGAAATGTAATTTGAGTAACTAGCTTGTTGGACTGTAATAATTTAGATCACTTGCTATGGTTTGGACTTTACTTTTGGACATTCTAAGTTAAGGTATTTATTAATTAAGTGATGTACTTCCTTGCTATTTAATAATTGGTAGGATAGACTCTATTATAATCTCAGCATTAAGTTTACATTCCGCAAGCTTAACTTAGTACGTGTGAACCGTTCTCGTGAACTTAGTTCCACCCACATGTAGGGTTGGCCAGTTAAGGGCCAGGCTTTGGAAGCTCGGATTTAGCTCACGTCGTGATGTCCCGCTCTCTTGTCACTCTTTATTTCAATAAAAAAAAAATAGACTCTGATTTTTGGCATAGTGAAAAAGGACGGGGCGTTACAATTTTGACTCTACACCGTCTACTTCTTCCCATCTCATAGTGGCTACTACACTACCATAATATGCCCTTAACCGGCAAACTTAACCCTTATACCATCATAAGGTATCAACTTCTCTACAAACCGTATCTTGGTCAGAGAAGTTCTGTTAATTTTCTTTTGTGAACAGTCTATTAGAATTCGATGTATGTTCAACCAATCCATGCCTAAGATGATGCCGAAATCAATCATCTCTATTTCCAAGAAGTCGTATGACAGATCTGCGTCATCTATCCTCAGAATGCAGGACTTGCATTCTCGATTTACTATTACTTTCCTTCCCAATGGTGATACCACCGTTAGAGGTTTCGTGGCAACTACTGCTGGTAATTACAATTTACCCTCACATGACCTAGAAATGAATGAATGAGATGCACCTGTATCAAATAGTATTCGTACCATGAAACTAAAAAGAGGTATAGTACCTTCCATTACAACTTTCCCCATTTACTCTTCCCTCTGATTTCACATGATGTAGACCCTGCCTCATGTTGTCTGAAGACTTCCTTGTCCTCTCGTCTGACCAGTCCTTTTTGGCACGTTCCCGGATGCCATAGAGCCTTAGGAGGATTGCGGAGCAGATTGCACTTGAGATGGTGTTGGCCTCCTGTCCTATGGAGGTGCGGTCATGTCACTTCTATTGTCAAGGATAGGGCAATTCTAATGAAATGTCCAGTTTGTTAGCTGTGATACCAGGCGTCGTTGTCTGTTTACGGAGCCATATTATGTGGATATTGCCTCACCGTGTGACCAGGCTGGTTACTTGTGTTTTATACCACTTACTTAGACCCTGAACCATTAGTTTGTCCAACAAACTTCTGCCCTTTCTTGAAAAATGAACTCTTATTGAATTTCCTTCTTTTATTGGGTAGACGGGGTTTCTGAGCATTTCCTTGTCGAATTTGGTCCTTGTTTATATTGGTTGAGTCAATAACTTCCATCATAGAAGCTCAGTCAATTACCTCTTCCAGAGTAGTGAATCGCAATCCTAACACCTGCCTTTGGAGAAAAAGACGAAGTCCCTCCGTGAAGTGTTGGATCTTCTCCTTTTCATCATTAAAGATCCGTGGGGCGTGCTGACAAAGATTCATAAATTTGGAGACATATTGAGCTACCGTGTCAGGGCCCTACTTCAGGTCGAGGAACTGCTTTATTTTTACATCCTTTGCCACCTTGGGGTAGTAGTGAGCAAGGAAAGCTGCTGAAAGGTCCTCCCATGTCATAGGTTCACGGTTCCTTGCATTATACTTAACCTCCCACCATTTGTAAGCATGACCTTCTAGTTGGTAGGTGGCTAAAGTTACCTTCAAATCTTCAGCAGTGGCTGTGTCAAAGATTCGACCGACCTGGGTGATCCAATTTTTAGCCTTAATTGGGTCAACATTACCAGAGAAAGTTGGTGGGTTCAATTGCTTAAAATCTTTCAGAGTTACAATAGCTCTTCTTTAGGAGTCCTAGCTCAAGGTTGTGGCAAATCATCGGCTATCCTCTTATAAGCCTCCAGAGCGATGCGCACAGCGTCAAAGGGTTCATTTTGATTTCCTGGTGATGGAACTGCATTCTCCCCCTAATTTCCAGAATTTCTTTGTGATCCTGACATCATGAGGATCAAAGATATCAATAACAGAATTCCAAATAAAAATTCATCACATCACATGATAATTATATATATATACACACACACACACACATGTATAAACCTATACTTTCTTACATAATGTGATCATTCTCACATTTGTACATTTTTACATATTCACATGCATACGTACGTATATTTGTACATTATTCCATCTTTCTCTACTTCTTCCACCCAATTCCTCTAGTCAACTTTAAGTCTTAGATGAAGACAATGCATTAGAGTTGCTGTCGATATAATGGGGGCATGCTTTCTGAAGATGTCCATACTCATTGCAATCTGTGCACTGGACAATGATATCCATTCTCACATAAAAGCAGTCAATTGTCACTTGTCTAGTCTCACTACAAACAATACAAATGGGTGGGTATCGCAAGGGATAATGCTCATATGTGTGTCCAACATGTCTGCTCTGCCACTAAAGGAGAAACTTAAGCTAATTCTGGCGCAGGTTGGTTAGTCAGCTTGGGTAGAGGGGGTTGATATGGTTCAAGCACTGAGTCTGGTAAATGGTGAGGTGAAAGGGTGGGCGATCACTAGAGAATGAAATGATTACAACTTCTGTCGTTTCTTCTGATTGCAAATCAGGTGACAAGATTTCCATGCCTGAGTCACTAGTAAAAGATTCGATCGTGATTGGACTTCCCCTAGTACCCTTTCCTCTAATCCTTCCGAGTATTCTGTTATTAGACATATCTGTCCAAAATAGGAGAACAAAGTCAGTGACATAATGGAATTTTTATCACCATATATGTTTGAACTCTATATGCATCTAACTACATACTACCCATCATAGTCCGCGAGCTTGAACCCAAGCTTTGATACCACCTTGTCACGCCCCGAACCTGCATGTGAGCCCGGAACACAACTTAATTTGTTTTTTTCATCTATTAACCAAAATCCATGAGCCTGAGCCCACCTAAGTCCATACACACGTGGATTACACGTGTATTTAATCACACTAAAATGTAAACCCAAAACTAAAATTTTGTTTTGAAACAACTTAGCCAAAACAAGGTAATACTTAGTTTTTTTTTTTTTTTTGCAATAACATAACCATATTAGATAAAACAATTTACAAGCCCAATCTTCTCAGTTTAAATAAATAAACATGTAATATTTTATTATTACATAAAACTAAAATACACCCTTTATTAAAAACCATCGAATCAAAACTAAATATAATATAGTTTAAAAACTAATCTATCTTATTTGAAGTCCAAAAAGAACAACACTTTCTTCCAGTTAAATTAATTAAATCATAGTTTAGAAAAAATAAAAATATAACTTTCTAAAAACTAAATTCTATTATTTTGTTATATTTTTAAGTTCCTACTAAATATCTTTTATCAATATTGACACAATAATCAGAACTAAATATTTACTCCTATATATATTATATATCAATTACCAAAAATATAACAATAGAACTATCTTTGTTTCAAAATAACAAAAATCAATTTTATTTATTATTATTTTTAAAATAGCATAAAGTGAATAATTACTTTGTTTAATTAAATAAATCAATGATAACTAACTTGGAAAACAACTTACTTGATAAGTAAGGTCTATAAAGTAATTAATTTACATAACTAACATTTAGTTAATTGAAGTAACCGTAGTGAAAACAACCCAATTAATTTTGGAGGACCAACCTTCCACCATGTCTATGCCAGAAAACTAATCATCGAAAATTATTAAAACTAATTAAATAAATAACTAAATACTATAGTAATTAAAAATAAAAACACATCAAAAATATTACGGTAGCAATGGAATGAAACCTGTTGTGTCTTAAATTTAAATTTATTACTCGCAAGCGTACGAACCATTTAAATAGTATAGCGATTGAGTGCGAGGTCAAACCCACATGAAATCACAAAATATATGCTTAAAAAATTAAATTGGTATCTTTAAAAAGATGTGATCTTAAGACATAGAGTTAAATCTAAATATGAAAAATATTTCTAATACATGAAATTATAATTTTAATTTAGCAAAACTTAGATCTAGAAAACCAAAGTTACCATCATCATCTAACCTTTGAATTTAACAAAATAAGATTAGGTCCAATTAATGTCAAGAATCAGATCCATCTCCTTTTTATTAAAATGGTGAAACAAGCATTCTGGTAGTCTGATTTTAATTAAAATTACATGTTTCAGAATTAAAATATCACATCTTCAACCTAGTTAAAGAATCTTGAGAGCGAGAGAGTTGTTGAGTACAAAGAATTAAAGAATGAATAAATGAATATACAAAAATTAAAATAAAGACAATGAAAATAAATTGAACAATTAATATACAACAAAAAAATAAAGTAAAAGACAACTAAATACTGGAAATAAATTGACAAATAAAGTAAATGACAAAATAAAGAAATGGATAATGTAAAAGGTGGTTAATGGAATAGATCATTCATCACCCAAAATGAATAAATAAATACAAAATCTATATCTGAAACTTGCGTAAAAATCCAAACTTCAATTCATGCTCATATCAAAGTTAAAAAATCATAAACTTTAATTTACATAACCAAACCTGAGTAACTTAGATTCAACACTTACAACCTAAGTTCTAACTATTTCATGTCCAATTAAATAAACAAAGGATATAAATTTTAAAATTAAATCTACACAATCATAAAAGAAATCTGTAAATTAGATGTTTTAGGGTTCTAAAGAACTTGTACTTTAATCAAATGCATGGAGAGAATTTAGTTGCAAAAATCGTGTGTATGGAGATGGAGAAAATCGTGTGAAGATATGCATTGGATCGGGATGCAAGTTAAATTAAAATCTAGGGTTTTAATGCTGTTTGAATTTAGAACTTAGATTAGTTTGTTTCTAAGTTATTTTGAGTTTGTTTTGGAATGATGTGTATTTTGGATTCCAGAGCTACTTATGGCTTAGAAATCTCTTGAACAAGTCATATATACATATTATGATATGTTCATGCTATGGTATTTGAATTTGTATGTGTGTATGTGATTTTGAATGTCGAACCCGGGAAATTATGTAAGTTGTCGAATCTCATGATTTCCGGATGTTAAATCCTCAAAATTTTGGATTACATGCCCTTTTTATTTAAAACTCTTGTGTATAAGTCATAAATGTCTATACCTATGTGTTGGTATGAGAATTTGGGAGTTAGGTTGTATATCCAACATTTTGAGTGTCAAAATCGGGAAAAATCAAAGTGTACAGTCAATAACGATGCATCGTCATTGACGGTGGGTCGTCCAAGGCATCGACGACAAGTCATCACACGATGGTATCTGCCTGAGAGCAAACTGAAAAATACAGAGTTTTGAGTCGAAGATGGGTTTTCATTCACGATGGGTCGCCGAGGATGGGTCGTCGTCCACGATGGGTCATCGAGGATGGGTCTTCATCCAAGATGGGTCGTCAAAGATGGGTCTTCATCCACAATGGGTCGTGGATACTATTCACAGCAAGAGTATGTTTCACTAAAATGGCCATAACTTGAGCTCCTGAACTCCGAATTGAGTGTGTCTTGGGCATTCCGGATAGTGTCTTGGGCATTCCGGATAGTTTTTTCAATGCTATATCCAACCATAATAAATTCATAACTGGTTGACTTGTTTGATAGGTGGAAAGACCCCATCAAAGTCATGGTATCTAAACCCAACTCGTGGGGTAAAGGATCGTACCTTGAGTCTACATGTGCATGTGGGATCTCTTTCTATTGTCTTGAGTGAGTTAGTTAGAAGCCCATGGATTTTGAGATGTGAATTTGTAAAGAATTAAAAAAAAAATTAGTCGTGTTCTGGGCCCACATCTGGGTTTGGGGCGTGACAGAATGGTATCATTAACTTGAAATTCTTAAATTATCCGAACAGTCTTAACTCTTGGTGATCGATTATCATTGGCGACCTATCACCCAGAGGCCCATTCTGTAAAAATAGTTTGGTCTCAAGTTGATCCCATCGTCAACCACGACCCATCATAGACGATCCATCCCACTCGTGATGTATCATGATCATCTATCGCCAACGGCGGCACATCGGCAGTTCCTATCGTCAGAGCCAAAGATCCGAAATTTTTAAGTGCTCTCAGGCCGATACAATTGTTAACCCTGATGTAAATCGTCATTTAGGCTCGCCGATCTATCTCCAGTCACCTTTACGATCTATCGCCAATGGCGATTTATCGATCTGACAGTAAAACCATTTTTTTTAATAAGTTTCTGGATTTGATTCTTTCTCAGTTCACACATTCAAAATCAAACATATATATTGTTGGTCAAGCTAGATTGTCCTAGAGGGGGGTGAATAGGATAATTGCCAAATTTTAAATTGTAAGGGCCCGGAATTTTTAAAATTAATATAAATGGGAATATTATTTATTTTAAGGATGAAAATTGGAAAATTTATGAAATAAAGGGGTAAATGGGCCAAAATTTGGACAAAGGCCCAATTATGGCCCAATAGACCATGGAGTGGATTTTAAAGTCATTTAAGTGGTCAATGATGGCCAATTGGGCCATGGTTGGTCAAATTGGGTCAAATACCCATTTGGGAACCAATGGGTCAAGATGGCTAAGCTTTAAGGTAAATTGGTAAGATGGAAATGTAATTGGGCCATGGGCCTAATGGTGATCCATTTAGAATGAATGGAATGAAGTTTAAATCACCTAAGTTATTTGGAATTAAACCAAGTTGATGTGGCCAAGTGGGACCCACCTCCACCTCATCAAGTGAGGTGGTGTGTGGGCCAATGATTGGTGGGGCCGGCCACCATGGTTGATTTGGTCAACCATGGGTGGAATAATGGGAATTAGGTTAAGTACAAATGAGTTAACCTAAGGAAATTATCAAATTAATTAAATTATTAAATTATTAAATTGGTGGCTAAATGGGTTAAAATTAGTCAAATGGAGACCAAGCTACCCCACCTCCAAGGTTAAAAACGTTGGGCTTGGTGGTGGTTTAGATAACCACCACCATAAAGCAAATAAAAGATCTTTAAAATATCTTGCTTTGGTTGGTGAGAGTAGTTAATGTAAAGGGTAAGTTTAAGTCACCAAATGGGGGGTAGGTCTTGAGTTCTTTTCCATTTTCTTATCCTCTTTTCAACTCTCTCCATTGTCATTCTCCATGGCCGTCCCACACTAGGAAGGAGAAGAGAAGAAAAAATTAAGGAAAGGAAGCTAAGAAGAGAAGGAGAGAAGAAAGAAGTGGAAATTTACACAAAATCACTCTAAGGTCAAGGTGACTATCTCCCCTCTCATCATCCTTTCCTCTTCCCTCTTTCAATTTAAACTTACCTTGGCCGATTCTAGGGTTGGGGATTGCCACCATTAATCAAGAATCTTGACCTATCAAAGATCAAGAGGAAGGAGAGAGGAGGCTACGGAGACCGACGGGAGTGACGGAAATCGGTGGAGACGTCGGATTGTGAGTATTTCTTAAACAAGAAATTTTGGATTTTAGGGTTTAAGAATTGGAGTTTATTTTGTATTAATGTAATGCTGGATAGATAATTTTATGCTATGGAGTTTAAACCCATCAAATGAGAGGGTGGAAGATGGAGAAAACTCTAAATGGGTGAATTAGGGTTAGGGTAAGAAAATGACTAAATGGGTTATGTGCATTATGTAAATTATGAAATTAAGCATGAATGGGGTAATTGGAATAAAATTATGGGCCATAGGGTTCGGCCATGTAGTATGGCCGAACCCCATGGTGGGTGATTTGGTCTTTGATGTAATTGGTTAAGGTTTTAAGAATGGAAAGCAATGAGGGTGTTAAGTTAATGAATTGTAGTAAATGAGTGAATGTGGGAAATGTTTCAAAATGCTTTTTATGATGGAAATGTAAAGGGATTTTATGGCATTGGAGGGCATAGAAAGTGATGGATTGTGAACCATGGGTTCGGCCATGGTGTATGGCCGAACCCTATGGTGATAATGGTGGATTTAATGGTTATGATTTATGGAGAAATAAATGGGAAAATGTCGATAATTTTGATGGACCCAAAGTATGAAATGATACCTTAAAATGGTGATTTAAATGCATGATGTAAATCTCTCATGAAAGGACTTGTGATAGATCTAAAATGTGCCAAAGGATCCAAGGAAAATGGGGAACAAGACATCATGGGTTCGGCCATGGTGTGTGGCCGAACCCATGACCCATTTTGTAGGTCATTGTATGAGCTAAGGTTGAGTCCATGTTGTGTTTAGAGGATGGAAAAGAGGGATTAATGTATGGATGAGTTTAGAGTTTTAAATGAGTAATGGTGTGGCCCCAAGAGACATGGAAAAATAGTGGAATATGAACCATGGGTTCGGCCATGGTGTATGGCCGAACCCTATGGTAATGTTTACAAATTTTAAATGGGGTTAAAAGGATGGAAAATGGGGAAAGGACACCATGGGTTCGGCCATGGTGTATGGCCGAACCCATGGCCCAATTGTAACCCATTGTAGTGGGTTAAATTGGATGATGGATGGTGTTTGTGGCCTCCAAAGGGAATGAATGAGTGATGCACTCATTGAAGTTAAATGCATAAGGTAAACCCCATCGGAGGATTTGATGAATTAGGTATTTTGAATCCATGACCCAAATGGTGGATCATTTTTAGGTCTAAGGTTAATGTGTATGTATGTGATTAAGTAATGGGAATTGGATTAATTAGATGACAAGTTTTAATAGTTTGGTGGGTCATAAATGAACCTAAGTTAGGGATCTAAGTTTAAAAAATCAATTTTGGACTTAATCATGCATGCATAAATGGGTGATTAACCATGGAAAATGAGGTAGTGGCAAAACCGTAATTAAATGCCAAATTCAAGAATTCCATGGAGATTGATCATGGAATGAGGGGATCTAATGTGATAACCTTATAAGTGGTTAATAAAGCCTAGGGTGGCTGATTTTAGACATATGTACTTAAAAAAAATATATAATGGATTAGGTGGGACCCACAAAACCTAAATGGTGACCGGTTTTTCATAAGGGCTTATAAATGGTTGAAACATGGACTAATGATTAGTGTGTAACAAGGTACTGGACATCGCAGGCGGTGCGCGATCGGCGACCGGGTTTGTCGAGCGAAAAAATGTAAAAGGACGCAAGTCGGTATCAGGTAGGATTCCTACATTTTTGTAAGCCATGGATTGGGTGATGTTTTCTTTAATTTATTTTGGAAAGCATGTGGTTGCCTTTAAGATGAGTTTTGGATTATGTATCTTGTGATGTTTTCCTTTAAATTATTTTGGAAATCATGTGAATGTCTTAAGATGGGTTTTTGTGTTACTATTGAACTATATATATTTACATGGCACATGGCATCTACATCTCATGCATGGCATGGGAGGGATATGATAGGGAAATAATGAAATGAAACCGGAGTCCATGCTCCGTCGGGGCGACCGATAAACAGCATGGGGACATTTCACATATGTATTATGATACCTTGATGATTCTTTTCCATCAAGGGGGATGTTGTATTTATTATTGTACCTTGATGATGGTTCTTCCATCAAGGGGGGATGCCTAGTGTGGATTGCATCTTGATGAGGCTTTTGCATCAAGAGGGTCATGGTACGATGATGGTATGGATTCTATTTGGAATACTATGGATGGTTGGAAAAAGGGACATTGTAGAGTTGAAGATGAGATTGATGGGTGGGATTCATGACATAAAACACCCATTGCATTACATTGTACCAAATGGCATAATTTTGAGATAATATCTTCTATATGCTTTGTTATTACTAATCCATGTGCTAGCCCTACTCGGAGTCCTACTGGGCGCGTGTTTTAACGCCCTACTTCTACCCTAGCTGATGATGCAGGAGGTGGCGAAACGGAAGGACGGGACGGGAGTCATGCTTAGTAGCTTGGGAAGGCAGATTCATTATGTTTTTTTAAGTTTATGTTGGAAAAATGTAATTTGAGTAACTTAGCTTGTCGGAATGTAATAAATTAGATTACTGGTTATGTTTTGGGATTTTATTAGGGACATTATGGTTTTGAGGTATTATAGAAATTTAAATGAATGTTATCTTCCTTGCTATCTCAAATCTGTAGGATAGTCTTTGTTGTTAATTCCGCACTGAGAAGTAATATTCCTTGAGCTTACATCTACGCGTGAACCGTACTCGTGGACTTGGCTCCACGCACGCGTAGGGTTGGCCAGTTAAGGGCCGAGCTTTAGAAGCTCGGACTTAACTCGCGTCGTGGCGTCCGCGCCCTTTGTCACTTTAAAAAAAAATAAAAAATTTAACTCTGATTTATGGTGAAAAGGGGCGGGCGTTACATAAATTTCTTTAAAACTTTGGTCAATTAAAATTGGGTCTTTACTAATTAATCCAATTGAACTTCCAAAATATTGAGATTTACAATAAATAATGAATGTGAAGTGAAATCTCAACAAACACAATTTCACCAAACAAGTGTGCTAGAAATATAAGAAATAAACACAAATTCACAAAGTAAGGTGAGGAGGTGAGAAGAGATGGAAAATCTTGACACAAGGAATTTTACGTGGTTCGGTAACGTTGCCTACATCCATGCCTCAAGTACACCACTTGAGGATTCCACTAACTTCTCCTTCGAGGGTGGAGAAGAAACCTATTACAACCTTGATCTCTTTCACGTATAGAGATCGAACCTATACAACGATTGATCTTCTTCACGGGTGAAGATCAGACCGATAACGCTAAAAAGAGAAGACAACCTTCTCTCCTTATAAAGGTTACAACAACCCTATACAAATTACACAATGATAGAAATAATTTGATTTTTAGAAAAATACCAAGAACGCTTGCCTCTTGATGCTCGAAGTGGCTTTGGCACGTTCTTAAAGATCCTCCGCTTTTCTTGGCATCTTTGATAAAGTGTAGATGCTCCAATGATGCCCAACCAAGATGTAGGAGAAGAGATTTAGGGATGGTAAAAGGTTTACCTATAAATACAATCTATCCCTAATGGTTCTCTCAAATACTGTAACGCCCCGCCCTTTTTCACTCGCTTCTTTCTGTAAAATCAGAGTCTATTCTTTTTTTTTTAAACGAAGAGTGATAGAGAGCGGGACGTCACGACGTGAGCTAAGTCCGAACTTCTAAAGTGCGACCCTTAACTAGCCAACCCTATGTGTGCATGGACTCAGTCCATGGAAACGGTTCACACATAGCAATATAAACATGCGGAATAAAAATCATAACATGCAGGAACATAATAGAACACAGTTCTATTCCATTCAGATAGCAAAATACGTCAAGTCCCTAATCATCATTATTATAACGCAATTATCCAATAAAACATCCAACCATAGCAAATCCATCTAAGTTATTACAATCTGAATTCTAGATACTCAAAATACAAGCACATGAGTATCTTAAACAAATATAAATGAAATGCATCCAAGCTCCTATGCCTGGCCCGTTTCGTGTTCATCGTTCTCCTTGTTTCCTGTATCATCCACTAGGGTAGAAGTAGGGCGTTAGAACAATGCGCACAGTAGGTATTCCAATTAGGGCTAACACATGGGTTAGTACCAAAAATCCAGATATAATATATATCAAATCCAGTTATAATAAATCATACCATACTTATAAAGCATTGTATCCCAAAACAGTGTATGATAATAAAGATCCAATCATACCGATAAAAATCAGAAACCTTGCATGATAATAAAGATCATAATCATGCTGATTCAATGTCATGCCATGCTATCATATGCAATGAGTCTCACCCATCACAAACACATAGTAACCTCTTTATGGAAAGCTCATCATCAAGGTATCCCCCACGATTGTACTACGGAGGCCCCGTCGGAGTGTGGATCTCCAGTTACATTTCATACACAATATCCTTTTGATGGAAAACTCCTTATCAAGATATCCCCCACGGTTGTATTACGGACACCCCGACGGAGTGTGGATCTCTGGTTACAGTTTATACACAGTATTCTCTTAATGGAAATCACATCAAGGTACCCCACATAGGTTTTTCGGACACCCCGACGGAGTGTGGACCCTCCGGTTACCTTTTATATCTCTCATGCCATGCATGAGATGCGAATGCCAACATGCTATGTAGAAATACAAATCATAGCATTTAAAACTCACATTTAAACCACATGCTATTTTATCATATAAACATAGCATTTAAAATCACAATTTGAAACATATCCTTTGCAACATATATTCATCAAAAATAAGATAAAAACAATGCACATAAACCCATGGTTTCAAAGAGGTGGAATCCTACCAAAGACCGCTAACGTGTCCTTGCGTCTTTCGTCCGGTAACCGCTCAAGATCATAAACACCTTGTGAGGTCCTGTTACCTTATAATATAAAATCAATCAAAACCAAGTCCCACTTGATTTACAATATTTTAAGTCCATAAACCAATCCCCATGGGGTTCGGCCATAACCATGGCCGAACCCATGGCCTACCATTTTCACACTTATTTACCAAATTGCCATTGGTCTAATCTTTAGCTAATATTTCATTTTAGTATGCCAAACATAGTCCCTATGTCCACCAAACAATTCCCATGGGGTTCGGCCATACACCATGGCCGAACCCATGGTCCATTAATTCAATTAATTACAATAATGCCATTATATATATCCCTAGCCATTTACCTTCCTTATTTTCATAAGGCTTAAGTTCCAAAATAATCCATACAATAGTTCATGGGGTTCATCCATACACTATGGCCGAACCCTATGTCCAATATTTTCACATATTTACAAGATTGCCATCCATGGCTAATACAACCCATTATTCTCATTTACAATATACTTAGGCTTATAATTAACCCACTAATCCAAATTCATGGGGTTCGGCCATACACCATGGCCGAACCCATGATCTTTCATTTTCAGCCAATATTACCAATTTGCCATTATATCATGTTCTATTCCAAACTGATCCTTAATCCAAACATGATCCATAAGAAACCTCATGGGGTTCGGCCATACACCATGGCCGAACCCATGATCCTCCATTTTGGCATGTATTTACAACTTTGCCATTGCCTTCAACAACTTATGTTTAGGTTCCACACATAGGTCCATAATATTACATACATGGATCCACCAATGATCCACAACCATAGAACCATAAATAAAGCCTTCCATTCCTTTAATCATATTAGGTCCATTAAAGACCCATAAAAATTGGTTCATGGGGTTCAGCCTTATCCCATGGCCGAACCCATGATATTATGGTTCCATCCTCCTTTTAAACTTATTTAATAATAATGAATCCATTTAAAATAAATCATTATCCTTTCCATGGGATTCATCCTTCAAAATCCCATAATTATTATCAACACAACTTCCATAAATTATAAGCAACAACCTTCCATGGGTTTCGGCCTTTCATCATGGCCGAACCTTATGGTTTATCCAATTCTCTTAAACCATTTAAACCCATAAATCAAACCATGTCTTTCCATGGTTTCCATCTTTCAAACTTTAATTAAATTACCAGTCTTTCCATGGGGTTTGGCCATGCACCATGGCCGAACCCTATAGTTCATCATTCCATTAAAAATACCATGATCATCTCCTAATTTTTCTTCCATGGGGTTCGGCCATACAAGTTGGCCGAACCTTATGGTTCCTTTCTTTTAATCAAAAACATCAAATCACTTACCGGTTCCGCGACTCCTCCGGTTTTCCTTCGGTTGATCTTGCTCTTCCAGTCTTCTTCTTTCCTTAGCCTCCTTGATCTTTCACCCTTGCTGGTTGCTCTCTTTCCTTCTCTTGATAATGCCGAGAATGATCTTGAGAGAGAGAGAGAATTCGGCTATGTACATGTATGTAATGCGCCCTTGCTGCCCTTCTCTTTTATTCCACTCTAATCGGCCAATCTTAGAAGGTGCTAAGATTGCAATTGCCGTGAGCCTTTGTTGTTTTTCTTTGTATGCAATATGAATGCCGTGTGCCTCTCCTTTGTCTTATAAAACTCCAATTGGTCCTAATATAGAAGATGGTGTGCGCCCCTTCTTGTTGCCTCTCTTGTATCTACCTTCTAATTGGTCCAATCTATACTTAGATAGTGCCATGCGCCCCTCTTCCTTTCCTTTATAAAAACTTCCTCTTGATCCTAAATAGAAGGTTCTATGCGCCCCTCTTGCCGCTCTTTTATCTACCTTCCAATCTAACAATGTCATACACGGCCATACAATATTTATCATTCCTAAAATCTTTCCATGATCCCTTTATGCGCATAGTCATAGATTTGCATACCCCATATTCGGCCATGCATCCTTTCAAATTAATCTTAGATATCTTCTCAAGATATTCTAACACATGATGCGCATAACAATTAATTTATATCCCTTGTTTATATGTAATGCATTACTAACTAAATTCAGCCCCATTTAATTTTAAATTGAACTAACTTGGTGGTCATCCAAGTTAACCATGACCCATTGGGTCCCAATTGGGCATTTGACCCAAATAAACACATCTTACCTATTTATTTTAAATTGAACCTATAACATATCCGTTGGATCTTAATTGGGCAAAGACCCAACAATTTACCCATGTAAGATCCATATCTAAAATTCACAAATTAAATGGGTAATTTTCGTAAATATTTATAACTTGAAAATCCAGGGTGTTACAAATACACACTCAAGAGTGAGCTTAAGATACTTAAGAATTGCCTATGAGAGCTTTGAGTGTGAGTAAGATTGAGTTCAAGAACTTTAGTAATCTAACTATAGAGTTTTAGTGCTCTTGAAATGATTGGGAGTCTTAGAGAAGGTTATAAAGGGTTTTGCTCATCAATTAGAATGCCCTAAAATCATACATTTAAAGCCCTCATGAAAATATAGCTGTTGGAGGTCGAAATAGCAACACAAGAGCCGTTAAAAACTTATGACTGCATTTTCAGTCGATTGAAAATGAATATTCAATTGTCTGCAAAGTCCAAGATTGTCAGTTGAAACAGCTAAGACGAATTCAGTCGACTGAAATCACAGATTCAGTTGACTGAAAATTATCAGAGGTTGAAATCGCATTCAACTGCATTTTCGGTTGACTGATTTTCACAGTTTTGTACACCTCCACTAAAACGGCCATAACATGGGTTTCCAAACTCGGTTTTGGGAGTTCTTGGGCTCACTGGAAAGATAATTGAGAGATATATCTTCTCACAAAATTTTGTCCAATTTTAAGTTCATTTGATAACTCAAATAAGCTCTCCAAGTGAGGTTATATGACAAAATTGTTTTGTTCTATTTTGCACCCTTTCATTGAAATGCTCATAACTTGAGCTATCCATATCATAATTGGGTGTTCTTGGGATTTTTGGAAATCTCTTTTAGTGATCTATCAAATCGTGAAATTTTACTAATACTTGAGCAAATTTGATAGGAGCAAAATCTTGCCCAAAACCGAGCAAAATTGACCTAACCTAAGAAATCTAAATCAGTTCTACCAAATTCTAAATTATGGATTTTAAGGTTTGTCCCAATGGTAATTCTAGGTCTTCTAAGTCAGTTCTAAGGTCCAAGTACCAGTATTGGTTGGTGAAAGTCCCTTTTTTGGGTGCTAGAACAACCCGATTGACCCTAGAGTGGGGGTGAATTGGTCAATCAAGAATTCGTTGGTCCTTTCAAAATTTACCTTGGTTGATTAATTGAAGTGCAGCGGATATATAATCAAGTGAGTGTGTGTTAGCAAATGTGATTAAGCAATCAAAACAAGAACATAGCTCAAACACCACAAACAAAAGGACACAAGATATATAGTGGTTCGGTTCGCCAACCTACATCCACTGTTAGGACTTGCTCAACCTTGAACTATCCCCAAATTCACTATGTGGGGACTTATACCCTCATAATTAGAGTAGGAATTCCACCTCACTCAACTGGCTGAGAATTCCACCCACCATTATGCTAGAGACAACACTCTAGAGTTTTTTTATAGTGGTTCCCGAGCAAATCCCCCTTAATCCACTTTCGGGTTACAGGTTGTAAAAAACAAAATTAAAACCAAGAAACACTTGCCTTAAAGCTCTTTCTCACTGATGTGTGCTTCTTGAAGATCCCACCCACTAAGTGCCGACGCTCCTCCTTGTAGCCGTCGTATAGCAATCACAAACTCATGGTGACAAGGAAACTTGGTTGAACCAAAGCTTTCCTAGATTATAGTTGTCTCACTTGCAAACTCAATCCGAAGATTGGTTGTTTATGATCTTTCTCTCCTCTTCTCTTTCTCACTTGCAACCACAATCAATAAATTGGTTGTTTATGATCTTTCCCACAAGAGCGTTGATCGTTCCTTAGAGTGAATAATTCTTTTCAGCGCAAAGAAGATAGTAAAAACGATCACCCAACACTCATATTTATAGAGAAGTCTTAACGGTCTTTTAGATTGTCCAGTACCGACAAGTCAGTGGCACCAATGGGTCGATGTTCATATTTATTACCGTTCAACCGCCCGACCGTTGCGCATTAAATGCACTCCCAATGGCATAATTGTTTCCCGGTCTACATGTTGGTGTCGCCGATGGGTCGACAGATATAGCAACGAGAGGTCGATCCATACGAGAGGCTCGTTTTGGTACAAAGCATGCTTGATAGTAGTTTCTATTTTAGAAACCTGTTACCCAGAACGACCTGTCGCCCTATGTCGAGGGGTCGGTCCTGTTACTCTCGATCGGTCTTGATATACCGAAATGACTGTTTTATCGAGAGCCCATTTGAGTTCGCAGTCCAGAACTCTTAAGTCTTTTACCGACAAGTTGTCGACCACGAGGGGTCATTTAAGTTCATCACCGAGGGGTTGGTGCATACTAGACTCTCGATCAAAGACATACCCAGAATAACGGTTTTAAGTTCCAAAACCTATGTCAATCTGGCCGACCAGTCCTTGACCACGATGGCTCGATCCTGACTTCACCGATGGGTTGGTGAGATACGACTGGTCGTGATGACAGTGAACTTAATTCATAATTCTAAGTTCTCTTCCAATTCACAGTCCAACTTCATCTCTAAGCTTGTTATGTTTATTACCAACAAATGCAACTAAGCCTAGGATAGTCCTCTATCAGGTGTGGGTTCCACCTAAGGTCATCTATGGCCATATACCTGTTTTTGTGATTATCATACTGATGAGCTTTGAGCTTGGTGGAGCATGATCTTCTTCCTTGATTATCTTGAGTCTTCAAGCTTCTTGGCAAGTGCTTCTTCCCGAGTCATGGAATTCACAAATAGGGACTTGGCCAATCCGGGGCACTAACAATCTCCCCCTTTGTCAATTTCATGACAAAGCCTAGAAGCTAACCAAATTACAAGCCCACCCTTTATTACAACACATTTGAATACAAAAAATATTACATCGCGTATACATATTCAAATAGAAAACAAGACTAATGGTCTTCGTATAATCTTGATTAGGTTGCTTCTTTTACATGTGTTTCCTGTTCAAGCACACAAGCATGCAACACTAGACAAATCATTAGTGGGGTTGGTCCCAAAACATTAATGTGCATCCATGGACTAAACAAGATAACCATTTATTCTCCCCCATACACCCATGATTTCCTAGCTAAAACATTACTCAGTGTTGAGAAGATTTTCTCCCCCAATCGTCTTGAGTTTGATCCTTCCAGACTCATTTTGGTATCTACTATTTTCTCTCCCATTTTGTCATTCAATTAACAAAGGATTAGTAAACAGGCAACGGTTTCTTGCACTCCCCCATTCTTCTGGCATCTAGTGTTTAACTGAGGTCAATTCTAATTCATGGTTCTCCCCCATGGTTTAGTACACACTTTTCGTGCATTAAGGTTTGTTTGTCCTTGCTCAAGCTGAGTTTCAGTTGATTTCTTCATGGGTTAGGCAAATGTACCTAGCTTCCATTCAGTTTCCTCCCTCATTCTCTAAGCTATCTTCTTAGCTTTTTCTCCCCACCTCTCCACAAACTTAGCTGACCCTAAGTTGATTTTTCTCCAAGCTTTCAAGATTGCATTCACCTTTCTTCATTGGTTGTCATGACCAGTGACAACAACTAATCAGCACATATTTTGTGCTCCCCAAAACTCCAAGGATATATGTAGCATCTCAGCCCGATCCCTTATCTCCCTAACATGCCAGTACAAAACCAAATCATTCAAGCCTGCTTGTTAGTCTATCATATACAAGAGATATAAGACAATTATACACAGCAATACACACAATACTTGTAACGCCCCGCCCTTTTTCACTCGTCGAAAAATCAAAGTATATATTTTTTTTAAATAAAAGAAGAGTGAGAGAGAGCGGGGATGTCACGACGCGAGCTAAGTCCGGGTATCCAAACCCGACCCTTAACTGGCCAACAATACTTGTGCGTGGACCAAGTCCACTAAATAGGTCACACATTTTACAAATAACTGCGGAATTAATATATGAATTGCAACTATCCATAGTCATGATATTAAAAGCAAGGAAGCCAATCACTATTAAATTAACTTAAGTTCAAATACCCAAAAATCATCATCCAACCATAGAAAAATAAACTAAGTTATTATAAACCCAAAGTGCTAATTATCTCAAATACATTGTTCCAAAATTAATCAAGTAAAGTAAACATAATCTGCCCAAGCTCCTAAGCTTGGCTTCCTTCACGTCCATTGTCCTTTCCATTCCCTGTTCCATCATCTAAAGGGTAGACGTAGGGCGTTAGTCAACGCGCCCAGTAGGAATTCCAAGTAGGGTTATACACATAGGATCAATATAAAAATCAGAATAAATACATCATATCAAAACTGTAAATATATCATAGTACCAAAAATAGCGCATGATGAACATATCCAAATCATGCAAATGTATGTGTCATGTGATGGGTGTCATATGCCAATGATCCCCCACCCAATCTCCATATCAACACCATACAAATCATAAATACATTTTCCTTGTTATAATGAAACCATATCAAGGTGCTCCCGTGGCCATTTACGTCCGCAGTATTTTGTGATGACGGTACCACCAGGTCACTGTTATACCTCCCCACATGTGTTAATCGGAATTACCGATGGAGCGTAGACTCCTCCCTCTGGGCAGGGTTTTTGGACTGGTTACCCCGGAGCCCTTTGGTCCAAATTACGCCGTACCCCTATCTAGCAATCCCGGACAAGGCCGACAAATCAATGGTTCACATAGCTTCATATAAACTAGTTTCAAGCCCCAGTCATGTCCGGACAGCTCATAACTTGGCTTGTTGCCCCATATATTCCTTCCCATGTCATGCATGAGATTATGGATGCATAAATTTCATTTCGTATCAAAATACATAATAACATTGAAAACAGATCATAAAACATATGCCATTCATTTAACCAAAATAACTCATCATGTTTTAAATCAAAACCAGAAACATGTACATATATAGGTCCTTATGCATTTCAATAAGGTACGAATCCTACCAATCCCAGTAATATCCTTGCTGTTTTGTGAAGATTCCGTGCGACGATCACGTCGAAACCGAAACGTAAATCCTTTTGCGAAAACTCTTTACCTTAATGAATTCAATCATACACATAAGTCAATTTGATTATCCATTTGATTTAAATCATCTCTTACCTCCTCCCAGATAAACTGATCATATAAACATCAACTTTTCAATTTAGTCGACTGAATCAGGAATTCAGTCGACTGAATCATACCCTGATACAGTCCTCTGCCTTACCCGCAGACTTTCAGTGGACTGAAATATACTTTCAGTCTGCTGAAATCCGACTCGGAATTGTCTTATCCCTGACTCGCTACCTTTCAGTCGACTGAATCACAGATTCAGTCAGCTGACTTTGAGTCAAACCTTCATATCCCTGGTCAATTCTGTTTCAATCGACTGAATCAGAGATTCAGTCAGCTGACTTTGGATCAGATTGACTGTATGTTCGACTAGTATAGATTCAGTCAGCTAAATCCTCAACCAACGACTTTCGTGTTTGATAAGCAATCTTTCAGTAGACTGAATCATAGATTCAGTCGGCTGAAACACGTCAGAATCCTTTTCTTATCCGTTACGTCTGTGTTCAGTTGACTGAATCACCAGATTCAGTCGGCTGAAACTCCCAGAAACAGTTTTCTGTTTCAGCCACCATTAGTTCAGTCGACTGAATCCCATATTCAGTCGGCAGAAACTCCCAGAAACTCATTTTCTGATTCGTCCAATACCAGTTCAGTCGACTAACTGTTTGTGAGTCTCTTTTGTTTGATTATTTTGTACATCTTTTATTCATGGAATTTACTCCTAACAATATTTAAGCATAAATAATATCATACATGTAACTCTTATTGAGTTTATTCCACCCTCTAGCCAAAGCTAGAGTCTTTTCATAATTCTTTCCATCCTTGGTTTATAATCTAGATTCAAATATCACCTTCCATTCTTATTTCAACCCATTGTTAAATCCATGAATGGATTCCCAACTTCCATGATCACAAGATAGTTTGACATTTATTCTAACCCCTCTTGGAGCCCATGGATTCGGCCACCCATGGTCAAATCCATGACTTCTTTAATCTCATTCTCATCTAATTAAACATGGGACATACTTTCACCTGTCTCCTTCTTTCTTTTGCTCTGTCTTTGCTCCTCAGTCCTTATCCTTCCTTGGTTCTTTAGCAAACTTCTCTAAGTCCAGAGGTATAGTAATTGAGAGGGGAAGAGGACAGGAAAGAAATTTCCTTGTTCACAAGAGATGAATTTCGGCCAAGGAGGTGTGAAATGCCCCTTAGGCTGGTGTCTCTTGTAACAACCCATGCCCATTCATCTTCCTCTTTATGTTTGGTCTAACCATGGAGTCCCTTGGTTTAACCAAGGAGACTCTTGGCTTAAACCAAGGTGTCTCTCCACCTTCCATCGAGTTCATGGGTTCCAAGTCCCATGAGATGGAAACCCTTCATTTTCCCACTCAACTCATTTAACTCAACTCAAGTAATTAGTCTTGAACTCACTTTCCAACTCAAGCCAATTTAACTCCATTGAATATTTAACTTATTTTAATTTTTAACTCAATTGAATATTTAACTCACTTTAATCTTGAATTCCATTGAGTTCACTCATGGTTGACCACGTCAACCATGACTTAGCCGATCATGTGATGACATGGTCTCTACATGGCACGTGGGTCCCATCCTTGCCATATCACTTACATGCCACCTCATATACATGCTACCTCACTTGATGTGGTGGGTTTATGTATTGGGTCTTAATTGGGTCCTTGACCCAATTAACTAAACCTTACCCATTTACCTTCAAATCAATTCATCTCTGACCTATTGGGTCCCAATTGGGCAATTGACCCATTTAATCACCTTTACCCAATTATTTTCAAATCAAATTCTATCCATGATCCATTGGATCTTAATTGGGTTATTGACCCAACTCTTTTTTTCCCATCTAAGGTCCATTTCATCCATAAATCTTAAATTCAACCAATTTAACAATTTCAAAAGACAAAATCCAATATATTTATGCATTAAAAAATCCGAGTGTTACAATACTAAACCAAACCATATCATTGCAATGATAACGAAATGTGCACTAAGTGCATATGGTTTTTGCTAAAGGAAGGGGGGGGGGGGGGGGGGGGGGGAGAAATATGGATGCTTAGATAAAATACCTAAAGTACAATTTTTCAAAAACAGAAATCATGAAAAACTATCCTAAGCAAATCCATCTTGAAGAGGTGCTGGACGGGGAGGAGACGGAGTATTTGGAACTCTGTCATAGAGGGAGATAGCAGATACGAGATCCTGGACTATCAATAGGATACTTTGTAGACTATTTTCAAGATAGTCCATTCTCCTATCTAGTCAGAAGATTTTTCTTCCCAGATTGACATTTTTTTGAGAAGGATACTCATACTCTTCTTCTTCGTCAGAATCTCTCCAAAAATCTTCGGAGTCATCATCTCATCCTCACTGTCAACATGGTCTTCGTTTCTGGTTCTAGGACCATTCTCCTCATCTGCTTCTTCTCTCCTTTCCTCTCGTCATTCTTCGAGAATGATACCTTTGTCAACTATGGGGTCTTCTCTCACCTCTGGTTGGGTTTCCTTTTGTTCCTGAACGTACACAGGATTTTCAGAGCTTGATCTAGGGAAAAAATGAGAGACGGACCTTTTGGTCCTTTTGGCCCATCGATTGGTATGGCTGGATTCTCCTTGTTCTGTAGAGGGCTTGGGACTTGTCTGAGCTGACATCTTTCTAAGCATGGGTTTTCCTAGAAGGGATCTTCAACCAGTAGTTCAAGAGTGGATGGGATGAAGATTGAGCCTGATTTGATTTAGGAAAATCACAGCGACGATGATTTTCTGACTTCTAGGGATGCAATGAGCAAAAATCCTATGTTTTTCCTGTGGAAATTCACTCCGAGAGGTCCTATCGACTGATCTAGGGCACGGGAGGGGAAGGAGGGACCACAGACCTTTACGGGAGGGGAGACAATGAATTCGAAAGTGTTGTCGCTTTCGCAGAAAAGTGACCCTTTTTTATTTTAAAATTTATGTCTCACTGATATGTTGGTTCCATCGACAGGTCACCTTTTTTTACATTTTCTCCCTTTCCAACAGTGCTTGATTTAGCACTGTATCGACATGTCTATCGCACCGGCCAGTCTTATTCACCGACATGTCGATTACACCGAGAGGTTCTAGATTGCAGTGCAATCATCTTTGATATGTGCAACTTGATGGAGTCCTATTCTAAGCACGTCATACATAAATTCATTATAATGTACAGATATGCCAAACATAATCAAATCATGTATACAAACAATTCTCATTAAAAAATGTATACATTTCAAAATACTTTGAATGGAATGTATGGCTTTCCAAGTAGAATATGACTATAGCCAGGAAGAGTACATTCCAGACTTGTAGTTGGCCAATTTGTCTTCTCATGTCATAACACTTTTCTGCTATGTGAACTCACATGGTCTCTTGTGAGTCCATTTGAAGTGGTCTAAGATATGGAATTGAATCTTAAACCACAACAAAACATGATTAATGATCTATCTCTTAGGTACGAAGATTGTGGCATTTAGTGTTGCATATTGTAACACCTCAATTTCTCAACGAAATGGATAATTACGAAAATGCCCCTTATGTGTTAAATTAATTATTTTGTGATGTCAAATAAGGAAATGGTGGGGCCCATTGTTCAAATTAAGATCATATGAGCACATTATAAATGTCAAGTTCGATTGGATGGGTAATCTATATCAATTGGGTCGAAAATGGCTAAATGGGTCAAAGGGCCCAATTGGACCCAATGGGTCATAATGGATGATTTGACCACGGTGTAAGCTCAAATTAAATGGGGTCAAGCTGAACTGATTGGAAATCAAGTATAGCAAAAATGGGTAGGCTTGATGCACAAGTGAAAACCATTTAAAAAGTGGCAAAATCAGCCCATTAATGGGTCATGTTGTCAAAACGGGTCAAGGGGCTGATTGGGGACCCAATGGGTCGGGTTGACTAGGTTGACTACGGATGACCGTGTGGGCCCTCAATTGAACTCAAGTGTGAGTTAGTTCAACTTGAGTTGGACTGATTGGAGTGAGTATGATTTAATAATAGAGTTGAGTCATATTTGGTGCATTAAGTGTGTTGAGTTGGAATAAAAATATCATGAGTCAAGTGAGTCAAGAGGAAGTGGAAAGGTGTTGTTAATCACACACAACTCTTGGGGAATCAATCCTAGCCGTTGGAATGAAGAGGTGCCTTGGCAAAGCCAAGGGACACCAAGGTTGGGCGGCATCATGCATCTCATGAGATGCATGTGTTGTGAATGAAAGGGTGCAACGTTTGGGTGAAGGGGTGTCTTGGATGACACCCAATATCCCATCGTTTTTGGTAAAATTTAATGAGGGAAAATGAATGGAAGATGGGACTGAAATTACAAAAGGGAAAGACCAACATTGTTGGCCGATTTTCATTTTGAAAATCCAAAGAATTCCCATCTCTCTCTCCCTCTCTCCAAATTCGTTTTCTTTGCTGAAACAGCAAAGTTGTTTGCATAACTGGTCAAGCATAAAACAGCAAAGGAAGGAAGGCAAAGAAGGATTGGAAGTAAACATTGAAAGCAAGGAAGTTTGGTAAGTGTTTAGTTGTTATTTTGGTTTAATAAAATGGAACAAATGGAGCATGTAATGGGCCATGGTTATGGCCGAATGCATCAAGGTTTTAACCTTGGATTAGGTGGCTTAAAAGGATAAGAAAATATGCCATTGGGTTCAGCCATCTTGGTTGGCCGAACCCCATGAAAAATATGGATTGGATTTGATGTTCTTAAAGGTCAAAAACCATGTCAAACCATGGTGAATTATACACATATTAATTGGGTCATTATGCGGCCGAATTAAGTAAGGTTGTAAAGTGTGTTGATAAGGTTTAAAGGATGGAAATTTAGAACATGGAGTTCGGCCACTTGGGATGGCCGAACCCCATGGAAATAATTGGTTGGTTTGGATGGGTTTTGGAATTTAAAACCATACAAGTATGGGACTGTATGTTTTATTAGACTTAAAGTGTATGTTTTAAAAGGTTAAAACATAGATATGGAAGTTTGATTTAGACCTAGATGAATGATTAAGAAGTTCAAAACCAAAGGTCATAGAGTTCGGCCAATGAGCATGGCCTGAACCCCATGTAATTAGGTTGGTTATTGCATGATTTTTTTAAATGGTAAAACTCGGTTATGTTATGCTGTTTATTACATGGTTATTGAAACATAAAAGTATGTTTATGAGGATCAAGTCATGGACATAAGGTTCGGCACCTTGGAGGGCCGAACCCCATGAAAGTATTTGATGATTTTGTGAGATAAAAACCATATAAGATTATGGTGTTTTATGGGGATTAAATGAGGATATGCTTACTGTTTTTGGTTGGTCAATATATGGCTGAACCATGTATGGTTCATGGTTGAATTAGCATGTTAAAACCATGAGTAATCATGGTGAATATTGAACCAAGTGAACCATAGGGTTCGGCTATAGGTATGGCTGAACCCCATGGGCTGTTTTTGGGTGAAAAGATTGGATTGAATTCCATTGGTAACTATGATGTGTTTATGTATTGATTTAAAGAATGATTTAAAGGAGCAAATAAAGATGTGAGGTTCGGCTATGGGTATGGCCGAACCCCACCAAGGTGGTTTGGTCATAGTCAAGGATGTTTAAGGAAAAGGTTGGTCTCAATGGCATAATGGTAGTTATGGGAGAAATGATCAAAGGTAGAATGATCATAGTTATGGTTGTATGGACCCAAAACAAAGGGGTATGGTTCGGCCATGCTGTATGGCCGAACCCTACCAAGGTGTTTTTGTAGAATTTGATGCTTAATAGAGATTAAACGAATGAGAAACCAAAGGATAAATAGGTGAGGATCGACCATGGGTATGGCCAAACCCCACATAGTGCATTTTGGGACTTAGACCAAGTTGGAATTACAAAATGAATGTTTAATTTGCTGCTGTGAAAATAAGGTATCGAGACTTGCGAGAACGGCTTGCGAGTCGTGAACGGCTGACGACTAAGAAAGATCGAACACTGAAGAGAATCTTCAGTAGGTTTCCTACCTATTTGTAACCACATCTACACTTGTTTTCATGATGGGTTTTATGAGATAGTGACATGCTATTATTTATCATATTTTGAATGATGAGTTATGTATTTACAAATGACATACAATGCATTGGCATCTCATGCATGGACATGGGATGATGATTGAGGATATGCTGTGTTGCAATTATGAGTTACCGTCCTCCTTAGGCGACGAGAGTCCCGCCAGGAGGAGTAACATGATGATAAGAGTCACATTGGTCTCCTTAGGCGATGAGAGTCCCGCCAGGAGGACTAATATGTGATATGAAACAACTCAATGATGAAGTGTCTTTCCACAGGTAACGAGGATTACTGTGGATTACCTTATCGTGTGAGTTCCAAATGAAAGTGTATTGTGATTTACCTTGACGGTGAGAGTCCCGTCAAGTGATGTCTATGTATGTGTGATGGGGTGGGACTCATTACATTTGCATACATACATAGCATGGTTTTATATGTTTTTGATAATCATGTACTATCATATATATGCATGTTTATATGCTAACCATGTGGTAGCCCTGATTGGGAACCTACTGGGTTGATCTAACGCCCTAATTCTATCCTTAGAGGATAATGCAGGAACAAGGAAAGGGAAAGAGAAGGTCGATGACCGGGAGGGGAGCCAAGCCTAAGCGCTTGATTGATGAACAAGACTTTTTATTTATTGTCGTTTGAGTTATAAGTGATTGACATGTAATAAGTTAATACTTTGCTATGGTTTGATTAGGTTATTAACTATGGATGGTTGTTTTATGTTAAATATTAATTGAGATTGTTACTTGCTATCTATTCATTCTATTTCCGCAAGTTATTGTTTAGTTCCATGTGTGATTTGTTATCATGGTCTAGTCCATGTACACATGGGTGGCCAGTTAAGGTTCAGACTTGAGTAGTCTGAACTTAGCTCGCGTCGTGACGTCCCTCCGCCCTTGTCCGGTGTTTATGTTTTAAAAAAAAAAAAATAGACTCTGATTATGTCTCGGAGACGGCGGGACGTTACAGTTGGTATCAGAGTGAAATGGGAAGTTGAATCATCGAAGTAAGATTAAGACGGTTTCATGTCTCACTGACGGAGAAGAATCCCAACTGACCTACTCTTCGGAGTCCGCTGACTGGGGGCCAGATTAATTTAGTTCGAGTGACTCAGACTGAACAATCAATCTGAGAATGACAATGAAAGATAGCAAGTAAAGTACAGACAACATAATTGGTCATATCAAACATAGCAAAGTAGGATACACTCCCCTGAAATTCCCACACTGAGAAACAAACAACAGGAATTTAGAGATTTCCCTAGAAACAAAAGAACACAAAGAGTGATAATTTGGTAATCTTTTCAAACAAGTACATGATATTATGCATGACTAGATTCCCTAAAAACCAAGAGTGGTTTATTTAGAATTGTTGTTGAATATTCTTTTGTTCAACTGATATGATACAGATATGTCGAGTAACGTGGAGTACTCGGAGTGGTACAGCGGAAACCCCTAGCAATCCCATAGATTTGGTGTTTGCTTCCAACAACACCAACGTGGAAGCTAACGTGAACTTTCAGGAGGGGCCTCCCGAGGAGGAGGAATGGAACTTAGCACCATTGGAGGAGTTGAACCTAGCACCATTACCCGAGTATCTTATGGAAGATATTCCTTGGTTAATGGGACCTCCTGAGGAAGAAGAAGAGGATCTAGCACCTTTTTTGGAGGATCCTATGGCAGATGTTCCTATAATCTTGGAATCGCTTGGGGAGATAGATCCCTATGATACGTGTGAGTTGTGCAACCAAGACGGGCACAACTGTATATATTGTCCTCACCCTCTAGGCATTGTCTGCCCGTTCTGTGGACTGCATGGGCATGGAGAGGCGAGGACTAATTGTCCTTATATTGGAGAACCTGGGTTAATACCCTGCACGACATGTGAAGTATTGGGGCACACGGCGATGACATGCCCTGATAACCATTTCAAGTTTGCTGATGATGCAGGATCTTCTACGGAAGACTAGGCTAGGAAGAAGTATGAAGGGACGTTAAAAAGAGGGTTATTTTTTAAGGGTGCATTTTGTTCTTTATAGGGTTTTGCTTAACCCTATCCACCCTTGTACAAAGATGAATTATGAATTTATATAAAGTGTGCGATTTTATGATTTTATGAGGATGTATGGTATTTAATGCATATTATTGATGGAAACTAAGTCTATGATGTTTCCATGAATTAGGAAGAAATGACGCCACAGAAAAAGGTTATAAAGAATCCGAAGGGAAAGGAAAAAGTTTTACAAATCGGATTAGTCGAAGGGACTTCAAAAAGGAAGACCCGACAAGACGGTAGAAAGAAGGATGAGGTGTTCATAATCACACAACAAGGGAAAGTGGTACCTCAACGTGAGAAGATTGTACATAAGAAAGTGCAATCGGTACATGATCGGGAGCAGTCAGTTCATGATGAGGAGAGATCAGTTCATGAAAAATCATGTAATGAGAAAGAATCACATCATTCTCGGTGGGAGGAGGAGGATAGTGACCCTACGTATCGACGGGACAAAGAGGAAGGTAATGACTCTTCATATCGACGGGAGGAAGAAGGAAACAGCAACAGCGAAGTGACTATACCACATGTACCTCATGAACTACAGAGCTTGGTACAGGCAGTAGTCACTTCTGTCCTCCAACAACATATGAATGGAGGTGGAAGCACGAGTGAAACTAATGACCGTAACATGGTTAGAGATTTTCAACAATAGCGCCCGCCTTACTTCAAAGGCAGAGAAGGGCCTGTCGGAGCTGAGAACTGGTTGGAAAAGATCTCTCACATACTAACTCTTTTGAATATCAAGAGTCATGCTCACAAAATCCTATTGGCCACGTCACAGCTGATAGATGACGCTGCTAAATGGTGGAAAATAGTGGAGAAACAGCAGCCACTTGTGCCAGAAGGAAAAAGAATTGCTATGACCTGAGAGCAATTCTCAGCGACATTCTTAGAGCACTATTTCCCGGAGGAAGAAAGGGAACGTCAGATTTAGGCCTTTATGACATTAGTGCAAGGCTCGATGACGGTGGCTGAGTATAAGCAAGAATTTCTCAGCCTGTCAATTTATGCATTTTATGTTGTGGACACGGAATATCGGAGGGCTCGCAAGTTCGAGCGTGGGTTACGGCCAAACATTAGGGCCAGAGTAACCGTGTTCAAAGCAGCCACGCTGGCGGAGGTGGTCAGCAAAGCTACCATTGTGGAGCAGGAACTGGCGGAGTTTGTACGAGTTGACAACCGTAGGGCACCAAAGGGGAGGGGTACTTATCAACCCAACAAGAAGTTCCGACCGAACTTCAGCAGACCCTCGCCATCGGTTGGATCTACTAGGGGCTTTCGCCCCAACCAGCCCACTCAATCTGTAGCAGTCTCTCAGGCATCTAGGGGGATGGGCAACTGTTTCCACTGTGATCAACCAGGTCACTTCAAAAAGGACTGCCCAAAACTCAACAGGTTGTCATACTCCAGAGGATCATTCCATCCGCCAGCCAGACCGGTAAACCCCATAGGAAGCAGAATGCAAAGTCGGGGAGGTCGAGGGCCTAACCCTGTTGGAGCTGGACGATTATTTACTCTAACTTCTCCAGAAGAAGAGGACCATGCGGTGATACAAGGTATGGCGGTAGTGAGTAGTTCTTATGCATATGCACTATTTGATTCTGGAGCATCACACTCCTTCATAGCTGCATCATTTATAACTGCTACTGGTACTCTAGTTCAAAGATTAGCCAAAACACTCACAATTGTGTCCCCTGTCGGAGATTCGGCACTGGAACTTATATGCACGGCGGTTAACACTGAATTAGCTGGACTCAGATTTGAGTTGGTGCTTGACATGTCTGAGTATGATATAATATTCGGCATTGATTGGTTGGCTAAGTTTCATGCCAACATCGACTATTATCGCCTAAGAGTGACATTTTGGTCACCCGAGGGCAAGCAATACATAGTTCGTGCAGACAAACAAAGTGGATTACAGGAAGGGTTGAACCACGTGGTAGTGAATAATATCACCATAAATAAAGCTCCAGGTACCGAACTTCCGAAAATTGTACAAGAATTTGCGGATGTGTTTCCAAAGGAACTCCCTAGTTTACCGCCTATGAGGGAGATTAACTTTGAAATCAAGTTGTACCCTAGCACAACACCAGTGTCGTTACCACACTATCGGATGGCACCAACAGAGATGTCAGAGCTAAAGAAGCAGATTGATGAACTGCTTAGGCTGGGTTGCATCCGGAACAGTACATCATCATGGGGAGCACCAGTGCTGTTTGTGAAGAAGAAGGACGGTTCACTTCGGATGTGCGTGGACTACTGGAAACTGAATCAGCTAACAGTCCGGAACAAGTACCCTCTACCCAGGATCGATGATTTATTCGATCAATTGAAGGGTTCCAGACATTTTTCAAAGATTGATTTGATGTCTGGTTATCATCAAATCTGAGTTAGGGAGGATAATATAGAAAAGACAGCCTTTCGGATGCGGTATGGACTGTTTGAGTTCGTGGTCATGCCATTTGGACTCACAAATGCGCCGGTTGTGTTCATGCATTTAATGAACAGAGTCTTTCGTCCCTATTTGGATCAATTTGTAATCATATTCATTGATGATATCCTGATCTATTCTAAGAGTCAGGAGAAACATGCAGAGCACTTACGTATAGTTTTGAATACTTTGAGGCAGAATAAGCTATATGCCAAGGCCAGTAAATGTGAATTCTGGCTATCCGAGGTCAATTTCTTGGGACATGTCATAACAGAAAACGGTATAGCCGTGGATCCAGCTAAGGTGGCGGCAGTAAGTGAATGGAAAGGGCCAAAGAATGTAACTGAGATTTGTAGTTTCTTAGGATTGGCGGGTTATTATCGGAAATTTATCATGGATTTTTCCAAAATTGCATCCCCATTGACTCGACTCACTCAGAAGGGAGTCAAATATGAGCGGACAGATCTGTGCAATCGGAGGTTTGAGGAACTGAAAAGTAGACTTACCACTCCTCCTATTTTAATTTTGCCGGAAAGGGGCAAAGGATATGAAGTACAATGTGATGCTTCAGGAGAGGGACTAGGGTGTTCACTCATGCAACGTCATCGTGTGGTGGCTTATGGATCAAGGTAATTGAAGGTGCATGAACGCCTCTATCCCACACATGATTTGGAGCTAGCTGCAGTGGTCTTCGCTCTTAAAAGTTGGAGACACTTCCTCTACGGCAAAAAATTTGAGGTATTTTCTGATCATAAGAGTTTAAAATATTTATTTGATCAGAAGGAGCTCAACCTGAGGCAGCGTAGATGGATGGAGTATCTGGCGGATTACGAATTTGAGCTTCGATACCATCCAGGCAAGGCGAATAAGGTGGCGGATGCCCTTAGCCGTCTATCACATGCATCGGTAGCATGCTTGATCAGAACAGAATGGGAGATGTTGCACACCATTCGAGAGTTCAATATTTATATCAACAACTGTGGGAGTATGTATAATTTAATCATACGGTCCAATATAGTCACCAAGATTGAAAAAGAACAAAGAGCAGATCCGAAAATGGAGGAAATATGGGCCAAGATGTCCATTGGCGTAGACATACCGGAATGGGAATTACGACCAAGACAAGGTCTTTTATTCTGGGGAAGAACATATGCGCCAAAGAGTTGCAGGAAAGAGCTACTGATTGAGGCACATCAGTCCAAGCTCTCTATCTATCCGGGCAGCACCAAAATGTACCATGATCTAAAGAGGCATTATTGGTGGCATGGACTAAAAAGGGATGTGGCCGAATTCGTGGCACATTGTCTAACTTGTCAGCTTGTTAAAACTGAACACCAAAAGCCACCAGGGTTACTCAAACCCTTAGCAGTGCCAGAATGGAAATGGGAACACATTTCCATGGACTTTGTATCGGGGTTACCGAGGTCTTCAAAGGGCAATGGCGCCATATGGGTCGTGGTAGATCGACTGACCAAGTCTGCACATTTCATTCCTATCAAGATGATGGATTCATCTGAGACGTTGGGTCGGCGGTATATTAAAGAAATCATTCGGCTACATGGCATTCCCCGAACGATAGTATCGGACAGAGATGGCCGTTTTACCGGCAGAGTATGGCAAAACATGCAGTCAGGCATGGGGACAGACTTATTGACCAGCACCGCTTTCCATCCACAGACTGATGGACAGTCCAAGAGAACGATACAAACCTTGGAAGACATGCTGAGAGCATGCATGCTAGATTTCAAGGGTGGATGAGAGGACCACTTACCACTGGTGGAGTTCTCGTATAATAACAGCTATCAGGCAAGCCTTCAGGGGGCTCCATACGAGGCATTATATGGTAGACCGTGTAGGTCGCCAGTGTGTTGGACAGAGGCAGGAGAGCCTGCATTGATTGAACCGGAATTAGTCGCAGAGACTACTGCACAAATTAAGTTGATACGTCAACACTTATTGGCTGCACAGAGTCGGCAGAAGAGTTATGCTGACAAAAGAAGAAGATTTCTTGAGTATGAAGTGGGGGACATGGTATTTCTAAAGGTCTCGCCACGGAAGGGACATATGAGGTTAGGAAAGAAGGGGAAGCTGTCGCCAAGATATGTGGGACCTTTTTCCATCATAAGAAGCATGGGGGATGTAGCTTACCAGTTAGCACTTCCTTCGCAGTTAGCAGCTCTGCATGATGTGTTTCATGTGTCAATGCTAAGAAAGTATAATCCGGATCCATCCCATGTTTTGAATGTTTAGGATATTGAAGTGCAAAGCGATGTGACGTACGTCGAGAAGCCAATCAGGATAGTGGAGACCAATCAAAAGGTGTTACGAAACAGAGCGATTCAGTTCGTAAAAGTGGTATGGGACCGACATGGTGATGAAGAGGCCACATGGGAACTTGAATCGGAGATGAGAACAGCTCACCCCGAATTATTTATGTAATTTAATTTGAGAACCCTACTTCAGTCGATTTTCGGGACGAAAATTTTAAAAAGAGGTTATATTGTAACACCTCAATTTCTCAACGAAATGGATAATTACAAAAATGCCCCTGATGTGTTAATTAATTATTTTGTGATGTCAAATAAGGAAATGGTGGGGCCCATTGCTCAAATTAAGATCATATGAGCACATTATAAATGTCAAGTTTGATTGGATGGGTAATCCATATCAATTGGGTCAAAAATGGCTAAATGGGTCAAAGGGCCCAATTGGACCCAATGGGTCATAATGGATGATTTGATCATGGTGTTAGCTCAAATTAAATGGGGTCAAGCTGAACTGATTGGAAATCAAGTATAGCAAAAATGGGTAGGCTTGATGCACAAGTGAAAACCATTTAAAAAGTGGCAAAATCAGCCCATTAATGGGTCATGTTGTCAAAATGAGTCAAGGGGCTGATTGGGGACCCAATGGGTCGGGTTGACTAGGCTTGTAACACCCCAATTTCTCAATGAAGTGGAAAATTATGAAAATACCCCTGAGTTGTTAAATTAATTATTTTGTGATGTCAAATAAGGAAATGGTGGGGCCCATTGCTCAAATTAAGGTTATATGAGCTCATTATAAATATCAAATTTGATTGGATGGGTAATGAACATCGATTGGGTCAAAAATGGCTAAATGGGTCAAATGGCTCAATTGGACCCAATGGGTCAAAATGAATGATTTGATCATTGTGTAAGCTCAAATTAAATGAGGTCAAGTTGAACTGATAGGAAATCAGTTATAGCAAAAATGGGTAGGCCTGATCCACATGTAAAAACCAATTACAAATGACCAAAATACCCATAAATGGGTCATGGAGTCAAAAACGGGTCAAAGAGCTAAAGGGGGACCCAACGGGTCGGGTTGACTAGTTTGACCACGGATGACCATGTGGGCCCTCAATTGAACTCAAGTGTGAGTTAATTCAGCTTGAGTTAGACTGATTTGAAATGAGTTTGATTTAAGAAAAGAGTTGACTCAAATATAGAGCATTAAATGTGATGAGTTGGATGAGTTGGTTTAGAATAAAAATATTCTGAGTTTAGTGAGTCAAGAGGAGATGGAAATGAGTTGTAATCTCACACAACAATTAATCAGAATCAATCTCAGCCATTGGTATGAAAGGGTGCTTTGGCAAGGCCAAAAGACACCAAGGTTGGGGCGGCACCTATTCATGAAGGGATGCAATGGTTCATTCCCAAGTGATGCAATGTTTGGCACCAAGGGGTATCTTGGTTAACGCCCAATGCCCCATCGGTTTTAACAAAATTAAATGAGGGAGGATGAATGGGAGTTGGGGGCTGAAACTACAAAAGAAAAACATTACCGTACTTGTCCGTTTTTCACACAAAGAAATCCAAGAATTCCCATCTCTCTCTCCCTCTCTCCAATTCGTTTTCTTGGCTGAATAGTAGAGGTTTTTGGCACCAGTTAATCAAGTATAAACCAGCAAGGAATTGAGGAAAGAAATAAGAAATAAAAGGGAGAAACCAAGGATCAAAGGCATGAAAGAAGTTTGGAAAATTTGGTAAGTATCTATGTGTTATTTTGGTTTAATAACATGAAACAAGTGGGGTATGTATTGGGCCATGGTCATGGCCGAATACACCAATGTTTAACCTTGATTAATGGAGGATTTAAAATGGTAAGAATAACCATTGGGTTCGGCCACCATGGAGGGCAGAACCCCATGTAAAAGAATGGTTGGTTTCCATGTTTTGAAACATGGAAACCATAGAGCTTTGGTGGACTGTTTTTGGGTTTTACTTAAGATTCAAATGTGTGTTTTAGAAATGGTTAAAAACATGGATTTGAATGACATAAGGACTGAAGTTAACATGGGTTTAAACAGTGGATTAAAATTGATAATATGGACCATTTGGATCGGCCATCTTGGATGGCCGGATCCCATGAAATATTATGGTCTTTTGGGACAAGTAGATGAATTTATTTGGATGGTTTCTAAGTGGTATAAATGCAGCAAGATGATACTGATATTGTATGTTTAAATACCACCTAAAGCATGTTTGAAAGACCAAAACATGGACATAGGGTTCGGCCACATTGGATGTCCGAACCCCATGTATGTAATTGATGTGATTTGGTGAAGTTGAATTTACTGTTTTGGTGGATGTTTATGCGGCTGAAACATGTATATGTCATGGTTGAGTTACCATGATTAAACCATGAATAATCTTGGGTAATTGATGGATCAATCAGATCAAGAGAACCATTGGGTTCGGCCATGTGCATGGTCGAACCCCATGGGGCTATTTTTGGGATGAATAGACCAAGAGTATGGGTTTTCTTATGTATGTTAAATGGAAATAAGCTTGCTGTTTTGGGTTGGCCATGGGATGGTTGAACCATGTAGTTAACATGGCTAAATAGTAGAGCCTAACTTATAAACAAATGATGCGATCATTGAGTAGGAGGATCATAGGGTTCGGCCATATGAATGGCCGAACCCCATAGATTGTTTTGTTGGAGATTATGATTTGTTTGTATGAGCTGGATTAAGTAAAGATATGGATTTATCTTTGGACTTAGTGATATGTAAATAACCAGCCACTAAGGTAGATTACTTTTATGAACTTCGATTATGAGCAAGATTAGACACTGGTTAGACCAATGGCAAATCTGTGAATACAAACCAAATGAAGGGATTGATCAAAGGACTTACAAGATGTTTTGGGTCTTATATGTGAATGGACATTTAAATGATAGTATGATTTACTTATTGTTACATCACAAGGTGACGAGAGTTGAACGACGTGCGAGTCGTGACCGGGTGAAGCTAAAAAAGGAACGGACATTTAAGCAAAGTTTAAGTAGGCTTCCTACCTACTTGTAACCACAGTTTTTACCCTAGTTTTCTTTATGAGACTCTTGTATATTCTTCTGTGGTTTCAAATGATATGTTATGCATTTACAAATGGCATACAAAGCATTGGCATCTCATGCATGGACATGGGATGATGACTGAGGTTCTACAGTGTTGCAATTATGGGTTACGTCTTCCTTAGGCGATGAGAGTCCCGCCAGGAAGAGTAACATGAAGATCATAGTCACATTGGTCTCCTTAGACGATGAGAGTCTCGCTAGGAGGACTAATAAGTGATATGAATCAACTCAATGATGAAGAGAATGGAAAGTGTATTGTGATTTACCTTGTCGGTGCGAGGCACGTCAAGTGATGGCTATGAATGTACGTGATGTGAGAGACTCATTGCATGTGCATATTTCATAGCATTGTTTTACCTGTTTTGACTAATCATGTACTATGATATATATGCATGTTTTATATGCTAATCATGTGGTAGCCCTGATTCGGGAACCTACTGGGCGCGTTGATCTAATGCCCTAAATCTATCCTCAGAGGAGAATGCAGGTACAAGGAAAGGGAAAGAGAAGTTTGATGACCGGCAGGGGAGCCAAGCCTAAGTGCTTGAATGATGAACAGGATTATCTATCTATTGGCATTTAAATTATATTTTGATGGACATGTAATAAGTTAATACTTGCTATGGTTTGATAGGTTATTATCTTGGAATGGTTAATTTATGTTAATTAATATTTGAGACTGTTACTTGCTATCCAGTCATTCTATTGCGCAAATAGTTTAGTTTATTCCGCATGTTGTAGTTAGTTCCATGTGTGATTCATTATCATGGTCTGGTCCATGTACACATGGGTGGTCAGTTAAGGTTCAGACTTGAGTAGTCTGAACTTAACTCGCATCGTGACGCCGCCCGCTCTCTTTTGATGTTTTATTATTATTATTTTAAAAAAAAAATTAGACTCTGATTTCTCGGAAAGGGCGGGGTGTTACAGTTGGTATCAGAGCGAAACGGGAAGTTGAATCATCGAAGTAAGATTAAGACGGTTTCATGTCTCACTGACGGATAAGAATCCCAACTGACCGAATTTTCCCACACTGAAAAACAAACAACAGGAATATAGAGATTTTCCCAGAAACAAAAGAACACAAAGAGTGACGATTTGGCAATCTTTCCAAACAAAGTACATGATAGTATGCATGAGCAAAATCCCCTGGAAACCAAGAGTGGTTTATTTAGAATTGTTGTTGAATATTCTTGTGTTTTAAATGTTGTGTCACAGATATGTCAAGCAACAAGGAATACACCGAGTTATGGGATAAAGGGACACCTAGTTGTCCAGTAGATTTGGTATCGACTTCCAACAGTATCAGCCTGGAAGTCAATGTGGACATTCAAGAGGGGCCTCCCGAGGAGGAGGAATGGAACTTAGCACCATTGGAGGAGGTGAACCTAGCACCATTACCGGAGTATTTTATGGAAGATATTCCTTGGTTAGTGGGACCTCCTGAGGAAGAGGAAGAGGATCTGGCACCTTTTCTAGAAGATCCTATAGCAGATGTTCCAATAATCTTGGAATCGGTTGGGGAGATAGATCCCTACGATACATGTGAGTTGTGCAATCAGGATGGGCACAACTGTAGGTATTGTCCTCACCCTTTAGGCATTGTTTGCCCGTTCTGTGGACTACATAGACATGGTGAGGCGAGGACTAATTGTCCATATATCGGAGGACCTGGATTAATACCCTGCACAATTTGTGAAGTATTGGGGCACACGGCAATGACGTGTCCTGATAACCGTTTCAAGTTCGCTAATGATGCGGAGTCTTCTACGGAAGATTAGGCTAGGAAGTAATATGTAGGGGTATTTAAAAGAGGGTTATTTTTGTATGGGTGCATTTTGTTATAAATAGGGTTTTGTTTAACCCTATCCACCTTATACAAAAATGAATTATGAATGAATATAAAGTATGCGATTTTATGATTTTATGAGGATTTGTGGCATTTAATGCATATTGTTGATGGAAACTAAGTTTATGATGTTTCCATGAATTAGGAATAAATGGCGCCACAGAAAAAGGTTGTAAAGGATACGAAGGGAAAATGAAAAGTTTTGCAAATCGAATTAGGTGAGGGGGCATCAAAGAGAAGGACCCGACAAGACAGTAAAAAGAAGGATGAGGTGTTAATAATCACTCCACAAGGGAAGGTGGTACCTCAAAGCAAGAAGGTGGTACATGAGAAGGTGCCATCGGTGCAGGACGAAGAGCGGTCAATTCATGACGAGGAGATGTTAGTTCATGAACGATCGCGCGATGAGGAAGAGTCTCGTCATTTTCGGAGGGAAGAGGAGGAGAGTGACCCTACGTATCAGCAGGACGAGGATGAGGAATATGACTCGTCATATCGACGAGAGGAGGAAGAGAACAATAACCTGACTGTACCCTATGTGCTTCCTAAACTGTACAGCTTGGTACAAGATGTAGTAACATCTGTCCTCCAACAACATATGAACGGAGGGGGAAGCACGAGTGAAAATAATGACCGTAACATGGTCAGAGATTTTCAACAACAGCACCCACCTTACTTCAAGGGCAGAGAAGGGCCAGTCGGAGCCGAAAACTGGTTGGAAAAGATCTCCCACACACTGACTCTTTTGAATATCAAGAGTCATGCACACAAAATCCTGTTGGCCACGTCACAGCTAATAGATGACGCTGCCAAATGGTGGAAAGTAGTGGAGAAACAGCAGGCACTTGTGCCAAGAAGAGAAAGAATTGCTATGACCTGGGAGCAATTCTCAGCGACATTTTTAGAGCGTTACTTTCCGGAGGAAGAGAGAGAACATCAAATTCAGGCCTTTATGACATTAGTGCAAAGTTCAATGACGGTGGCTGAGTATCACCAAGAGTTTCTCAGCCTGTCAATCTATGCATTTTATGTGGTGGACACGGAATATCGGAGGGCTCGCAAGTTCGAGCGTGGGTTACGGCCAAACATAAGGGCCAGGGTAACCGTGTTCAAAGTAGCCACGCTGGCGGAAGTGGTCAGCAGGGCAACCATTGTGGAACAAGAAATGGCGGAATTTGCTAAAAGTGGACAACCGCCGAGCTCCGAGTGGGAGGGGTGCGTACCAACCCAACAAGCGGTTCAGATCGAACTTCAGCAGACCTTCGCCGTCTGTTGGATCTAGTGGGGGATTTCGCCCTAACCAGCCCACTCAATCTGTAGCAGTCACACAAGCATCTCGAGGAGTGAACACCTGTTTTCACTGTGATCAACCAGGTCACTACAAAAAGGACTGCCCAAAACTCAACAGGCTGTCATATTCTAGAGGATCATTTCGTCCGCCAGCTAGACCGGAAAACTCCAGAGGAGGCAGAATGCAAAGTCGGGGAGGTCGAGGGTCTAACCCTGCTGGATTAGGACGATTATTTACTCTAACTTCTCCAGAGGAAAAGGATCATGCCGTAATACAAGGTATGGCGGTAGTAAGTAGTTCGTATGCATATGCACTATTTGATTCTGGAGCATCACACTCCTTCATAGCTGCATCATTTATTACTGGTACTGGTACAATAGTTCAAAGATTAGCCACAGCACTTACTATTGTATCCCCTGTCCGAGATTCGGCATTGGGACTTATATGTACGGCGATTAACATTGAGTTAGCTGGACACAGATTTGAGTTCAATTACCTAGTGCTGGACATGTTTGAATATGATATTATATTCGGTATGGAATGGTTGGCGAAGTTTCATGCCAACATCGACTGTTACCGTCGAAGAGTGACATTTAAGTCACCCGAGGGCAAACAATACATAGTCCGTGCAGATAAACAAAGTGGATTGCAGGAAGGGTTAAACCATGTGGTATTGAATAATATCACCATAAATAAAGCTCCAGTTACTGAACTTCCGGCAATTGTACAAGAATTTGCGGATGTATTTCCAAAGGAACTCCCTGGTTTACCACCTATGAGGGAGATTAAATTTGAAATCAAGTTGTACCCTGGCACAGCACAAGTGTCGTTACCACACTATCGGATGGCACCAACAGAGATGTCTGAGCTGAAGAAGCAGATTGATGAACTGCTTAGGCTGGGTTGCATCCGGAACAGTACCTCATCATGGGGAGCACCAGTGTTGTTCGTGAAGAAGAAGGACGGTTCACTACGGATGTGCGTGGACTACCGGAAGCTGAATCAGTTAACAGTCCGGAACAAGTACCCTCTACCCAGGATCGATGATTTATTCGATCAATTGAGGGGTTCAAGCCATTTTTCAAAGATTGATTTGATGTCTGGTTATCATCAAATCCGAGTTAGGGAGGAAGATATAGAAAAGACAGCTTTTCGGACGCGGTATGGACTGTTTGAGTTCGTGGTCATGCCATTTGGACTCACAAATGCGCCGACTGTGTTCATGGATTTAATGAACAGAGTCTTCCATCCCTATTTGGATCAATTTGTAATCGTATTCATTGATGCTATCCTGATCTATTCTAAGAATCAGGAGGAACATGTAGAACACTTACGTATAGTTTTGAATACTTTGAGGCAGAATAAGCTATATGCTAAGGCCAGTAAATGTGAATTCTAGTTATTCGAGGTCAATTTCTTGGGGCATGTCATAACAGAAAACGGTATAGCCGTGGATCCAGCTAAAGTGGCGGCAGTAAGTGAATGGAAAGCGCCCAAGAATGTGACCGAGATCCGCAGTTTCTAAAGATTGGCGGGTTATTATCGGAAATTTATTATGGATTTTTCCAAAATTGCATCTCCATTGACTCGACTCACTCAGAAGGGAGTCAAATATGAGTGGACAAATCTATGTAATTGGAGGTTTGAGGAACTGAAAAGTAGACTTACCACTGCTCCTATTTTAATTTTGCCGGAAAGAGGCAAAGGATATGAAGTACAATGCGATGCTTCAGGAGAGGGACTAGGGTGTTCGCTCATGCAACGTCATCGTGTGGTGGCTTATGGATCAAGGCAGTTGAAGGTGCATGAACGTCTTTGTCCCACACATGATTTGGAGCTAGCTGCAGTGGTTTTCGCTCTTAAAAGTTGGAGACACTACCTCTATGGCGAAAAATTTGAGGTATTTTCTGATCATAAGAGTTTAAAATATTTATTTGATCAGAAGGAGCTCAATCTAAGGCAGCGTAGATCGATGGAGTAGCTGGCGGATTATGAGTTCGAGCTTCGATACCATCCAGGCAAGGCGAACAAGGTGGCGGATGCTCTCAGCCGCCTATCTCATGCATCGGTCGCATGCTTGATCAGAACAGAATGGGAGATGCTGCACACCATTCGAGAGTTCAATCTTCATATCAACAACTATGGGAGTATGTATAATTTAATCATACGGTCCAACATAGTCACCAAGATTGAACAAGAACAAAGAACACACCTGGAAATGGAGGAAATATGGGCCAAAATGTCCACTGGCGTAGACATACCGGAATGGGAATTACGACCAGGGCAAGGTCTTTTATTCCGGGGAAGAACATTTGTGCCAAAGAGTTGCAGGAAAGAGCTACTGATTGAGGCACATCAGTCCAAGCTCTCTATCCATCCAGGCAGCACCAAAATGTACCATGACCTAAAGAAGCATTATTGGTGGCATGGACTAAAAAGGGATGTGGCGGAATTCGTGGCACATTGTCTAACTTGTCAGCAAGTTAAGACTGAACACCAAAAGCCACCAGGGTTACTCAAACCCTTAGTAGTGCCAGAATGGAAATGGGAACACATTTCCATGGACTTTGTATCGGGGTTACCAAGGTCTTCAAAGGGCAATGACGCCATATGGGTCGTAGTAGACCGGCTGACCAAGTCCGCACATTTCATTCCTATCAAGATGACGGATTCATCTGAGACATTGGGTCGGCGGTATATTAAAGAGATCATTCGGCTACATTGCATTCCCCGAACGATAGTATCGGACAGAGATGGCCGTTTTACCGGCAGAGTATGGCAAAGCATGCAGTCAGCCATGGGGACAAATTTATTGACTAGCACCGCTTTCCATCCACAGACTGATGGTCAGTCAGAAAGGATGATACAAACCTTGGAAGACATGTTGAGAGCATGTATGTTAGATTTCAAAGGAGGATGGGAGGACCACTTGCCACCGGTAGAATTCTCCTATAATAACAGCTATTAGGCAAACCTTCAGATGGCTCCATACGAGGCATTATATGGTAGACCGTGTAGGTCGCCGGTATGTTGGACAGAAGCTGGAGAGCCTGCATTGATCGGACCGAAACTAGTCGCAGAGACTACCGCACAAATTAAGTTGATACGTCAACATTTATTGACTGTACAGAGTCGGCAAAAGAGCTATGCTGATAAAAGGAGACGGTTTCTGGAATTTGAAGTGGGAGACATGGTATTTCTAAAGGTCTCACCACGGAAAGGACACATGAGGTTTGGCAAGAAAGGAAAATATCACCAAGATATGTGGGACCGTTTTCCATCATAAGAAGGATGGGGGATGTAGCTTACCAGTTAGCACTTCCTTCGCAGTTAATAGCTCTACATGATGTGTTTCATGTGTCAATGCTTAGAAAGTATAATCCGGATCCGTCCCATGTTTTGAATGTTCAGGACATTGAAGTACAAAGCGACGTGACGTACGTCGAGAATCCGGTCAGGATAGTGGAGACCGAACAAAGGGTGTTGCGAAACAGAGCGATTCAATTCGTAAAAGTGGTATGGGACAGACATGGTGATGAAGAGGCCACATGGGAACTTGAATCGGAGATGAGAACAGCTTACCCCAAGTTATTTATGTAATTTAATTTGAGAACCCTACTTCACTCGATTTTCGGGATGAAAATTTTAAAAAGAAGGTTATATTGTAACACCCCAATTTCTCAATGAAGTGGAAAATTACGAAAATACCCCTGAGTTGTTAAATTAATTATTTTGTGATGTCAAATAAGGAAATGGTGGGGCCCATTACTCAAATTAAGGTCATATGAGCTCATTATAAATATCAAATTTGATTGGATGGGTAATGAACATCAATTGGGTCGAAAATGGCTAAATGGGTCAAATGGCTCAATTGGACCCAATGGGTGAAAATGAATGATTTGATCATTGTGTAAGCTCAAATTAAATGAGGTCAAGCTGAACTGATAGGAAATTAGTTATAGGAAAAATGGGTAGGCCTGATCCACATGTAAAAACCAATTACAAATGACCAAAATACCCATAAATGGGTCATGGAGTCAAAAACGGGTCAAGGAGCTAAAGGGGGACCCAACGGGTCGGGTTGACTAGTTTGACCACGGATGACCTTGTGGGGCCTCAATTGAACTCAAGTGTGAGTTAATTTAGCCTGAGTTAGACTGATTTGAAATGAGTTTAATTTAAGAAAAGAGTTGACTCAAATATGGAGCATTAAATGTGATGAGTTGGATGAGTTGGTTTAGAATAAAAATATTCTGAGTTAAGTGAGTCAAGAGGAGATGGAAATGAGTTGTAATCTCACACAACAATTAATCAGAATCAATCTCAGCCGTTGGTATGAAAGGGTGCTTTGGCAAGGCCAAAAGACACCAAGGTTGGGGTGGCACCTATTCATGAAGGGATGCAATGGTTCATTCCCAAGTGATGCAATGTTTGACACCAAGGGGTGTCTTGGTTAACACCCAATACCCCATCAGTTTTAACAAAATTAAATGAGGGAGGATGAATGGGAGTTGGGGGCTGAAACTACAAAAGAAAAACATTACCATACTTGGCCGTTTTTCACACAAAGAAATCCAAGAATTCCCATCTCTCTCTCCCTCTCTCCAATTCGTTTTCTTGGCTGAATAGCAGAGGTTTTTGGCACCAGTTAATCAAGTATAAACCAGCAAGGAATTGAGGAAAGAAAGAAGAAATAAAAGGGAGAAACCAAGGATCAAAGGCAAGAAAAAAGATTGGAAAATTTGGTAAGTATCTATGTGTTATTTTGGTTTAATAACATGAAACAAGTGGGGTATGTATTGGGCCATGGTCATGGCCGAATACACTAATGTTTAACCTTGATTAATGGAGGATTTAAAATGGTAAGAATAACCATTGGGTTTGGCCACCATGGAGGGCCGAACCCCATGTAAAAGAATGGTTGGTTTCCATGTTTTGAAATATGGAAACCATAGAGCTTTGGTGGACTGTTTTTGGGTTTTACTTAAGATTCAAATGCGTGTTTTAAAAAGGGTTAAAAACATGGATTTGAATGACATAAGGACTGAAGTTAACATGGGTATAAACAGTGGATTAAAATTGATAATATGGACCATTTGGATCGGCCATCTTGGATGGCCGAATCCCATGAAATATTATGGTCTTTTGGGACAAGTAGATGAATTTATTTGGATGGTTTCTAAGTGGTATAAATGCAGCAAGATGATACTAATATTGTATGTTTAAATACCACCTAAAGCATGTTTGAAAGACCAAGACATGGACATAGGGTTCGGCCACATTGGATGTCCGAACCCCATGTATGTAATTGATGTGATTTGGTGAAGTTGAATTTACTGTTTTGGTGGATGTTTATGCGGCTGAAACATGTATATGCCATGGTTGAGTTACCATGATTAAACCATGAATAATCATGGGTAATTGATGGATCAATCAGATCAAGAGAACCATTGGGTTCGGCCATGTGCATGCTCAAACCCCATGGGGCTATTTTTGGGATGAATAGACCAAGAGTATGGGTTTTCTTATGTATGTTAAATGGAAATAAGCTTGCTGTTTTGGGTTGGCCATGGGATGGTTGAACCATGTAGTTAACATGGCTAAATAGTAGAGCCTAACTTATAAACAAATGATGGGATCATTGAGTAGGAGGATCATAGGGTTCGGCCATATGAATGACCGAACCCCATAGATTGTTTTGTTGGAGATTATGATTTGTTTGTATGAGTTGGATTAAGTAAAGATATGGATTTATCTCTGGACTTAGTGATATGTAAATAACCAGCCACTAAGGTCGATTACTTTTATGAACTTTGATTATGAGCAAGATTGGACATTGGTTAGACCAATGGCAAATCTGTGAATACAAGCCAAATGAAGGGATTGATCAAAGGACTTACAAGATGTTTTGGGTCTTATATGTGAATGGACATTTAAATGATAGTGTGATTTACTTATTGTCACATCACAAGGTGACGAGAGTTGAACGACGTGCGAGTCGTGACCGGGTGAAGCTCAAAAAGGAACGGACATTTAAGCAAAGTTTAAGTAGGCTTCCTACCTACTTGTAACCACAGTTTTTACCCTAGCTTTCTTTATGAGACTCTTGTATGTTTTTATGTGGTTTCAAATGATATGTTATGCATTTACAAATGGCATACAAAGCATTGGCATCTCATGCATGGACATGGGATGATGACTGAGGTTCTACAGTGTTGCAGTTATGGGTTACGTCTTCCTTAGGCGATGAGAGTCCCGCCAGGAAGAGTAGCATGAAGATCATAGTCACATTGGTCTCCTTAGGCGATGAGAGTCCCGCCAGGAGGACTAATAAGTGATATGAATCAACTCAATGATGAAGAGAATGGAAAGTGTATTGTGATTTACCTTGACGGTGCGAGGCACGTCAAGTGATGGCTATGAATGTACATGATGGGAGAGACTCATTGCATGTGCATATTTCATAGCATTGTTTTACCTGTTTTGACTAATCATGTACTATGATATATATGCATGTTTTATATGCTAATCATGTGGTAGCCCTGATTCGGGAACCTACTGGGCGCGTTGATCTAACGCCTTAAATCTATCCTCAGAGGAGAATGCAGGTACAAGGAAAGGGAAAGAGAAGGTTGATGACTGGGAGGGGAGCCAAGCCTAAGTGCTTGAATGATGAACAAGATTATCTATCTATTGGCATTTAAATTATATTTTGATGGATATGTAATAAGTTAATACTTGATATGGTTTGATTAGGTTATTATCTTGGAATGGTTGATTTACGTTAATTAATATTTGAGACTATTACTTGCTATCCAGTCATTCTATTCTGCAAATAGTTTAGTTTATTCCGTATGTTGTAGTTAGTTCCATGTGTGATTCATTATCATGGTCTGGTCCATGTACACATGGGTGGCCAGTTAAGGTTCAGACTTGAGTAGTCTGAACTTAACTCGCGTCGTGACGCCGCCCGCTCTCTTTCAATGTTTTATTATTATTATTTTAAAAAAAAAATTAGACTCTGATTTCTCGGAAAGGGCGGGGCGTTAAAAAGTTGACCACGGATGACCGTGTGGGCCCTCAATTGAACTCAAGTGTGAGTTAGTTCAGCTTGAGTTGGACTGATTGGAGTGAGTATGATTTAAGAATAGAGTTGAGTCATATTTGGTGCATTAAGTGTGTTGAGTTGGATGAGTTGAGTTGGAATAAAAATATCATGAGTCAAATGAGTCAAGAGGAAGTGGAAAGGTGTTGTTAATCACACACAACTCTTGGGGAATCAATCCTAGCTGTTGGAATGAAGAGGTGCCTTGGCAAAGCCAAGGGACACCAAGGTTGGGCCGCATCATGCATCTCATGAGATGCATGTGTTGTGAATGAAAGGGTGCAATGTTTGGGCGAAGGGGTGTCTTGGATGACACCCAATATCCCATCGTTTTTGGCAAAATTTAATGAGGGAAAATGAATGGAAGATG